>CM060685.1:51816648-53016648 GCA_030686995.1 Artemisia argyi
GCATTAAAGTGATGATGTTCACCCTGTCTCTCGACTAATGCAAAATTTTGTTGTTTACTATGTAAAATTTCGTAGAGTGACATCTTTTTCGTTAACATCGTCCAACAACCTATTCTAAGATGATATACAGAAATAGCATATAACAAAAACAACACTGTAATGGTATTAACTTCCATAACATCATCATAATTTCCAAAACAAAAGAACATACCTATAATTCTATAATTCAGTATCCAATAACTCAGGCCTCTTATAAGACGGATGCCTTTAAACTCTCTTTGTTTTAAAAGGTAAAAATTGAGTGTCAAGTTTCATTTTTTAAGTATGATTCAGGAATCAAAACAGGTTATGTTTGTTCTTCAAATGCATGAGGTGCTATTTAAAAGTCACTTAGGATATCGCTGTTCAATCGATTTGCCATCAAGTCAGAGGTGAATGAATTAAAAGACAGGCATACTGGTGGTACATAGCAATTAATCGCATTCCATGCATATAGGACACTCTAACTCACATATAGGTGGTTCATAGAATCATAGCCTTATTACTACTACAATGTATTTCCAACTTACAAGCAATCATGTCAGTTCCTTGCATACATTTCATGCCTTTGCTTACTGCTTTAAGTGCCATAAATTGGGATTTTAGGATATACCACGAAATTGATAAGGGACTAAGGGAACGAGATATACAACATTTAATCGATAATGTTCTTCTTATGTTTCACCATATTTCAACATTATGTTATTAACTAATATAACTTATCAATTTTCATAGTCTTATAAGGCCAAGAATAAAACGAGCATCGTTTCCTTTTACATCGTGCAAGATCCAATTTATCAATGATACACAAAAGCAACATATATAACATAACGATTTCTACCCAATAAACTAAACTATGCATAAATATCAGTGTAAAAATTGCATACAAATACCAAAATAACCTCCATAACGGAAAAAATAAAAAATAAAAATACATACCTATAATCCTATGAAAGCATCACCCAATCACTCGGACCTCTTGTAAGACGGATGCCTCCTGGCAGCTCTCGCATTCTCATACTCAAACTCCAACAAATTAGGTATATGCGACGTATCCTTAATATAAAACCACCTCCCAATAAAACTCTCCTCAATCCTCAAAAACCAAACATCCTTAACATACCCATTCACAAACCTAAACCACGCCACACCGAGCACAATT
The DNA here is from genome assembly GCA_030686995.1 of Artemisia argyi. Lineage (NCBI taxonomy): Eukaryota > Viridiplantae > Streptophyta > Magnoliopsida > Asterales > Asteraceae > Artemisia > Artemisia argyi. The sequence goes on from CM060685.1 coordinate 51,817,850, forward strand.
CCCAACCCGGCACCCGCAAAAACCTGTCCAACAGTATGATACCCCAAGTACACCCTCGACCACATAGTCAACACCGCCAACGGCCACACAACTCCCATAACAACCCACATTTGGCTACGCAATATAATCCCGTACTTTTTATAAGTCAAGAGAGTAAAATACGTAGCGAAAAAGAACATATAGTTGCTGTGACTACTAGGCCAGCCATGGGAATCACACATTTCTAATAGGATACATGTTTCGGGACGGGCTTGTTTGACAAAATGCTTAATGGTATCTGAAATGGATTGGGAAACTAAGAGGCCGAAAGCGAAAAACATACCTTGGAGCTCGCGGCGAAAGATGAAATGAGAAACGAAGCCCCCCAGGGAAATGAAAACTGGGACTAGGGAAATCCATGCTAGGAAATGGCCTAAGTGGTCTCCTTTGTTGTATCGGACATGGGTTAAGGTTACTGCTCGGAGTTTTGACATTTTTTGTTGGATTTGAGGTTAGGGTTTGTGATTTGATTTGGTTTGGGATGATCTGGTTGTTTGTTGGTTGTTAGTTACAAACGTGTTGTGCACATGTTAACTAACTAGTGATGCTCTGTCGACTTTGTTATAAAATGCATAAAATTTGGTCAAAAGTTTTGGGTGATGCCATTCTGACTAGACCACTTGCTAACCTTATATAAGAGCACAAGCTGCAACAACAAGCACTTGGCTCCCCATTCGAGTCCCACCATGCCATATCACCAAAACATCTCAACTTTAACTAACAACAACAAACCCCTCCCTCACCAAACAACAAACATCCACTTCCTCATTCGGGCCCCACCTCTTTCACATTTATTTTTTTATTTATTTTTTAAAAAAAATTAAATTAATTTCACAAATACTAACAAAGTTTTGATAATACACATATAACAATTGTAGTATATTGGCAAGCCCATCTACACCTAGTAGATATTTAGTGGCGCTTAATGGGCTTCTAATATAATTCTAGTAGATATTTAGTGGGCTTGAAATTAAAGTATCAAGAAACAAGTAGGGTTAAATCTTTACATAGCAGTAAGCCACCATCTACATCTTTTTCTTCCAACTGCTACTCACAACAGCAACCATTGATGGAAATGGTGGAACATCAACCTACAGGAAAAACTATCAGATTTAATGAAACTATGGATAAAGGAGATGAAGATAGAATCAGTGATTTACAAGATTGTTTACGATATCATTTCCACCTAGCTCTCCAACGTTAACCTGCCATTTTGTCAGCTTTTTTGGTTCGCCATGGCCACGGCGAGCTGACCATCGGCGAAGAACGGCGAGGCCCAGACGGTGTGGCGGCGAGCAACGGCTCGCCGTTGAAAGTGCCACATCAGACGGCGAGGTGCTCGTTTTCGTCTGCACCTTGTGCTCTTAGCTTTAACCGTACAATAGTACAATAGCAGCATAGTTTCAACTTTGTATTTGTTCCACTTAATATAACGTATTTTTTTTATTTTATGTTACTTTGGTACGTGTTACTTTGTGTTATTGGATACAAAGTTATTTATCCTACGTGAACATGTCACGTAAGAATTCCACTTACAATAAATCTTTGAGTTAATTATATAAACTAGTTTAGCAGCATATCGGCCACGTTGCGGCCGGGCGATGTTTTTTTCATGGAAAAAATGCATAGGGATTTTTTTTTTTTTTTTAGTTTACTTTTTTATGTTAGGATTTTATTTTAAAGGTATGGCCACCTATTTTTTAATCCTTAGTAGTTTAATTTGGTTTTAAAGTCAAACCACTTTGGAAAGTCAAAGCGCCTATAAGAATTCTAAGGTTGCATAGGAAGTGTAACAGAAATGGTTACTGTTCTAGTTTTGCTTGGTTGGTATCTTTATATAAGGGATGTATTTGCTTTCTTACACATTTCCATATCAATTAGCATAGTTTTTTTTTTTTTTTTTTTCTCACTGACCTTACATCTTGAAAACTCATGGCGGCTATTCCTAACATCGAAGAACTTAAAAAGGCATGTGGGTCCAAAAATTGCAAGATTGTTTTAAGTATTTTTTTTTTTTTTTTTTAATTTGCGCAAAAAAGGGCAGAGATTGAAGTGTTTATTCAGCAGATCGGAGAAAAATGTGATGAGCTGCGTGCCATGGCCGAGAATCTGCAAGGGCTAGCTGAGGAGGCTGAAACTTTGGTTCCATTTGATGTGGCTACTGCTGATGTGGTTGAGGCATTGAATGAAACTGCTAATACAGAGCGTCGGCTTTTGGATGGTTTGGTGGGTGTGTTGGATACAGCTCGTCAAGGAAGGGTTGAGAAAGACTTTAACATTGTTGTCATGGATATGCACAATGTCGATTAGTTTGGGTACGTATGCAGGGTTACTGGGTTTTTGTTGGTAGGGATAATGCCTTGGGTATGTCGGATATGGTTTATGTTGTAAGCCTTTTGGCAAATTTTGTTGGGGCGTTGTAGATGCCTTAGTTTTATGTATGAATGAACATTTTAAGGGTTTATAAATAAAAAGTATCTTTTGGTATGTGGCTTTAGTTGTTTGGTTGTTGTTGCGAGTTTATGTGATTTATGTTATATTGTTTTGTTGTTTTCTATTTACCCTATAGTTTGTACGTTTTATGAAGTTTCTGTGGTATTCTTGTCAGGAAATTGTTGTTAGGTAATCTATTAGCGTGTTTATTTCTATAGTAGCTGTATGAAATAGTAAGCGGCAGTAGAAAGGGAAAAAATGAAAGGAAATAGTTATCATACATCCAAAATACATTGCACGTAGATCGTCATACATAGATAATGGTTTCTGTAAAGATAGGCAGGTTTTGCTAAATAGTTGTGGCAAAAGAGAGTTGGCATAGAGTTTAGCTACTAGTACATAGTTATATCTACGCAGTGTTCAAAGATTGAAGATCCTCTTATGAGTCGTTCTTCCTTGTTTTTTTGTGACTGTCTTGTGCTGCCAATTGTTCTTCATCTAAGTAAAGGGTTCTACGCACTGAAGTCTTTCTTGGACCATACTTGACTTATGATTCGGCTGGTAAGTTTGGAGTTTCCTCTGGTGGTGTTCCCGGGAGGCTTTCTTTGATCTCGTGTTTGACTGATGTTGGTGGGCTGAGAGATGCTGATGAAGTTGCAGTGGTTTGGTTTTCTGCATTTGGATCTGTTACCATAGTGTCTTCTGTTAGTGGTTCGGCTGAAGAGATTGGGAGCATGGCTTGTGGCACAGGCTGAGTAACGTTGCTAGGGCCTTCTATTAACGATGGCGTGGTATTCCAGGTTGTGTCTAGAAAGAACACACGGTTTTCTTTCGTGCTTTCGGGAGCAAAGTGTAGCTGAAAGATTTTCCTTAGGCCTTCCAGCGAAAGCAATTCCTGTGGAAATTTGAAAGCGTCTTTGTACCGTAGGTTTCTGATGATGTCATTGCAATCTTTTACCAAGGAGTTTGCCTCTTTGCTAAAACATGTTACGTATAGATGGCCAGTGTGATCTGACAGTAGCACCCTGAAGCAATAACTAGTACAAAAATGTATGCATAGTTTTTTTAAGTATCCATAGTATATGTGCATACCTATGAAAGCATGGAAATGTTTTGCTAACCTGCAATTTGGATCTGTTTCAGAAACCGATACTTTGCATTGGGCATGTGGGAACCGGACAGTGACTTTTTGGTTACAGGTAAGGCATTTCTTAAAGTATCATGGTCTGCTAGTATCGATCTTTTCAATAGTAGCATCGATAGTAAAGTGTACATTCTGGATTAATGAATGTGCACGTAATTTAGAAAGTTTCGTTTGATAATGAATCGAGGACAAACCTTGAATACTTGCTGGTTGTCCGGATTTTCTTGCAAAAGGTCGTTAATGGTTACTCTGTTCCTTTGTTTTTCTTGTTCTGCATCAGTACAACGTTGCCTTTGGACGTTTGGTATCACGGACGGCTCTATTAGTTGTTCATACCTGCATACTTTTTACTGTCTTAGTTGTTGACGTTGTATATTTTTAGGTATGTTGATACTGCAGTTCATTAATGACTTACACGCTGCGGATTTCACTGGCCTTTGGTATATCTTGATTCAAATAGTAGTTTGTGGCAGCTGTGTTTGAAAGCTGGAGGCCTGTTTCATTTGACCAAAAGGTTAGTGTATGAATTTCGTAGATTGTATAATATGAGTGAATCAATGAACATACCGCCATAGTTTTTCACCAAGCATGAAGTAACTGCTATAATAGCTGGTTTTTCAACCGCTTCATATTCTGCCATGTTGAAAGCGTGTACCTTGTCATTCCACAAAGTAAATCGGACAGTGCGTCCACTGTTTTAAACCATGAGTAGTTAGGCCTTGTTAGTATTAAAAGCGCAATGCTATAATGAGTATATGCGTCTTACTCTAGATTCTGGATACTGATATCTCTCCATTGTAGCACTTCATTTGTAGGTTTGACTACCTATTGTACTCCAGTTACATACGTAACACAACCAACATAATCTGTAAATACTAAAGTAGTTAACAACTTTGTTTAGTTAGACATGAGATAGGAATATTTATTTCACATACCTGTTAGAAGTCCTTCTTTTTGATCGACTTTTGAATAGAGATCTTTGTATTGAGCAAACCTGAAATAATGTGTTGGAAATCCTGTATCTGGTATTGGTTGAATGTCTGTTTGGTTCCAAAAAACTAATGACAGTGAGGGTGGTAAGACCTGCATCCATGATTTAGCAGGTTGAAAGCCAAATCCAGTTATTTTGTAGCATTGATTGGTCTATAGAGTTGCATCGAATCGATTTTTATCACAAATGTTGATGTTTGCTTGTATAGCTCCTCCCTGCAAATAGGGCAGTTGTTTATGAAGCAAATGCAAGTTTTTTTTAGTCTTTAAGGGAATATAGGTCCTTCGATGATGATGTTAGAATAGGTAATAGTACCCGAGGATCAATGAACATGCAACAGAACATGATTGGTTTTCCTTGCTTGTTTGTGATTGTCCATTTTCGGTACGCTTTTACATAGATAGTTTTCCCAATGTCTGATGGCGTTAGGTCTGCAACACTGACATTCTCCGTTTTTGTGATAATTTCTTTGCCGGTAGGTTCTGCTGATGTGACACTGCTAGAATCCTCTGCCATTTTCCTGCACGAAAGTGGCCATATACGTATCTATGTTAGACCATGTTTTTAGAATAATAGTGTAGGAAAAGCAATAAAGGATGGCACTACTAATTTTAAAGAGCTGAAAAAAGCATAACACAAATGTAATAATTGCCAAGGCAAAAGAACGCATAGGTATGAGCATATAAAGAATAGTGTTTATTTGCATAATACAGAACAGTGTTTATGTGCACATAAGGAAAAAATTAAAATGTCAATGACCTGTGCGGATCTAACTATCTCTAAAAAATCCCTGTAGACTATATTCTTATTTGTATTAACATTTTTTTGTGCCTGTTGCTTGATGAGGATTTTAAGGCCCTCAGGAGATGTTGCTCTAGACAATGCCACATATAGTTGTCCGTGGCCGAATATAGGTTCCGGAAAATATATTCCAATCCTATTTAGCGACTGCCCCTGGCTTTTATTTATCGTCATTGCGTAGCACACTTTGACAGGGAATTGCTTCCTTTTAAAGACAAATGGCAATTTTTCTTCTTTATTTATCAACACAATTCTTGGTATAAAAACTTTCTCGGATACCCTAGTGCATATAATGATTTTTGCTTGAATCAGTCTGCTATATATTTTTGTAACAACCATCCTTGTACCGTTACATAGGCCACCTGCTAGGTTTACGTTTCTGAGCATCATTATCGGTGCACATATTTTTAGCTTAAGGTTATGCGGAGGCATTCCTGCAAATGAGAGCGTGTTTAGATATTCTGTAGGGTAGAGTAACTCTGTTGCACCTCCATCATTCTTTTTTGGTACAGCTTCATCAAAGCTTAGTGTTGATATAAATAATGTATAAAAACGTTATTAATATTTTTCGATGTCCCTAAGTTTTGACGATCACAAAATATAAAAACAGTAAACGCAAAGTTAATACGTAAACAAGTTTTAAGCAAGTTTATATTATCTCATCCAACATAATCACTTAAGGTATGAATAAACAAGTGATTAATACATTTTATGATCAAAGGGATGTTTATTTAATTAATACAAAGGTTATAAAATTAAATAAACTTATTATACATTTTTGAAAAACATTTTTGGTAATAAAGGAAAATGTTTAATTCGTAGTAAATATATGAATTCAAATTTTTAACCAAAATCAGTTAGTTTTTCTCCAAATAAACTTTCCCCACTAAAGGACAAGATTTCTGGCCGTTACAGCTGGGCGGCCCCCTTAATTATAAGGGGCGGCCCCCTTAATTTTAAGGGGGCCGGCCATGAATTAAGAGGACCGGCCACGCTCCCCTGTCAGAAATTTTTCCCTATAAATACCACCTCAAACCTGGAATTTTTCTCACCTCTTGCACGAAAATTTTCAGATCCAAATCTCTCTAAACATCCTCCTAAAAACCCTTTGATCATATAATTGTTAATCCTTGTTTCAAGTGATTCATTCCCTCACCTCTAATCTCTCAAAGTGCAAGAGAAGAATACTCCTTCAACATCACGTTGTGAAGTATTGTAGATTTGTGTATATAGTCTAGTTGTTGTGTACATTCATTGTAAAGGTGTGATAGTAGTGTAACTAGATAAATCTTAGAATAGAAGTTGCGTAGGGAGAAGAAGTTGTTTAGTAGTGAAGTAGTGTAGTTGTGAAGAAGATTGGTGTGAAGTAGATAGGTGTGAAGTAGAAAGGTGTGAAGTAGAATTGGTGTGAAGAAGTTGTGTAAGTTGTGACGAAGTTGTGGTGTGTACATTGATGTGTAAGGTTTTCTCCGCCATAAGGGAGCTTGTTGACATAGTGAAGAAAACTCTCGAGTAGGTGACTCGGGGAGTGGAGTAGGGCATGGAAGGTGTCCTTGTAGCCGAACCACTATAAATCCTTTGTCTCGCGGTTAGATCTTTCCAACTCTAACTTATTACTTAGCTTACTTACATCTCATATATAGCTATAATTGTCTATATTATGCATGTGTTGATTGTACATATTTAGCTTACTTCGTTATTACCTTTCATACCTCGATATAGTTGTTCATATTGTTCAAGACTTGAATTCACATAAGATCGAATCAAAGTTTTAAGAGTAAACAAGACTTTAAAACTAAACTAAGTTTTCATAAATAAAAGGGACGCAAAAATACTTGTCTATATTGTTATTGTTTACTTGCGTAGATATTAATTTTTTTAAGTCATACTCATCCATATTGTTATTATTTACTTGCGTAGATATAAATACTTATAAGTATACATGTATTGATCTCACATAAACTAGAAACAAAGTTTTGTTTTAAACAACTAAGTTTTCATAAAATTAAAAAGACGTAAAACTATTCAACCCCCCTTCTAGTTTACCACAATTGGGATCAGAGGCAGGTTAAACAAGATTTTTTAAAATATACTGTATTTTAAAACTTGTATCGATCTATGGAATCAGAAAAATATTTAGAATATCAATCTATGCAAAGACCACCACTATTTGAAAGTGGTGGATTTTTATATTGGAAAAATAGATTCGAAACTTATATGAAATCGAAAGATCTTGATCTTTGGCATGTCATTACCTTTGGTGATTTTCCCCCTATTCAATATAATTTTGAAACTAAAATAGATGAAATTGTATCTGTTGAAAAACAAAATGATGATTTGAAAAGGAAACTAGCAAAAAATAATGAGGCTAAAATGGTTATTTATAATGCGTTACCACGCAAAGAATATGAAAGAATTTTTATGTGTAAAACCGCAAAAGAAATTTGGGATTCTTTACTAATCACTCACCAAGGTAATAGTCAAGTTAAAGATAATAAAATAGATCTTCTTGTTCAACAATATGAACAATTTACGATTTCGGATGAGTAATCAATAGATAATGTTTTTGCTAGGTTTAACACTATCATCACAAGTTTAAAAGCACTTGATGAGAATTTTTCTAGTAAGAATTTTGTTAGGAAATTTCTTAGGGCTCTTCATCCAAAATGGCGAGCTAAAGTTACGGCGATTGAAGAATCGAAGAACTTGTCAACTCTTCAATTTGATGAGTTGATCGGCAACCTGAAATTCTACGAAGCAATAATAAAGAAAGACTCCGAGATGGTCAATGGAAAAAGAGAGCAAAGCAAGTCAATTGCGTTGAAAGCTAGGAAGGAATCTAGTAATGAGGATAGCTCAACCTCCGAAAGTGATGACGAAGAATATGCGATGGCCATAAAAGACTTCAGGAAATTTTTCAAAAGGCGAGGAAGATTCGTTAGACAACCGCATGATGAAAGGAAAGCATACCAAAGAAATAAAGATGACAAAAATGGCAAAAGTGAAAGGAAGTGCTTCAAATGTGTTAATCCAAATCATCTCATCGGAAAATGTCCAATGTTGTCAAGAGATCAAAATCAAAAGGCGTTTGTTAGAGAAGTGTCTTATGACGATGAGAAAGAAATCACAAAAGAAGAGAAGTGTCTTATGGCGAAGACATCAAGCAAGGTACGTTCCGAAACCGAATACTTTAGTGACTAAAATTTATCATTAGATGAAAAAGACCTAGATAGTGAATATAATAGGTTATGCAAATTAGGTCAAAAGGTTATAGCTAAAAATAAGTCACTAAAACATATTAATAATCTATTAGAAAATGAAGTACTCGAATTAAAAATTAAACTACAACATTTGAAAAAAAGGAAAATAAGTTTTTATAAAATGTAAAACATGCATAGAGGTTAAAAATGAAAACGAAAAACTTAAAGATGAAATTTTCAAACTTGACAAGTTTAAAAATAGTAGTTACCCACTTAAGAAAATAATAAGTGTCCAAGAAACTTCAGGAGACAAAACCGGTCTAGGATTAACCTCAACTAATGTTTCAACTAGTGAAAATAAAAGTATAATGTTTGAATGTGAATCTAGTAAACAAAAATCATTAGAATCAAAACCTAAGTATATACTTACAAAAGATAGAAAAATACCCAATGCGAATGACGAAAAAGTAAAAACTTTTTATAAACCATCCTTAAAGACCGAAGTAGGATCCTCTAAACCTAAATTAAGATCTAAAACTCCACCACCAAGAAAACCAAATAATTTTTATACTCGATCTAAAACACCTCAACCTATAAGAAACCAAAATAGACAAAACTACAATAATACTAGTCATCAAATGTGGAATTATCAACCAAGTTACAATCCTTGGGGAATATTACCACCATACATGCATCCTAGCCAAATGTTGAATATGTTTGGACCAAACAACTTTGGACCAATGAGACAATGGGGACCAAGTGGCTAAGTTGTCATTCTTCGAAGAAATTGGAATCTCGTCTACAAATGACTTCTATAAGTCAACATGGTCACTTGAAGTGCTTGAAGATATTCCATTGAAGACTAAAAGGTACGCATTTATTTTAAGTTCATCGCTATAATTTGCATGCTTAGATAAATGATTAGTTAGATTAATGCTTGGCTATACATATATATGTACATAATAGCTTATATTCTTATAACCTAGAAACATCATTGGTTGACTTTCCTAGGAATAAGATAAGATTGTTCATTGCCGAACAAAATAGAAAATGGAAATCTTCTATATCCACTATTTACATACTCATGGTGATGAAGTGAAATTAGTTAAGTGGATCAATAGTTAATATAGAAGTAGGATTAGATCCCTCGCGTAAGAAAACTATGGATGAAACAAGCTCTCGTAGACTATGGCATTAAGTTAGATAAGCGTGTGAAAACTAAGGAACTATAGATGTTAGGTTATATCCCTTTCAACACTCTCGCATCTAACATATATATTATCATCTTCATTTCCTTTAGGATCATAGGATATGTAGAAACGATAGAATGAGATAATAATAGGCTTAACCAATCCTCTTGAGCATGAGATCTTTAATAAACATTTTTTTAAAAATATTTAATTTATGATATTTGTTGTCAAAAATCTAATTTCTCTAAAAATATGCAAAAAAACCTCACATTTTGGAAAATAGTTTTTCAAATAACTATCCCACTTTTAAATAACATGTTTTCACTATCAGTATCCACAATTTTGTTTTGATCAAAACTAAAGATTGGGAAAATATCCTTTACCGTTCATTCACACATTTTAAAGTAAAAACCCAATCTATCTTATTCAAATAACTCTCACATCTAAGTGAAAACCTACTTTCAAACATTGTTGAATAATGCTAAAAACGTCTCTTTTAAAATCATGCATGGTGATCTCATATTTGTCATCTATATTTATATAAATGACACTTATAAGTGAACTAAATCAAATCAAGAGGACTATTGTTTGTTTATTAAGACTTTGTTTGTAACAAGTCTATAAATCCATGCTATCATAACTATCTACTTATTGCACATTGATACACATTAGGATTAATCCTCCTAGTTATGTAGTTATGAAATGCTTGATGTTGCTTATTGTTTCCTAGCACTTATATTTTACTTGCTTGATGAGTATGTTTACATGCTAGATGAAATTGCTTGTTTACTTAATCTCTTTGGTTAACATGCTTTGGCAACATAATTGCCTACATAATTAGTATATGCTCTATTGCCTCAAAGAGTTGGACTTGTTGGAAACCAAAACCACAACCTTTCTGCAATTCACTACCAAAAGCCCTTTCTGGCAATCTGGGAATCACCAGATGGGCGGCCCCCTTAAATCATAAGGCGGCCCCCTTAATTATTAAGGGGACCGGCCTCCAAAAAAGGGGACCGGCCATCTGATGGTCGAAGGTGTTGTTTCCTTTTTCTACTTTTTAGCCCATTTCATCCTACACTTCCCAAAATTCACAAACCTATTCTATCCTAAACCCTCCATCAAAGTTTATCCATCCTTGATCCTACATTATAAACACTCTCATTCCTCTCAATCTCCACTCATCTCATCATTTCCTCTCCCATTAAACCAAAACCACCAAGAAACCCGTTTGGAGAAGAAAGCCTAACTTCCATTAAAAGCCCGTCAAACCAAATGATGTTGTCAAACATCTAACACCAAATTCCTCCTATGTTTTCAACATTACATACCTAACACCTCACACTCCTTCTCACCAACATTACATATCAAAAACCTTTATCCTTCTACATTACACTCTAACCTCATAATCTTTACACACTCAAACCTCATATCCTTCTACCATACACTCTAACCTCAAAACATTTACACACTCAAACCTCATAACCTTTACTCACATCAACCTCAAATTTCATCTCCTAGTGCACCTAATGCACCATCTATAACACCCTCCTACCAAGAAATCCCTTCCATGAACATCGCTCTTTTATTCTAACCAATCACATCACTTGATACTCATTTTCCATCTTCACCAATAACTCCACCTAGTCATCCTCACAAAAAGATTCAACCATATAACCATTCCCTACACTCTACAAAGTGTGTCATCACCACTACAACTTAACCCATGAAGGTCAAACCATATTTCATGATACACAAACCTCATGTTCACTCAAATGAACCCTTTCACAAACCTCATCATAATAACCAAACATCCATCCTTGTTCCCAAAAATACACCTTCATCTCACCTACATAAGCCATATGAAGAGCATGTTCAATCTCAAAACAACAATCCCAATCTCATTCCTAACACCTCACATTCTGTTCAACCTACCAATCCAATCATCCATCCCTAAATAACAACCACACTCCACGATCATCACCTTCCTTCGAACACTTGATGTTCATAGAAGAACTCAAGGAAGCCCATGAGCTTTGTGCTCTTCTCGCCCTACACCTTGCTCAATGTAACTTGGAATATTGTTGGGAATTAAATAATCAGAAGAATCAGCATAAAGGTTTAAGGAAATACATCAAGTATGTTTCTGCTGATAAAGCACAAAGCACGTTTCCATTGATGGATTCTGCTGAAGAAGGTTTCTACTGATAGTGTTTCTGCTGATTGATTCTGCTAATGCTACTATGACTCATACAACAGCTGTGTAGATAAGTACAACTTATTCTACTGACTCATATACAAGAAAATATCTTTGTTGTAGTCATCAAATTTAACACTCCAAGTGAGTTGTAATCCTAGATACATGTTGTATCTTAATGACTGACATGATAAGTCATCAACTAGCTAGAATGAAGATTAGTCATAAGCTAGTATTTAAGACGAGTCATATAGTTTGTAAAAGATCTTTCCTTGGACTATAAAAGCAAGATCTTAGATATGACTTATATACATATGTGATAAAAGTGTGATAGATATAGACATATACATAGAGAAAAACATTAGAACAAAACACAAGATTCAAGGTCTTTGTAACCCTAGTGATAGTGAAGATCACTCGTATTATTCTGAATAATATTGAATCGTTTGGTGAAATACTTTCATTGTTCTTTGTTCAATAAACACAAGCGTCACAGTTCCATTTCCAATAAACATTCTAAGTGTGGTTAAGTAGATTCCGCATACTTAATCATATTCACTCAAAGTATCATATTTACACATTACAAAGGTCCAACACCTCATAGTGTGTGATCAAATCAAGTGATCCTCTCAAATAATTTTCCTCTAGCTCTCCTTCATCATCCCACAACTTGAAACAAGTTGCAAAACATGTCAACAATTTTTCTTGTTGCATCTTTCTCCAAAAACAAACCATTTCATTGAATGAACACTTCACTTGGATTGAGTATCTTCTCACTAGATATCATCCAAAACCCTTGCTTGAACAACATCCAAACTCTCAGTTAACCTCTTCCGCTCCTAACTCTACACCTCTAAACTCTCCACCACCAAACTCTCCAACACTCATGCACCCAAACATATACCTCCATTAATCCAACAATCTTACCCTAACATAACCATTTTCATTCCAAACACTCAATCATCAACCATCTAAGCATAATATATGCTTATGATTTTCACTTTCAAATAAGAATCAACCAACCTTTTTGATGTTAACAAAAAGGGGGAGAAGTGATATAAACTCACACTTAAAACTTGCATATATATTAATTTTTTGTTTAATGAGTTTAGATTTTGTAATCATCAAAAAGGGGGAGATTGTTGATAAAAATAATGTATAAAAACGTTATTAATATTTTTTGATATCCCTAAGTTTTGACGATCACAAAATATAAAAACATTAAACACAAAGTTAATACGTAAACAAGTTTTAAGCAAGTTTATATTATCTCATCCAACATAATCACTTAAGGTATGAATAAACAAGTGATTAATACATTTTATGATCAAAGAGATGTTTATTTAATTAATACAAAGGTTATAAAATTAAATAAACTTATTATACATTTTTGGTAATAAAGGAAAATGTTTAATTCATAGTAAATATATGAATTCAAATTTTTAACCAAAATCAGTTAGTTTTTCTCTAAATAAACTTTCCCCACTAAAGGACAAGATTTCTGGCCGTTACAGCTGGGCGGCCCCCTTAATTTTAAGGTGGTCGGCCATGAATTAAGGGGACCGGCCACGCTCCCCTGTCATATTCTGTCAGAAATTTTTCCCTATAAATACCACCTCAAACCTGGAATTTTTCTCACCTATTGCACAAAAATTTTCAGATCCAAATCTCTCTAAACATCCTCCTAAAAACCCTTTGAAACATGATCTACCAACAATAAAAATAAAGCATGCATACGGAAGCAAAAACAAACAAACAAAATAAAAATCACAAAAAAAAAAACAAATAAAACGGGCTTGGGTTGCCTCCCAAGAAGCGCTTGTTTTTGTTCGAGTCACGAGCCTGACTCTACCCTTATTTCACGGATAAAGGTGAGGTTTTCCCTACACTTAGGATTAAGTGCGGGTGGAAGTAGCGATACACACCCTTAGGGTGGAAATATGCCTCTTGAGAAAAGTGTGGTGGATGAATTATATGCTCAAAGGGGTGTGCTCCTATCATGATAACCTTACCTAATTCAATCGGGTTAATGGGTGGATTAAGATTTTCTCCTAGAAAGGGATCATTTTTCAATCAACTTCAAGAGACTCCTAGTTGGGAATCCATCTTGACCTAATAAACCCGGTTTAAACCCATAATGTTTCTTGTGATCAATCATAAATGGGTGATGTAAGCATGTAAGGTCATTTTCCACTCCTATATTGGCTTCCTCTCTACAAGGCTCAGAGTCCACTACCTTTATCCTAAGACTACCCGGACTACATGGGTTGATGGGTGGGTCGGCTCCTCTTTTGTCTCCTAGATGTATATCTAAGGATGGAAAGTTGTGTGAAGGTTGAGGTTCCGGTTCATCAACACTAGGTAATTCCCTAGAACTAAGAGTAAGGTTATCACTACAAGTATTCAAACCTATATCCTGTAGTGGTGTTTGGTACAAGGGTTCTACCTCTATTGGGGCTCCTATAGTCTCTTCTACTTCTTCCGGGTAAGTCACAGGTGGTGTGTATTCCTCAAGTGATGGTGGGAGTTGTGGGGTACTTTGTAGGTTTGTGTTATTTACCTCATCCTTCCTTTTCTCAACATCACCTATATCCTCAACACGTGTTTTAGTAGAATCTAACCTAAACATGTTTCTAAGTATCTCAAATCCTTCTCTAGCCATTTCAAGTTCTAAGTCTGATTCATAAGAACCTTCCTCAATAACTTGATTACAATGTTCAATTTGCCTAAAGGATTCATCTTTTTGCTCAATATGATCATGTTCGGCTAAATCCTCCTTAATTGTTTCCTCAAGTTATGATGTGTACAAACCCATCAATTCATTGAACTCATGGTTCACTGTTAGGAGGCTTTCCTCAAAATTTTTCCAAAGGGTCTTACTAAAAGGAATTGATCCTAACAATGATTGTTTAATATAGGTCACACATGCGCATAACTCATCAAACCTATCAAACTTTACACCCATCTCCTCTTGTATATAGCTAAGATCACTTAAAAATTCATTGGAACAACATGAAGCAAATCTATCCGAGTAAACTAATTGTTCCTCTATTGTTAATGATCTAAATGGAATCTCATCCGCTATGAAGACAAATGAAAATGGTTTTACAAACAAATGGCACAAAGAAAAAGATAGACTAAAAGAATCCTATAAAAATAAAAATAAAAATCTCACTAGAAAGGATTCTAGTAAGTAGACCTAATAAAAAGAAATCCTAACCTAGACAATAACTATTCCCCGGCAGCGGCGCCAAAAACTTGATGTGCGTAGGGATTGCACCAGACTTTACCTCTTAAGGGATCTTGAGAAGCTTACAACCCCCACCAGGCAGTGTACTTGATCGATGTAGTATAGTATAATGACAAGTACCGGGGGATTGATCGTTCAGCTAGGAATAGTGTCGCTAGGATTAGAAAACCTAAAGACTAGGTCTAGAGATGAGGGATGATTCTTTTTGTATTTTTATATTTTATGTAAAGCAATTAAAAATCTCGGTTTTGAAGGAGTTGGGCGGAATTAGTTGCTAGTCAACTAACCCAATTACTAAGATGCAATCAAAATAAAATACTAAAAATGAAAATAAAACTAAATTAACTAGAGGTGTGAGCAATATATGGGAGAATTGTGTTTACTTAGATTTCACTACTCCCTAGATATCTTTTACATGTTAATTACTTGTTACAGTTGCGTGGATGACGGGTTGTATTTCTTAATACCATTCATGGGGTGGCGTACTTACTTCCCCAATCCTATAAGCGCCTACTTCACTCCTATGTCGAGCCGGCTAAGAAGCTCCTAACATGGGATCACTAGAATTTGCTCATGCATTAAATACAACCAATAAAACCTAGTACACATCGGTTCATGTTTCCTAAGACGTTCAAGCATGTTACACAATGGAGATCTGCCAGTTTTCTTAAGCCTAACATTGAAATCATTCATCCATTACAACTATAAACAAGTAATCAACATATCATTAACATCTAGGTTTCATTACATCTAAGCAAACACATGATAGATCTAGCCTAGCATGTTGAAATCAAGACAGGCATAAGATATATTCAAACAACACATAGACATATTGATTGAATTGAAAGAAGACTTATCTCAATTGAACATGAAAGGATTCAAGGGGTGAAAACCCTTGAAAATACTATAAAATACGACCTAGGGTTTACAAAGTTCGGCCCTAGTATTCTCCATACAAGTTCCTCTTTAATGAATGAAAAATAGAAAACTATATATAGATTCTGATAGGTGACGGCATCAAGAACAAATTTCTGACGCCGTCATCTCGCCGCCAAATAATTTCTTGGACTGCCTAGATCTGGGTTTGACTCCGTCATGTGTATTCCAATTGTAGGCCGTCACAACATTAACTCTTGAAGCCCTTCTTGTGACGCCTTCAGGTTTTCACTGGGTCGTCACGAATTTTACTCTTGACGCCGTCATGATTTTCTTCTTGACGCCGCTAGGTACTGTTTTCAGCATGGAAAATTAAGTCTTTGCCGTTTTCTTCACTTTTATGCTCCAAAAACGTCCGAATTGCTTCCTTTTCCAGAATTCACTCCCAAAGTACCTAAAATCACAAAAGGAACGATTTAGGGCAATATTTGATCAAATAAATTCAATTCCGGGATTAAATGACCCCCTAAAAGTGGTTCATTTTTCGCCTCATCAAATATGCTTTGCTTGGGGGGAAAGGAGAAATGGAGGATTGTTGAGATGGTTTCATTTGAATTGGATGGTGGAGATCAAAGAGAGCCTCCTTTGCTTGGGGAAGAAGTGTGGATCAATGGTTGACATGGTTTTGGTTTGAATTCAATGGCTAGGATCAAACACATGTGGTGGTATAGGGAAGAGGGATTGGATGGATGGTTGAGATGTATTTGATTTGAATTCAATGGCTAGGATGGGAGGAGCCTTATTAGGGTTTCAAATAATTCCCCATGTGTTAGAAATGAAGGGATGAGATGTGTTGTAAGGGAATGAATGGTTTAGATGTAGTGTGTAAGGGAATATGTAAGGGTGTAAGAGATTGTGTAAGAGAATATTTGATTTGGATATGATTGGATATGATTGGTTTTGTCTTATGTATAAATGGGATTAAGGCATAATCTAATTGTCATTAAGAAGAAAAGGTTTAGACAATTAAGATTATAAGTTGAGAAAATCATAGGTTACTTATAAGTTCAAGTAACACAACGTCGAGAATCCATAGTTTCATATCTCGTGACTTTCCACGACTCAACGTTCTCAACTAATACCTTGGTTCAAACAAGTTAAGTATTTTGCCTTGATGTAAAGCATAACCCAAGTGGGAAAGGATGCGTTTACACAAAGTGACATTTGACTTAGTTTGACTAATAAGGGAGTAAACCCGTTACATAATTAGAGACGACGTAAGCACGGGATATGAGCATATGGATGCTTCAACACGATGTCACGTGAAATATATAAGCTCCCTAAGTTTAGAAAAGCCTTGGCTAGAGGCGATAGTTAGAAAACATGAGTTGGCGTTTTCCCGTAAATGGGTGTTTTAAAAGTAGGATCTCTCAAGTCTCAAAACTCGTTTCGAGTGTTCTCAATTAAGCACATAACATATTTATACCTGAATTAAAAGATCCAAATTTGTCGGGTAAGGGGAAAGCCGACTTTCAAAATTCGCCCGGAACCATACAGACTCCTGGCGCGTCACCCGCGCGTTGATGCGCGGGCAGCGCGCCAGTTGCAGACATTGGCTCCGGCAATTTTGAGCTAACGTTTGTTATTTTATGTTGTTTCGATGGTTTGTTTGTCATCATTATAACATAAAGAGATCTTGATCATGTTGCCTCAACAAATATATAACATCTGCATGAAACGTATGCAACTTAACCAACCACTGCTAGGCATGGAAAAGAAGATCAAGACCAAATTGTGGGCTACAAAAGTAATAAAGCTGAGTATATGGAGTCGAGTTTACCTGTATGCAAGTTCTCAAGTTGAGCTTTGGCTGAACATTGGAAAAAGGCACTGTGAGAAAAATTCCAAAAAATTCCACCAAACATACATAGACAATGCTAGAACAATGACAGAATACATCTTCGAAGGTTGGACGTGGTGTGCTAATCTGTAGAAGAAACTGTTTTTTTTTCCTGTGTCTTGCTTGAGCTTTCTTGATTCACTTTTGATCTATCATTGACATGAGGCAGTATGTATGACAGAGAAGCTTCTAATTGTACTATGCGCACGTGTATGTTTCACTACAAATAAGATCTTGACCATTAGTTGGTGTACTTAGGTGAAAAAGGTAGATAAGAACCATTAGATGTTTGACACGTAGGCATGTTAGAAGGATACAGTGTATATGTACACTACAAATAACATGTAGTTAGGTGAAAAAAGTAGATGAGAAGCATTAGATGGTTGACACGTACCACACAATGTATATGTTTGAAAGACAATGTATATATTTTAAGGATACAAAGGCAGGGCGTTTATCTTGTTATTTTTCACCTGGGCTGGGCTGGGCTAGGCTGCAAAGAGGGCGCAGTTTTTGGCGGGAAACTGGAGGTGCAAAACGACACCGTATACTTTGTGATTTAATACAATTGTTAATGGTCCTTGTGGTTTAAGGGGTATGACGAAGTTAGTCCCTAAATTTTTTTTTTTAAATTTTTATAATTTTTTTTTTGAATTTTTTTTTCCGAATTTTTGTTTTTTCGTATTTTGTTTTTAGGATTCTTTTTTACAATTTTTTTTTGAAATTTTTTTCGAAAAAAAATATGTGTAAAAAAAAATTTGAAAAAATAATTTAAAAAAATTCAAAAATTTTTTAAAAAAAATCGAAAAAACAATTTTGGAAAAAAATACGAAAAAAAATTCAAAAAATATTTTTGAAACTAAAATTGAAAAAATACTTTTGGAAAAAAATTCGAAAAAAAATTTCTGAAAAAAAAAATATTCATAAAAAAAATCGAAAAAAAGAATTCAAAAAATAATTTTGACAAAAAAATCGAAAAAGAAAATCAGAAAAAGTTTTTAAACAGACGAGAAACGTATAAAAACGGACGAAAACGTAGAAAAAAAACGTAAGGAAACATATTAAAACAAATGAAAACGTATAAATACATAAGAAAGCGGACGAAAAACGTTTAAAATGGACGAGAAAAGTATAAAAACTGACAAAAAGGTAAGAATACGGACGAAAAATGTATAAAAACGGATGAAAACGAAAGAATACAGACGAAAACGTACCAAAATGGATGAAAAACATTTTTAGGGACTAAATTCGTGATACCCAGATACCCACACGGACCATTTATGTGCAAAAATATTCCACTTTGATTTGGGACTAAATTCGTGATACCTAGCCACCCACAGGGACCGTTTATGTGTAAAAATATTCCACTTTGATTTTTATCTGGTAAAAATGACTTTTTATCCGGTAGCCTTTACTTTGACGTACCAAGGTAGCACAAAACCTGAAAGTACGTTGCATTAAGTGGAACAAAAAAAATACACGTACAAAAATGGTACAAAGTTGAAAGTACATTGCTATTGTACGGCTAAAACCCTATCTTAGCGTCATAGCATTTATCTCTTTTCACATTTCATTTTTCACCTGTAATAGTCATTACTTTTTTCACCTTTCATTAAATATTCATTTTATACAAAAATAATTCACACGTACAAATCAATTAAATTATAAAAAAAAATCTCATGAAGCCCACAAATACACATACACCGAGTGATAAGGAAGGTCACCACTTTCCTCCTCTTTTCTCATGTCTCACGCGTAACAAATGACATAGGTAATGGGGGTGGTGCGTGAACTTGCACTTCACGAATGAGTTATTTTCTTACAACCTAATAAATTATAATCTATTCACATTGTTTTTATCTTTTATATAATAAAGAAATTATATCATTTTGGAGTATTTTTGACAAAACAATTTTAGTGGAAAAAAATTGGACCAATAGGAAAGCTCGATTTTGACACATAGGCGAAATCGAGCAATATAATTGGCCAATAAAAAGTCAAAATTAAATTGATTTTGGTCAAACTTTAATAAATTTGGTTGATAATTTAATTGAGAAAAAAACCCATAAAAATATAGGTGTCAAATTTATGAAAATAAAAACTTAAAAAAAGATGAGGTAATTAATAAAACATTCGTGCTTAAATTTTAAAAATATTACATAGAGTTAAGTGTAAAATTATAAATCTCCATGTTTCTTAATAACTTTAGATAATAAACAAATAACCTCTTACACTTTATACCCCCTACACTTTATAATATGAACTTTGTTTACAACTACATGAGTATTAGTATTGGTTTGAGACTTCCATCAATTAAACTTATAAAATTTTATAAATGTACGAATTAGTTTTAATATACGTTAAATACTTTTAAAATAAATATTATTTTAAACTTTCATGTATTAAAATATCTTTTTACTATGTGCGTTAAATATAAATAAGAACTCATGTTATCATGTTTGAAAGTTTAATCTATACGTACACAGGTTTGAATATTAAATACAATTAAATTATTATTAACGGTAATATAAATATCAAATGGTAAGTACGAGTTACCGTGATATGAAAATAAATATGCGCGATTGTATTTATAACGACTCATGTAATTATTATTTAAAGTTAATATACGGATATCCGGAAAAACATTCTTAAAAACTTTACGGAGTATATTTTAACTTCATTAACGCTCATTATGTGCTACTGAATTTGCACATTTTGTACAACATGATATTAATAGTTAAAGTTAAACAACAAAATCAACTTCAACATTAACATCTATATCAGCTAAATAAAGTTAAATCTTTAATCCAATAAAATTTTTACAAACTATTAATTGATATTAATACATAATGAAAAACTCCTGCATACTTATTAGTTGTACTTATATCATAATTTTCACGGTTAAATTCTTGTATGTCCATATAGTAAACAAAAATTTTAAAATAAATTTGATTTATGTGTAAACCCATGTGATCAAAGAACCTTTGACCCAATAACATTATAAGGAGACAAGCTCAAGAATCCAATACAAGGTTGATGCCACGGTTATATTTACAATTTCTGCTAACTATTTTTCTTACTTTCGCACATGTTCATGCTCTAACTTTTTTAAATATACATAAGATTTTTCTGTTTTTAAAAATAATACTATATAATTAATTTTTTTTGAAAAAACTCCGTACATACACGGGTATTATAATTAGTACAACAAATACAAGGAATCAATGTCTTTGACGAATAATTGTCCAATTAAACCGTGAAACTCCAAAACTCGAGCAATTTTTTCTTTTTAAAACTTGGCCCGATCTTGAAGTCCCAAATGAAATAATAAGTAATCAAAGTATGTTTCAATTATTGTAGTCTCGCTTCTTGTTAGCAATTATTGTGAGTTTATTATTATTGGCTAACGTTGTGATCACACATTGGTCATTGGTGTCCTACCTCTTTTGAGTCGGTATCAAACTTGATTTTCATTTTAATGGTGCCGATGTCGATCAATGTAACTGTGTGAGTGTGTATGTGCGTATATATTTAGATATTTTCAAATAAAATTTTAGAAAACATAAAAGAGTGACTATGAAGCTAAAAGGAGTGCTGGTGTGGTGAGATAACGGTGAAAGAAAAGTAATAATACGAGATTAATATGACATTGTTGATGAACTTATCATAACAAACAAGGGATTTGCGCCCGCCGCGTTGCGGCGGGTATTTTTTAGATACTTTTTTGAGTAATAATTGGTCGCTAATTTTGGGGTTTAAGAGTTACGGCCTTCTATAGAAAAATAATTAAGTGCTCGTCGCGATGGTGTAATTATTTTCGCTTAACGATTAACAGTTTAAGAGATATTTAAATTATAAAAAATGGGTGAAATATTAAAATGCTTTTAGTCTCAACCATTGATTTCTTTTTAGATGGATGGTGGGGATGAGTCCCTTAGTGTGTGAGGAATGTTTGGTTTTTTAAATAACTCGACTCAAACGTTTCACCTCTTTACTTATACTTTGTGTTTGCTAAAAAAAAGGGATTTGTTTTTATTTTTCATAAACCATTTGTAAACCAAACACAGCTTTGGATAGCTTTAATGGGCCTGAATTAGCCCAACACTGGGCCACTAAATTTCCGAAATATTTAATCGAAGCCGTTTTGGAGCCGATAGATTTTGGAATATTTAATGTGGAGCCGTTGCACGCCCCTTAATATATATAAACGAGTTGGGGGCATTCGCACAAAGTTTAATTGTGATACAATACGTTTGTTGAACGCTGTCGTCATATTACTTAAACAAATATGGACAAAATTATGCAGACTCAGCTGCATTTGTAACAGCATCTACAAGCTGTGCAATAAAAAATTATGCATACTTCTACATTGGTTTGTAGGATGCATTTGCGACAGCTTATACACATACAACACCTAAGGCTACTACGAACTACATTTATTTACTGTACATACCACACATTATCCTTGTTACTTTGTACATTACATTAGTTGCATAAAGTATGCGCCTTTCAACGCTAGTACTAAGGTTGCAATACATCAACATACCATGAGCCCCCGTTAAACTGATCAACGGCCCTTGTTCGGCGCAATCGCGCAAATAGGTGTCTGTACACCGCTCGAAACAACAGCGGTAGCTTCATTCACACAGTCAGCGGAAACGGAACGCTCCGACGTAGGTGGTAAATAGATTGCACGATTACTTGTAGCTTTTCTTTTCGCTTTCATATGGGAAACAGCGACACATGTATGTACAGTGCACAAAACAAAGTAAACAGGAAAACAACACAACAGGATCGAAAGATTATAGGAAACAATTTTTAATGCTTTTACGTATAGAAAGAAGCTGATCGTCAGTAACATCTTATAAGAAATAAGATAATAACCAATGAACAAACAGACATGCCACATAGAAGCCATGTAACCACCTATGCACATACACAGACTTTCCACCTAAACATGCAATAAACTAACATCCCAGATATCCAGCAGAATTAGTATCTCTTTTAACAATAGTTATTCAACAACATCATGCAACTTAAGTAACAACCAACATAAAAAACAGGAAGAAAAGTATTAAGAAACACAAATTTGAAGTATTATTATACATCAGATCTGCAGGTGTTATCTACCTCGGTATCGGTGTATGTAAGAAACCCCGGAACGCTTCTCGAAGAAGGTGAGATACGTATGAAGAAACGTTTGACTACACGAAAGTATTAGTAGGATCACTTCGGATAAAAATTTGGGCTGCCTATGGACCTGAGAGGCCAAAGCTTTTGAAATATGTGGGCTTACACCCATGGGCTTACACCCATGGGCTTACCCCAGATATTAGTATTTTAATGTCACACGGAGGTAGCGAGCGCCGTCCATTGTCCGATGTTATATATATACAATGCTCATTGATTTTACAAAGTTAAAATATGGAATCACTAAGGTGCAGTTTGGTTGGGGGGGCGTGGCCCAGGTTTAGGATTTGAAAAAACTAATTATTTGTTTGGTTGAGGAGGATGGGGTTTGAATGTGGGAGTGAACCCCACATGTTAGGGGATACTCAAATGTCGACCCAATGCCCTGGTTTTCTGACATGCACACTGTTCGACTTTCTTTTTCTCATTTGTTTTTTCTTTCGCTAGATAGCAACCACACAATATGTACCAGTCATGCCATATTTATTATTTTATTATTAAAATAAATATAAATCTTAACCTCATTTTATATCCTAACATACAAAACAAACAACTTTTACCACAATTTAAACCCAAATCCAAATTCTAGTCAACAACTTTTCCATCAACCCCAAATCCTAATCTAAACCCATCTACTGTAGAGAACATAAAGTATATAGTGGTAAGGTTTTTTGAGTTTTTAAGAAAATCATAAAACATTGGTGTGATCAGTAAAATATTGAAAGACAGTACAAATGTTAGGAATAACCAAAAAGAGGAGCATGTTTGTTTTAGTTACAAATTGCGTTCTCAAGTTTAATTTTGGTTTTTCAAGGAAAAAAAAAGGAAATGAGAGAAATTAGAAAGGAAACTCAACCTAAAACTTTTCTCCCAAAACTTAAGGAAACTAAAATCAAATATGTTCAGGGGCGGATCTACATATGAGCCACATGTGCCACGTGTCATACATGATTGTTGACGAACGAGTGTATTTATTTGTGTTTTTTTGAAAATGCATCTGAGTTTTGTTTTTGAAGAAAAAAAGGACGGGACTTTTTTTTTTTTTTTTTTTTTTTTTTTTTTTTTTTTTTTTTTTTAATACAAGTTTCCATCATATTTTTAGATTCTTTATTCTTTGTTTAGCTACATAGTATTATTTTGCTAAAAGTATATATATATATATATATACATCCTTAGCTTCTAGTTTATCTATGATTCAATAGATTTATAATTTTATATTATTTCTACGCTGTGTTAAATTGTATGAATTCAATAACAAAAACGACAAAAACTAGTTTTACTCTAGTAAATGGACAACTAAAACTAATAAATATTCACGAAGCGAAGCGAGTTAAGAATGGTGCTACACACACTTCAAAATCCTGTATCCGCCACTGAACTGTCAAATGATAAAAGTATCCTTACTTCTTAAACTTTCAAACTTTTAAATACAAATATATAAACTACATATAATGCATTTTAGACATTCTCTCCTGAATTTTTCTAAAGATTTCCAAAAATAGATTTTCATTACAAGTTTCAAAGCTATAACACAATTATTTAATGCACCAATGCATCTATACAACATAAATAACTAATGTTATTTTTAAAACACACCCTTATTCAAAAATACAATTAATATACAACATGATACAAATCATAGAAGCTACTAATCTATTATAAAAATCTTGACTTATGTTAATTAGCAAGTACCTTTCACCGACAATCATTAGAACTTCGTAATACTACTGACTATCGTTCTCGTATCGTCGTTGCATCGTGATGCATTTGTGCTCTAGCATTTTTGTATGAGATAATTTGCGATAAAGTTATCCATTAAATTTTTGTTATGCGTAAAATTATTACGAAAAACATTATAATAAAATAATATTATTCGTCAAATTTTTTTGATTACATAATAACCGCCGCTGTAATGTACAGATACAATAATTGTTAATAGATCTAGTATTTTCAATTTCTCCGATTTATTTTTTCAACCTAATAAAGTTTAGTAATTTTTTCTTTTCTTTTCTTTTTTCTTTTTTTCCTCCAACACCAATTTTTTTCACTTTATATACTCGCGTTAGTTTTAAGGGTGTGTGTTTGTTTAAGCTAATATTGGGTTTACGAGCTTTTTTGATTTCGACTTATATATCATAAACCCCAATTTTCTGATTTATTTGAAGACTTTCGGTCTTATATAAGTTTATGGTATTACAACAAACTTATATAAGTCAACAATTCTTAAAATAAGCTAGAAAATTAGGGCTTAAGATATATGGCTATTTTTGGCGAGGGCTTTTATGGGGTTTATTGGGGCTTGAGCTTTTAAAATAAACCGGCTAATTAAATAAATCTCATTTATCATAGGGCTTATGAAAGGGCTTATAAAATAAGCTGAATAAAAAATTTAGGCCAGGGTTTTTGAAAAATAAATTACTTACTCACCACAAAAATATCTAACATATAATAATAATAATAATAATAATAATAATAATAATTTAATTATGTCCCTTTTAATAATTTTACAATAATAAGCCCCAACCCAGCCCATTTAACAAACGAGTTTATAAAAATAAAATTTTTAAATTCGGCTTATAAATAAGTCCTAGCCAATCCCCAGCCAATTTTGCCAAAGAAGCTAAACATACAAATAAGCTATATAAGCGTAAACAAACACCCCCTCAAGTTTAAAGAGTCGACTGTCTTTCATTTGAGTTTTGTTAGTAGTTTTTAGTAATCGATATTGAAGTGGTGAGAATGGCGGATGAAAAGACAACGACACCCAGAAGAGACCCCATCAAGAATACAGGCATACCTTCTCTTCTCTTCTTTTTATACAACCCAATCTTTTATCCATTTATTGTTCTTAAGTTTGCATTTCAACCCTTGGTTGACTTCATTTTTTGTGGAACATTTTATCTGGGTTATGATTAAAGGGGACTGCTTATTATTATGTTTTCATAAACTACCTATATATTTATCAACTTGAGTGTGAGTTTAAGATTGCTTTTTGCCATTTCATACTCCAAATAAGCGGTTTTGAATAAGCTACTAGTACTTGATAATGCTGTTTATTTCATACCTAACAGTTTCTATAAGCACGTTACCTAAAAATAGGGGGGGGGGGGGGGGGGGTTGCTTATTCAAACTAGGTATCTGATTCCGAATTTTTATCACAAATGACTTCCTTAAATAAGCAAAATAGTCCACGGAGTAGATTGTTGCGTTTCGTGTTTCCAGGGGAGCTGGATTGAATCATTTGTGTTGATAAATTCTGGTTCAAGATTAGGGAGATCTTAGAGCCAGTAACTCCGTACTGAAAATTAGAGAAAAAAAAGTCACAGCAGAATGCATTTCAAACATTGTCTGACTATAAGCATTACGTTTTTTTGGGTGAAAGGTTAATTATATATTAACACTATGAAACATCTATACAAGCTCATAATTAACCTAGCTATGACATGCCACAATGCTGTTAAGAGTAGCATCTAATTACAAACCTGCATTCTGGAAATAGCAACCTAATATCCTATAAGTATTACATTTTGTTTATACTAAGCAGTTTTAATAAGCAATCCTATTTGATGTAATGACCCATTACTCGTCGTTTGTTTTGTGGTTATGTTAAATTTTGTTATTCGGTATTGTAGTTGGGAGTAGTGCTGCACAAAAGAGAAGGCAACATGCAGTATCAGTGGGTAAAGAAAGAAGAGAAGCCTTGTTTAGAACCAAACGATTATGTCGGGTTGGAGTTAGCAGTGAAATGGATGTTCCCGACGATAGTGACATGATGATTGAAGAAGAGCAATCGATTTTAGAGGCTCAGACGTCTTCTGCTGTTGAAGAGTTAAAGCTTGCACTAGCCTTTCAGTAAGTTAACCTATTATAGTGTTTTTACCTAAAGCACGATTGCTCTATATATATGCGTACACATACTCTAAATGTCTTTTTGTTATCTGAGAAAAATAGGGTATTAGTTTTATAGAAGTATAAAACAACAATATAGTTTCACTTTGGTTCCATTTTAGTCATTAAAGTTGCAAAAGGTGTTACTTTTTGGCCATTTTTTTAAAAGATGCCCATACTACACCTAAGAATGACAATAGTTTACAATGACCTCTGTGCAAAGTTTAGGGGCATTTGGATCATTTTTTGAGGATGGAACTCGGTTTAATACTGTTATGGACTAAACTGACACAGAACAAAGTACAAAGTACGAAGGCTAATTGGAACAAAAGTAATATGTTGCTGCTTTATGACGTTAACCCCGAAATATGAAAAGTTAAAACTTATCAAATAACGCATAGGTAGGTCAGATATTAGATCTGTCACTAGGAGCTAATCCCCGAGAACCATGTGTTTTATAGTATCGGAATTGAATTATTAGTTCGGATGCTACATTTCGTTTCTGCAACATTTTGGTAAACCTTATAAAATATCACCAAATTCCATTTGGTTATCTTTAGGGGAAAAGGTGCAGTCCAAAAGAAAGTGAATGCTCTGCGGGAACTTAGGCGTTTATTGTCTAAATCTGAGTTTCCTCCCATTGAGACCGCTATCAAATCTGGAGCAATACCTTTACTTGCACAATGCCTTTCATTTGGTTCTCAGGATGAACAGGTATATCTAACATCTTATTATGTCAAACCATACCTTTTTATTTAGCTCAACTAGTACGCGGGTAGATAGTGTTTGTATGTGTAGATAGTGTTCGACTGTCGTATACTGTTTTTTAAGGTTCAATTTCTTCTATTTTTTGATGGATAATGCAGTTGCTTGAGGCGGCTTGGTGTCTTACAAACATAGCTGCTGGACAATCTGAAGAAACAAGAGCTTTATTGCCAGCATTGCCATTGCTAATTGCTCATATTGGAGGTCAGTAATAACTGCCTTTTTAATATTGTTCAAAAAATACCTGGTTAATGTCTTCTTTTTTGGTGCAAAGGGTAAATTTATATTAATGAAACACAATATACATCATAACATAACTGAGATTTGGACAGACCCAAACTCAGATACAACAAATCTATACATCATAACATAACTGGTTAATGTCTTCTTAGTGTTATATGATAGTATTAATAGAATGTCTAACGTTTGATATGCAATTAATCTATAGAGAAGAGTTCAGTGCCGGTTGCTGAGCAGTGTGCATGGGCATTAGGAAACGTTGCTGGTGAAGGGGAAGAGTTAAGACATATATTATTATCTCAAGGAGCTTTACTTCCGCTTGCGAAAATGATGTTGCCAAACAAGGGTTCCACGGTTCGAACTGCTGCTTGGGCGTTATCAAACTTGATCAAGGTTCTTAGTCACTCTTCTACCTGAACCTCTTTATTCATTTGCGGCGTCTGAATTATAGACATAGCAACTTTCTCCATTTACTTATGAATGGGTTGATTGATTCAAGTTACTTATGTCCAACGGGTCACAAGGTAACATGAAAAAAACAAAAAAAAAAAACTTATAAGGAGATGGGTCAAAACTTAAAAGTATGAAATCTTCTTATATATTCTTATGATTTATGAGTAATTTGAAATAATTTGGTTATTGAAATTCTTATTGACAAACTTTTTATTCATAAAAAATGGACAAAAAGTGTTCTAGGTCAACCCAAACCGACCACTTTCGACCCATCTAAGAAGTACTCATTACCCACCCCTTTTGCTACCTCTAGGCTGCAACAATCTTGTCATATTCTCTAATTGTTTTTGTTGATGTAGGGCCCGGACCCAAAGGCTGCAACAGAACTTATAAAAATTGATGGTGTGGTGGATGCTATACTAAGGCATTTGAGTAAATCGTAAGTTTTTGTCGCACCATCATAGTATAATCATCATTAGTCTGGTACTGTGGTGTAATGATACCTTAGAATGATTTGTGGTGGATTTCATTTTATTTAAATCACGTATGTCTTTCATCTTATGTGGTTACTGAAACTTATCTAGAGACAGTTGTTTACTTCTAACCGCTTGTCATTTTTGTGTCTTTGATGAATAGGGATGAAGAATTAGTGACTGAAATAGCATGGGTTGTTGTGTATCTTTCGGCTCTTTCAACTGTTGCTACTAGCGTGCTTGTGAAATCTGATCTCCTACAATTACTAGTCCAACGATTGGCCTCATCAAATAGTTTGCAATTGCTCATTCCGGTAACAAAAAAATCTGTTAAGTTTTGTATTATGTTCGATGGTCTTATTACTCGTCTGGTAAGAGTCCAGTTAAAACATGCATTG
The DNA here is from genome assembly GCA_030686995.1 of Artemisia argyi. Lineage (NCBI taxonomy): Eukaryota > Viridiplantae > Streptophyta > Magnoliopsida > Asterales > Asteraceae > Artemisia > Artemisia argyi. The sequence goes on from CM060685.1 coordinate 51,847,278, forward strand.
GACAGTTTGATACAAATTTAATTTAAGGTTTGCATATATTGAGTACGTAGTGACTGCCTATTCAATATTTTAACAGAGGCCAATTTTGGAACATCTAACTTGTGTAGATGTTAAAATTGAATATGAATGGTCAGAGAAATGGGGGGGGGGGGTTCAAGTTACAGGTAAATACAGATTTGTGTCACTCGGTAGTTTTTAGTGTGGGTCAAAATTAGTCGGGTTAGGCTGTACCGATCAACTATACCTTTTCTATCTTTTCTTTTTAAATGTAACTATCTTATCTCTTGAAAAATTTATATTTTTGCAGGTGCTACGAAGTTTAGGTAATCTCATAGCAGGTGATGCTTACTCAACTAATGTTGTTCTTGTCCCCGGATACGAAATTACAGGCTAGTTTCTATTGTTCTTTTTGTGCTGTGTCCTAATTTGTGTATATAATATAAATCACTAACATTTTGTAATACTTGCAGATAATATCATACATGCGTTAAGCAAGTGTCTGAATAGTGAGCATCGTGTCTTAAAGAAGGTATACTCTCTTTCTAGTCTCTTAACACCACACACACACACACCCTGGTCATAAGTTCGATAAGTAGCTGTTTTGACCCATTTACTTATGAATGGCTCGATTCTGGTTGCATGTCAATGTTTTATCTCCAACAAGTCAATAGTCGCCCAAAATGTATTCTAAAACGTTTTTCTATATTATCTTTTCATTGCTTGTTGTAATCATAGTTGACCAGTACAAATTTATTTTTATTCTAAGATTTCAATTTTGTAGGAAGCTGCTTGGGTGCTATCAAATATAGCTGCGGGTTCAATTGCTCACAAGCAGTTGATATACAAGAGTGAAGCCGTGCCTTTATTAATACAACTTTTGTCAACATCAACATTTGACATAAAAAAGGAAGTGGCATATGTTGTGGGTAATCTCTGTGTTGCCCCAGCAGAAGGTTCTGGAAGATCGAGTTTGATATTTGATCACTTGGTTGCATTTGTTAGAAGTGGATGCCTTCGTGGTTTTATCGATTTGGTTAGATCTGCTGATATTGAAGCTGCAAGGCTCGGGCTTCAATTCATGGAGCTGGTAATTTCTGATATCTTTTTATAGGATTGTTTTGCTTAAAAAAAGGCGCTAGCCTGGTTATTTGTGCCTAAAAAGTTATAGCATGTGCATGTGATACCTGGTAACCAATTTCAACCTGTTTACATCACAATGGGTTGATTTTGAGTTATGTTTTCTCTCTAAAGCTAAAAGATTTTACTAAATAGGAAATGGTATGGGTAGAGCGTGTTGAAAGTCATTCATTACGTATCTAAATGTATAAAACGTTCCAAACAGCGTTATTAAACAAATGTTTAGATTTTTATCATAATAGTATGGATAGTTTTGTATCTAACACATTAATTATAGCAAGCTAAAATGTCAGTCTTTAAAATTAACTAGAGGGTGTGTGGGATTGCTTGTTTAAGTGCTTTTTTTAAGCAGACTAGCAGTTTGAATGTTTGGATAAAACTGCTAATTTGCTAATTATGGAGTAAATAAGAAGGCACCAACTTGCTTATTTTCTGGCCTGTGTCTCCTTGCACTAGTAACATGTTTTGACCCGTTACCCAACCTGCTCAACAAAAATAAAAATCACTGTAATAAACAGTTTCTTGTTTGTGACTTTTAAGTACAATTCCTGAAACAAATTTTTTGGCATAAGGTAGGTTAAGTTCTATTGCATTTAACTTCTAAAGGGTTTCAACTTCCATGTTTCAGAGCATTCATGCATATTGGCTAGTTGTTGTTGTTGTTGGTTTTTTTTTTTTTTTTTTTTTTTTTTTTTTTTACTAAATTGCTATCCCCTAATCTATCAGAATCAAAGTCTTATTCCAAGACATCTTATAACGAACTTTCGGTTTTCTGAACGTGTAGGTGTTAAGAGGGATGCCCAATGGCGAGGGACAAAAGCTGGTTGAAAAAGAGGACGGGATTGATGCAATGGAGCGGTTCCAGTTTCATGAAAATGAAGACCTCCGGAATATGGCTAACCAGTTAGTCGACAAATATTTTGGGGAAGACTATGGGCTCGATGAGTAGTAAGAAATTTGTGTGTGCTGTACCATGGATCATGTAACTCTAAGCTTTTATTTCAGAAGGTTACATGTTGAAGTTTGAGTATACAGAGTAGTTTTCCCTCGAGTTTGGTATATATGTATGTTATCAATGACCCAATGCATTTTTACCAAGTGGTGATGAACCTTGTACTAACCTCAGACAAAATGGGTCAAAACATGTTTAAGGGTCCAAAAATGGTGGAAAATGTTAAATGGAGCAGAAATTCTTGTGGTGTGTAATGATGTCAGTGCTTTCGAATGCGTGGGTAGTAAAAATTATATCGTCTATGACAAAAGATAAAAGGGTTAATGAAACGAATCATATTTTGATCATCTTCCGACTAAAAACTACTATGTTCTTACAGGTTTCTCCTTACTAACCATGATAATGTACTATGTGTTAGATTATGGACATTATTTTAGTAGTCGTATGTTAGGATCGAACTCGAGATCACGGGATTGCACACTTTACGTATGAGAGTTAAAGTTTAATAATTAAATGTAAAAGTTTATATTTAATTATTTATTACACAAATATATATAATGATTATTTAGTATTTAAGATAAATGACTAATGATCATTAGATGAAAATAAGAAAAGAATGTGTATGATTAATTGGTAAGTCAAGAAGCATCCGGAAGCCCCCTTGGGCCTTGATCCAATCGGCCAACCCAAAGGGAGGGCACCTCCTTTGTTTTCTTGAGCTCCAAGTTTCATACACTATATATACAAGGCTAAGGGTTAAAGGTTTGTATCACTTGTGCACACACACAAACTCTAAACTTGTTTTCTTCTCCTTTGTTTTTCTTGTAATCGATCAAACAAACACCCTTAAAGGGTTGATCGATTTTCTTTATTAAACAAAAGGTTTTGGTTTAAATTTTGTGTTCTAAACACTAGCATTACTTTAACTTGTTTTAGTACGTGTGTACAAGAACGTGATTCAAACATACTTTTGTTTGATTCTTGGATTGAATTACAAAAGGGTAAGGGGTAATTCTTATAATCCACATAAACCCTAATTAGGGTTCTTGATTTGAAGAATTGCATTAATTGATTCTTGTTCGGGCTAGAATCACAAAGGTATATTTACTATTTTATGTTTGATTAATTAATATATTATATGATCTTGTAATTGCTTCCGCTATGCTCACTTGATGTGTTTAGTTTATTTTATATGATTGTCATGATATTATAATTCCAACAGTGGCATCTAGAGCCGTTATAATGTGTAATTAATTATCGAAACGCATAAAAAATTGAATCTTGATTCATTTAGTTACATGTTTTAGGGGTTTTTTTTTTTTTTATTCCTAACCCTAATTTTTTAATTGGGTCGATTTAGACCTTTTAGGGTTTTAGGGTTTTGGTTTTGATTTTTTAATATGATTAGAAACCCTAAGATGTCATGTAATTGGTTATGCGTTTTAGTAAACGATCTTGGTGTAATATGTTAATTGTTAAGCTTAATCCATGAAAAAGTGCATATTTGCATGGATTTTATATTGTGTGAAAATTTAAATGGTTTAAATTGGATATATAAATTAATGGTTAAGTTATATCGAAACATGTAAATTTATTAATAGATGTCGAATTGGGAAGACTCCAATATCAAGTAATCAATTATGTGCTATGTTGTATTTGTTTAGTTTTGGCTTACGCAATCGATATCGATGTATGTGGCTCTTTTTTCTAGAAGAAGAAAGCCTTAATTGAATAAATACGTTATACACCTAGATTTGATTATTAATAGGACTATTGAATAAGATTTGCATGTGGCTACATGTTATATATATATTTAATTGTTATGTTATGTATATGTTTATTTAGTTGTTTTATTTTTTATTTTATATTACTTGTTTTTGTTTATTATTATGTTAGACATGTTTATAAACGAAAAGGGTATTTTTTTGAATAGAAAAATAATACGGACTAAATAAATGGCGAAATTGTTTTGGTTTTAAGAGTAAATTTCAAAGGATTGGTTGATTGATGTTTTTGTACATAGTGTACGAAAGGCGGACCGAAGGTTGCCATCCAATGTACTTGTAGAGAGGGGTTTTTAAAGCTCATGCACCTACCGGTTCTCTACAACTGCTTGGTTGCCGACTCTAGACTTACCTATATCACTATATTACGTACATTGTCATCTTAAGGGTGAATTCACCACAATTCCACAATGATTATCCGAAACACTAAGCCTTAGGGCTTATGCAAAAGTACGATATAGTGGACGATAATTGTTGGTAATTCTTTAATTGGTGAATCCGATACCTCAATCAAAACTTTGTTATTTTACTCTTAGCAAATTGGTAATAAAAATGTTTTGTAAAACCAATGTTATGAAGTTGTATGCATGCTTCTTCATACATTATTTTGATCACGTCAAAAATAATACCCTTATAAAATTAAGTCAAATGCCATCTAATTAAGAACACTTGAAGTTGTAATTTACGTCATGTGAGAACTTGGCGAGATTGCAATGGAGAGGTAAATTTCATAAATTCATTGCTAGCAGATCAACTGATGTGATGGATTTATGAGTTTGCAGTTTTTAAGTTAGACGACTTAAATTGAGTAGGAAGTGAGATCTTGGACTTAAGGCATTAAGATGAGGATCAAACATGCTTACATTACAAAAGTTTTGTGATTGTAAATCCCATAAATCTAGGAATTGTAATATGATATTGGCAATTATTGTTCGACAATTACCTTGTTGAATACTATCATTACTAGCAGATCAACTGATGTAATGGTACTATGTCAATTAGGATCCTAGCTTTAAGGAAATACTATGGTTTATAAGAATATTTACCAATGGGTATTTTATTTTCTTAAAGATCTAATTATCGAAAATACTGAAATTGAATTTTGTAATTCGTTTTAATGTATTAATGCAACGTTCAAACCGTAAACGTATTTTTGGCTTTGGTAAATTGATATCGTTCTGTTTTCAAACAAATGTTGGATTAAGAATAATTTACTTAAAAGACAAAAGAAGTCTACTTTCTATGAAAGAAGAGTGAGATACAATCTTATTTCTTTTCATGAATGAAAAAGGATAATAGGAATATTAGATATGTCTAAATTCTAATATATAACTCATAGCAAATTTTTAATAGTTAAGAAAATTGCGAATATTTTCCATAGGGATTTCATCATCATCATTTGGTGATTAAATTCTTAGTAACAAATATGATATTTGGTTAACAGAAAATTATGTATGACATTTTATGAGTTATTATAATTAGAAGCTAGACTAATTACCGCAAAATGTTTAAAAACAAACTAGTTATTTTAACTATTTTAAAGGTGCTACATACATTGTAGGATGGTAGACCTATTAAGGAAGAAATTGCATGCCCAATTTTCCAAGTTAATAGCCTTTGGTGGATAGTCAATCATTTACGTAGTAGAATACACTTTTTAATGCATAAGTAATTGTTACGTATGGACATTTAAAGGTGTAGGAAAGTTAAAAGCACACTATTTTCTTTTACTGGATATGAAACATTTACAATGTTGTCAAATTCAGTGGGAGTATTGTGTACTCACTACTGAATAAGGAATTATTGTAATGATCTTTAATTCAGTGGGAGTTACAAGCTTTGACATCTTGATAGCTAAAGATAATTACTTTCCAAGTGTAGACACTCATACTTTAAAGAATAGTCTTGTACGTTTCCTTACTAGACATTGTTGTTCTACATCTACTTGTTATGCTAAAATCTATGACACAATCATATTGATCACATAAACAAATGCATGGTGTGTTGTTTATCAACTATATGAGGTTGTTCCATGCACAAGTGGGAGAAATGTTATCTTTAATGTGTGCAAGAAACAACTTATAAAGATATGATTTAATGGATTCTCTTGACTGCAAGGTAAGAGAATAATGTTCTAATATGAATTATATTAATCTAATTCAAGAAACACTTGGTGTTACAATTTATGTTATGTGAGAGCTTAGCTAGATTGCAACAACAAGGTGAATTTCATATTTTCATTACTAGCAGATCAACTGATGTAATGGAACTATGAGAATTTGCAGTTTCTAAATTAGATACCTATTAGAACATGTGTCAATATGATATCAAGACTACTTTAATTTGTATATTTATGAATTCATGGAATGACATAAATTAATAAAGTAATCTAATGCTGCTTCAATCTGAATATTTATGTGTTCTTGGAATGACATAAATAAATGAATAAATAATGTTGTTTACATTATTGTGAAGTAATATATTAACTTGAAATTACTATTGAAACCAAAAGATGGTGTTCATAATTACTTTAGTTAAACATGTTTATGTTTCATTGTAAAGATATAAACATAAAGTCTTTTAATTGTTACAAGACTTATAATAAAGTAAGACGTTATATTGTTATGTCTTTTAATTAAGACATATACATGAAGTTATTAAATTGTTAAATGACTTATAACGTATAGTGGGGTTATAACAGTTTATGTTTTCTTGTAAAGACATGAACATGAAGTGACTTTGTAAAAAGTACTTGTGTTATAAAGCATGTAATTGGCTTGAAAATTATTATACCATTAAAATGAATTAGTTGGTAAATAGACAAGTCAAAACAAATATGGTTATCTTAAATATTGTTAGATTGTCTTACTATATTAATACTAATGAAATACCAAATGTTTATGGTATGTTCAGTTAGAAAAATCAAACTCTTGTTATATTGTTTGATTAAAGATAACTATGACTTCTTTTCTTCCAAAAGTTATCAAGTTAGAATGTTGAGTATGACTTGGACATATTTAACAAAACTCCAACCTAGAAGATTAATAAGACATCATCATATGATGGAATGTGATGAATGTGATGAATTACATTAAGTCTTAAATTGAAGTTCTAAATTTGTTTAACTGCTTATGAAGAAGTTATTAACAAAGTAAAGTCAGGAACTGTCAATATGTATTTGTAATATTCCAAAAGAGAATATTGTATTGTTGCTTTATTTGCTAAGTATTTAAAGATAGTCTTTAAATTGCTAAAAGCAAGTGGGAGTGTTGATCTTTAAAAGATAAAATTACAAGATACATAATCTTCTAAAATACACTAGTAAATATCATGATGAAGTTTGACATTTGAATGTTAAATCTCAACATGATAATAAAGTTTGACATTTAAATGTTAAATCTCAAGATGATGGAATTATCATTCATATAATAGTAATATATCTCAGATATTTGATTAATATGCTGAGGGCTATGATTTACAGGATTATTGAAAATCTGATAATCATTAAGATACATTACCAAATATGAAATTGGGTAAAGTATACATGATATGAATGATTAAGATGTTGTCTATAAAGATAATCAATTTTAGAAATGTGGTTTATCTTAATAGTTAGACTAGAAAATAAATATGAGTTTTTTCAAAGATTAGGTAACCCTTATAGTTTAAATCTTTGTATAGAAATCATATGGACAATATTGTGCACGTATTTAATGCATATCTTATAACAAGATTATTAATCACACTTAAGCAATTAACTGTGATTGAATATTTTTTTCTAAGCACATTTATATATAAAGATTATGATTGTCACATTTATGAAATTGACAATGGAATATCAAAACTCTTTCTTGAGTGATTACTTCAGCGAGGACGATAAGTAATCAAAATGAGTTTATGAATTCAAATAAATCTTTAGAAGTGTACAAAGTGCAATAATCCATGGATGGATAAAAGCATGCATCTAGAAGATTACTCTTATGTTTAATTTATTAAATTCATGTTTTGATTTATAATTAAAATAAGATAATTTCTAAGTATTCCTAAAAGCTAGTTGGAGTATTATGTTTAATTTCTTAAATCATATACGTTGTAGAACATATAAAAGGTAGCATTCCATATATGTTAAATGTTAAGTGTGGAATGAAACTTTACTTGAAAAATTTAGAAAATAAGACATACAACCTTGGAATGAATGTTTATTGTTGAAACATGAGCGGTAAATGAATCTAATATAACATGATATATTATTTAGAAAGTCTAAATAGATATGTATGACATGAATAAAATCTAAGTATGACTCAAAGATTTTTCATGAACATCATGTTTTGTTGTATCATGCTTGATTACAAGATGATTTGGCAATATTGATATCTAATTAAAAGGTTATTAGATAACTTGTGTAATATTCTAAATGAATATGTTTGATTATAGAATCACATCCTAAATCTGGAACAGCTTCCAAATTCTATAGATGAACAATTTTCAATTGTTGTGAAAATTGTCATAGCCAACAAACTTGAAACTTTGAAGCGCATCAAACATTACACAATAGATATTAATGTTTACGGAAAGTTTTAATAGTATATTGTTGTTGCATACAATGATGCTAAATGAAATTGAGATGGCACTCAATACTAGTTATGGTAAAGATTTCATCTTTGGCTATATGTACTAGTTATGCTTAGTAAGAGCATAGTTGCATTATACATTAAGAGAACAAGAATACTTTAAACTTTAAAATGTTTGGAAGTTTGATTATCATAAATTGGTGGTTAAGGATGTCACACATTTATGAAAGATTATAATGCATTATCAAAATAGTTGAGTATGCATATACAAGAACTTCAATAGTTGAATTCTTGAAATAAGTATTCTCAAAATTCCGATAGATCAAAGTTGGATGATTTATGTCTTGTCAACAAGTATGAATGTGATTACTTGAGACATAATTCGTTAACAAGAGTTATCATGCATTGATCTATTTAGTATTTGGATAAGGGATGTTAAACAATTATTATAATAAATTTAAATACATGGTATGTTTAATTTATAATAAATTGTATTCTATATTTGTATGTTTAATCCATGAATAAATGTTATTCTAAATTGTCCGTTATCAGTTAATAATATGGGAAGATTATTAAATCAAGACAAATCTGAAGGTTGGTATAATATACTTAAAGTATATTGATGCGTAGTCATGCCATTTCAGATGATATTCAATGATACCGAATATAGGACTTATCCCAACTACATGATGTTACTTTATGGATTTTGTTATTAAGTAAATTATGAGAAGTTATCCTCAGACTTGAGATGCAAGATAAGTGATGAGTGTGTAAATACTCATCATTTTTACCTTCTCTGAGCTGCCAAAACGTCTAAAAACACTCAATATTGTATCAAAATAGTGAAAATATCCCAGGAATGTGTTTTATATGTTTCAAATGCAAAACAATCAAAAACAGATGAAAAACGCACAAATTTGCATAATTGGCAGTTTCAGTCCCTCAAGTTTCATAAATTGGCAAAACTAGTCCCTGAAGGTTTTAAATTAATAAAAAGTCAACTTTAATCCATGGGAATTCAAAAATGTTCAATAATAGTCCCTGGATGGAAGTTTACACAAACTGGCAATTTTTACCCCTCAAAATCCAAAATGGCATAAAAGGTCCCTGAACTTTCAGATTTTGGCAGATTTGGTCCCTGGTGGGATATTTTTGAAAGAAAAAATCATTTTTGACCTTGGGAAGTTAAAATGTTCACAAATAGTCCCTTGGTGTGAAAATTGGAGAAATTACAATAATGGTCCCTCAACTTTGGATTTTGGCAGAATTGGTCCCTGGATATTCGATTTTGAAAAATATGGAATTGTGGCCCTTATATAATTGAAATGTGGCAAGAAATATTCTTGGACTAACTTTGGAAGATTGTTAAACCAAGCCCTTCAAAAACAGAAAATTACATTTCTAGTCCTTGTGATTTACATCTACAAATACAAACCGGACCCTTAGTTTTATTATCAATCCAACAAACCAAAATTGATCCAGTCCAACACACCTTTGGGCCCAACACTTCCCCAGCCCAAAAGATAAAACCAAATACCCCGTCCCTTTGGTCAACCCGGTCAAACCCACCATCCTCTTCCCCTTTTACCTCCAAAACCAGAAACCACCCATCATCCCTGGTTTTTGCCCCCCCTTGCTCCACTTGCACTCTGCCACCATCCACCTTATCCCTCCACACTACACTTCCCAACACCAATCACACCCTACCCTACCCCAGTTGGTACCTCAGTCCCCAATTGGTCAAATATGAGTTTCCCACCAAGATTGGAGAGAGAGCAGAAGTGATCCAAATTGATATTTTATTACTAGGATTTGACTAGTGGGACCTATGGAAGACATTGGGATGCTATATATGGAAGAAGAAGCAGTATAGGCAAGAGAGTTAGTTAATTTTAGTTGTAGTTTAGTTTAAGTAGTCGTTTAATTTAATCCTCATTTTCAAGTGTAATTTTCTGTCTTAAACTCATGTATTAAGTTGTTTCAGAGTAATTCTAATCTATTTCAAGTACCAATTTTAGTTTATGAAATTTCTTATTATTTCAAAATTCTCAAAAAGTGTAATTGATTGTTTCTGTTTGTTGTATTAGAATCACAAGTTCACATAAGTCTCAAACAAGCTTTTATAAGTTTTATAAGCAGTAAAATTAGTCTTAGCTTCAAAAATTAAAAAACACCAAAAACAGCTTTAAAAATAAAACACAAAAAAAATAGTCTTGAAGGTGGAACAAGCTTTGGATCAAGGGTGCTTCTGGAATTGCAATGGTTTAGAAACCTCAGGGAGGTGTTAGGTTTAGTGAAGGTTCCATGTTTCTTGGTTTTTGATCTCACAGTTGAATCAATTGTAAGCCTCTATTTTTAATTTTATGCTTGTTACTGTAGAATTGTTATTAGTTCTTAATCTCAGTGATCTGTACTTAGTTAATGTTGATTTATAGTTATAATCTTGTTTTGAAACAGTTGTTTGTTCAAGTCAATCTCATTATGCTCATTGTCCATTTTTGACTGTTCATTTAACTTATTATTCCTTAAGGGTGTTTTACTGTGGTGGTTGTTGTTTGTGAGTTCATTTAAGATCATTTCAACTTGTTATGCACTTGCAAAGCAGTATCATGATCCAAGCCTGCCATATCCTTTGAAAATCTCATATTCAGTTGCATAAGGTAGTGTTTGGAATAGGGGATTTACCTAAGTTCTTGTTGTTTTCTTGGTGTCTAATTGGTACACACATACTGCTTAGGTGATAAATAAACCATAACAAGCATTAAATTTGCAGGTTCAAAGTAGAAAGTCAAAATTGAATGTGTGAGATCATATATGTCCATCTGTTAGGATTTTGGATAAGCAAATCCCTCAAATCATTATACAAGTTGTTGATTCAGTTTAATATAGTCTTATTCTATCCTATTTCATGTTTTCCAGTCATTAGATTAAGTTTTAATCTCAATAAAGTCAAAATAGCAAGTTTTTACAAAAGTCAAATTTCAAGCATCTCAGATTTTTCCCAAAGTTACAAGAATATTATTGATTTTTGTGATTGCTTTTAGGGGGTTTGATTTGTTCCTAATTGTAGTCTACCAGCCCATCTTTAAGTTTCTTGCTTCACCTCATTTTTGTGATTTTCTTTGTGGGCCCCACAACCCTCCAAAGAAGGGTGCAGGGCTGCAACCTGCTCTGTATCAGGAGACACCCAGCCAACCCACCACCTTTGGTGGTGGCTTGTGGCCACCACAGTGGTCCCTACACCTAGGTTTTAGGTTTCCCCCTTTGACCCTTGGTTTGACCTAGGGATAACCACCTGGAATAAGCCCTCAAGTTTGTCCCATTCTGTGTTCAAGTTTGAGTTTCATTATGCTTATTTTGTTACTTATCAGCTTATCCATGGTCATAGCTTTTTGTTTTTAGCTTATTTAAGCTCAAGTAACTTATTTGTACCTGATTTATCCATAGTGGGACCCACACAAGCTCATTTGAGCTGATTTTCCTTTTCAGTCAAATAAAGTCAAACTGATTTGGTAAAGGGGGTGTTCTCAGCTTATTTTTAAGTTATAAAAAGTTTGATTTCACAAAAAGTCTTTGTTTTTAGCTATAAATCAAGTTTGTAAAAGAAAATTCCAAAAAATCAAGTGTTAAAATAAGTGATAGTTTCTATTTAATTCAACTTAATTTTCATTTTCATTTTTAGATTTTTGTTAAGTACTTGTCATTTTTATATTTTTATTAATTACCTTATATAGTAAAGTATTTTTAGTAAATTTTTCAGATTTTTATTCTGTCATTTAGTATTAATTAGATTTAATTTTACTTTTCTTAATTATTAATTAATATTAAGTATTAAATCTCATATTTAGTTTTTATAAAGTAAAACTTAGTTTTTATATTTTTCCTAGCTATAATATAACATAATAGGTTTTTATAAAATATATTTTGAATTTCTACTGTTCATTTTACATTTTTCTTATTTTAATTATTTAAATTAGACTTAAGTGGATTAAAAGGTAAATAATTAGTGGATTAATCTTAAAACATAATTTTTAGAGTTTTTATAATTTTGTAGGATTCCTGTGATGGTTAAGTAATTTTATAAATTTTCTTATAATTTTCTAAGTTAATTTAGTATTAATATTAAATAAAGTAGTTTAATTAGTTTAATTAAGTTAAATAGTTTTTAATTTATAAAAAACCCATAGAAAGACAAAAATATTTATTTTTATTTTTTATACATTATTCAAGTTCTAATTTAAGTTTAGAAAATATTTTTGCTAATTTTTAGTTTAATTTATATCATTTGTCATTTTTAGTTAATTTAAATTAGATTTTAATTTAAATTTTAAATAGTTTTATTAATTAAATAATATTTAAATAGTATTTTAATCATTTTCATAATTTCATTTTCATTTTTAATTTTAAGTTTCAAAAAGTGTCAAAAGCACCCCCTATAGTTTGTTAAATACCAAAATCCCACTTTTTCAGTCCGATTGCGTGAATATGATTTGTGAATACGTGCATATATCTGGTATCTGATTTTTGTGAATATTATATCTGTGTACAAATACCATAATAACAGTAGCAATTTCAATTCCACATCATCTGGCTACTGTCCTCAGTGCCACTCACTCATAAACGATTCCCAAAGCACCATTTCAACCTCGCTGGGACTTTAACGACCCGGGGAAACACTATACTATCCACGGAGTATTGGGATAAGCTTTCTTTGACTTGTTGACCTTGGTCAATAATATCTGACGGTTTAGACCCAATCAATAAGTGTCATGAATGTAGTACATTTTTGTGGAACAACTTAACGTTATACGTAACTGGTAGTCATAAGGGTTATTTTCGAAAGTGTTACAAAGTTTGTGGGTTTTGCTTGTAGTCAAGATATAATTTGTTCCTTAAAATTTAGTTTTGGAGTTTAATACTGTTGGGCCCCTCGTAGGGTTGTCAAGATGTTTGCATGGCCGTGCCCAAGATCTCCCCTGAATATGTTCAGAAGATTTGGTAATCTTAAGGTTTTTCCAGGAGCCTTACTCGAGATCGTACTAGAGGCATCGAAGTGTTGCTAGACGCTAACCGATGTGATTACACTATTAAAATATGTCCAAGTGGGAGCTGTTAGATTATGGACATTATTTTAGTAGTCGTATGTTAGGATCGAACTCGAGATCACGGGATTGCACACTTTACGTATGAGAGTTAAAGTTTAATAATTAAATGTAAAAGTTTATATTTAATTATTTATTACACAAATATATATAATGATTATTTAGTATTTAAGATAAATGATTAATGATCATTAGACGAAAATAAGGAAAGAATGTGTATGATTAATTGGTAAGTCAAGAAGCATCCGGAAGCCCCCTTGGGCCTTGATCCGATCGGCCAACCCAAAGGGAGGGCACCTCCTTTGTTTTCTTGAGCTCCAAGTTTCATACACTATATATACAAGGCTAAGGGTTAAAGGTTTGTATCTCTTGTGCACACACACAAACCCTAAACTTGTTTTCTTCTCCTTTGTTTTTCTTGTAATCGATCAAACAAACACCCTTAAAGGGTTGATCAATTTTCTTTATTAAACAAAAGGTTTTGGTTTAAATTTTGTGTTCTAAAAACTAGCATTACTTTAACTTGTTTTAGTACGTGTGTATAAGAACGTGATTCACACATACTTTTGTTTGATTCTTGGATTGAATTACAAAAAGGTAAGGGGTAATTCTTATAATCCATATAAACCCTAATTAGGGTTCTTGATTTGAAGAATTGCATTAATTGATTCTTGTTCGGGCTAGAATCACAAAGGTATGTTTACTATTTTATGTTTGATTAATTAATTACATATTATATGATCTTGTAATTGCTTCCGCTATGCTCACTTGATGTGTTTGGTTTATTTTATATGATTGTCATGATATTATAATTCCAACACTATGTTCATGAAAAATCTTATACTATCGGGCTAGGCAGACTACTCTAAACTATAATTCAAATACCTGAAAATATTGCCAACTTGGTCTTGAGATTTGTGTTCACCATCACACACAAGCAAACTCGAACTTTCTTACTGATATTCGTCAGTGCTCTTTACGTTGTCTAGTTTGTACTTAGACTTGTTCAATTGATAGTAGTAAAAAGTTGTGAGCTCTTGTGAACGTATCCAGAAAACAATCAACTTGCGACGTTCTTCTTGATAGTTATTACTCCATCCTAAGGATTATTCCACTGAATCAATAGCTTGTAGACTGAAAAGTGAAATTTAGGGCTTGTTTAGATGGAGCTTTTTTAAAGCTTTTTAGAGTTATAAGCTTTTTGTTTTTAAAAACAAGCTCCTCCAAATTAAAAAACTTTGTTTGGTAACACAAACTTCAAGCTTTTATTTTAACGCTTTTAAACAAAAGCTAACAAATGAATTTTTCTAAATTTTTTAAAGCTGTTTGAACTTAAAAATTTTACCCTCTATTTAATTAACACATTCTTCTTTTCTCTCACTGAATTAGATTTTTTTTTAATAATTTTCTTCCTCACCTTTTATAGTTAACAACTTAACATAATAACATATTATATATTATATTTTATATTATCTAATTTGTTTCACTTTCTTTTTTAACAAATATGCCTACCGGTTAAACTTGCAACATCTTCTATTACAAATAATTCCATCATCCTTAAAATTACATACTACTCTATGAACTCATGATGTTCATTGCCATGAAACAAATACTTAATGGCTCCTTCATCAATATGGAATGCATGTTATCAATGGTTAATTGATTTTATTTATTTATTTATTTATTATTATTATTATTATTATTATTATTATTATTATTATTATTATTATTATTATTTAATAACTTTTTAGACATCCTTTTAGGTCATTTTACACTTAACAAATACATCTACAACTATCTTACCAAACAATAACATAAAACAAAATAGCAACAACTTGTAGCTATCATCTTCATCTGCCAGTTTTCAGCTTATATCAGTTTACAACTAGTTATTACCAAACATAACCTAAGTGTGTAAACAAGTCAAATTGTTCGTTAGCTATTAGGGATCCATTTGATACAAGCTTGAAACAAACCAAGCCAAGATGACCCTTATGTCAAACCTAATTTTGGACTTATTTAGTAATAAGTTCGAGCCTAATTTCATACCCAAAAGTCGCTCGAGTTTGCGAACCTGAATTAGCCTAACGAGCATTAAGTAGCTCCATTCACTAGGTCACATTTTATAGAAAAATGTTTGATATGCCTAATTGCAAAACCTAAAAATATGCCCTATTATGTGATTAAAACATGTGAGAAATCGATTATGATTAATAAATATGATGAAAAAGAATAAACGCATGATACTAATGTTATAATTTGCATAAATAATAATAATAATAATAATAATAATAATAATAATAATAATAATAATAATAATGAAAAGTGATGTTATAATAAAACTTTCCGTGGGTTGTTTTTAACGTTAATTGTGTAATACTCTCCCTTGGGTTTGTCTCATCCCATGGCAATTATACAGTTTCATTGTCCGTTTGTGGGCCTTAGTGGTTGTCAAGACGGTTGTGGAAATGGGCTCACCAAAACCTCATTGATTTACCATCTTCGGGATCATCATTTTAAGGGGGATGCGCTAGCCACTACCAAACTTTCCTTGGCAACTAGCCGTGCTGTTTTTTAGGCGACTGAGATCACTTTGAAACGCATGAACCTTTGGTTGTGCAGGGGTTGTTTTAAGACGCATACCCTCCGCTCTAAGTGTCGGCATGGTACTGATGTGGTGTCCCCCCTGATTGTGGAGACGGTATTGTCAAGTTTATATTATTTGATCTCGTTAAACCACAATGTCCCCCCTCGGAACTTATTGGTGCTGAAGACCCGGGCCTGGAAGAGCATTGTTGTTTTGACCTACATTTACTTGACACATTGCTTTCTAAAGGAGTGCACACTGTCAAATCCATCCCTCCTAAGTGCCGGTTGGGTTTCTCTCGCGTCTTGAAAGAAGCTCTTGATAAGGTGATCTGCACTCCTGACGATATTTCTTGTTGGGTTGGCCTGTTAGTACTGCCTCTTTGTCTTCTTAAAGCCTTTGCTCCAAGGAGTAACATGGAATGTAGCTCCGCCATCAAGCGCCAACGCCAAGAAGAATATATCGCTACTGCCATTCGTTCCTGGAGTACGCCTGGCGGTAGTCTGCAACTTGTTAGGGAGGTTTTAGCTGAACCCCTTCCTGCATGGTCCAATATTGATAATGTTAGCATTAAAAATATGTATTTAGAAGTGATGGTCATTCTCATACATGTAACTTTGTAATGTGTCGTAGATTACAATAGAATAGTCAATGGGCTTATGGTTTGGACTAATCTAATAGGTTATAAGTTATGTATTACAACTAGTCTATTCTTAATGTAAAAGTCCAATCCATGACCAAGCCCATCCAAGCCCATTAGGGTGTCATATGTCTAACTATATAAACACCTCAAATGAGTCATTTGAGGTGTGTGCTTGTGTGTGTAAGTGTGTGTGTTTTCTTTGAATAAAAAGCTCTCATATTTTATCTCTCTCTCTACATACGCCATACATATATACATCTACAAGTCACCATCTTTCCATCTTAATTGGAAATCGTGGTACAAACTTGTATACTATCGACATCAACCAAATGGCTTCTACATCACCAATTTGTCTTATGACAAGGGCAACCGAAACTAAGTCCTGGTTGTGGCATAGACGTTTATCCCATCTCAATTTCGACACCATCAACAAGTTAGCCAAAGACAACATCGTCACCGGACTTCCTAAGTTCAAATACACCAAGGAACACCTATGTCCATCATGCGAACAAGGGAAAAGTAAAAGAGCATCATATAAACCCAAAACCGTACCTAGTTCGGAAGCAAGGTTACATATGTTGCACATGGACTTATGTTGCCCAATGAGAGTTGAAAGCATTAATGGGAAGAAGTACATTCTTGTTATTGTTGATGATTATTCAAGATATACTTGGGTAAAGTTTTTGAGATCAAAAGACGAAGCACCAGGCAACATCATCACCTTTCTGAAGCGTATTCAAGTTCTACTTCAAGCTCCAGTAAGGATTATAAGAACAGACAATGGCACAGAATTTACAAACCAGGAGTTAAGAACTTACCTTGAAGATGTTGGAATCACACACCAAACATCAGTTGTTAGAACTCCACAGCAGAATGGGGTAGTTGAAAGAAGAAACAGAACTCTTGTGGAAGTTGCTCGCACAATGCTAATTTTTTCTAGTGCACCTCTATTCTTATGGGCTGATGCTGTAGCCACTGCTTGTTTTACTCAAAACCGATCCTTAGTCCATCCGAGATTCAATAAAACCCCATATGAGCTAGTGAACAACCGTAAACCTGACATCTCTTACCTTCACGTGTTTGGCGCTTTGTGCTATCCGACGAATGACAGAGAAGATCTAGGGAAGTTAAAAGCTAAGGGTGATATTGGAATCTTCATCGGATATTCAGAAAACTCGAGGGCATTCATGGTGTATAATAGACGATCAAAAAAGATTATGGAGACGATAAATGTGAAGTTTGACGAGATCTCACAGATGGCTTCTGAGAGACTCGCTCTAGAACCCGCGCTTAATCCGATGGCTTCTAATTAAAACGGATTAGGACCCGCACCAAACATGCAGACTTCTGGACACATCAGTTCAGGACTCGTACATCAAGGAGCTCAGTCAACAAACACGGATAAACCTTCAGAACAAGAACTGGAAAATCTTCGAGTTAATGTTTGATGAATATTATGGTGGAACTTCGACTAATGCATCTCAACAACATTCCGCTGCACCCGCTCAAAACCATCAACCACCACCAACACCACACGATGCATCCACAACAATCGAAGCTGAAGCACCAACTACATCAACATCATCTACATCTACTCAAGCAACTCCAGTACTTGAAACTGAACTACCAAGAGTTGATGAGCAAAACCAAAACACAAATTTTCAAGAAGAACCAACAAATAATTCAAACGATGTTACGTTAGAAGAAGAAGAAGAAGTATTTGAAAACCCGTTTGCATCAGACTCTGCTGAATCTTCTTCAAGGTTACAAGAACCATCTAACACACACTCGTTCAACCAAAGGTACCCTTCTACGTTTCAATGGACAAAAGACCATCCGTTAGTACATGTTATTGGTGATCCTTCAAAGCCAGTTTAGACAAGGAGACAACTTGCCACCGATCTCGAATTGTGCATTTACATTTGCTCAATAAGCACCAAAGTACCTAAGAACATTCGGGAAGCAATGGCAGAAAACCCATGGATTGAAGCGATGTAGGAGGAATTTCTTCAATACCTGTTACATGACAGTTGGGAACTTGTTGAACGACCACTTGATAAACGTGTTCTTGATCTCAAGTGGTTGTGGAAGAACAAACTGGATGAAGAAATGACTGTCATTCGCAACAAAGCTCGTCTCGTGGCTAAAGGATATCCACAAGAAGAAGGGATAGATTTCGAAGAATCATTCGCGCCTGTAGCTAGACTTGAAGCAGTCCGGATTTTCTTAGCCTATGCAGCTCACAAAAACATCACAGTCTATCAGATGGACATTAAGACAGCTTTCTTGAATGGAACTCTGAAAGAAGAAGTGTATGTGAGTCAGCCAGAGGGATTCATCGACAAAGATCATCCAGACTACGTCTACAAGCTTAAGAAAGCAATTTATGGTTTAAAACAAGCTCCAAGAGCGTGGTATGACGAACTATCATCTTTCTTGCTTAAAAACAATTTCACAAAAGGAACGGTTGATGACACCTTGTTTATCAAAAAGTTCAAATATGACATTTTGATCGTTCAAATTTACGTGGACGACATTATTTTTGGATCAACCAATCCTAACCATTCAAAACATTTTGAAAATCTCATGAAAAGTAAATTTGAAATGTCCATGATGGGGGAACTAAAATTCTTTCTTGGTTTACAATTACATCAATCCCCTCGTGGTATTTTTATCAATCAAGCTAAATATATAATAGAGATTTTGAAAAAACATGGAATGGAAAATTGTGATTCTGTTGGTACACCAATGGTCACTTCACCAAAAATAGGTGCTGATTTGTTTGGGAAACCTATCGATCCGAAGAAATATCGGAGCATGATCGGTTCTCTCATGTACCTAACTGCTAGCCGACCCGATATTCAATTTGCTGTTTGTTTGTTAGCACGGTTTCAGGCAAAGCCTACCGAACTTCACCTCAAAGAGGTTAAACGGATCTTTCGGTACCTACGAAGAACCATTAACATGGGACTTTGGTATCCGAAGGATTCGGAGTTTAATCTAACAGCATTTTCAGATGCAGACCATGCTGGTGATCAAGTAACAGCAAAGAGTACATCAGGTGGAGCACAATTTTTGGGTGAAAAGCTTGTAAGCTGGTCTTCAAAGAAACAGGATTGTACTGCGCTATCAACCGCCGAAGCCGAGTATGTGTCTCTATCTGCGTGTTGTGCCCAAGTTCTTTGGATGCGGACACAGCTCACAGATTATGGCTTTACTTTTGACAGAATACCTATGTATTGTGACTCAAAAAGTGCTATAGCCATCTCGTGCAATCCTGTACATCACTCTAAGATGAAGCATATCAAGGTCCGCTATCACTTCATCAAAGAACACGTGGAAGAGGGTACTGTTGAATTATTTTTCGTTAAGACTGATTACCAACTCGCCGATCTTTTTACTAAAGCCCTTCCAAAAGAACGGTTTGACTATTTAGTTCGACGAATTGGCATGCGAAGCCTAACTCCTGAGGAGCTAGAACGTCTTCTCGAATCTTCTTGAAAAATGTTTTCAAAATCACTTCGCTGTAAATATTTTTGAAAAACAAAATACAAAATTTGAAAAACCAACAAAAACAAAATACAAAAATATAAAATTTTCAAAAAATACAAAAACAATATAAAATCAAAAAATCCAAAAATATTCTTCTTACGACATGTCTCTCGTATAAATCAATATTCTGTACGTCTCTAGAAATGTCATTCAACAATGATACGGACATGTACAGATGCTTGAGCGGGAGTTCTTTTTAATGTTTTTCTAAAACATGTCGTATCTCAAAATTTGCTTCACTATGGCTTTCGTATACTTCAGTACGAAACCCGTACTTCAATGATGACTTCTGATTATTTTCAAATCAAGGACTCGTACGTTCAATGACGAACTCTTTTTCAAAAAGTTCGAGTCTAAACAAACGAAAAAGATTTCAAGCATAAACTCGTTTTCAAACAAAATTCTTGAGCACTTTTTCAAGATTGTTCAAAAGATTTCTAAAAATCTCTCAAAATTAGTGCTCAAGATAACTCCCTCAAAACCCTTAAGTAATTTTAAATATGCTATCATTAAGGGGGAGTTCAAAAACAAAAATGTTCCAAATTCATGCAAATCTGTCTTTCTCTCCAAAAAGCCTTTTATTAATCAGTTGATATCAAAAATATCACGCTATGCTATTTTTGAGGGGGAGAAGACATGATTAAAATGTGATCAAAGATGTTTAAAGCTTGTGACTGAATCTCAAAAGAGCTAGACTCAGATAGTACCAATGAATTGACGAAGCTTAAAATGTCAGTAATCGAAAAGACTTGTCCTGGAAACTTCAAGCTAGTCCAACTAGTGATGTAAGCGTGTCTCGAATAGGACTTGTCTGAGTAGAATGTACCGTATCGAGAGACTTTCTTTGGACTTGACCAGGACGGGTAATAATTTCAAGCTAGTCTAACTAGTGATGTAAGCGTGTCTCGAATCGGTCATGTTCACTGAAAGTGGATCAATTCAAAAGTGCAAACTCCTCCCGCATGTGCAAATTTCTTAAATATTCATGAGCACATGTGAAGGGGGAGTCCTTCAAAAACATGCAAAACTCTCGAAGTGTCAACAAAATGTGTTTTATTATCATAAACACTTTGAGAGATTTTCACAAAAGGTTTTATGGCATGTGATCAACAATAGGATAGTCATGGAGTTATAAGGTGACTAAGGTTAGGAAAAACCGTCCTATGATCCGCCAAAGTCGGAGGGATCTACCCAAGGACAATTCCAATAGATTAGAATTAGAAGTCCTTAGGTATGATTGAAAAAAGGAGAAAATGAGAAAGGAGAAAGAAGGGGTTGGAGAATTAAAAAGAAAAGTTATGAAAAAGGGTGAAAAGAAATAGCCCTCCAAATGTTCAACCTTAGGGCAGACACCGGGTTCAACTCATATGCTACTGGTTGTTACTAAGGTGACTCCGGTATTGAAGACAAAGACGTCATGGACCCAGTGACGCACTGCACTAAACCTTCTTAACCACTCAAGTTCTCTTAAAAGAGCTTGTTTCATTCTCACGGGGAACCGGTGTAATCTATCGACTTGTCTCTTAGAGATGGTTGATATTGAAGCAGGAGACCTCTCCCTAATCTCCGCATAGGAAACCAAATGTGCACTTATCGAGTCTAGAGCCCCGAGATTCAACAAAAGATCTCATAGGAACACATGATATTTCTACACTGGTTGTTCATCATTAAGGACGCCGGATGTAAACTTAAGAGTCCTACGCAGATCTTAGCTATCTGCCAGAACATTTATGAGAGGATTCACTTTTGTGATTCTCAGTGATTGAATGGAAATTCCTGCCAGGGTCAACATCAAGCAGCCCTGACAGCAGGTCACTTCGGTAATTCTTTATGGGTTACGCTTAGTGTTCATGGTGGTTCCATTACGGTCTACAGTCGTGGAGTGATCCCCAGCGACTCACCCAGTCATTGAGCTACTTAGTAGGTCTTGTAAGCTCTCTCGAGAGTATCTGACATGGGAACGGCCTTGGTAAGGATTAGAAGGAGTCTTCACACTATGCTGTTGACAATTTCTAATTCCTTATCTGTAAGTACCGGATGTTTTATTGCTAACTGTTTATATGCAGGGACACTTCATCTCCATGGCGACAGATTCCACATGCTCATACATACATCTGGAAGTTAAAGAAAGCTCCCTCAAAGATCTGTACAACACAAAGTTCAAAGAACGATTCTACGCCAAAAAGAAGAATCTACAAAGTATAAAGACTAAAGATCAAAGTGAAAGAAAGGGAACTACGTGCATATGAATATCAAAGTCCAAAGATGTATGAGCATGTTGGAATGGCAAACAACCACCACAGACGCAGAAGTGACGAATGGCAGATAACTCCACATCACAAAGGAGCAAAGAACGATGAAAAATCAGTTATCGAAGATCGCAAAGCATGAAGGAACAAAGACTAAAGACTATTCTACCATGACACACAAAGTTAAAGACAAAGAACACGGAAGATCCACTCACGTGGAGCATCATTCGAATGACCACCCCTTAGGGGGAGATTGTTAGCATTAAAAATATGTATTTAGAAGTGATGGTCATTCTCATACATGTAACTTTGTAATGTGTCGTAGATTACAATAGAATAGTCAATGGGCTTATGGTTTGGACTAATCTAATAGGTTATAAGTTATGTATTACAACTAGTCTATTCTTAATGTAAAAGTCCAATCCATGACCAAGCCCATCCAAGCCCATTAGGGTGTCATATGTCTAACTATATAAACACCTCAAATGAGTCATTTGAGGTGTGTGCTTGTGTGTGTAAGTGTGTGTGTTTTCTTTGAATAAAAAGCTCTCATATTTTATCTCTCTCTCTACATACGCCATACATATATATATCTACAAGTTACCATCTTTCTTCTTCTAATCTTCTATATTTGTGATAAAGTTGTGATATCTAAGGTCCTACAGATAAGGATAACATGGACTTAGGTGAGCACATGTCAAGCAATGTAAGAGGAAAATTTGTGATGATCATTATTCCGCGCCTGTCATGGTTCTCTCCTCTTCTGGTGTTGCTCCCTATAATGACGCTACCCTTGAGGACCTAAAGGGTAAAGGCTAAGCATCCTTTCAAGTCCGCCCCTTCCCTACCAGATACCCCCATTGATCATCATAACCTTAACGCATCCCCTGCTGTGGTGCTCGATATGATTAGGAGTTTCCCCCGTGGCACATCTTGCGGGCTTGATGGCTTGCGTGCACAACACCTTTTGGACTGCCTCAGCGGTGCTGCTGTGGCTATTTCTGATGAGTTAATCACTTCTATCACTCAGGTGATAAATCTTTTTCTTGATGGAAAATGCCCGAGGTTGCTGGGAGAGTATATTGCTAGTGCCCCTCTCACACCGCTAATTAAACCCGGGGGCGGCATTCGTCCCATTGCTGTGGGGACGATCTGGAGGTGCTTAGCCTCCAAGGTTGGTGCTTCTATGATCGGACACTCCTTAGATGGTTATTTAAATGATCTCCAGTTTGGTGTCGGGGTACCGGGTGGGGGAGAGGCCATTCTTCATGCTGTTAATAGGTTCATTGAAGATCGAGGCGATGAGGAGGGCCTGTCGATGTTATTGGTGGACTTCCAAAATGCCTTCAATTTGGTGGACCGAGAGGTTATGTTGCGTGAAGTCCGCTTGTGTTGCCCCACCATTTCAAGTTGGGTTGAATTTTGTTACGCCAGGCCAGCTAGACTATATTATGGGGAACACACACTTTGGTCGCACCAAGGCGTGCAACAGGGTGATCCACTTGGACCTCTTCTCTTTGCCTTAGTGCTACATCCCCTGGTGTGTAAGGTTAAAGACTCCTTCAATTTGTCCTTTCAAGCTTGGTATCTAGATGATGGGACTATCATCGGAGATACTGTGGTCGTGGGGAAGGTTTTGGAGCTGATTATGGAGGATGGGCCACTGCGTGGCCTGCACCTTAATGTGCATAAGACTGAGGTTTTTTGGCCTAAAGAAGACCCCTGTACAGACTGGTGGGTGTTTTCCCACCAAATATCGCTCGCCCTATGCATGGTGTTAAATTACTTGGTGGGCCCGCTAGTGCGGACTTGGAGTTTAGCGGTAATTTGGCCATGAAACGGGTTGCCAAAACCATCGAGCTTATGGAGGCTGTCGCTAAACTCAAGGATCCTCAATGCGAATTATTGCTTCTACGAGCTTGTGCCGGCATTTCAAAGTTATATTTCTCTATGCGCATATGCTCTCCTAGGGCCTTTGAGCTTGCCCGCGTTGCATTCGATGGGGCATTGCGTTCCTCCTTGGAACGTATTGTTACTGCCTCTGGACCTGGATTTAGTGATTGGCAATGGAGGTTGGCTACTTTGCCATTTACATCTGGGGGGCTAGGTGTATATTCAGCAGTGGATGCGTTGAACTATGCCTTCCTTGCGTCTAGACTTCAAACTGCCAAGCTACAGACTAAGCTTCTCATACACTCTGGTATCATATCATCCGGCTCTTCCTTCGATGAGGCCTTGTGCGTGTTTAATGCGAAAATGGAGACCGACCTTTTGAGTAACCCAGACGAAATCGCTGGCCCCAAACTCATGAAGAAACTGGAAGATATATATTTCAAACGTGTTACTCAAATGGCTGAATCCACGTTTTGTCTTTCCCTCCGACAAATGGCACTATGGAGGTCGCAAAAAGAGGATCACACATCAGACTGGCTTAGAGTGGTTCCGATATCCGGGTTAGGACAGACTATGAACGCCATAACCTATAGGTGCATTTTATGCTATCGACTAGGTGTTCCCTTATTCTCCGTCCAGGGGCCGTGCTCAGCGTGCTCTAAGGTTTTCGCCGGTGATATTTTTGGGGACCATGCCATAGCGTGTACCGGCACAATTGGCGTGAAACATTGACATTACATGGTGCGGGATACCCTGCTTGAAATCTGTTCTCGATCCGGGGTCTCGGCTCGCAAGGAGGTTGACATCGGGTTGGGTGGAGAAAGAGAGCAAGTCTTAAGGCCAACAGATATTCTGCTCTACTCCTGGGACGAAGGGAAGGATGTGTGTGTTGATCTAACGGGATCGCCACCCCTCACGCAAACCGGCATGATTGATTTTGTGCCGGGACGCGTGGTGACTGATGCCGCAAAACGCAAGCGGGTCAAATACGGGGCTAAATGTGCAAATATGGGATATGGGTTTACCCCCTTCTCGTTTTCCTCTTTAGGGGAACTCGAGACAGACGCGGTGGGCCTACTTAAGCGGATCCAGAAGTTTTCCATCACTCAAGACATTGGAACGCGTGCTGCAAACCATATCTTCAGTAGGATTAGTTTTGCTATTACTAAAGGCGTGGGGACTCAGATAGTGTCAAGGCTCCCCACCATTTTTTTGTAATCCTATTGGTTTGATTTTAATGAAAAGTGATGTTATAATAATAATAATAATAATAATAATAATAATAATAATAATAACAACTTTAATCCCTGAACAAGCTAAAAATCATTCAAATAATTCATTTAGACTAGTTTTAGAAACAAAACAACGTGAGCTTGAGCTCTTTATAAATCCAAATGAGTTGTGCTTGAACTTTGGCGGCTCGAATTCGAGTGCTCAGCTCGACCATTTACCGTAGGCTGAGCAAAATCACCCGAAAACCGATCCGAACCGACAAACCAACTAAAACTGGGCATAACTGAATCAAACATATTATGTTCGGTTTTGTATAATTATTTCGATTTTACTCGGTTTGGTTAAGGGTCGGGTCAAAACACATGTATTTGGTTCAAATAGGTAAACCGAACCGAACCAAACCAGACCAAACTTATTCGGTTTAGTTTTGATTTCGATAGCTTTTACTTAATTCGGTTCTCGGTTCACGCTTTATCGCAAGAATACAATATAATACATGGTAGCAATTACAATAGCTTATTTAATAGGGTCTTAAACTGTCAAATACACATAATTCAGGGCTACATCCGCAATAAACTTATTGTCTGGTTTTACAAACAAAGGTTTAAGGTTGTTGTTCTTCACATAAACCCTAATAATTTCTGACGGTTGAACCATAAATTTTTTTAACAAAATTAACACTTTTTATTAAGGTCCACCAATCATGGAAAAAGACCCATCTTTTCTTTTCTCAGGAATCACTTTCAATCGTAAGAGATTCTCCAATGATTTTGCAAGATTTAAGGTAAAATTATAAATACCCATTTTGCATAATTTATTTTGAATGTTATGGTAGTTAGAAATAAGCACTTCAAGAAGTAGTAAATGTTTGGATTTGCTTATTTTGTAGAGAAAATGTTTTTATAATGGGTGTTTGGTTAAATATGATGGTGCAAAAATAGTCCTAGTTTTGTTCATATTGGAAAAACTGCTTATTTTGACCCAAAATAAGCTGATGAAGCAGTTTGGATTAGTAGATAAGCAGAAAAAGCTCTTTATATTGCCTGCAAAGTCCTAGTTTCATACCCATTTTGATTGTTATGGTAGTTGATTGTGTGTACTGTAGTTATAAGGGGTATTTGGGATTGCTTATTTTTTCTGCTTAGAAATAAGCACTTCAAGAAGTAATGTTTGGATTTGCTTATTTTGTAGGAAAATGTAATTTTGATTTAGTCTGGACGTCTGGTTATAATGGGTGTTAAGTTAGATATGATGGTGAAAAACTAGCACTAGGTTCGTCCATATTGGAAAAACTGCTTATTTTGACCCAAAATAAGCTGATGAAGCAGTTTGGATAAGCAGATAAGCAGAAAAAGCTCTTTATATTGCCTGCAAAGTCCTATGATTATAAAAAAGGAGATAAGCAGAAAAAAATAAGCAATCCCAAAAATCCTTATAGTGTGGATGACTATTAGACTTTTTGGGCTATTTATTAATATTAGGTTGTGAAACATATAAAAATGTGATATCGGATTTTAAGTTTTTTTTTTTTGACAATTGCAGTAGATAGAGTATACATCCTTTGAATAAGTGGATGTGTGGAGAAGTAATAGTAGCATTGTAAAATGATTTGGGGGCGATACGTTATCCTATATAGGAAAATTAGAAAACCAATGAGTTTCCGAATGTTTCAAAATGTTATACCTAAATAGACAGTTACCCTGGCCTAACTATAAATCGGTTTCTTGATTCTGTAGAATCCGGAAGATGGAATCATGTACTTATCATCTAGAATTTGATCGAGTGGCTCACAAGCGGTCATTTGTATAGGGTTCCAAACTCAATGACAAGCTATTTTTTTTTATCCATTTTGGTTTTTTGGATACGAGAGGGCTTTTTGGCTTTCAGAACTTCATAACGAGGAATAAGTAATGTATGTGATTTTTTGTGATGTTTAGTTTTCTATGGTGCCTAGACTCTGTTGCATAATATAGTATGGTGTTACAAAAAAGATACCCGGAAACAAGAAATGGAGTCAGTGGCTTTGATTGTTGACTAATTTTATATAGGGGAGTTGATGAGTGTACAGTTTGTATGCGTATGTATGCTAACGTAGGTATAGTTTTTATTCATTTTGTGTAAAATAACTTGTACGCTCATGTATTTCATTTAAACTACTTATAGTTCCATGAAACATGCAAATTATTGAAGTGTATTAGGATCTCGGAATTGTGAGAGCAGTATATATGTATGTATTTGATTGTTGTTTCATCTTTTTTTAGGAGAAAAAGGAAAGTAATGATCCTGAAGAGACGTTGCTTGAAAACAAAACCATTGAGGTGGAACCAGCAGCAAAGCCTCCAAAAAAGAGGAAAAGAAAGAGAACCGCTTCAGGTAATTTTGGAAGTTATATATATTTTAATTATTTTTTTAAGTTTAACCAGGGCATTCTGAAGATTATTCTGAGCTCTTCAATGATTTTAAATTTAATTCCATTGGTTGGTTTGCAGACCCTGTAGAAGGATTTAGTGTTTTCAATAGCTCAAAGACGGAATCGGTAGTTGATGAGAATGAAGAGACTGAACTTGCGTCTCAACGGAAGAAGGAATTCAATAGACAAATGGAGGTTTGTTTCACGCAATTCACGTTTAGTTGTAGAATGTGAGATAATTATGAACATCTGGCAGTAAGTTTTTCTGTAACATTTATGATTTCAGAGGGATGCGATATTTCGTAAGCAGCATAACATTCATACATCTGGAACTAATATCCCATCACCTCTTCATAATTTTTCGGAGTTGAGATCAAGGTACTTTTGTATGTGTTTCTTGTGTTTGTAGCGTCCCTTTTCTAAGATAGTGGCCCATTAAAAATATTTGTTGTTAATTGCATAAGAGGTTAATCAGCTTCTTTGATATTCACCGCGACGGAGGATCTAAAATGCTTTTGAATGGGTCAATTTAGGTTCTGCTTTATTTCAATTAAATTAAATTAGTTGAAAGCCCAAAGTATGGTTTAATGTATACAACTTCTTAATCGTTTTACTCAAAATTTTAGATTAGTGCTGTAGAATTCTTTTTTGTAATCACAATTAACCTTTTGAGACATCTATAAAAGGTTTCAAAAAAGCCTCGGCATGTCAACATAACGTGACCCTGTTTCAACTTAGACCCACTTTGACCCATCTCCCAACTCTCTCAACCTGCCTATTGCCACCTCTAATTCTCTCTCTTTTGAAAAGCACGCCTTAATTACTTGTATTTTGTGCTGTTTACAGGTATGAATGTAAACCGTATATTTTGCGAAATTTGGCAGAACTTGAAATCAAAGAGCCAACACCGATTCAAATGCAGGCTATTCCGATACTCCTATCTGTATGATCCTTGTATTGCACTTTCAAATATTCTAAGTGTTATTTTTCATTTTGGACTCTTCTGCTGCTTAAATTTAACGAGAGAAATATAGTTGAATTAATTGTACACGAAGTTTATTTTGAAGCTCCTTTATGTCAATTTTATTAGGGGAGGGATGTATTTGCTTGTGCTCCAACTGGTTCCGGAAAAACATTGGCATTTGTTTGTCCTATGCTTATGAAACTAAAGGTACTTATGACATATACTCAAAATGTTTTTCTAGTCAAACCGACCCCCCATATGGCCTCTTATAGCATTTCTTTGACTAGTGTTTGTTCTTTGCATTCAGCGTGCTTCCAAAGATGGTGTTCGTGCTGTTATTTTATGCCCTACACGAGAACTAGCCTCTCAGACATACAGAGAATGTAAGAAGTTGGCAAAAGGAAAGAAATTTTATATAAAGTTGATGACTAAGCAGCTTTCCAATACTGCCGAGTTCGCAAAACTTTCTTGTGATGTGCTCATATCTACACCACTCCGCTTAAAATCTTCCGTAACCAAAAGGAAGCTTGATCTAAGCAGGTTATTCCCTAATCTTGATGTATATTCATTGTTTAGACATTGCTACATTGGCAGTTAGCTTGATTTTTTTCGACCTGTTTAGTTATATATGGGTCAATTCGGGTTCTGTTTTATCTTTAACTGGTCAAGAGGGTAAGTTTTAATAGTTGGCTAAAAAGGAAACTGGTCAAAAGTAATGTGCACTGTGTGTGTGTGTTTATTTATTTATTTATTTTTTATTTAATACCCTTTAAATCACTTTAAGCACAAAATTAGATCATGATTGGTATGTTTTCCTGTCTTGTTACATGATCTTAATTTGCTAGAAAGATTACACGTGTTGACAAAAAAAACCTTTTAAAGCACGTCTAATCTGCACAAGATAGAGGAATGTATAAACTCTTGGTAATTGGATATTTGCCTACATACAAATTTTTATTATTTAAATTTTTGCAGGGTGGAATACCTTGTTTTGGATGAATCTGATAAGCTTTTCGAGCTTGGTTTGCTAGAACCAGTTGACGCGATTGTAAAAGCATGCACAAACCCTTCGATTATTCGCTCATTGTTTAGTGCTACTTTACCTGATACAGTTGAAGAACTTGCGCGTACAATTATGCATGATGCTGTTCGCGTAATTATTGGCAGAAAGTAAGCATTAACATGGAATGATTTTCTACAATTTGCTCATGCAGCTCTGTGTGGCATTTGTTTATCTACTGCCTCTGATTGTAGAGGTGGCAATTTTAACCCTTTTACTTATGAATGGGTCGATTTTGGTTGTGTTTTATCTCAAACGGGTCAAATCATTAATGTTTTGCTAAAAGGGGAACTGGTCAAATGGAAAAGTTCCCCAAATCCCTTTAATGCCTTGAAACTCCTGAATCGTTCTATTCACCGATTTTGATTATGATTATAATAATATTGTTTTTGTAATGATATAAAAGATTAACTATTACGAGTACTAATATTCTTTACAAAAATGGATTAAAGGTTGTGGGTCAGTGCAAACAACTTAACCTGTTTTGAATATCTGATATGTACGACTTATCATTTTGCCACCTCTGGTGATCAGAGATATGCATAAGACCTCATTCACTGTGTGTTCTGTATTTTGTATGTAGTTTATTATTTGGTTGTTGCTAATTTGGAATTTAAATAGGAATTCTGCATCCGAAACGGTAAAGCAAAAATTGGTTTATGTTGGGAGTGAAGAAGGAAAACTTATGGCTCTTCGTCAAACCTTTGAAGAGGTAGAACCTAATATGCCTATACCTGTGATTGTTTACGAGTTCAATATTTAAAAGTTTTACTATTCTTCGGTTCCTTATATACATGTTATAATTTTTTGAGCAGAGTTGGAATCCACCTGTGCTGCTTTTCGTTCAAAATAAGGCACGAGCAAAGGATCTTTACAATGAATTGAAATTTGAGGATATTAGAGTCGATGTAATACATTCTGATCTGCAACAATCAGAGGTAAATCTTTAATTTCTGCTGCATTTGCTAAGTAGCTTTATTGTCGATATATATGTATCTTTAATGATTTTTCTTTAAATTAATACAGCGAGAGAATGCCATTGATAACTTTAGAGCCGGTAAAACTTGGGTTTTAATTGCTACTGATGTGATTGCACGTGGAATGGATTTCAAAGGTGTCAATTGTGTGATTAACTATGACTTTCCAGATTCATCTTCAGCATACATTCACAGGATC
Source organism: Artemisia argyi (assembly GCA_030686995.1). Taxonomy (NCBI): domain Eukaryota; kingdom Viridiplantae; phylum Streptophyta; class Magnoliopsida; order Asterales; family Asteraceae; genus Artemisia; species Artemisia argyi. The sequence goes on from CM060685.1 coordinate 51,878,591, forward strand.
GGTATGTGACTTTAAAACTTATCTGAAAGCTTTGTAAAGTCTTGAATTCAGTCAAGATGTAACTATATTCTTTTTATAAAGGTCGATATGGCTTATATTTGATGATTTGATCTTAAATGGATCAAATAAAAACGGGTTAGTAATGGTAAAAACTAAAAACCATGAAATGTCAAACTATTTTTACGGTTGGACCCTTCAACTTTTTTTTCATGGTTTACTCCTTTGAACTATGTTTGGCTCCTTTTTTGCAAATTTTTTGGGGATACACGAGAAATTCCTGGATTAAAGCACTATAAGATAGAATCAATCCGAAATTCCGAATTCATTTCTACTCATTGCACAATGCGACTATTGCTACATTTGGGTAGTCCAGAAATTTATAAATCTGTATTACTGTATTCAGGTCGGTCTGGCAGAGCAGGTAGGAGTGGGGAAGCAGTTACTTTCTACACAGATGCTGATGTTCGATACCTGAAAAATATAGCCAATGCGATTAAAAATGCTGGTTCTGAAGTTCCAGAATGGATATTGTCAATGCCTAAGCTCAAATGGAGAAAACACAGACCAAAAAGAGAGTCTTTGTTCGCAAAACAGCACGACGACGAAGAAGATGAGTAAGTATGCAAGATACTTTTTTGAATGCTAGATTTTGATTTAATCTTATTTGTAATATGTGGAGGTCAAGTGAACAACTGTTGTAACTTAGTTTTTGTGTTTGCTATTTAATGCATTTGATGTTACTTACTGGATTTTGTTGATTAATATGATTAGTTGAGAGGACTTGATTACTATTGTTGAAAAGAATGCATTAATACCTAAGAGTTTGAGTATTATGTGTCATGAAATTGAATACTTTTTGCGCACTCAAAAGGGACCTCACTTTCATGTGCATGTCGATCAGTTCATTTGTAATGCATATATCGACATCCAAACCAGTTTTTGTTCCCAGTTTCTAATTATTCTAGTTACTCAAAAGTCCCGAGTAACGAAGCCAAAAGTAACATGATCACATTCTTTGCAGACAATGTAATAAGTAAAAATAGTAGCTGCAATTATAGCATTGCAAGAAACCAAATATTGGTTTAGGTTTTCGTCATTGAAATAAAAATAGTAGCTGCAATTATAGCATGAATTAATAAACTTGTTTACAAATTACAACTTTAAGTGGTTTTGAAGACAAGTATGCAGAGAAAAGATGCACATGGGTTCTAGGGTTGACCTGTAACGAAAGGTCGAAAGGTCTGTATCCAGTGGCTGCTTGATTGTGACAACATATCTCAGTTGCTGTTTGTAACCAAACTGATGCTTAAATCTAACTTATGAAACTCTTTATCAAATTGCCGTATTGCAACTCTTGAATCGTCTTATCGTAGATTGTTATACATCTTTGTTACCCATTGCCCAGTAAAAATTGCATATGAAAAGGTTTCCACTTTCATTGTTGATCTACTATACATACTTTGAACCCTTTTTTAACCAAGTGAGTTATGTTAATATGTCTCAGTTGATTAATAGTTGATTGACAATCATTTAAAATGTGTACTATAAACTTTGGGTATTACTTAAAATTCACACCAACTTTAGGTGATGATTTGTAAATCTCAACAACTATCTGGTAGCAAATTATTTCTTCTATTTCAAGGGATGACCTTGTCAAGCAATGCATCATCTTCCACTTAAAAAAATACTTAGTTATCTAGCAACAAGATAAATTAGCTCAAGGACTCTTTTAATATAACAATATACTATCAAAAGTGACTTCTTTGTTTATGGAATTTAGTAAGTTCAATAAGATACATAGTTTGAAAAAGTGTTGGTTGTTTATAAGTATCAAATTTGCACTTGATAAAAACAAACTAAAGAGACTTGTAAATCAAAACAATGCCATCAATTTGAACATATTGCACATTAAGTAACAACAAAGCTTTCATATACTTATTTTTAATCATATCTTCTAGCACAAGATTATGTTCTTACATCTAATTAGTAGTCATGTAATTGCATAAATAAGCACTTTAAAACATTTTAGGGAAGTGATACTTACACCATTTTTTTTGATGCACACACCACAATGTTACATCATTAATGCGCATGTTACAATATGCTATATGCATAATTGTGGTGTATGCATAAAAAAAAGTGGTGTAAGTATCACTTCTTAACATTTTAAAATAGGACACTTTTCTAATTAAGTAAAATGACATTTAAACAACCAAGGATCAAGTTCACCTGTATCAATCATAAATCAACCGGCTACATATAATTTAATTAAGTCCAAAAATTACTTTTATACCCTTGTCAACTCAAGAAACATATATATGCATACTTGTTTCCATTATCATTGTCATCTACTTATCCTTCTCATTCCCACCTGAAAATCCAAATTTTACCTTTTGTTTTCGGGTTTTTACGGTCATGGGATTAACAGAAAGACCAAAGAAGAAAACTCAATTATGGAAAAAAGCCAGTGTCCATTTTTTGCTATGTTTCATAATGGGATTCTTCACTGGATTTGCTCCTACAAATAAGTCTTATTTTCCGACTCAAAATGTTGTTGCATCCAACGTTTCACCAGAGATTTCCCCGCCACGCGAAAAAATCTCTGATAAACGTGTGGATCACGAAAATGGGAATTTTGATAGGAGCATGTTGGATGAATCTTTAGCAATGAAAGTACAAGAAAGGCCAAATGTTGGTACAATAGATGACAAGGGAGATATGGCAAATATGACTCATAGAAGGCTTGTAATTATTGTAACTCCAACGAGCGATAAAGATGAGCTAAGAGGAGTGCTTTTGACGAAAATGGCAAATACTTTGTCATTAGTTCCTGCACCACTATTGTGGGTCGTTGTGGAGTCGCAATCTGAGTCTACAGAAGTATCTGATATTTTGCGGAAAACTAATGTTATGTATAGACATTTGGTGTTTAAGGAGAATTTTACGGATGTGGAAGTGGAAATGGATCATCAAAGAAACGTCGCGCTTAAGCATATAGAGTATCATAGGCTAAGCGGCATTGTTCATTTTGCTTCGCTCTATAACGTTTATGATCTAAGCTTCTTTGACGAGATAAGGACCATCGAGTAAGCTCTTTCTTTTCATCTTTTTTAAATAACCAGTTTTTAGACATGTTGAATGGGAAGTCACAAATAGTTAACTATTGCTAACACATACTACTATGAATACAGAAAAATCGTTACATTTCGGTTAAAAACTTGGTTAAACCTTCAAGTGAAATTTCTAGTTTCCTTTAACTTTAGCATTTATATAATCTTATTTTAAAATAAAGTATAATATTTTGTATTGATTAAAAAACTTATCGGGAAATTTTTATTAAGATACAACCACAACAACAATAACTTATCCTGCCGAAGCGGGGTATGACTGAAGTAGGACTAAAACAGTCATACCATAACCCGAAGGTAGTGAGACTGCTTCTAAAAATATCTTCAGCGATGGCAATTTTTTACAGCAAATATTTTGCATCATTTGATGATTGAATTTGTAATGTAGGGTGTTTGGGACATGGCCAATGGCATTTTTATCAGTAAATAGACAAAGAGTGAGAATTGAAGGACCAGTTTGTGACTCATCAGAAGTTATAGGGTGGCATTTGAAAAGCTTGAACAACTCAGCAGATGATGCCACGCGTTCACCTGTTCAAATTTCAACCGTTGGATTTAACAGCTCGATTCTGTGGGACCCAGAAAGATGGGGTCGACTTTCTACTGACCAACACACTTCACAGGTACGCTTTATATATCATTTATTTACATTTTACTACCTTTAAAATGTCAAAATGACATAGAGAGCCCATATCTAAATCTTCATGGTGAATAAAAAATGTACTGTATCTTAAAGGGGGTTTTTGCATATATATCCTTCCGAAAATGCATAATTGCATATATATACAAAGCATGCATAAAAACCATTGTATTATGTGCATCAAAAACTTGTACAATAGATATATATGTAATTATTCATTTTGATAAAGATATATATGCAATTCTGCCTATCTTAAACTATACTATAATATACTTTGTCACATATGGATTAGTAGGTGTGGATCTCGAGTTTCTTTATACGAGTACTTTATCTTTTTTATGACTATCACTTTAAAATGTTTGATGTTTCAAGTTTAATTTTTGTCAGGTGCAAATAATTTTGAAATGGTCATGTCAACCTCTTAAAAAAGGAGGGTTTTACCTGGTTTAAGTATGTGTGGCGGTTAGTTCAATCCTCGTGAATTAGTCGGCCAAAAAGTCGAAAACCATTGTTACCACAAAAAAAAAAAAAAAAAAAAAAAAAAAAAAAAAACTTTAGTTGATTGATCTTATCTCATTTGGGTTTAAAAGTTTATTCTAAATGATATAAAAGTTTTGCTTTACGACTTTATGCTTTTATATGTAAAGTAGATATATTTCACGGTGTAAATATTCCATTTCTCAAAAAACTATATATATTTGAAAGTGAACATATAACTTTTTACATCATATGATAAAGAGACTCGTAGGATACCGTATAATATAATAATGTCATGTTGACATTACATCACATGTCTCGTATTGCGTAGATATGTTTCAAAGTAGGTGTTACTTTTTCAAATTGAATAAGCTATAAGTTGAAATCACTAACCCATCATAGTCATTGCTATAAAATACAATAAATATTTAAGACATGCATTTCCTTTGTATGCGGTTTATTACTTTTGTTACATTCATTATATAGTAATACCTTTATTTAAACATGCCATATGATATATTTTTTTTACTAAGTCCGTTGTTAATTTTGTTACTTTTTATGAAATGCACAGAATTCTATAAAGTTTGTGAAAGAAGAAGTCCTTGAAGAGGACACCAAGTTGAAAGGGATCCCACAAGATGGTTGCTCCAAAATCATGCTATGGAATCTTCATATTCCAAAAGTAATTAAAGGTTAATTAGGAAAAATAATACAATTCTGTATCATAATTCACTCGTCATTTTGAGATTACACTATAGTTTTAGTTGATTTGATAAGTACATTCATTTTTGTTTTGCTTATTTGGTTCAGAGTTGTAGAAAACTTTTGACCATATATACATTTTGTTTATCGAATAATAAGCAAACCCGACCACTCAAACATGAAATATATGACTAATCAAATTAATGGGTGAATTCTTAAAGGTTGTACATTAAGGAAAAAAAAAAAAAAAAAGAGTTTGGTTAGCAACTTCGCACATATGGAGGCTAGTGTATGTTTTGCATTTGTCTGTGTTTATGTGTATGGTATTATTAGAGGATAAATAACCTCAAGCTCGTTTGTAGGTTTAAGGTTTCTAGAATTTCACATGTAATCACGACTACATATTATGGATCAATAAAGCATAACACTTCTTGAGGTTTTATCAATCAATAGGTATATGTATGTGCATCTTTTGGTATGGTAAAAAGGAAGAGCAAATACACTAAGAACATGACGAGATAGAAAACTACAATGTATGCCGTTACAGAGAATTATTTGTTCAAACAAGTCAGAAAGAGCAAAAAGCAAGAAAACGAGGCATATATATAATACATAAACCCCTATTGAATCCTACTTGGGCTCTAACCCATACAAACACCTCTTGGGTCTATGAAACATACGACTAACAAATGATACTGATTATAATAAGAACACGTTTAGTTGACTGAATTTTTTTGTTAGTTACTTGTTGAAGTGCTGTTAGCAAACTTGCGTGGTATTCTCTTTTATATGAGTTTGGAAATTTGAATGAATATCATGAGAAGGGTTCCATCATTAAAACAATCTACTTAAACATAGCATACATGACTAGAAGTGAACGATACAAAATCATGTACACCTCGACACAAAATCAACAACAAGAAAAAAGCCTTACCTTAACGGGTTGTTTGAGATTGTTTACGAAAACGACATTATCTCCTTATGTTTTGAAAAAAAAAATAAGTTGTAACAGCTAAACTTATTAGCTACTATCATTTTGGTTATTTTTTTTAGCAGTATGCCTTCCTCGAACCTTCGCCTTTAAAAAATAAACCCCACTCCCTTTTTCCGTTTCGCTTAAAAGGAAAACTCCATTAGCAAGCCTCGAACCGAGACCTACGAAGGAAACAACCCTCCATGATTACCCTGATGGCCACTTGATCGTCAAAGAAATTGTTCAGTGTAACAAAGTTTTTAAAAAAATGCAACAATTATACTTTTCACTTTAAAATATTACATTTAGTGTTTATATATTTTTTTGTTAACATAAATAAACAAGAACACTATCAAGACATCATAATTGTTATAGCATTCACGATGCAAAATAGCTATGATATTTTTTTTTTACTAAATTTCAAAATACATATTTATTTATTGTTTGTCAAATTTCACGGTTTACATTTTTATCAAAGAAGTTGGCTCATACATATCCTTCTGTGTGCAAACATTGGACAATATACCTCTCTTTTTTTGGATAATCATAGTTTTTGACTTTTTGGCCGACTAATCCACCGAGTTTGAACGCACACCGCCACACTGACTCAAACCAGGTAAAACCCTCCTTTTTCACTTCGGGGTTTTTTGCACCTAGCAGGAATTGAACTTGATACCTCACACATCTTAGAAAATGATAAGTCCTTTTGCCACTAGGCCACCATCTCTAGGGATGAACGATGCAAACGTTTCTCATTATCTGCTAACATGGGTCTAATATAAATAGTTTTTTTTTTTTTTTTTTTTTTGGTACATGATATGGATGTATTTTACAGTTTACTATTATATGGCCATATGGGAATCACAGGAGTTGATAGTATGGACTTCTTTGTGGAGTAGGTTGGATATTTTTTTGGGTATGGCAAAAGGAAATGTTCTTTATTAAAGTACCAGCAAATGTAATGACACTCAGTTGTATCGATTATAATTGTAATTGTAATTTGGTACATAATACCTAATGATGCATATTTATATATACTAGTCACATAGCTTAAGAGCAGCGGGTACCCAGCGTTTTCGCTGGTGTTATCCTGGAAAACGCAGCGGGACGGCGCAACCACGGTATCGTGGCTCGTGTTTTCGCGTCCTGAGCCGTCGTGAACAGCCCACATCGTCCCGGAAAACGCAACCGGACGGCGTCACATGGGTACCATGCCTCGCGTTTTCCCGTTTTTTTTATTTTTTTTCTCAAGTTGTATACAAGTTTAAGGGTGTTTTAGATTCATGTGTGTTATACTCCGACGAAAACAGTTTGCCGGAGAGACTGAGAACCAGCCATGGGAGACAAAGAAAAAGGAAGAACATGTGAAATAGAACAAAAGCGGCTGACAAATAATTGTATACCCTAATTATATATTCGGAAGTTTTCTTAATGCATGTCAAAGCCCAAATGCTTATTAATGGCCCATGGAACAAAAATAAGGAAATAACGTAAGCGAGTGTGTTTTATGCATTTATATTTGGACCATTGAACATCACAAACTACCAGTTTAGTTTATGTATTTATATTTTTATGTGTAGTTTTAATTAAATGTGTCGGTTTATTTAAATCAATGAAAAAAAATAAAAGATGTGGGGTTAGGGGTGCACGACGACATCAAAACCGGTGTTATAGGAGGGAGGGGTGTTTTTGGTGTTGTGGTGAATTCTGGTATTATGAGATAATGTGCTGATGTGGCCGCACTTTTTCTCATGACACCAACGGGACGGCTCCGGGGTACCTAGTGCTCTAAGGAATAAGCAGCTAACTCAATCTCTGATGGGTACGACTCATTTATACATCTGGGCTGACCCGTCTAGTCTAATATCGTCTAATAAGGCTTTTAAAACGGCTTAGAGATTTTGACAGACTCAAGTTATTATAGAAAAAATCTCACCTAAATCTTATTATTTTCAGTAAAAATTACCGTATTTTTTTCATAATAAAACATTATACAGTAAATGTTTAAATAATCCAACATGTGACTCCATTTATTACCTTTTCCAATTTATTACAGCATGTTCTGGACCACATACCTTAAAAGCTGGGATGGGTTAAAATAACGGGGCTATTTGGTTACATTAACCCTTTTTTTTTTTTTTTTTTTTTTTTTGATTTTTTATTTTTTATTTTTATAATTTTGTTTATATCAAAAAGCTATAAACCTGAAAGTGCGGAACAGAAAATATAAAATTTAATATGTTAAACGCTTAAAACTGTCAAAAATACGGAACAGAAACTGACAAAAACTAAGCTAAGCTGAAAAAAAAAGGGACAAAAGAGGGAGACAAGGGTGTCAGCCCCTTGTCCCCCGTCCTTATAGTACGACCCTAAAAGCTGCACAACAAGAAACTTCACCTAGAAGTGAAGTTAAATCAGTTAGGGTTGTACTATTCTAACGGGGGGACAAGGGTGTCAGCCCCTTGTCTCCTCTGTTGTCCCCCTTTTTTTTTCAGCGCAGCTCAGTTTCTGTTCCGTATTTTTGACAGTTTTAACAGTTTGACATATTAAACTTTATATTTTCTGTTCCGTACTTTCAGGTTTATAGCTTTTTGATATAAACAAAAATATAAAAATAAAAAAAAAATTAAAAAAAAAAAAAAAAAAAAAAAAAGTCACAAAATGCCAAATTTTGGCATACCCCCGTTAGAATAAAAAAAGTACCCCGTCCTTATAACTCATGCCATCAGTTAACATTGGTTTTAGCAAACAAAGCCTAGATACTTTTTTTCACTTTCAAAAAGATAAAATAAACAATAAAGAATTAAATAGACTCACATGCACCAATAGTCAAACTAACTAAAAACCAGCTCACATTCTTCCCATTTGCTGTTCAAGATCTGTTATTTCATTAAAACACTGCACCAATATATGTAAAACATGGTCCCAAAGATCTAAATTTAGCTTCATTTCCATGTAAGTTTTTAATTTTTTGTTATATTATTTGGTTTTTTGAAGTCAAGTTAGTAGCTTGTTCTTGTGTAAAATTTGCTGCATTTTGTATGTTTTTTTGTGTTTTTGGTGTGAATTTGGATATGGGTATAGCTTAAATGTTGTTTTGGTGCTAAATGTTATATGGGTTAGCTTAAAAGCTTGGGTCTTGGTGGTTTTTGTTAAGTATATAATGTGATTTAGTATCTTGTTTATAGTTTTGGATATGTCTAGCTGATTTTCTTGATGTTGTGAGAATTTTTAGGTGTAGTGTGTAATTTAAGCTAGAATTTGAGACTTGAGGCTTAATGGTGATGTTGTATGATTTTAGATGGAATTTAATGTATAAGATATGACTTAAGGGGTTTAAGGCGTTGCGTTTTGAATTTGACGTGTTCGAAGTTGTTATAGTTAATGTTTGACAAATCAGACCCTTAAGTATAAGATAAAAATAAGTCTTCTCTGTACCCGAAGTCCGGATTACTAGAAAATGGCTACTACTTACTTGATAACGCGAGAACCAAAAGATCACATTCAAAACGCAAAGCCAAATCAGACCCCTAAGTGACAACCGTTTTGAATTAAGCTAGAAACTTAGTGTTTACGACAATGCGTTGTAGATAAGAAGAAATTCCATGTTCTCTATTTGAATAAGAGACATGTACAGTTTGAGTATTAAAGTCAAATGGCTAGTTTTTTTCCGGCTAAAAAACCGACAATTGTCATCAAAATGTCAACAAAAAGACCAACAGGTGTATTGCTCTATAATTGTCACAAGAAACAGGAAAACTTTGATGTTAATTTCATAATCGCAAATTAAAATCCGAATTTTGAAAAATAAAGAATTTGAATGTAGAAGTAATAAGTTTGACTGCAAAAGTTAAATTTCACATCTTTTTGTGAAACGTAGACATGTATCCTAACAATTGTAACTGATATGATCTCAGATAGTTTATTTGTGGAATGGTACAATAATCGACAATGGGAAAGAAAGGAAGCTGGTTATCCTCCATAAAAAAGGCTCTAAGTCCTAACTCAAAGGTAACTTCTAAGTTATAGTTTCTATCACAAATGTTATCGAGCTAAATATAATTCAATTCATGATAATTTCATTCTTTGGTTCCAGAAATCAAAGAAGAAAGGGCTTGGGGATGAAAAACCAACGGTAACCATTACACAACCTCCCAGTGTGTCTCGTTTGTCTCCTCCACTTCCACCGCCCGAGGAGGTAGTGAAACCGATTGAAGTGGAAAATGTGCAAAGGAAACATGTTTATCCGGTTGCCACAACTCAGGCTGCTGCTGAACCTGTCACCGAGTTGACTCCGTATTCGGGGAAATCAATAGAGGAAACAGCGGCTGTCAAGATTCAAACAGTTTTTCGCGGGTATTTGGTATGATCTTTTTTCTTAAAAAGATGACTTTGTATCTCATTTGTGTCATTTGGTAGCCATATTTGAATGACTCAATATAAAGTACAATGAGTAAATAAGACGCATGAAAAAGTACGTTGGTATCTTATGAAAAGGACATTAAGAAAATACTATTAAAAATGAACTTTGTGATGGATCTCATTTTCTGTTTTTCCAGGCAAGGAGGGCGTTACGGGCTTTAAGAGGGCTTGTTAGATTAAAAACACTAGTTGAAGGGCCAGCTGCTAATCGGCAAACAGCAAATGCACTCAAAAGCATACAAAATATATCTCGTGTGCAGTGTCAGATCAATTCCCGAAGGATCAGGATGTCGGAAGAGAATCAGGCTCTTCAAAGACAACTCTTACAAAAGCAAGCAAAAGAACTCGAAAGTTTGCAGGTTCGGTTTACATAATGACATGATCTCTGTTATTAACTGGGATAAATTGAGCAAGTATGAAGCAACTAAGAGAGTTCTACCTTTATAGTTATGTTAACGTATATGTACTGTTATAACAGATAGGTGAGGAGTGGAACGATAGTTTGCAGTCAAAGGAACAAATAGAAGCAAAGCTATTGAGCAAGTATGAAGCAACTATGAGACGAGAACGAGCGATGGCTTATTCATTTTCTCATCAGGTATGGGGTGTTTGGATTTGCGTTTTGGAATGATTGTCTTATCATTATTTTCTAGTGATTTAGTTGTCAACTAATCAGTTCCATGCCATTTTAATGTCACACATAAAACTATTATCAACATGTTATAATGTTCTTTTTGGTGAATTTAACAAGTAATTCCCTAAATAATCAGATATTTTATGATAAAACAAGGAGTATTTACTTACTGTACAACTTTATATCCATGAAATTTCTTTAGATTGCTCTGTATAGCTGATTATCTTTTTTCAATTAGTACTGTCCTAACATATAAGGGTTTATGTTGCTTCTGTATGTTCATGATGTCTTGAATCCTAATTCTTTAAATTGTTCTCAAAACAGCAACCATGGAAGAAAACAGCGAGAAACACAAACTTGCTCTTCATGGATCCCACAAATCCGCAATGGGGTTGGAGTTGGTTAGAGCGATACATGGCCGGCCGGCCATTAGGCACACAAGGCGATAAAGATCATACATCCGTTAAAAACGGTATCAACATCACCGGGTCGGAAATTGCAAAGTCTTACACTCGTCGCCAACTCAGTTCCACGCTTGTAGCATCACGGAAATTCAAGCGCGGACCTAGCTATAAAAGACAAGGCCTGGATGACGACTCAAAAAGCATTTTTAGCGTCCAATCTGAGATGAATAGAAGGCATAGCATAGCAAGCTCTTCAGTAAGAGATGATGAGAGCATGGATAGCTCTACATCAGTACCTAGTTACATGATGCAAACAAAATCAGCAAAGGCTAAATCAAAGGGTCAGAGTTTGTTGGGTCCTATTGAAAATGGTAGTGCGGAAAAGGAGTTTGGGCCAAAGAAACGGCTTTCATTTCCTGGACCGCCAGCTAGACCAAGGCGCCATTCAGGTCCACCCAGGATACAAAGCAGCAGGTAACCCACCATCTGTCCGGCCCCAATGACCGGTCCTACAGCAAGATATTGATGATGTTTAGTTCATAATTATAGAGGTCTAATAATAAGAAAAGTTTGATAGTAGAGGGGACAAATTTGATTGATGTTAACTTGGTAGTCATTTCTTGAAAGTTGAGGTGTGTGAATTATAATTTTTTTAATTTATTATTATATCAGTAAACTAGTGTTATACTAAGTTGTAGTAGTGGTTCTCAGTAGATCAATAACTATATTTAGCTTGAGTAAACTGTTGACCTTTCACCAATTTTGATCTTTCGAGATGCTCAAGCTCGTAGAGCATGAATAGTACAGTAGAGTCAAAAGAAGTCTTCTTATCGGCTTGTGGGCTACAGATTGAGGGACAGAGAGAATTGAATAACTATAGCTCCATGGCTCAATCGCGTCAGTAAACATATGTAATCATATTACAATTATACTATGGCTTCAAAGGTGCTAACTCAGTTTTAGGAAACACAGTTTTGAGAAGCAAACAGTTGTGAGTGAAAACAAAGTAGGTTTATTGGTTCTCGTTAGCAAGATTGAATTTGGATCATCATGAGGGGCTGACAAACAAAATTCTCCATTCCATGTGCAACGCAAGGTAATCATGCTTGGCAGAAGAGACTGATCAGATCTGCCAATTGCTCGTGAGTGTGGCGATGCTTCAAACTTATTTCTCCATTGTCAACTAGACTAGACCACAGATGAAATGATTACGTATGTCTATGTATTATGTTCTTCTGTGGAAGTCTAGATGACTAGATTCTTAGTCATTTTGACTGCCACTTCATTGTCACACAAGATTACTGTCATGCTAATTTGCTTATAAGAAACATCACCTTGTACCCTCCTATAGCGGAATGCTTGACAAGTAGATGATGTATGAGCAGCTTACTTTACTTCAAATAAAAGACAGAGCTACAAAATAGAGCAATGACATCAATGGTTATTCGCTTATTTGCATAAAACTACCAACATCATTTTGAACTCTGAACCATTGAGCAAACTGTTGACATTCATAAGTCAAAGAGGCTTGATCAAGGGTATAAGATTTCTGAACTGATACTAAACACTCTGGATCATTTATTACTAATACAGTATGTTGCGACTTGAGCAATACACCAAAACATGAATATGGCTGTAGAAAAATTCCATGGTCAAACAATAAGAATGAATTAAAAGATGTAAGACATTTAACATGCCAAAAAAACAGTATAAAACATAAAAATGATACCAATACTATATGGAGCTAGCTAGGACCAACTTGGTTCAATCCACCAATGAGGGGAAAGATGATATGTAGTTCCAAAAAAATCCTTGAAGTGTTGTTGGATGTTTGCGCCATTGAATGTGTGATACCTGCATGTTTCGAGTGAATAGAATACTATCTTCTTGTTATTGGAATGCAGTATTGGAAAGTAGATCTTGTTCTCCATTTGCGGTGTTTTGGCCTCAATGCAAACACATGCGGTACCACAAATATAAATCATGTGCTTTCCTAAACTATCTATCTTTTTCCATTCTGGTTTAGACTCATTTAGCTTGAATACCTCAATACATTCTCCATACTTATCCACAATGACTTTTAGAAGATCTCGATCACATTTCATTAGATAACATTGTGTTTGAGATGTGCTGCAACAACTTACTGGGGTGTTAGCTTTAACAAGCGTCGTTGAGTAATTTTCTTCACCCAAATTATTAAAACGAATAAGTTCACCCTCGTCATCCAAAGCATAAAGATCCTGTCCAAAAAATGTTGGAAAACGAATAGAACATGGATCAACATCAACACGGAGTGCACGCCAAGATGGTTCCTGAGCTACATAGTGGATCGAAACAATCCATTCATCACTTACTGAAAATCCGACAACCATACAATCAGGGGAAGTAGGCGGTGCTGAGAAACACGCACTATAAAAATGATACCCTGCATTTGGAAGCTTGCGAATATCACCTGTGAAGGGGTTAAAGAATACCATGCAACGAAATTCAGTGCTTAAAAACAGTAACCAACCAAACCTGGAACAACAACTAATTTGATAACCAACCGATACATGTAGATTTTTGATAAAGTAGTTGTCACCCAAATTTGGATCAGTAAAAGTGATAATGCCTTGATTTTTGTCTAGCACCATTAGCCATGGTGAAATCAGTGAATAGGCCTGCAATCTCTTTAACGCTGATTCATCCCTCCATTTTTTCAAAGGTGCTGCTAGATGAAAACGTTTGCATGTAGCACGGAAGTTCATGTATTCCACACCAACACAATAGTCCATAATTGTCTCCAAAAGATCTAACGGAAGATTGAGCAGGTGTGATTCCTTGTACTCAACTTCAACATCCGTAACTACTGATCTTGCCACTATCTCATCATCTTTATGTTTAGAATAAACTGTAAACTTAGCTTCTCCATGATCATCTTCTAACCTACACGAAATCTGATTCTAAACATACAGTTTTGACGCAATATATAAACATAAATTAAATAAACAAGAATACCTGCATTCCCATAGTGACACATTGCTTGTTGGCAGCACTAGTAAATGCATAGAAGATAGGGAGATGGTGTTATCTTTGACATGGTATGAATACAATATTTTGCCCATTTCGTCACGAATGTGTATATAACCCCCCAGGTCCGAGGCAATTGCAGATTTGTAATACACCGAGTGATCCGAAAGATCCACAAAAAATACAGCGGCTTTAAGGTCTACCATTTTTTCCCACATTATCCTACTCAGATTCCGGAATGTAGAGTCATCCACTTCTTTCCAGTCCATACCAGTCATGTCCAAGTGTCTAAATCTCTCCCTTTCTTCTGACTTTAGACTAGTCATGTCCAATTTAAAAAAATACACTCCTCCAGGTTTTCCCTCAATAAAAGCTACTGTAATGCAAAACAACTCTGTACAAGATCCTTTCAGAAAATTAGTCCACTCAGGACAACAATTGTAGGTTGGAGAAGGCTTTGCCCCTAGCAGCAATAACTTTATCAAAACTTCTTTTTTCTTAACCACAATGTCAAGTTGTATGACAAAAGTATCAAAAGAACAGTTATTTAAAGCATATACTTTACCATCACAACAAGCTAGGCTCTCTAAGAATAAACCATCTTCACCTGTTATTCTCTTGAGCTGGCTAGCATATGACATTTCAATCCATCTTAGCTTGTTTCTTTTACTTACTAGACGAAAAAAAACAATGGTAGGTTTGTTGATTCTAGTTAACAGGAGTACTGAATTTGGATCATCAGGAGGAGCTGACAAACAACATTCATCAATAGATTCTGAATCTCCATCTTTCAGAATCAGAGGCGGGAAATTAATCATCTTAGAAGTGACTGGGTTCCAAAGAGACCACATTACACTTTTTGGATGGTCAGAAAGAATAACCCAACCATGATAATACCCTCGAATATGTTTCCCGATCAACTCAGGGATTTGACACTGATATTTAAACAACGGGTCATGTAAAGTACAGAAAATCTGGTCTGTAGAACCATTTTCTTCGGCTCCTAGGTTCTGAGAAACCAACCATGGATATCGTGCAGGTAAGCAAAGTAACTGATCACCTACTGAATCATATGAACTAGGCTTCTGCTTCATCTAACATGTTCACAACAATTTTTCAATGTTAATATATAGAATAGAAGAGTATTGTATGATATGAGTAAATATAGAAAATTTAATTTTCAAAAGTGCGTATAAGCAATAACCTAGCTCAGAATATCATTCTTCTATCACTTATTATATTAAGCCAGGAGAAACTCCAATACTATATTGGCTTTTTCACTTAAAAACAAGCAATAAGGTAATAAAGCAACCCAAACATTGTTAAAGAATACATTTAAGATCAAAGGTTGAATTCATACCTTACAAGATTCAAGACCAAAACTTTCAAATCTAAAACCAAAAAATCAAAACAATGTATATTATTTTATTTTATAGCCATAGAATTGGTGTTGGATTTGAAGTCCGACATGCACAGGTATGTACTATGTAGATTTGTGTTTCTAGTTTTTAAATTGGGATTTTCTAATATACACTTGTTTAAAAGCATTAAATGAACTAAATTATTTCTTAAAATAAAGTTATTTATATATAAAACAAAATTAATTATGGTAATTAAAAGAGATTTAGGAAAATATTAATGCAAACTAACATTTAAACATAATATTTTAAGTTTATTAATTGTGTTTAACAAATGCTATGTTGGCACAAGTTAGAAAAAGCCTTTTAAATTATCTTTTAATCTTTTATATATTCCATAATTATCCTAAAGTAATATGGTGACTAGATAATATCAAATCTGCCCCGCTAATAGTTTTGCTAACCATATAATTGAAGTAACAACATATAATAAGATCGTATATCTTCATTGCAAAAGTTCAATGTATATCTAATATTATTTAAAGATTCAATAAACCAATTATAGCCATCAATTTTTTAATCAAAACAAAGAAAATAAACTTTCACAATTTTTTTAAAAATTAAATATCTCGCAAACTGTTAATCGTTACGCAAAACGAATCATACTATCGCGATGATAATTAAATCATCTTTCTATAGACGGGCACTTCGATATACATTTGACAAACTTTTTTTTGATTTTTTTTTTTCAGTTATGTCTGAAAAAATCACATGTGATTTGTGATACAAACGTAACTAATAATTCGTCGAAAGTATATCAAAGTGCCCGTCTACTGAAAGATAAAAAATAATTGTCACGATGGTGTATTTTTTTTTTCACCTGACGATTTATCGTTTGCAAAATATTTTATTTTTAAAAAGAGGTGAAAAGTTTTTATTTATTTATTTATTTATTTATTTTATTATTTTTTTTATGTTATTTTGATTTAAAAAAAAATGAATGACTATGGTTGGTTTATTGGATCTTTAGAAAATTTTGGTTCTATATTTAATCTCAACTCATATCTTCATTCACATATGTTGTTTCATGTTCATAGTTCTAACTAAAAAGCAGGAGTATACTGTAAATTACATGATTTGCCCTTTAACTTCTGTAGTTTTATTCTTGTCAAAACTATAACAACATTTAATCATATACTTTTTGGGAAATTTGCATTTCTATGACTTAAGATGACATTTTATTTTCAACTTAACTCAACTTTGTGATATATTGCTAAAATTATGATTTTTTGTGACGAAATTGTCCTCTTTTTTACATCCAAATTATTACTTATGCCATTGCTGCAAAATCACTCTCTTTCATGCAAATTACACTATTATCGTTTTTTGATTTTATGTATATGTAAAATTAGATTTTTTTTTTTTTTTTTTTTTTTTTTTTTTTTTTTTTTTATTATCAAACAAATTACACCAATAAACGTATTTTTTTGGTTCTTTTTAATTTGATGTACGTCCAATTTGTGGTTAAAGTTTTCCTTTTTATAATTTTTTCGCAAAATATCATAATGTATTCGTAATTAAAGACTTTTCAATTTTTTTATGAACATAAAAAAGTTATAACTTAAAAAACAAAAGGGGACAAAAAAATGACATATTACAAATTAATTGCGAAGTATTGCGATATTAATTACAAATATTTCGCTCTCTCACATATAATATCTTACAAATGCCTCAAACGAAATTTGAACTCGTAACTTTTGAAGTCTTCTTACAAAAATAAATGATATGTTTACTTTACAAAAACAAATGATATATTAGAAAGTGGTTGATGGCCACTCACATATCATTAGTTGAGCAAATCAGTGGTCAATGAGCCAAGCCCGTTACGGGTCAAAACTACAAGGAGAGGATCCGAGGAAAAAAAAAAGGTTTAGAGACTAAATTCGTTATATCCGACAAACCACAATGACTATTTAAGTAATTAACTCTAATTTATATGTAGTTTGATTAAACTGTTTTAACACTTTTTAGCCGATTTTGATCTTTCCAAGTCGCTCAAGCTCATGGAGCATGAATAGTGCAGCAGAGTCAAAAGAAGTCTTCTTATCAGCTTTTGGATCTCCCTTGAGTTCGATAACACCGTAATGAGGAATAGTCAAGCTGATGTGACACTGAAATGTATTAACCGATGTTCTTTTGTCAATAGTGTCACCACATTCAACTAGTGATGATGTAAAGGTAGGACTCGGCCAATGCATTTTCTGGCACAACTCATGAAGTGTAGCTCTTGGTCCTCCTTTAGTAATATTGATCGACTTTAAGACTGCAGACGTAAAGTTCATAAAAAAATCATTATCATGAAAATGATTCATTGAAAAGGATTTGTAGTATTTGTTTTAAATGTTAATTACCTGAAGGTGAAGAATGTTCATTGTTAAGAAGTAGATGATCAGTTAATGCTCCCATTTGGTGCAATTTCTTGCACGCCTCCAAACATACAATCTGTTTCGCAAGACGGGATGTCTTACAAGGAGGACCAGTAATCGTGTGAAACTTGGCACTGAGCGGTAACGTCATTTCACACTCATACAAACCTTCCACATGTAGAAATTTAAATTCTGGCTTCGGTGTGTAGACCCTATGGAAGTATACAGCAAGTAACTTATATCAGAATTTAAAGGACTAATGAAATGAGATTAAATTAAAAGGAAAAAAATCATACTTTTGCCGTGGGAGTTTAGCACAATATTGATGAATGAGACTAATACTAGAATCTGCAGTGATGGAAGCTCCTGTTGACTCAACATAATACGTTTCTGTTTCTTTCAAATTAGAAGGTTTTGTGACACATGTGTTAGGGTCTCGATTTTTAGCTCTATCCATCATGGTATGCTCACTTTGAACAATGTCACAAACATGTTTTCTTTGTTTTTCATTCTCCCTGGATCATAAAACTTAATTATATATAAATCTACTTGAGTTATGACTTGTGATAGATAAAAGTTAATAAAGTTTCTGTTACCTCTCAAGCATTATGATAAACTTAGAGTCACTTTTACGAGCTCGTCCCCGTGATTGGACAATGCTGCGAAGCGTTTTTGGCATATCAAAACGGATCACAGTTGAACATTTTGGTACATCAATACCTTCCTCAACAACATCCGTAGCAAATAGTAGATTCACCTAATTAAAGGTCATATTCGTTTACTTAAATAAAGATTTGAAGCAAAAACTTTTTTCTGACAGTTTAGATTTTGTTTCTGAATATGGATATTCATATACCTTTCCTGAGCGAAAAGATTCGAGAGTCTCATTTTGATGGTTTGGTGACATTGCATTTCCAGTCAAATATGAAGCTTCTAAATGAGACAAATCTGCGACTCTTTTCACGATTATGTCTAATACTTTAGCTGTCATAATTCTTTCTACGAATATGATGCACAGCACTTGTGTAGCTTCCCTGAAAACAGAACACATTCGAAGGTCAAACTTTATTTTGACATTCAGAAAAATTGCTTATTGCTTTTGAAATTAAATTATTCACCTATTACTAACAGATAAGCTGTTTGGATAAACAGTCGCAAACACCCTAAAAATGTTTATTTAATGTACCCGAATGACTGGAAAAGTTGAAGGAGTTCATATAGTTTGGGTGAGATATAGCCAGCTGCAGCCATCTTTTCATAATCACATCCAGTGTCTAAAACGTTTTCATGGCCTAATAGAATAACAAGAAATTTAAATTAGTAACTAGTATCATGATTCTGATTTATGAATGATAATGATAAAAAGTAAAAGGTACCGAAATCATACTACCAGTTGGCAATGATTTTCCAATAATAGATAGTGCTTCCTCAAGAAAATGAAAATACTTTGAGAAGCTTTGTTGAAACGAATCACATCCTTCTACATCTTTTGGTGCATTCTCGATACAAAGTTTAACAGCCTGAAAAAGAATAAATCATATCTAAATTAATCGAATACAGCTAAAGTAAGTTTCGAAAATGCATTATAAGCATACCTCATAAGCACACAAAAGGCCTAGTTCGTCAACGCAATAAACGATCTTGGCGTGATCGTTACACAGTCTCTTTCTTAGCTTTTTATCTACATCGTTGAACTTACTTTGCAGTTGCAGTTCGAACTTTGGCAGGAAACATTGAAAAGGTTAAACTGTTATTATTGCAAGCATCGTTCATTCTGTTCATTGTTAAGAAAAAAATGTATACCTTTAATCGTGAGGATTTGAGTTCGCCTTTGACTTCCACATTGAGAAATTTAGATGGGTGATAATAACAATATCTTTCTGAAGCAGACGGAGTAACATTCTCGAGCTCTGTCCTGTTCCTTAATGCATAAACCTGCACATTTTTGAAATTTAGTGTTCCAAAATAATAATCGACTAAGGTTTTATTAAGCTTGATAAATGACATATTATCACCACAGAGTCCAAGACACTTTCGAGTGTCATAATTTGATCTTCACAGTCTTCAGCAGAACGGACACCTAATGCAATATAATATGTTAGCTAATTAACTTAAGTTTTAATGTTCTGTGCATAATAATCTAAAAAGGAGCCAAAAATTATACCTTTTTTAATTACAGGGGATGCAGTCATGCCAAAAATCTTTGGCTTGTTAGCGGCTTTAAGATAAAATTCCTTTGTAAAAACAAAAACTTTAGTAACATTTATCTTTCAATAACAAGCCCGTATATCCAACATACTGATGTAATAGATAATTACCTTCATTATGTTTACGTAAGGATGACTACCACTAGCACGGTGACATTCATCCATGATCAATAAACTTATCATTTCAAATTTGATGAATGCCTTCCTTAAAGTATCCAACAAAATCTGAGGTGTCATGACCAATACCTGTGTGAAGAAAGAACATAGAGTGAATAAAAGCAAGTGACTGTGTGAACTTCTTTCAATAAAATATCTATTCGAAAGAGTTAGGGGTTATGTTTGGGATTGCTTATTAAAACTGCTTATGCTTTATGAAATAATCTTATGCTCCAGTTTGGAAAGCAACTCTCAACCTGATTATTCAAAACTGCTTATTTCACCCTAAAACTGCTTATTTGTGGTATCACGATAAGTAGATTAGCAATTTTAGTAAGCAATCCCTAGCACTCCCCTTATAAACAAACTCACTTGATTTTTATTTGTCACATGTTCCCAAGCCGCAGCATCCCGTTCATCAACCCTCTTCCCATTGCCCACATTATTCCCATGGTAAAAATCTACCACGAGGTCTGTGTTTTCCTTAATAACATTGAATTGCTGCAATGCAGATTTGGTAACATCATAATCATACATCTTAACTACATATTGTTAAATAAATAAATAAACATCGTTAAAAAACGTAATGATAACAGTTGATTTCGCTATGATTAACTTAAAACTTACTCTGTCGAATACAAGAGACATATATTTGACTTTTGGAGTCAAACATAGTACTTTACAAAGCCAAAATTGATTTTTAAGGTTTCACTAAACTAGCACAAATTTTTGTCCAATAATGATAGTATGTATACAAAAACATTATCAGTTAACAAATTTTTACTTCAGAACACATATGATATGATTCATAGCAAAAGTTGCAAAGACTATCTATCAGTTGACCTTAAACCGAAGTATGACCATTTAACAGTAATTGGTATTAGTAATATATAAATAAACGTAGAGACCTGTTGAACAAGATTACGAGTTGGGGCCAAGAAAAAAATCAGTTTCTTTTGAGATGATTGCTTTTTAAGCGAAAGTGCAACTTCTTTAATGATCATAATGGCTATCATTGTTTTTCCAGCACCTGTGTCGAGATGTGCTATAGTATTTCGCTTCATAGCCACCTTAAACACATCCAACTGATACCTATATACAGATATAACCCAAAAAAATATATGTTAAAAATCAAATTGTAATATACTTCACTGTTTTTTTCATTATATACGAACTATTTACTTTTTAACCATTGTAGGATTAGATAAAAAGCGTTTTTAGCGTAGAATGTTTAAAACACTTAAACATGCATTGATTAACAAAATTTATAACACTGATGAGCATTGCCTTTTTAGCGCTATTTGTGTTTCTTCCTGTATGTAACATAAGATAAATATGTGGAACTGTGTGAGCTAATGAGAAGACAACCCATTTTCATCTTTTTTTTTTTCTTTTTTTTTTTTTTTTTTTTTTTTTTTCTGTATCCATGCTTTCCGACCTTTCGGTGCCTAATCCACGGGTTTGAACCCACTCCAGACATACTCAAACCGGGTAAAGCCCTCCTTTTTTAGGAGGTTGGCGTGACCACTTGAGTGTTGTTTGCACCTAACAGGAATTGAACTTGAGACTTCACACATTTTATAGTGATAGTCACAAGTCTTTTTGACACTAGGCCAACCCGGTGCTTAACCCATTTTCATCTTTACAACACTTTTAGAAGATTATCAACTTCATTATGACTTATTTTAAGTACATAACCTCGACTTAACTAGCTCATACATCATAATGCGTACGAATAAAAACCAAGCACTTCCCTATGTTACCTAAATATAAATAAAGAAACTTACCCTCTAGGCATCCACTTAGTTTTTGAAGTCGTCACAGCTTCCATACTAAATCAAACAAGCTCACATAAGTTAAAAAATAATTTCAACTATAATGCACAACATTTTTTAGTATAAATTTCATAAAGTCGAAACAATTACAGTGGACTGAGTTCTTTGTGACTTGAAGTATCATTCACCATTGTTTCAAAGTTTCTTTTCAAAGGGTATGTTAATGCCTCCAATGACTGCATTTTGTGTGTGTTTTGTTATGTAACAACACTCTAGTTCTTTGTATGTTTTCTTAGGAAATTTGAGAATGTTGTACAAGTACAACTTTTGCACATCTTTTTTGTGTGCGTTCTATGGAATCTTGTTTGTACACAACTTAAGTTTAGACCATTATCTTTCACCTCATGTAGAGGGTGTGGAGCCGGAAAACAAAGCGGAAGGTTTTTTTAGTGGGATAGCACTCGCTACATCAGCTTCACATCATCATTTTACACTATCAATCTTTTTTCCATCTGTTCTCTCTTAACTTTTGCAACACATTCTCTCTCTCTAATTTTATTTTTTATTTTTTATTATTTAAAAATACCCGTAAAAAACACACTCACTACATAATACACACAATAAGAACCTAAATTCCATTTTGGGTTTAATGAAAATGCACAATGTAATATGTTTTTTCTAGCATTCGATCTATTATGTACCATCTTGCATCTATTATTCCAAGTGTCTTATAAAATGTTTGATTGATCTTTGAAAATGTAATTTACACTTTAAATTATGTTGCTCAATTTAGGGGCTTGTTTGGCTAAGATGATCAATTAGGCTTATGCTTATATTATAAAAGTATCTTGTTTATCATAAGTTTACGTTAGTGTTTGAATTAGCTCAAGTTTACAAGTTAAGAAGTTAAAGTATTTAGTTTAGCTTATATTGGTAAATGACTAAAAAGGATATGAGGTGAATAATATGAAGTCAAAAATTCAGGAATCGACCTTTTGAAAAGTGTGTCACGAAAAACAACACTTTTATTACTAAAAACGGTACAACGCGCAAAAAAAAAAAAAAAAAAAAAGTCATACAGCGCGTGCAGACAAAGGGCAAGCAAAGCCTTGCGCGCACTAGTTGGTTACTCATGTCTAGTTTTATTATTGAGGTTAAACGAGAAGCCAATAAGTGGCACGACACGCGCAAAACCCTGCGCTTCCTTGCGCGCACCCGACTACCTACATTTTTTAGTTTTTGGTTTATTTATTGCGTGCACCCAACTCTTCACTTAATTTACATTTGGGTAAATTGCAAAAATGGTCCTTAACGTTCCACAAATTAGCAAAAACGGGACCGAGACAAAAAAGTAGCGCAACAAAGACACCCACGTTTCACATTTTCGTAAAATCGCCACCGAGAGGCCTTTTTGGCTAACTTTCGTTAGTTTTCCCGTCAGTCAAGGGTATAATCGCATGAAATGACAAATATACCCCTTTAACTTCAGATACAACCCTAATTGTTGCCGCCAAATCTTTACCAGTGCATTTTCCTATTCACTGCCTTTGAACGATACGTATAGATCCGTATAGTTCCGGTTAGATTACATCGATCGTCCGTGCCTTTGATCGATACGGTAAGACACAGTGCATTTTCCTCTTTAATTTCCCTCCTGTTTTGTGAGTTTTTATTTTATTTTTTATTTGTTAAAAGGTGTATTTGTTGTTAATGTTGTGGACTTACAATTGTAGGTGGTCAGATGGGAAATGTGAAAGTAGTAGAGGTAGATAATGAAACAGAAGAACAGAGTGGCGGGAGTGATTCAAAGGATTTGGACTATAATCGAAATGATGATGAAGTGTTTGATGACGATGATCAGGTAATTGAAGATGTTCCCGTAAGTAAGTCTGATTTGCTACGCCATAAAGCCTGTGAAATTCAATCAGGTATACCTGTTTTTACCAAACATTATGCACTGCTTAGCGAGTATGCCCAAGAGTTGGTTAATCAAAATCCAGGCACTACTGTTAGGATTGATGTACAGATAGAACCAAATCCAGTGAGTTCAACAAGAACTTTTAAAATGGTGTATGTGTGTTTGGGAGCTATGAAACAAGGTTTCAAAGCTTGTGGCAGAGAATTCTTAGGATTAGATGGATTCTCCATGTCAGGTCCTTTTCCAGGTCAATTACTAACAGCAGTTGGGATTGATGCAAACAATGGGATTCATCCAGTAGCATATGATGTAGTTGATGCACTAAATAAGGCAACTTGGTGTTAGTTTTTGAAACTACTAGGAGAGGATCTTGGGATATTAACCAACTGCAAGTTCACTTTCATTTATGATAGGCAAAAGGTGCACATTTCTATTGTATAATTAATCATGTGTTTTATGCACAATGAGAACATGTAAAGTTTTAACACCATCCATAACCTTACCTGTTCACAGAGATTGATACAAGCTGTTGCCAGTGTGTTTCCAAATGCTGCACACAGGTTTTGTGTTAAGCATATTCATGAGGAAATGAAGTCACATTTGAAAGGAGGTGTTTACAAGGACATGCTTTGGAAGGCTGCAAGAGCCACAACTGTTGTTGAATTCAACAAAGAGATGGATCATCTGAAGAATAACAATGCTGCAGCTTATGATTGGTTGCTGAAGATTCCAGTTGAACAATGGAGCCGATCACATTTTTCAGGTAATTCATTAAGTGGCACTGGACAAAAGCATACTGATAATTGATCATATATTAATACATAATGTGTGATTTGTTTAACAGGCAAAGCCCTATGTGGACTACTCTTAAACAACATATGTGAGGTGTTCTGTAGCCAGCTAAATGATGTCAGAGATAAATCCATCATCGTTTGTCTTGAATATATCAGGGAGTACTTGGTGAAGAGGATTGTGGTAGTTCAGCAAATAATAGAAAGGAGTGTTGGACAACTTACTCCTACTGTGTAAGCCATGGTTGATGCAAACAAAAAAAAAGCTACTGATTGTGTTGTTGAATGGATTGCAGCTTCGTTATATAAAGTATCTGTGCCTAACGAGGATCATTGTGTTGCTAACATGGATAGGAAGGAGTGTGGTTGTAGGATGTGGGAGCTGACTGGAATACCATGTAAACATGCTGTGGCTGCAATAAACTATATGAATGAGGATGGAAAAGGAGTTGTTGTACCTGAAGAGTGGGTTCATGCTGCTTACAGCCTAGAAACATGGGCGCGTATGTACTCATTCAAGATCAATGGGTGTTCTGGCCGCAGATACTGGCCAAGAATTGAGTCTACAACAGTCATAGTACCACCCAATCACAGACCTCAGGTTGACAGGCCAACTAAAAAGATGAAGTCAAATGATGAGCATGACTTCTTCATGTGTTACCCACTGATCTTTGAACAACATGTTTAACGTTATTGTCTGTTGGATTCTATATTTGTAATCTTTGTTTAACTTCATTGTGTATAGAACAATATGTTTGAACCCATTGCAGTTGGACTTTCAAAAGTCAAACTTGCAAAAATGTTTATGTTTCTGATGTATTCTATGTTTGTTTGCATCAACCATGGCTTGCACCCATTGCAGTTGGACTTTCAAAAGTCAAACTTGCATTCAAGACTTATCAAAAAACAAACTGCAAGAACATTATGTTTGCACCCAGTGCACTTAGACTTTCAAAAGTCAAACTGCACATGTTGAATTGGAATCATGTGTTTTCACCCATTAATTACCAAACAGAACCAAACACTTTTTTAGACGTTCACCCGTTTGACTTTCATGGCTAACATCACCTAGCTAACATTTTGTGCATAAGCTGCAAACATCACCTAGCTAACATATGAGTAACATAAACATTAAAACTTTCATTTATCAATATAGACATATCAGTTACATAAACGTTAGAAGTTTCATTGATCATAGGAGTTCACAACCATTAAAATTTTTAAACACATATCTAAACAAACACTTGTTTAGTAGTTTGAACCACTGCCCTCCGCATCAACCCTTTTCTTCTTTTTCTTCAATTCTTGTTCTCTCTTGTCCTTTATATCCTTCAGATACTTAAACGCAACTTCAAGACGGGAAATCCTCTCTCCCAAATCATCAAACTTTGGTAAAACGGTATCCACAGTCTCTTCCTCCTCCTCCTCCTCCTCCTCATCATCATCACCCAAAAGCATCTCGTAGTAGCCATTTTGTTTCCTCAGCCAAGTCAGAATCTGTTTTCTGAACTTAGGAGGTATCTGCTTATAAGAACCATGCTCCTCAATTGGTTCACCACCATACCCATCAAGAACTAAATCAAGTAGATAAGAGTTACTTAAAACTTTGTCCCATTCCTCTTCCTCGGTACCAATGTAGATACTCTTCCATTTTCCATTGTTTGCCATCGTCGATTGTTTTGATCGTTGGGATTGTGTGTGTTATGGTTGAATAAGCGGGATAAACATGAACTTTATAGTCCTATGCAATCGCTTGGGTTGCCGAGTTACACAAAAAAAGAGGGAAAGGTTAATCGCTTTGAATGCCAAGTGTGCCTCCAAAATTAAGTTTTATAACTTTGCAAATTTGGTCATTGAAATAAAGTTGGGGTAGTCAAAGGCGGGAAGCGAGTGAAATGGCGATTATACCCTTGACTGACTGGAAAACTAACGGAAGTTAGCCAAAAAGGCCTCTCGGTGGCGATTTTGCGAAAATGTGGAATGTGGGTGTCTTTTTTGCGCTACTTTTTGTCTCGGTCCCGTTTTTGCTAATTTGTGAAACGTTAAGGACCATTTTTGCAATTTACCCTTTACATTTATTGTATTCATTGCTATGTAGCTCATTGATTATTGCGTGAGTAGTTAAAGACAAAATACGTTAAATGCTTTAATATTTTTGTACCCTGGAGAACAATACTTTTCAACTGCACGACATAACAGATCCTTCTTCATATGACCTGACAAATTTATTCATCCCATTGATTCATAATCAGACCTGAACATTAATTATATTTACTCACCTCATCCACTCAGTCATTCCATATACAACATTCAATCAATCTTATTTCTTTCTTTATGAGTAAAGATTTGTTTTCAAGAATCAATATATACTTTTAATTAAACAAACCAATGGCGAAACTCCATGTTAAATAAGTTAATGGCGAAACTCCAGTTTTCAAGAACCAATGGCGAAACTCCATGTTTAATTAAACAAGAATCAATATATGCTTTAATATATACTTTTAATTAAACAAATCAATATATACTTTTCAAGAATCAATATATACTTGTTAAATAAGTTACAATAAAAATTTATATTAACATGACTTTCTTTATGCATTGATATTTTTCTTTTGAACTTTATGATTTGTTGTCCAACACTAAAAGCACTTTTAGCATCTATTAAAACTATTTAGTATAACAGACGTTTGTTCATTAACAAACTTTCTAACCGGTTCAGTTTCTCTAAATGTAGAAGTTCAATATATGAAAATCTCAACTGGAATCTAATGACGCTTAATATAAGAGGATATCGAGTCATTAACACTATAAACTTTCTATCTTAAACTTTTTAGCAGTGTAGCTAAACAAAAAGTTCGTTTATTAAACAATATTGTATGAACATAGCATTCATACGATTTTCCAAATCACAAAGTTCATGAAACTACATGTGTGTCATGTTTTATAAACATTCCATGAGGAAGTTAATTATAAGGCTAAGTGTAGTAAGGCGGTCGATAGACGGTCAGTCGGGGACCTGACGCGTCACCTCTTCGACACCACCCGACATGGGACGCGTCCCTATGCGACGAAGTGGAGATGTTGGTTGCAAAAGCGAACGACTTGTGTGAGGCTTGTTTGTGTGTAGTGTTTATTTAATGTATTTTTGTAGGGTATGTTTTTTGTTATGTCGGTCTCCTTGTTACACTAAGTTGGTTACGAAGTAGTCTTGAAGAGAGAAAACTAATGTGTCAGTGGAGATGTGGGTCTCCTGGTGGTCACCACTACACTTAGAGTAACCGTATCAATGAGAGTGAGTGTGTCGTGAGTTGGATACTTACAAGTGAGTATTGATGTGGCATTCATCACTCACGTGACATTGGCAAAAAAACACTCACAAAGGTGAGTGGTTCACTACTCTGTGAAAAAATTGGGCCCTCTTTCAATGGGTATTTGTTAAAAAAAAAAAAAAAAAAAAAAAAAAAAAAAAAAAAAAAAAACAAACTTTCCCCACTACTATTTATTTACCTATAATTGCCCTTTAAACTTTAACATTTCTAAAGACTACTTCTCTTTATATACCATCTACTAAAAAACAACTATTGTCTACCAAACATGTTATGGATTGTTCACTTTCACATACAATCGATGAAATCAAATCTTGTGTTGAGAAACTAATCGAGGAGGATACCGTTCATCAGCAAGCGATTATCGACTTAGCTGTTCAATTTGACAATGCAAGCACAACTAAAGATATCTGAGGAAAGCATACCAGAAATGCAATGACATTCCGCAAGAAAACTATGCTTTAATTGACACTCTTTTAAAAGAAGAATCTTAGAAGGATTACGAGATGCATAATGCTTTTTTAGAAAGGCGGCAAAAATACAAGATCAAATCAATACTAAATTTGTTTGGCTACATGTTAATTACAAATAGGACGATGTGTTTTAGTTTTCATATTGCTTTTAAAATTTCATATTGTAATTTGTATTTTTATTTAAGGGCATACGGCACAAAAGGTACTTAAGGGTCATTTCCAATCAAGGTATCACACTTTTTTTGTGACATAAAAAGGTACTCAACTTTTTTTTTAGCCAATTTAGGTATTTTCGTTAAATATTTAACGGTCATCCGTTAAGTTTTATATTTCAGGTCCATCGATGTTGCCACTACCACCAATTAGGGCTGAGCAAACGGACCGGCCGGACCGGACCGACCGACAAAACCGACCGGACCGAGACCGACCGGACCGGACCGACCACATTCGGTCCGGTCCTCGGTCTAAGCTTTTTGCCAAATTCGGTCTCGGTCCTGTCGGTCCGGTCCGGTCCGGTCCGGACCGACCAAAAACCCGAAAAAACTTGCCTAATTGGACCGGACCGACCGAAGACCGACCGGACCGAGACCGGACCGAGACCGGACCGACCATATTCGGTCCGGTCTCGGTCTATGGTTTTCCGGTTCTCGGTCTTCGGTCCGGTCCGGTCTTGGCCGGTCCGGTCCGGTTTCCGACCGATGATCACCCCTACCACCAATCATCATCGCCACCACCAACCTTGCCCACTAGGGGTAAGCAAAACCCCCGAGTCTCGACAACCGACCCCATCCTGACATAAACCGATAGTCCCGAAATCGAATAATAGCTTCTCGGGTCGGGAGTCGGGATGGATTTTAAGCATTTTCGGGATTCGGGACGGGTCGGGACGGGACAAAAACCGACAAAATACAAGCAAAAACCGACTACTTTCGAGACGGGTCAGGATCAGGACGGGACGGGCCAAAAAACCGACTACTTTAGGGTCGGTATTCGGTTTACGATTTAGGTGACTTTCGGAATCGGGATTAGTCGGGTCGGGTCGGTATCCGGCCCGATGCTCAGCCCTATCCCACCACTATCACTGCCAAGTAATTTATCTCACATATCTCTTTAACGAGACTTGAATATCGTTGATTATTATGTCGTCTCTCTCATATAATTGGACTTAAATCCATATGACTTAAAAGCCCAATATAACTCTTCCTTTGGCTCAAAATCAACAACTATGGCGGGAAAAAAAACAATCAAAGAACAACACCAACAATGCAACCGAAATTCAAATGCTTAAGTGGTAAGGATATCATCGTTTTTCACACTATGATCGAATCAATACTTATTATTGTATGTATGCTTTATTTGCCATGTCTCACATTCAGCTAGATATCTGTTAGTTAGAGGATTAGATAGCCTCACATCACAGACATACTTGTTTTATGATCATAATATTTGTTGTGAAAGGAGGTAGTAACGCTATACGTGTTTGCCATCTGTTTAAATGCAAAGTGGCTTCAACGTATGCAATGTAGGTTGTCATCTGTTATCAAATGCTTGCTTTTTGGTACATCGCTCTTCACTCGTGTACTTTTGGGCCAAAACTAGTAAGCTCACCCCGAATACTCATAGCTTGTCAAATTTGTACAAGGCAAGCATATGGATGATGACACTGATGATATGCTTCTTCTAGCACAAGGCATAATGTCAAGCCTGTTGGTGTAAAAGAAAACTTTTGCGCGTATGCTTCTTTTGGTTGTACTCACGCGTATACGATAAGAAGAGCATATAATCCATCATTGAACATAAATAGATCTCATTCATGTATATACATGTTTAATAAAGTAACTATTTGTATTTGGATCAACCAAACCCATCTTTTACTAATTCATTCTGTTAGAGATCGAGTCTTTGCTATTGAATAAGAAAAGTGTGAATTGCTCTTAGTGTATTGTAGCTAGTATGACTAATTTTAAGCTTGCATAGAAGTGTTGAATTGATGATTGTATAATGAGGTGCTCAGAGGGTTGTCCTGTGTGTGGCTCATCTCATAGCCATGTTAACTATATGAGGAGTTGAACTTAAATGGGCGGGGGTCAAAAGTGTTTGATAAATGCAATCTGATACAGCAAGTAAAATGGCTGTTTGAGAAACAGATATAGAAAGAAGAGAAAAACCAAAAGATCTCCAACACAGCAGCAGCAGAATAGATTTTACACATGGGAAATTAATAGTAACAAAATACCAAGAGTTAAAAACATAACTGATGCAGATTGTATGAAAGAAAGATCCATTACATACATAACTCGAGTTATTTAAACATAAATATATCATAAAAGTTTAGGTAACACAGAGCATCTAATAAATTAGTAGGCTGGCAAAGTAGGACGACGAACAAAGGCATTGAAGAATTTGTCGGTCTTCCTCCAGAAGGTGGTGGTAGGACGGAGTGTACAATGACCACCAGGGATTTCGCTTGGCATGCAAAGGAGCTTACCACACGCGGGACAGGGAAGCCAGTCTTGAGGGTGGCTATGAATAGTTGTTCTGTTGGGGCACAAACACAGAGGAACAAAAACATCATCAGATTACGTATTGCTGGAGGGGAAAAAAAAAAAAAAAAAAAAAAAAAAAAAAAAAAAAAAAAAGAAGCTGATAAGCATTCAACAAACTGGTGTGTGTCAAAACAGCAATATAATGAGTTGTATTTGTGATCAAGACTGACCATAATGGTCCACTGATGTGTAATAATAATAAGAATAATACAGTAACTGAAAAGAAAGACCACTTACACGAAGAAACAGCCGTTGCACCTGACATCCTGCATAGATAGAATAGAAGAGGAATTTAATGAGTATAATATTATATGAAAGTGTAAATATGAGTCTGGCACTAGTTGCTCCTTGGTCAGGTGGTTATGATGCCCCCCATCAACAGTCCACCATACTTGTTACAGTTCCTCGTCTACTTTGTCTCTCTGTATCTAATTACGTAAAGTCCAAAAATATTGTATTTTTAATAAAGAAAATTAGTGTCTGTGTTTGCGGATTTGGATTTTCGGGTGGAAATGAGCCCAAACATTCTTGGTAACGCAATGGTACTTCCAATCAACAAACGCGAAACTAAACTTATAGAATTGCATTAATAGAGTATTTGTACGTACGCCACTACTTCCTAAAACACAAATCATCAAATAGATATCTACTTTCCAACACAGCATCATCAACAAACATTATTAGAGCATTAGGTGCGGATGAGTTAGTTTTTCTCATCATTCAGGCCCCACGTGTGCCACATCAACACCTCTTCACAACTAAACCCCCCCCCCCCCCCCCCCCCCCCCTCACTCAACAACTAACCTCAACTTCTTCATTTGAGCCCCACCACTTACACCTTTATTTTTTTATTCATTTCATTAAATAAATTAAATTCATTTCACTAATTATAAAAAACAATACAACAAACTAATTTTATTTCATCCAAATAAAAAGTTACAATACTAAAAAAAAAAAAAAAAAATGATACGAAAATTAAAAAAAAAAAATACAACATACTAAAAAAAACATACGATACTAAATATTCCTGTTCCGTTGAAATTCTTTCCATTGTTAATGTTGCCAAACATGCTCGATGAGACATCGTTGAAGCCTTGCATGTGTGCGTTTATCGTGTAGTTCTTTGGTTTTTCTTCTTTGTGTTGCGCAATGTTCAACCCATGTCTCTTGCAAATTTGGCGTCGGAGGAATATACATTTCAGCTGCTTCGGCTTGAAAGGCAAATTTTTGATCTTTCATAATCATGTTATGCA
Organism: Artemisia argyi; assembly: GCA_030686995.1. Classification (NCBI taxonomy): domain Eukaryota; kingdom Viridiplantae; phylum Streptophyta; class Magnoliopsida; order Asterales; family Asteraceae; genus Artemisia; species Artemisia argyi. The sequence continues at coordinate 51,911,209 of CM060685.1, forward strand.
TTATAATGCACGAGTACATGATTCTCCGTAATTTGCCCACAGTCCATGCACACGCCGGTTAGGCAATAATATGCCAACGTCCTTGTAGGACACCAAAAGCTCTTTCGATATTTTTTCGAGCACTTTCTTGTTTCGCTTTCCATGTGGCGTTTTTTTGGGTCGGTTGCAACAGTAAAAGATTTGACAAACGCTGCCCACTGTGGGTAAATTCCATCAGCTAGATAATACCCATGTTTAAATGTATGTCCATATACCTCAAACGGAACTTGATGGCCAATATCATCAATCAGGTCGTCGAATAACGGAGAATTATACAAAACGGTAAGATCGTTATTCGCACCTGCAACACCAAAAAATGCATGCCAAATTCACAAATTATACGAAGCAACAACTTCAAGCATTATAGTTGGATACTTTTTATCACCTCTGTGAAATTACCCTTGCCATTCTTTCGGACAATTCTTCCATTCCTAGTGCATACAATCGATGCTTCCCAACATTCCCGGAATCTTATGAACCAAGCTATGTGCGTAGTATAAGTTGCGAATGTCATCCTCAGTTGGTTTTCTTAAAACCTCCCTCCCAAACAACTGGATTATGCACATAGTAAAAAAATCTAGACAATCGTGTGCACAGTGTTCACCTATTTGTAAATACCCGTCTAATACATCCGGTGATATCCCGTAAGCCAATTGGCGTAGGGCACATGTGCATTTCATAATCACACTAAAACTCATTAAACCCGAAGCACTGGGTCGTTGTCTAAAGAAATCAAAATGCGCAGGAAGAGGATGATTAATTTCAATATATGTTTCAATACCTTGGACTATTTCTAAAAATAGTTTACGGCTCATACGGAGACGGCGTTGGAAATCTTCCCTATATTTTGGTTGGTCTTCAAAATAGTCGGCCCTTAGACGTGCTTCAACAACTTCACGTTAACGGCGGATGTATTTATGGCGTTTTGATGGACCGGCTTCTTGGTTTTGCAACAATTGCTCGTTTTCAAACTCTTGGAAAATCATCTCTAGCTCCTGGATCTCTCCAAAGTCGCTAACACTTGAATACGATGAGTCAGACATGTTTCTTGCTTTTAAATGTAAATGTTTGAAGTATGTTTGGTATTTGATAGAAGTGTGTAAAATATGTTTGGTATGTTTGGTATTTATAGAGTGAAATTAAGTATTTTTGAAATAGAAAAAGAAAAAAAGAACAAAAATAAATAAAAAATTACTTTAGAAATATAAACGTTTATAAAAAGAAAAGCTGCAAAAAGTACATGTATTTCTCTCGCCGTGGCACGAGCAAGTCCTCAACGGCGAAGAACGACGAATTTGATCAGTGTGCGGTGAGGACGGCGAGCATGCCAGCTCGGATCGGCGGTGAACAACGAAGACCACACCCGATGCTCTTATTATAAGTTAAAATACATATATATATTTGGGGTTAGATTGTGGAAAGTATAGTACCATACCATGAAGTAAGAGCCTGGATAGTCATCGAGAAGCTTGAGATTGAGCTTCCGATGCCTAAACAAACGCAACTTTTTACGTTTCAGTTTCTTTGGTGGCTTTTGTTTTATCAGATCAACAACTTCTTCCTTTACCGATATCTGTTCACAGTAAGTAAATAAATTCATGATACATGCTCAATTAACAAAGTCAATGAAAGTCAACAATCAAAAGTCAAAGGGCCAAAGTCAAATATCTGTTTAGGCGCCAAAAGTAGTTAGACGTTTTGTTGTTAAATAGTTTCATCTGTAATCATTTCAAGTATCCAATTCTAGTTGTTAAACACATTTTCTCTCTCAATTCCCTGTAATAAACTCATAACAATCATAATAACAAATCATTGCGAATTCTGTTTCTACTTTCTTGAATTCCTAGTGATCTTGTTGCCATTGATCATATATCTTTCATTTCTTAACTGATTTCAAGATATGTATGTTTCAATTGGTATCAGAGCTGCCTTCCTGGAAACTCTATAACATCTCATCAAGAATAGTACACTGCTGTTCTTGATTTTCCGGTTGTCTTCTCCGGTCATATTCCGGTCACAAATCAAGATTTCCGGTACCGAAATCAGTCACCACTGGTTTCACTTGCTCTATTACATTAGACCAGTGCCAAACATCTGTACGGTCACGAGGCTAGCCGAAATTCTCGTTAAATTTTCTAGCCTCGAACACGCTGATCAGAAGCATTTGGTTTGGGTGGTCGGAGCAAGATCTGTAGTTGTTATTCCATGAGTTGATGAGTAATAACAATACTGAGATAATGGTGAATACAAGAAACACAAGTAATAACCCAGAAGGGTCTGTGGATTCTATTCAAGAAATGTTTCACAGAATGATGGAACAATTTACTGGGGTGAACAACAAACTAACTGCTCATGAACAGCAATTCACTGTTTTGCAAAATGAATTGGCTAGTCTTAGGAGTGGAGAGGGTCCCAGTAACCGAACTAATGGTGTGCATGTGGGTATTAGGCAAAATGAGAATCAAAATAGGCAGTTTGGAAGAATGTCTAAAATGGAGTTTCCAAGATTTAATGGAGATGATGTTAAGGGTTGGATTTTTAGATGCAGACAGTTCTTTTGTCTTGATCAAGTGGAAGATGAGATGAAGGTGGGAATTGCTGCTATGCATGTGTATGATAAGGCTTTGGTATGGCATCAACAGTTCATTAAGAGATATGGTGAGAATAGCTCTTGGGAGGTGTATGAACAACAAGTCTTGAAGAGGTTTGGTTCAATCTTTGAAGATCCAATGATGGATTTGAAGAATTTGAAGCAAACTGGAAGTGTGCAGCAATATCAAGATGTGTTTGAAGATTTGGTGAATAAGGTGGAGTTGAGTGAAGAATATGCAATTAGCTTGTTCATTGGTGGGTTGAAAGATGAAATTGGAATGCCTATTAGAATGTTTAAGTTGCCAACATTGATGGATGTGTACTGTCAAGCAAAGAAACAAGAAGCCACCAATGCTGCCTTAAAGCCAAGGTATACTTCTCAGTCATTCAATAGGTCTGCAAGTCTTGGTTATGGTAATAGAACCAATGGGATTTTGCAAAAACCTGTTGTTAACAACAATGTGGCTCCACCTGTACACAAAACACCCTTTAATAATAACATGCCATTTAGAAAACAGTTGACTCAGAAAGAGTTGGAAGAAAAAAGGGCCAAGAATCAATGTTTTTACTGTGAACAAAAATATTTTACTGGTCATAAGTGTAGTGGACAGTTACATTCTTTGGAAGTGGTGTGTGACACTGAACAGGAGTGTTTGGAAGATGAGCATGATGAGGTTTTTGAGCAAAGTCATGAAATTACTTGTCAAGAACCTGAGCCTATATCTTTAGATAATGGTCCACACATATCACTTAATGCATTATCTGGTGTTAATTCCTACCAAACCATGAGGGTGAAGGGTCAAGTAGGAAAACAGACATTGCATATATTAGTAGATTGTGGAAGTACTCATAATTTCTTAGATGTACAAACTGCTAAGAATTTGGGTTGTACTTTGTATAGTACCTCACCATTACAAGTTTCTGTGGCAAATGGTCAAAATATGTTGAGTAACTTTGAGTGTAAGGGATTTCAGTGGAGTTTGCAGGGTGAAAAATTCACTAGTGATGTGATGTTATTGCCACTAGGTGGGTGTGAAATGGTTTTGGGAATTTAGTGGTTGAGTTCTTTGGGAAAAATGTTGTGTGATTTTGGAAATATGACCATGGAATTTATGTATAATGGTAGAAGGTTGGTGTTAAGAGGTACCAAAAACTCAGTTGTACAATGGATGCAGGGCAAAGCTTTGATTAAACAGGGAATCATGAGACATGCTGAATTGTCTTCTATGGCTTTATGTGTGTATCCTATGAGTATATGGCAGATGGAGGAAATGAAAATGGTCAGTCCAGAAATAGATGAGGTATTGAGTAGATTTGGAAGTGTGTTTGAGATACCTACTGAGTTGCCACCTCAGAGGAGCCATGATCATCAAATACCACTAATGTCAAACACACCACCAGTGAATGTAAGACCTTATAGACATCCTCCAAATCAAAAAGATGCAATTGAAGCCATGGTGAAGGAATTACTTGATTCAGGAGTGATTAGACCAAGTCAAAGCCCATTCTCATCACCTATAGTTATGGTTAAGAAAAAAGATGGATCATGGAGAATGTGTGTGGATTATAGAGAATTGAATAAGCATACTGTCAAAGACAAGTTTCCAATTCCAGTGATAGAAGAGCTAATTGATGAGTTGTATGGTTCTGTGGTGTTTACTAAGTTGGATTTGAGGTCTGGATATCATCAAATCAGAATGAGAGACAGTGATATTTGCAAGACTGCTTTCAGAACTCATGAGGGACACTATGAGTTTCTAGTCATGCCTTTTGGTCTCACAAATGCTCCATCAACATTTCAATCATTAATGAATTCTGTGTTCAAGCCTTTTCTGAGGAAGTTTGTACTAGTATTTTTTGATGATATTTTGGTCTACAGCAAGTCTATGGAAGAGCATTGTAGCCATTTACAACAAGTGTTACAAGTGATGCAGGACAATGTTCTATTTGCTAAGAAAAGTAAATGTTCTTTTGCTGTGTCATAAGTTGAGTATTTGGGTCACATTTTGTCTGCTAGAGGGGTGGCTACAGATCCTTCTAAAGTGGAAGCAATGCAGAATTGGCCAACTCCTCAGAACATTAAACAATTGAGAGGTTTCTTGGGCTTAACTGGATACTACAGGAGATTTATTAAGAATTATGCACTCATTAGTCAACCATTGATAGCTTTGCTTAAGAAAAATGCCTTCAAATGGTCTAATGTGGTAGAAGAAGCATTCAATCAACTCAAAAAGGCTATGGTTGAGGCACCAGTGTTGGGATTGCCAAATTTTGAGCAAGAATTTGTGTTAGAAACAGATGCTTCTGGTACGGGAATTGGAGCAGTGTTGTGTCAAGGGGGTCATCCTTTAGCCTATTTGAGCAAAACACTAGCAGTCAAGCACCACTCTTTGTCTACTTATGAAAAAGAGTTTTTGGCAGTGGTAGCAGCTTTGGAGAAATGGAAAGGGTACTTATTGGATAGGCATTTCAAAATTAGAACAGACCACTTTAGCTTGAAGTACTTATTGGGTCAAAAGTTAACTACTCCATTTCAAATGAAGTGGCTTCCTAAGTTGCTAGGCTTTGATTATGAAATTGTGTACAAGAAGGGAAGTGAAAATGTGGTTGCTGATGCATTGTCTAGAACTGAACATGGTGGTACTTTGCTACAAATGGCAATCTCAACTGTGGCAAGTGATGTTTGGAACAAGGTCAAGGAAAGTTGGCAATCTGATATAGATGTCCAGCAGTTGATACAATCATTGGTCAACAAGACATACAAAGGTACTAAGTATACTTGGGAAGATGATGTGTTGAGAAGAAAAGGTAAAGCTGTGGTAGGAGCTAATATGGAATTGAGGAAACGGTTAATTGAGTACTTTCATGGTGATGCAATAGGTGGACATTCTGGAGTACATGTGACTGTTAAAAAGTTGGGAGCAATATTCTATTGGAAAGGTTTAAAGAAAATGGTCAAGCAGTGGGTAAGAGATTGTGATGTGTGTCAGAGGAAAAAACCAGACCTAAGTGCTTATCCTGGTTTGATCCAACCTTTGCCAATTCCAGAGAAAATATGGACTGAGGTGTCTATGGATTTCATTGAAAAACTTCCAATGTCCCATGGTAAGTCAGTGATCATGGTGGTAGTGGATAGATTGAGCAAGTATGCTCATTTTATGGCACTGTCCCATCCATTCAATGCTGGTCAGGTAGCTCAGGTATTCTTGGATGGTGTTTATAGATTGCATGGTCTTCCACAATCTATTGTGAGTGACAGAGACAAGATTTTCTTGAGTAATTTTTGGAAGTCATTGTTCTCAGAATTGAAGGTTCAGTTGAAAATGTCAACTGCTTACCACCCTCAAACTGATGGCCAAACAGAGGTAGTAAACAGATGTTTGGGATGCTACTTGAGGTGCATGTGTGGGGAGAAGCCAAAGGAATGGACTAAGTGGTTACCTCTAGCTGAATTCTGGTACAACACTAACTTTCATACTGCTATTCAAACAACACCTTATGAGGTAGTTTATTGCCAAACACCCCCAATCCATATTCCTTATGTGCCTGGAGACAGTAGAGTGGAAAGTGTGGATAGAACTCTGCAGACAAGGGAAGAGGCTATTCAAATGTTGAAATTTCATCTCAAAAGATCTCAGGATAGAATGCAAAACCAAGCCAACAAACACAGAACTGATAGGCACTTTGATGTTGGTACATGGGTCTATTTGAAGCTTCAACCACATAGGCAAGTGACTGTGAGACAAGGCCAACAACATAAGCTATCTTCAAAGTTTTATGGTCCATTTTTTTATAGAAGAAAGAATTGGTGAAGTGGCCTACAAATTGAAGTTACCTACTCATAGTCAGATTCATCCAGTTTTTCACATCTCTCAGTTGAAGAAATGTCATGGTAATGGGCAACAGATGGGAGTCTTACCTCAATTAAGGGAGGATGGATTGCTGGATTACAAACCACAAGCAATATTGGAAAGAAGGTTGGGAAAACTTAATAATAGGCCAGTGATGTATGTGTTGATACAGTGGACTAATAGGCCAGAAGAAGAAGCCACTTGGGAGATTTATGCAGACTTACTTCAACGATTTCCTGATTTTGATCCAGCTCCTTGAGGCCAAGAAGTTTTTCAAGGGAGATGGAGTTGATACATGCTCAATTAACAAAGTCAATGAAAGTCAACAATCAAAAGTCAAAGGGCCAAAGTCAAATATCTGTTTAGGCGCCAAAAGTAGTTAGACGTTTTGTTGTTAAATAGTTTCATCTGTAATCATTTCAAGTATCCAATTCTAGTTGTTAAACACATTTTCTCTCTCAATTCCCTGTAATAAACTCATAACAATCATAATAACAAATCATTGCAAATTCTGTTTCTACTTTCTTGAATTCCTAGTGATCTTGTTGCTATTGATCATATATCTTTCATTTCTTAACTGATTTCAAGATATGTATGTTTCAATTCATTGTTGTAATTATTATCTATTTATCAATCAATCAATGGATGAGACTTACCATCTTCAACCAGCCGGGCACAGTTAAATTTCACAGATAAACCCTAAAATATGCTTCCCTTTTTCTAGGAAAATATTTTTTGTCACAAATTAATTACTATGCGCTTTTTCGAATTTTAAACAAGTTCGTAACTTGACAAATATATTGTTTTTTTTTTTTAGCTTTACGATACTTATATGCATGCAGGCTAATATTTATAGGAATCCCAGTGATAAGAGCCCAATATGTCCCTTTCTAAGCCCATGCACACCCTTTCATTCATTACATCAAGAAATTAATATGCGTCCGTAACGAAATTTGCATATATGTAAAGTCCATTTATAAAAAAGAATAAAGTAGCCAGATGAATAGGTAGAAACTTTTTTTTAATCAGAAGGGCCTTTTTTTTTTTTTTTTTTTTTTTTTTTTTTTTTTTTTTTTTCTCTTTTTATTATTATTATTATTATAAGTAAACCCTCGATTATAAGTTTAAAAGATTGACAAAATTTTTATTGATATATAGATCGAAGTTAGAATATCGATGGGTCACAACTTAACGTACATGTTTAGTTATATATACATTTAAAAGATAAACTATTTAATCTTCAAAAACTGCTTACAAAAATACGAAAGAGTAACAAAATAAACTCTTTAATCCTAAAATAAGCAAAAAAGCTAAGAACTCGTATCAGTTGTCGAACACATCATCTAATATGCAGATAAATTTCTAGGTTTATAAGCTACAGGCATACTTTTTGAGGTACGACTTCTATCTTTTAAATATAATACAAATTAACATTGTTGCTTTTTATATGTCATATAAGTATTCTGATTCTTTAAGTTTATACTCTATCCGATATATGCTTCTAAATACCGATTTTGCATTGCTTTTATTAAACAAAATAGGTACGTGTTGATTTTTTGTAATTTTTTTCTTAAAAATCGAGCTTTCTTTGATAAATTAAGAACACGTTTGGAAGATGTGTCGAGCCCAAATTTTGTACACTTGCATATATTCTATACTACCATATAGGGCTGCTTCTATGTATGGATGTAAACGAGTTGAGTTGCTTGTAAGCTACTCGATTTAGAAAATCTTGAAACTAGCTGAGTCTAAGCGAGCTTGACCATACCAAAAGATTAAAGATCGGTTAGGTTCGCAAGGCTAGAGCTTAGACGAGTATGTATGTAATTTAGTTAAGACTATAGTTGTATCCATAAAAACGAGCTCGTAATAAGCAAACGAGCCCCAACCTAGTGTGCTTGCCAAGCTGAAATCGAGCTGAGCTTTATTTTATTAGGCCACATCATAAAAGCGAGGCTACCTTGGGTCAAGCATGAGCTTGTATACTGTTTTTTCACGAGTTGAGCTCAAGCTTAATGTATAAAGCTAAAACCATCCAAGCTCGAGTTCGAATTAACCTTATAAGTATATCGAGCCAAAGCTCGAGCTTGGTGGGCCTGGCTCGTTAGTTACACCTGTACTTCTATGCACATTAGTCTATTCAGTTACCGATAACAGCTTCAAGTTTTGCTTTCACAATATGTGTAGATCTTGACAAATATTTACTTGGATAACTCACTAAGAAAATGTATTCTTTTTGTTAGTGTGAAGTTTGAGCCCTCAAGTTTGAGTTCTATAGGGGATACTTCTATTTAAGTAGATTCATATGTGTCGATTCTCTTAATCATTTGATCGAAAAAACTGAGTCCTGTTGCTTATAGAACCGTTAGAAAAGAGAGTACGTGGGTCTAAGGCAATGAATTTAAGTTTACTTGCATAATTCATTATGCATACTTGATAAAGAAAACCAAGTGTTTTCAGAAAACGGTGTGAAAAATGGGTTGTGGGTGAAACTTGAAAGGTGATGCTTTTTGTAAGTATATATATCTTGCATATGTGAAGACAATGTGACCTATGTTTACTATCATAATTCATCAAACTTGCTGTTATTACTGTGAACTATGAGTTCTAGTTCTAGTTCTATATTTATGTTTGATTTCATCGCATAATACTTTGAGGTATATATGTAACGAATTTTTCTTTTATGTGTCGATTCTGTTTAAAGTATATTACTGCTTAAATTAAACTAACAATATTGTTATAAAATTTCCTAGATGGAGCAAAGACATGGTTTAGTGTGTGAAGGATTTCCTCCCTTATGCCCAAAATACCCATGGTTGGTTTCTCAAAGCCTAGAAACAGATGAAGACGGCACTGGAGGCCAGTTTTTCTACACCATACATGACCCGCTGTTTCATTATCAGTGTCATATCCCTGAGTTGCTTGAGAATCGCATCCGAGGGTGTTTTTATGGCTGGATAATTCTCTCCAACAACGCCAAGTGGTCTCTTTGGAATCCAGTGACCTCTAAAATCGTTCAACTCCCTCCCATGATTTTGAAAGATGGAGAATGTGATGATATCAACAGTTGTTGTCTGTCGTATCCTCCTGATGATCCTAGCTCAGTTCTCTTGTTAACAAGAGCTAAAAAATCTACATTTGTTTTTTGTCGGCTAGACCATAAAAGAAAGAGGTTAAGATGGATGGAAATGTCATATGTCCACCAACTCAAGAGGATATCCGGTAATGGAACTTTAGTACATGACCTAACCTGTTGCGATGGTAAAGTGTTTGCACTGAATACAGACAGCTCCGTGGCTGAATATGTTATTCACGTTGACATTGTAATTAGGGATAAAGAGGTTGTCATAAAATTACGGTTATTTGGGGGATGCCCTTTGCATTCTTACCTTCTTACTGATGGTTATTATCAGAGTAAATATCTCAAAGGATATCGTTCAGAATTGTTTTACGTTACAGTAGACTTCAATGAGAAAACAAAGAAAACAATTGGTGCCGTGGTTTTGTTTAAATTAGACATGGCTAGTATAATCAAGTGCGAAAAGTTATTGGAAGGACTCAATTGGGACATGACTAATAAGACACCGGAAGAAGTAACTGATGAAGACATTGAGGACTTAGTCTACATAACTCATACGATGTGGGAAGAACTGTTAGATCTCAAAGACGCAATATTTTGTGTGGATCTTGTTCGTGATCACTCGCTATTTTACTTTCCTGGGATTGCCTCAGAGTTTGGGGGTTATGTACACATTCGTGGCATAAGGGGCAGCACAATACACTCGTATAACGTCAGAGATAAAACCATCTCCTTATCTGATATCAGTGGCGCAGCTTCATAGGGGCGGGGGGGGGGGGGGGGGGGGGGGGGGCGGCCGACCCCCCGAAATTTTTTTTGCGATGTAGGGGTATATAGTTTTCGTGTAGAAAAATTTCGGTATTTTCGGTTTCGCCCCCCCAATTTAATTCGGTTTCGACCCCCCATAGTGTTAGGAAAAAAAAATTTTAGATCCCGACCCCCCACTCGAAAAATCCAAGCTTCGCCACTGTCTGATATGCCTTCTCAAGTGCTGCCAACAAGCCATGTATCTATGTGGGAATGCAGGTATTGCTTTTAATTGGTTTGTGTTTGTAATTGCATGTAAAAAAAGGAATTGCTTTCTCAAGATTTTTTTGCTGTGTAGGATAGAAGGTGATTATGTTGATTCTAAACAAGAAGTGGAGGACAAGGCTGACGAGATAGTGGTAAGAAGAATAACGGATGATGTGGTTGAGCTTAATGAATCACACCTACTCAATCTTCCGTTTCATCTTTTGGAAATGATTTTGGATCATTGCGTTGGTGTGGAATACATGAACTTTCGTGCTACATGCAAACATTGTCATATAGCAGCACCTTTGATCAAATGGAGGGATAAATCAGCCTTAAGGAGATTAAGCAGTTATTCAGTAGTTTCACCCTGGCTAATGGTGGTAGACCAAGAACAAGGTATTATCACCTGTACAGATCCAATGTCGGGTGACAAGTACTTTATGAAAAAGTTTAATGAGCGGGTCTTGTGTAACAAAATACTATGTTCGAGATTCGGTTGGTTGTTGTATTATAATGATGCCCCCATGCTGGTGTTCTATAACCCCTTCACCAGTGATATCCGCGAGCTTCCACCTTTAGGTAATTATTACGGAAGATTCTGTTTTTCTGCACCACCTAATTCCCCAGATTGTGTGGTTGTCGGATTTTCACGTAGTGATATTTACATCCACTGCATAGCTCGAGAACAAACGTGGCGTGCGATTCATCTGGGCTTTGGTGACGCTCATCCATACTCTTTTCCAACATTTTATGGCCGAGATCTATATGCATTGTGTAAAGAGGGAAAACTTAGTATTCTTAAATATATGGGTGGAGAAGATTACTCTTGGGAGAAAGATGTATCCCGAGTCCCCACAAGTAGTTGCACATCGCATGCATCACATTTCCTTACAGAATGCGATCAAAATCTTTTACTAGTAATTGTGGGGTTTTCTGGAGAATCGGTTGAGGTGTTCAAGCTCAGCTCTACAAGAGAATGGGAGAAAATTTATGGTTTAGGAAGGCACACGATTTATATTTCGGGCACGACATGCATCTGCATTGAAGCCAAGTCTCCGCATATGGAGAACAAGATCTATTTTCCACAGTTGCATTCCAAGAGCAAGAGGGCAGTGTTCTATTCACTCGAAACATGCAAGTATGACACTTTCAATCCCAAAAGCATTGAAGAGGAGAATTTTGTGAGAACAAGTTATGAAATTCACCCTCATGCGTGGATTGAACCAACTTGGTCGTAGCTTATGCAGTTTGACTGTTCTGTTATTAACCTAAACAAAAACCAAAAAACCAGATTTTGTTTCCACCATGTTCATATAAACTCTGGAAGGGCAAGTGTTTGACTTAGATGTAAAGATCTTTTAGCTATATTTTTATGTCAAAGAGATATCATATATGATTTTGGTGGTGCAAGGATGGATTGGGCCTTCTCGTTTTGTGTTTTTTTTTAGTAAAAATCGCTTTGTGTAACATTCATTGAAGTATTGCTGATTAACTACTCAAATTTACTTCTTTTGTATGACTTTTATATGTGAGGTCTCTTCTGCTCGTGATATGCAAACTGCTTTCTATAGACAGACCGAGCATACACACACACGTACGCATTCGTGATTCTTGTTAATTAATTGAGTTATTGATGCTCAAGAATACATAATTTAAAGTGATCCTTCTGATACTCTAAAGTTCAAATCTCGACACATATTTTAATTGAAGAGCTATAAAAAGGCAACACAATAGTTGTCATAACTATATATATATGGGTCATGTTAATGTTGAAGCATGTGGTAATTGTCAAAATCAACTATGTTGATGCAATATATTAGTACTGGAAAATTCGTAGAACTAGGGGTGGACCTAGGGGGTTCATGGGGTTCATGAGAACCCGATAGATGTTTGTTGCTCGGTGTAAATTCTCGTTAAAAATCCCAAATTTTAGAAATGAATCTGGCCCCCAAGTTACGTGTCACATGCATAAACACATGTGTTGTTTAGTTAGCTCACTAATAATTCAAAAGAAATACATGTCTTCTTAATTTGTTTACTAGAAATCGTACATTTTAGTTAATTTTATTTCTCCTTTACTCGTAAAAAAAAGATTGTGCAACTAGTCACTTATTGTCCTGGTTCCGCCCCTGCCTCTAATCGATCCGTGTCATGGAACACTCGATATATGCTACTAGTCCTTAAATGGTATGTGATAATCATTACATGGTAAAGACGGTGAGACGGTGATGGAAAGAGATATTGCATTGCATCAAGAGCGCCTAGTACCCTTGAGTTTTGGGGTGGCGCCGTCTCAAAACACCAACACTATGGCGCCAACCCCACATTGTGGGTGGCGTTTTCGTGCCACGCATCGTCCCAACCAGGCATGCAATCTCGTAATTTTTATTTATTTTTTCTTTTTTCTCTTTTCTAAATGTTAGTTAACAATCCAAAAAAACCTGCTTTTAGAAAATATAGCCATTTGGAGCATTAAAATACACATTTTTTCTCAATTATTTACCCTTTAAAAATCCTAAAAATACCCTCATTAATCTTTTAATTTTTACGCACATCTCAACAACACTTATTTTTGTTTGTGATTTCAATGTCATCACTTATATTTTATGTAATTGTGATTTACTTAATATTAAGGGCTTAATCAAATTTAGCTTATAGCCGAGTTAGAAGGTGCAGAGTGCACACTTGTTCTAGCTGGCTTGATGTTGCCACGAACAAAGAGAGGGGGTCAAGGGGCAGAGCCCCTTGCTGGGGTCCCGCTCCCAGGTGAGTGAGTGGGGTCGAGGGGGGGACGCCCCTCGCGGGGTTTGGGGCAGCGCCCCAAAATCTAGACGGATTTTGAGATTCAGGTATTAACCGTTTTTCCCTCCAAACCGTTTTCCCACCGAAAGCCACACCTTTTCACCAACATTTATGACTTTTCCCGCCAACCGCTTTTAACCGAGTCACGTAGCTTGACTCAATCCCCGAATTTAGTTGTCCCTGGGGAAAGTTTGGATATCCGGGACTACCTTAGGTGGTATGTCCCCTCCAAAATAATGTTTGAGTCGATGACCATTCACCTTAAAGTTGGGACCATCGGGTTGAGCTAACTCAATGGTGCCATAAGATAATACTTGGGTGATGGTGAATGGTCCAGACCAACGGGTTTTAAGCTTACCCGAGAAAATCTTCAATCGAGAATTAAAAAGAATGACTTGATCACTAACGTTAAACTCGCGGTTTTTGATCTTTGAATCATGAATCCTCTTTGTTTTCTCTTTGTAGATTAAAGAATTCTCGTAGGGTTGATCACGAAGCTCAGTTAATTCATTCAATTGAACTTTTTGATGATCACCCACGGTTTTAAGGTCGAAATTTGCATGCTTCAAGGCCCAGTAGGCCATATGCTCAAGCTCGATGGGGAGATGACACACCTTTCCATACACCAACTTATAAGGAGTACACCCAATGGGTGTTTTATAAGTAGTGCGGAAAGCCCAGAGTGCATCATCTAATTTGTCAGCCCATGAGGCTCGGTTTTCTCCTATGGTCCTTTCTAAAATACGTTTAAGTCCACGATTGGACACCTCAACTTGACCGCTTGTTTGCGGATGATACGTGGTACTAAGTCGATGTGTAACACCATACTTAAGCATCACTTTTGCAAATTGATCATTACAAAAATGAGTACCGCGATCATTGATTATAGCACGAGGTGTACCAAATCTAGCAAATAGACTTTTAAGAAATTTCACAACAACTCGGGCGTTGTTGGTAGGGAGCGTCTTCGCTTCAACCCATTTGGACAAGTAATCGACTGCCACGAGTATGTATTTTTTCCCTCTTGAAGACGGGAATGGACCCATAAAGTCTATACCCCAAACATCAAAGATCTCACAGACTTGAATAGCGTTTTGAGGCATTTCATCCTTCTGTGAGATTTTCCCTTGACGTTGGCACGAGTCACATGACATCACCAAGTCATGTGCATCTCGGTATATTGTTGGCCAATAAAAGCCAGAGTCAAAAACTTTCTTTGTGGTGTAATTGGCACCATGGTGTCCCCCCGTGGGTCCACTGTGGCATGCCAAAAGAATGTTATTGGCATCTTTGGCATGAAAGCACCGCCGGATCACTTTATCTGCACATACTTTGAACAAATAGGGGTCGTCCCAGAAATAGTGATTAACGTCTTTAAAGAATTTTTTCTTTTGTTGGGACGACATCCCTTTCCTTACAAAATTCCCCACATGATAATTCGCAAAGTCGGCGAACCATTTGGTACTAGGATCACTTTGTGATATCATCCCAAGTGTCACGAGAGGAAATGTTTCGGTAATTTCCTTTTTCTCGAGAGCACTTTGATGGGGATTTTCTAAACGTGAAAGATGATCGGCGGCAAGATTCTCAACTCCTTTTTTATCTCGAATTTCAACATCGAATTCTTGAAGGAGGAGAATCCATCGAAGTAATCTTGGCTTAGCGTCTTGCTTTGCCATAAGATACTTAAGAGAAGGTATACACTATGCACTTTTTCAAAACCAGATAAGGTTGGAACTTTTCAAAAGCATAGACAACGGCTAACATCTCTTTCTCAGTAGTCGTATAATGAGATTGAGCGTCGTTCATTGTTTTACTTGCATAGTGTATCGGTTGGAAATACTTAGTCTTTCGTTGCCCCAAGACTGCACCAATGGTATAATCGCTAGCATCGCACATTAGCTCAAAAGGCAAGTCCCAATCGGGGGCAACTAAGATCGGTGCCTCCGTTAACTTTTTCTTTAAGAAATTAAACGCATCGATGCATTCATTTGTAAAGATAAACGGAGCATCTTTTTCTAAGAGGTGGGTCAGAAGCCGGGCTATCTTAGAGAAATCTTGGATAAATCGTCGGTAAAAACCGGCATGACCAAGGAAACTTCGAATTCCTTTTACGGTGGTAGGATGAGGTACTTTTTGCGATAACATCGACTTTGGCTCGATCTACCTCGATCCCGGATTTTGAGATTTTATGGTCGAGGACAATGCCCTTTTTAACCATGAAATGACACTTCTCCCAATTTAGAACCTAATTAGTGTCTTCACACCATTTCAGCATTCTTTCTAAATGGGAGAGGCAAGTAGTGAAAGAATCTCTATAGACCGAGAAATCATCCATGATGACTTCCATGGTTTTTTCAATCATATCATGGAAAATGACCATCATGCACCTTTGGAACGTGCCCGGAGCATTACATAAGCCAAAGGGCATACGTCGGTAAGCAAACCACCATACCACCATCATCCATTGATTTTAGGTTTCAAGTTATACATCAAAAGTAAAGGTTTTAGGTAGCTTTATATTATTCTTGGGTTTATTTGGTGATTCCATGGTTGAATTGGAAGATTATCAAGGTTATTAAGGCTGAGATAAAATGGTATCTTCAAGGTTACACAAGGTTAAAGTAAGGTTAGGTTAAAAGATTGAAGACAAGGGTTGAAGACTATAAGGGTTTAGGAGTTAGTTGTTCTTGTTAATTTGTTATATTCATCCTAATCCTTGTAAGGTTCATATTTATTTTTATGTTATTATTCAATATGATTGTAATAAGGTAATGATCTTTGATATATTTCTATGATGTAAGTAGTATTTTGTATCATTTAGATATTGTACACATGATTAAAACTATAAAAACAAGCCCTAGGTATGATTTATGAAACTGAAAATATAAATAGTCCCAAAGAACGAATTGGCTACACAACTCAATGAACCTTGGAATTTTGGGAATAAGATAGGATTGTGTAGCTATGTCTTGTGGTCATTTTGTTGGGTGGCTCGACGCATAACTCATCCGAATGAGTAAATTAGACTTAAAATGGTAAAACGCGTTGAAAACTGCATAACAAATTTTATTTGAAAAAACGGGATTGTTTTGTTCATTTATGGAACTCGACCTAGTTTTATAAAATGTATTTAACATCTTAACTTGAACATAGCCGCAAACCTCACATCAAATGGAGTTGTAGAACTCTAGATATCGCCAAAACGGCGGGACTGTAGTGAGCTGTCCAAATAGCAACTTTGAAATATAAGTTTAGTTTTGCAATTTGACTTAGGACATGAGGTGTTTAAGACCATAAGAATTCTAAAATCAATAAATAAATTCAAATACCTTTCCAAGGACATAAAAACCAATACATAAGGACTTACGGTTTGGGAATAACGTGTGGATTAAGTGGGGATAACCATTGATGCGTGTCAAAAGCTTTAAATTTATAATGCTAGAAATACCGGTTAATCGACTAAAGACACAACACGAGCAGTGTACCATTTCGAGTGTAATATAATCTAAGGTATGTCCAGGTCGTCCCAAGAAAATTGTAGCCTTCTCAGAATGTTCACAATGGTGATAAGGTCAATTCAATTGTCACTTATTAAACCAACCAAACGTGTCAAGAATATAACTAAAGTAAGGAGATTGCAAATATTCAAGCAAATGATATGAGCAAGTTTGTTTAGGCAAATGATCACTGAGATATAGAGTTTTTAGAATAGTGTTTATCAATTCGCACAGTTACAACAACGTTAGTCAAGATGTAAAAGGTACTTATATTGATAATTAGCAAAGAATCCTTTCGGCCTTTAAACTTAGTTAAAACCAATATATTGAGTGAAATGATAGAACATGAATCAATAAGTAACCTTTCGACAACTATACTTAACAATATCAAGTTTAACCAATTCATAAAACAAATAATAACTACTATTCCAAACGCCCCATATCAAAGTTCACATACGCCAAAACAAACACAAAACAACTACTCCATATTAGAACACATGGCACATATAATCAAACTTATAAATTCAGTAAGTAGAAGCATAAATTTAATTTAGAAATACCAATTATCCACAAATGGAAGTGTTATGAGAACATAAGATCATATAACCAAACAACAGACTAATAACCAAAATCGAGAATCAAGCTAATGATTCTAACTTCAACACAATACCCAAACACTACTAAGATAATCCAAATATTGTCCCCGACTTCTGGAAATCAGCAACTCAATAATAGTGTAATAACAGGGGTGTTTGGCAACGGGATTTATATGGAGTATTTGAGAGAATTATGATTGATTCTCTAAAGGTATGTATTCTTAGGTACTGGAAATGGATGAATGAGGTATGAGGAAGGTGTTTGGCTACTAGAAGTCGTGGCCAAGAGGGTGGTGGTGGTGATGGTGAGGCACAAAGGAGTGTTTGGATCAAAGGGTTGTCAATCCTTATCACCAAGATTCTCACTTCCAAATGTGTATATTGAGATGATGTCTTATGCTCCGGTTTTGGGGTCTATTTATAGGCTAGGAACACCCTTGGGGACCAAGGGAATGATTATGATTAGTTAGGAATTAATGAGGGTCATAAACATGCATTATGAATCTGGACAGCACAAAAACCACCGGTTACATGGGTTTTCAGTAGTTAACCCAAAAATCAAAGTTGTAGATAATTCTCTTAGCTTTCTGTAGCCGAAAACAGGAGGTAAAACGGAGTTCGTATGCTCAACTTATGGCCAAAACAGTGGAGGTGTGTCAGGAGATCTTTACTTGAGTTTCATTCCTCGTTTAAGCTTTTATCTTTACTTTTAATTCTCCCACGACACCAGCGAGCATTATTATTAACACCGGCGTACTTCAATACTTTTATTGGCGCCAGAGGGTCCTTAATAGAGCTGAAGATCGGCGCACATTTGTGATAAGATCGTTTGCTTTATCATGGATTTGCCTTGATTATTGAAGTTTGATGAGGCGAAAAATGAACTGTTTTTAGGGGGTCATTTAAGCCCCGATTTGAATTTATTTGATCAAATATTGCCCTAAATCGTTCCTTTTGTCATTTTAGGTACTTTTGGAGTGAATTCTGGAAAAGGAAGCATTTTGGATGTTTTTGGAGCATAAAAGTGAAGAAAACGGCAAAGTCTTAATTTTCCTTGCTGGGAACAGTACCTGACGGCGTCACAAGTCTCTTGATGACGGCGTCAAGAGTAAAACAAGAGGTGGAAGTGGTGACGGTCCAGTGAAAACGTGACGGGGTCACGTTTGGCCGTCATGGTTCAAGATATGGTGACGGCCCAGAGTAATATTACACATGATGGCGTCAAATCTAGATCTAGCCAATCCGATCTCATTATGGGCGGCGAGTTGACGGCGTCAGAAATTCCTAATTGACGCCGTCACCCTGTAAAATCTATATATAGTTTTGAAATTTTCATTCATAAAAGAGGAACAAGTAGGGTGTAACTTTGGAGAAACCCTAGCACGAATTTTACTGCTTTTTCAAGGGTTTTTACCCTTTGAAACCTTTCATGTTCAATTGAGATAAGTACTCTTTCAATTCATTCAATATGTCTATGTGTTGTTTGAATATATCTTACACTTGTCTTGAATTTAACATGCTAGGCTTGATCTCTTGTGTGTTTGCTTAGATGTAGTGAAACCTAGATGTTAATTATGGGTTGATTATTTGTTTATAGTTGTTACGGATGATTGTATTTGATGTTAGGCTTAAGAAAACTGGCCAACCTCCTATATGGTAACGTGCTTGAATGCCTTAAGAAACATGAACCAATGCGTACTAGGTTATTATGGTTGTATTTAATGCATGAGCGAATTCTAATGATCCCATGTTAGGAGCTTCTTAGCCGGCTCGACATAGGAGTGAAGTAGGAGCTTATAGAGTTGGGGAAGTACGTACGCCACCCCACGAATGGTATTAAGGAATATGACCAGTCATCCATGCAATTGTAACAAACTATCAACATGTAAAAGATATCTAGGGAGTAATGAAACCTAAGTAAACACAACTCTCCCTATCATTGTTCACACCACTAGTTTAATTAGCTTTATTTTCATTTCTGTTATTTTATTTTGATTGCATCATAGTTATTGGGTTAGTTGATTAGCAACTAATTCCGCCCACTCTTCCAAAACCCGAGATTTTTAATTGCTTAAAAAGAATCATCCCTCACCTCTAGACCTAGTTTTTAGGCTTTCTAATCCTAGCGACACTATTCTTGAGTTGAACGATCAATCCCCCGGTACTTGTCACTATACTATACTACAACGATCATGTACACTTCCTGGTGGAGGTTGTAAGCTTCTTGAGATCCCTCGAGAGGTAAAGCCTGGTGCGATTCCCACGTATCAAAGTTTTTAGCGCCGCAGCCTGAAATGTATTTTCATGCAATTAAGTATCGAAAGTCCTTATAAATCATCAATATATATGCATAAAAGCATAGATAACGCATATAGAAATATGTATAATTTGAGCGTTATCAACCATATAAGTAAAAACCAAAACTTGATGAAGAGTATTGTTTTGACCTCTTTTAATATAAAAGCCGAAGTGGTAGGACCCACTACCGGGAAAATATACCCGTTTACTTTTCTATAGATTAAATAGACTTAGAAACAATATTTACGAGATAGAACATATGTCCTAATAAAAATGACATAAACCTTAGACAACCTACGCATAGGGCTTGTTAATATTTTCTAAAGTGATAAAAACTAAACTTTGACACTTATTAACTTACAAGAATGTGTACAATGTCTAAAGTATATAAATAATTATATAAAGTTTATTTCGTAAGTTCTCGTCATATATATATAATCCTAAAACACACTTATTATATTTTTAGGTCGTTATTAAGCTCGCGACTTCTTGATACACTTTATATCATCGTAACCTATCGCTTATCACTACGTGAGTTCATAGCCCCATTTTTATTTAACTGTTTATAACTCCTTGGGGGAGATAAATGCTAAACTATTTTTACTATGGACAATTATTTACAAACTGTATGTTTATCTGAACTGAATGAACTATTGCCTAAGTACAATATTGCCATCAAGTCCCTCAGATCATGAACCATTAATTACTAATATCTTAGTAAGCGCGAATATTGTGGATAGGCCTATCAAGATTGACGAATACCATTTGTGTTGTTTAGATAGTTCAACCAAACGCACTATATTTGAGATTCAATGGGTAAGTAGCAATTACCTACAAGAAGACATTGTTACTATTATCATTTTTATGATACCCCATTTAAGCCTTGCATGTTATGAGCTTAGAGCAATAATCACTGTTTTAACAATAATTGTATTAGTTGAATACAATAACTATTTTATTGATAATTGTACTCATTGCAATTATTACTATAACTCTAAAATTTATTGTCTTTTATTATAAATCTATGAATTAACTCAACCATTGTGTTAATTTTTGGCACGTTTTATCTCAGGTCCTTAAGGTATTAGCTGGCATATGAAAGCGCACGGAAATTTTGAAGACTTTGCATCATTATCATTCAATAAAACTTTTAAAACGATTATGTTGTACTTTTTATGAATGTTGAATTTGTTAGGACCTATTTGAAAACTCCGATGTTTTCTATTAATCGAATGATAATTTATTTCGAAACGTCTCATTTAGAGTCATTTTCTGTAAATTGTAATGTGAACTAAGAAGTAATACCCCAAATGACACTATCTTTCGCTGCGATATTTTGGAGGTGTTACATTTGTGCATTGAAAAAATAGCCAACAACTATTTTTTTATGGACGTTGGGGGTGTTTGTTTTATTAAAAGTTTTTTTTAAACACATTTTTTCCCCTTATAAATACCACATTTTCTTCTCCAGTTTTTCACACTTTCTCTTCTATACGCACTTTCAACTTCTCAACTCAAATAAATGAATTCCGATTAAAAATTCTTTTTGGGAAAATTGTTCAAAAAAACATCCAACTTGCCACCTTTTACTATTGTATGCTATGATTTTTTTTCCTATTTTATACACGAACTTTATTAATCTTTCTATTGTAGCCATGAATCTGACGTGGCATAGAGTTAATTATATAAATTTACATGAATCGTCCCTGTGGCTCAAAACAATTACACCATTCGTCCTTGAAACAATTACATAAAAGGTCCCTGTAGCTCAAGAGTTAAAATATTTGCATCGTTAGTCCTTATTGAGTTAAAATATTTGCATCGTTAGTCCTCATTGAGTTAAAATATTTGCATCGTTAGTCCTCATTGACTATTATTACGTTTTTATCTCTTTTCGTCCGTTTTTCTTACGTTTTCGTCCGTTTTTCTCATGTTTTCATAGGTTTTTATCAGTGTTCGTCCGTTTTTATACGTTTTCGTCCATTTTTATCAATATTTTACATCAAGACACATGGGCTTTTAACCTGAAATTGTAAAACAATGACTGTTTACTACCAAAACTTAAGCGGTTTTCGACCAAATTCATAACTTATACACTTATAAACTCTTGCAAAATCTTATAAGTTTGATGATTTACACAACTTATAACTTATAAGATTTACAAGTGTTTATAAGTTTATAAGTTATGAATTTGGTCGAAAACCGCTTAATTTTGGTAGTAAGCAGTCATTGCTTTGCAATTTCATGTTAAAATCTCACGAATTTTGATGTAAAACATCATTTCGGACAACTTTCGTGTTTTACACTTTTAATGATTCGGAGCAGAGAACCCTAAACCCTAAATGCTAAACCCTAAACCCTAAACCCAAAACCAAAAACCCAAAACCCAAAACCCAAAACCCTAAACTCTAGACGAAAACAAATAAAAAACGTAAGAATAGTCAATGAGGACTAACAATGCAAATATTTTAACTCAATGAGGACTAACGCTGCAAATATTTTAACTCAATAGTCAATGAGGACTAACGATGCAAATATTTTAACGTAAGAATAGTCAATGAGGACTAACGATGCAAATATTTTAACTCAATGAGGACTAACGTTGCAAATATTTTAACTCTTGAGCTACATGGACCTTTTATGTAATTGTTTCAAGGACGAATGATGTAATTGTTTTGAGCCACAGGGACGATTCATGTAAATTTATGTAATTAACTCTATGCCACGTCAGATTCATGCTACAATATGAAGATTAAGAAAGTTCGTGTATACAATAGGAAAAAAAATTCATAGCATATAATAGTAAAAAGTGGCAAGTTGGATGCATTTTTAAACAATTTTCCCTTCTTTTTTTATACATATGAAGAAGAGGAAGTTAATATTTAACGTTAGAGTTTTTTTAAAGACGTCGTTTTGCTTATTCTGGCTTTCACTTCTTCAATCCCAAAACCCCACGAGCTCCTGTAGATAGAGATTGTTACGTTGCTCATGATCGTCTAGTGGCCGCTTATTTCTCCGAAGATCCAATGTATGACACTTGTACATGCCGTAAGCGGTTTCGAATAAGACGATCACTTTCACATATATTGTGTTGTTTGGGAATTAACTGATATTGTGCCGTTTTTTTTCGACAAGGTGTTGATTGTATGGAAAAATTGGCATTTCCCCGTTGATGAAGTGTACCTATGCAATTAGTCAATTAGCATACAACACCGTTCTTGATGCTTTTGACGAATATTTGCAAATGGGTGATAAACTTTTCGTGATTCTCTCGACGCTTTCTGTAAAGGGGTTATTGGCTTATATGGAAATGAGTATTTGCGAAAGCCTACACAAAACAAATTCGAAAAACTCTATGCTTTTCACGAGGAGAAACATGGGTTTCCTGGGATGTTATGATACATTGATTGTACAAAATGGTCGTCGGCTTAATGCGCAACTGCACTTTGTGGTGAATTCTGTAGCGGTGATTCCGGGTCAGATCAATTTATTTTATTAGAAGCGCCCCCCAAGACTTATGGATTTAGCATGTGTTCTTTGGTGTTGCTGGGCCAAACAAGGACATCAACATTATAAAGCAGTCACCTCTTTTGATCGATCTCAAACAGGGGGAAAGCACCCGAGGTTCCATTTGTGGCTAAATACGTGACTTATAAATGGGGATATTATCTTGCTGACGGGATATATCCGGAATGGTTTGTTTTTGTTAAGTCTATTTCAAAGTCAGGCTCGAATGATACGAAGCAAATAAGCTATAAGCAAGCGCATGAAGCAACAAGAAAAGTGAGCTATAATAAAAACTCTCACACAGTCGCAAAGTCTTGAGAAAATTATGGATTTGATGTACACCGCATCATATTACATAATATAATCTTAATAGACAAGGTGAAGGCAATCTCTCCTGACTTTTATCTGTAGGAGCAACATAGTAAAGATGATCTTGTACGAACATAAGAAGATCCGCTCCAAGTTATTAGAGATATACACAACTAGGAAATGCATCTAAATCTTAAAGCCGATTTAGTGGATGACATTTGGTGTCGAACAAATAAACACTAATTTCTTTGTAATATTTTTTTATTTGAATTATTATGTAATGTGTGTGTGTGTGTGTGTGTGTTTAATTATTAATGAAATTTTAATTTTTTTAAAAAATGCCGTATCACCGGTAAGGTCACCATTACGGGTGTTTGGTCATGTGTTGGGTATATGAGAGAGAAACTGATGTGGCAGAGTGGGTTGGTCATGAGTTGGGTCATCATTACTATAGTATCAAGATATGATATTTTGATCTTTAAAAATTGGGTAAAAGTCATAAATGCTTAATGTACTTACAAAAACGACTCATTCTACATATTATACTTTTTTTTATTGTCATTCTTCTTAACGTTGTTCACGTTAGTTGTCATAATGCTTAAAAAATGCTCTTCTCTTATGTGAAAAGACTTAAAATACCCTTGGATTATCATCACTTCAACCTGAGTAAGGTGTCATCAACTTGCTGGATCTTTGATGTCATCAACTTGCTGGATCTCGATGTCCACAAGGTTTTGGTCTTAGCATCGAGACAAGTTTGAAGCCCATCACTGAATTTTGCTTGATAAAAGGATACCATATTGCTGATGAAAAAGAATGCTTGTGCTTGATTTGTAGGATCCCATATGCGATAGTAACATAATGACCCAGTTATGCGTGTAATCGTTATGTTTTGTTATGGCATAATACATTGAAGCTGATGAATGTTGTAGATACTGGACAATTGCATTATACTGTGATTTTGAAACTTTATTTACAGGTGTTAGGGCTAGTACACTTGAGTTCTTGGATCAATTGTAATTGAAACATTTTAGTAATGCAGGCGGTCTTTATCATTTGTGTTGTTTACATATTTAACTTAATCACGCTTAGGTGTAAGACTGATACATTTTAGTAATGCAGAACATGGGTTGTGATTAGTCTCGCTCTCTCTCCTGGAAATCATGGTGTCGCAAGGTAGGAGATGAAGATTTGCTAAATGACTAAAATACCCTTAATAAATCATACTAGTTAAGCATTATGACAACTTACGTGAAGAACGTTAAGAAGAATGACAATAAAAAAAGTATAATATGTAGAATGAGTTGTTTTTGTAAGTACATTAAGCATTTATGACTTTTACCCTTAAAAATTTGATATTTATGAACCCAACCTCTTAATTCACAAGTGTCCCGACTCATTTATATCGTATCAAACTTACACTATGCACATATATCTTGAAATAATATCGATTCCCATATTCAAACATCACCACCAAACCAAATACCTTTTAAATCCTAATAAACCACACGTTTATTAGGATTGAAACACACGCTATATTAATTTAAAAAAACACATGTCTGTATTTCAAAAACAACACACTTTGCATCAAAGGTCGAAACAAAATCATAATTTCGCAAGTATAATTATTTACGCTATACACCGTCGCTTTACACGGATATTCATCTAGTCATTCTAAAAACGAAGATCTAAAAATTCAACTCCCAAATCAGCTAACAACTAGTTTTGCTAAACACAGTTTAACCAACATAACAAAACAACACATACTTGAGGGACGATGTATGAAAATACCACACTTTTTTAAACGTTAGCTAGCCCGAGACCGCCCTTTGTAAAAATTCAAAAACTCATTCCACTCCTTTCATATCCCCCCCTCTCTCTCTCACACACACACACACTAAAACACACACACTTATAAATTCCCAACGGATCAAAACTAGGGTTTCAATTAATCAATTTTATACCAATTCATTCAATGGAAGACACTTTAATTCCAGATCTCGAAACAGGTGACGTCATCATCAACGACGATGATCGATCTTCAGGTTAATTGTGAAATGAATGATTTTGATAGTGTTTGGTTAGGGTTTATTAAGTTGAAATTGTGATGACGTGTCATTTATATTGGAAAAGTATGATTTGAAAGTAAAGTAGTTTAGGCGTAACTCGTAAGATGTAAAAGATTTGGATTTTTTTTGAAAAGTTTAGGCGTGGTGAGCGATTTGACGAGTAGATGTGATAAGGGACGGAACGAGGACCAAATATGACAGGGTGATATAATAGAGTTAAATCGATGGACCGGGTGCATTTAAGTTGTATTTAGGAAAAATCAATTTTTTTTTTTTTTTTTTTTTTTTTTTTTTTTTTTTTTTTTTTTCAAAAATTAACACTACATCGAAAAAATCCATTGGTCCCGGGACCCTTCAGGAACCCCCTGGTTCCGTCCCTGGATGTGATCGTAGTTTGTTGTGTTTTATGAGTGTGATTTACTAGTTTATATGATAGGTAGGCTGGTTTTGATGTAAATTAGTGATGATTTAGGGGGTGCTTGTTTAGGCTTATATAGCGGGCTTATTATGACTTATGTGGTTTTTGTCTTAAGTTTCATAAGCTCATTTTTTGTGGCTTATTTTGAAACTTTCTTGCTTGTAAAATCTTATTATGTCATAATAAGCTTATACGTCCCGGAAAATTTTAAAATAAGCCACAAAAAGCGATGTTATGAAACATAAGCCGAATACCACATAAGACGTAAGCCCGCTATATAAGCCTAAACAAACACCCCCTTAATGATACGTTTAGATGTGTTGGTTGATTTGTAGTAGTATGCTATTAGCTAAATACAGTAATGACTGATTATGATAAATCGCTATGTCAAGATATGTATTTGTCTCATTCCCGTGTCCTAATATCACTTACACTGTTACTTAAATTAAATTCCAACTACAGTATTACAAAGAATCAATTTAATCAAGCGTCATATTGGCTGTATTTTGGACTTGAATAGTTGCATTTGGCCCTAATAAGGCAGTTTAATTTTCTACTTCTTACTTAGCTAAATGTAATTTGTACTACATTCAGGGCCCAGGAATGATTATGAGCGAAGAGGAGCAGTTGGAGTTGATTCGGAAAAATCGACAGGCGGAGAGAGTGAAGAAATGCATAGGCCGCTTGAAATGGTAAAGGGTGAGGAGAAAGGTCTTGAAGTGAACGGATCAGTTGCCACCAACGACGTTGCTTTATCTCAGAGCGACGAGCTTCTGATAAATCAAACAGTTGAAGAGATTACAGAAATGCTCAAACTTTTGAAAATGGAAGAGGGTTCTGGTGAAAATCTTGAAGCGAACCTATCCGATGTTGCCAATGACGTTGCTTTATCTCAGAGCGATGATCTCTTAATCGCCGTTTCATCTTCTTCCGCGCTTGTTGATGGCCGATCTTCAGGTTATATCTTGTATATATTTTGCAGTTTCATGGATTGAATACTGATTTCTTTGTTTTTTAGGTAGGACTTAAACTTGAATTTTGGTGGCATGCTATTTGATTTTGATTTTGTTAATCAATGTTGTTACAATTTGAATGTTAACATGATTTATTTACTCAATATATGCCGTTAGTAGAGCCTCAAGTTAACCTAGAGCTTCTGATATTAATAAGGATTTTGATGAATAAACGTATCATTTATGTGCTCGTGCAAATATATGTGCTAGGAAAAGGTACATGTTAGGACTTAGGGTCATGAAGGAAATGGTCAAAAGGGGTTTCGTAAAGTGTTTAGACAATGAATGTATGCAGGTTGTGCTCTTTAATGATCTATGGAGTTCTAAATTTTTGTTATATGTATTCATGGTGCTATAAAGATTTTTCAACATTGATAATGAATATTCAGTATTGTAATATTGTAGTTACACAATATACACTATTTTATGGTAGTAGCGCATTTGTTCAGCATGTGCACTTTTTTCTTGCAAATGTGTGTTATAATTTATCTTTATTGTTGTTCGCTGACTTTTTTGGTCCTTACATCTCCTTTTTAGTTATGGAGTTGGATTTGGTTCTTATAGGCTAATTAAATAGCTAAATGAAATTTGTATTACATCCAGGGACTCGGAATGGTTTTGAGCTAAGAGGAGCAGTTGGGGTTGATTCTGATATTTCATCAGGTGAAGAGACCAAAGAAACGAATGTGCTGCTTGAAATGGAAGCGAGTGCTGAGAAAGATCTTGAAGTGAACGGATCAGGTGCCGCCACCGGTGCTACTTTATCTCAAGTCAATGACTTCCTGATAAATCAAGTAGAAGCAGTTGGGACTGAATCTGATACTTCAGTAGCTGAAGATATTAAAGAGACGAGTGCTGGAAATGATTATGAATTGGAAGAGAGTGCTGAGAAGGATCTTGAAGTGAACGGATCAGGTGCCGCAAATAGTGTTACTATATCTCAAGTCAGTGACCTTCTGATAAATCAAGGAGGAGACCTTCTGATAAATCAAGTAGGAGCAGTTGGGACTGAATCTGATACATCAATAGGTAAAGATATTGCAGAGACGAGTGCTGGCATTATTTATGAAATGGAAGAGAGTGTTGAGAAGGATTTTGAAGTGAACGGATCAGGTGCCGCCAGTAGTGCTACTTTATCTCAAGTCAATGACCTTCTGATAAATCAAGTAGGAGCAGTTGGGACTGAATCTGATACTTCAATAGTTGACGATATTAAAGAGACGAGTCCTGGAAAAGATTATGAAATGGAAGAGAATGCTAAGAAGGATCTTGAAGTGAACGGATCAAGTGCCGCCAGTAGTGCTACTTTATCTCAAGTCAATGACCTTCTGATAAATCAAGTAGGAGCCGTTGGGACTGAATTTGATACTTCAAGAGGTGACGATATTAAAGAGACGAGTGATGGAAATGATTATGAAATGGAAGAGAGTGCTGAGAAGGATTTTGAAGTGAAAGGATCAGGTGTCGCCAATAGTGCTACTTTATCTCAAGTCAATGACCTCCTGGTAAATCAAGTAGGAGTAGTTAAGAGTGAATCTGCTACATCAATAGCTGAAGATATTGAAGAGATGAATGCTGGAAATGATTATGAAATGGAAGAGAGTGCTGAGAAGGATCTTGAAGTGAATGGATCAGGTGCAGTCAATAGTGTTACTTTATCTCAAGTCGGTGACCTCCTGATAAATCAAGTAGGAGCAGTTGGGACTGAATCTGATACTTCAATTGCTGAAGATATTGAAGAGACGAGTGCTGGAAAAGATTATGAAATGGAAGAAAGTGCTGAGAAGGATCTTGAAGTGAACGAATCAGGTGCCGCCAATAGTGTTACTTTATCTCAAGTTGGTGACCTTCTGATAAAACAAGTAGGAGCAGTTGGGACTGAAGCTGATACATCAATAGCTGAGGATATTGAAGAGACGAGTGCTGGAAAAGATTATGAAATGGAAGAAAGTGCTGAGAAGGATCTTGAAGTGAACGAATCAGGTGCCGCCAATAGTGTTACTTTATCTCAAGTTAGTGACCTTCTGATAAAACAAGTAGGAGCAGTTGGGACTGAAGCTGATACATCAATAGCTGAGGATATTGAAGAGACGAGTGCTGGAAAAGATTATGAAATGGAAGAGAGTGCTGAGAAGGATCTTGAAGTGAACGGATCAGGTGCAGTGAATAGTGTTACTTTATCTCAAGTCGGTGACCTCCTGATAAATCAAGTAGGAGCAGTTGGGACTGAATCTGATACTTCAATAGCTGAAGATATTGAAGAGACGAGTGCTGGAAAAGATTATGAAATGGAAGAGAATGCTGAGAAGGATCTTGAAGTGAACGGATCAGGTGCCGCCAACAGTGTTACTTTATCTCAAGTCAATGACCTCCTGATAAATCAGGTAGGAGCAGCAGGGACTGAATCTGATACATCAATAGCTGACGATATTAAAGATACGAGTCCTGGAAATGATTATAAAGTGAACATATCAGTTGCTGCCAATGATGTTGCTATATCTTGCAGTGATGACATCGTGATAAATGACATAGGAGCAGTTGGGATTGAGTTTAATAAAACAACAGATACAGAGATAAAAGAAATGCCTAAACTTCTGGCAGTGGAAGAGAGTTCCGGGAATGATCTTGAAACGAACATATCAGTTGCCAACAACGATGTAGCTCTATCTCAGAGCGATAACCTCCTGATCGCTGTTTCTTCTCCTTCTTCCACAATCTTTAAGGATCCATCTTCAGGTTATTTCATTACTATTTATATCTATTTCTTGTTTTTTACTGAATGATTACTGGATTTCTATGTTTTTAATGTGAAGCCATGGTGAGACTTGAGAGTGCTAGAATGGTTCTTGGATAATTTTAGTTTATATTGTGTAAGAACAATGAAATTTGGATTTTATGGGGTTTAATGCCGTTGGTTTTTCTGATTCGTAAACAGATGAATATATTACAGAGCCTGAACTGCTCGAAATGGAAGAGAGTGCTGGGAAACATCCTGAAATGAACAGATCTAGTGCAGCTAACAATGTCCCTTTATTTTTTAGTGATGACCTCCTGATTAACCAAATAGGAGCGGATGGGATTGATTCTAATAAATCAACAATTGAAGAGGTTAAAGAAAAGCCTAAACTTATTGAAGTGGAAGAGAGTTTTGGGAACGATCTTGAACCAAACATATCAGTTGCTGACAACGATGTCGCTTCATCTACGAGCAGTGAACTACTGATCGCTGTTCCTTCTCTTTCCACACTTTCCAATGACCAATCTTCAGGTTATTTCTTGTATTTTTATTTGCGGTTTCATATGATTGCATTACAATTTCTTTGTTATGCTCTGAATGAACAGTGCACTTAGCATTAAACCCGGAATTAACTCCAATTGATAGAAGAACAACTTGAATTCTGATGATAGCGTTCTGTAATTTTTTGCTCAATTCGATCTTCGTTGTCTTGTATTCATGATATTGACAGTTTTAATGCTTGATAACAACTGCAATGTAATATGTAACTATGTAAGTTTAACTAATACTTGTATACTATTAATGATAGGGTAGTTTTGTATAATGTTGGCATCAAAGTTGATCTATTGGAAAACTAAGTTCTAAAAGCAAATGTAAAAGATATGGCCTTTTCTGAGAAACATGGGATGGCATGACTATGTGCATCTGTCCTTATCATGCTTTGTTATAGTTGATTCTTTCTCTTAAGTTATCTTGAGTTTGTAACATTGGCAAATTTTGATGAATAGGTGTATTTCTTTACTGAGAAGAATTGCTTAGGTAGACTTATGTTTAGGACTTAGGAGTCATGGAGGAATTTGTGAAGTTGTGTTTTACTATTTAGATAACAAGTGCTGGATGAGTTTACTATTATATATCTATATCTTGTTGTTTGCTGAATAATTAATGGATTTTTACGCTTTTGATGTGGAGTTATTAATGGATTTCTATGATTTTGATGTGGAATCATGGTGGGACTTGAGAGGTTCTAGAATGATGCATTCATTAAGAGCAATGGAATCTAAACATGCATGGGGTCTAATGCTTTATGTTATTTCAATTCATAATCTAGGTGAAGATACTAAAGAACCTGAACTGCTCAACATGGAAGAGAATGCTGGGAATGATCTCGAAGTGAGCACATTAAGTGCTGCAAACAATGTAGCTTTATCTCAGATTGCTGACCTTTTAAATCATAATGGAGTAGTTGGTACTGATTTTAATAGATCAGCAAGTGAAGTGATAAAAGAAATGCCTGAACTTCCTGAATTGGAAGAGGGTGCTATAAAAGACCCTGAAATGAACATATCGGTTGCAGACAATGATGTCTCTCTATGTCAGGGCAATGACCTCCTGATCACCGTTTCTTCTTCTTCCACGCTTTATGACAACCAATCTTCAGGTTATTTCTTGCATTTTTTCCTCATTCTTGTAGGATTTTGTTCTGATTTCTTTGTTTTTTTGAACAAACAGCGCACATAGTATTTAATCTGGGTTAATTAGGTCAATTTGATCGTATGCTCTTCAATTTCAAGATAAACGTGGAGTTTATAAGCTATATCTGTTAGTTTATATCCGTAAATTTAGTACAGTATACCTTGTACGCTGTAACTTATACTAGTTGGCTACCGATACATTAGTTTTGTTAGAGTAGAAGTTATCTTGAGTTTGTAACATTGGCAGATTTTGATGAATAGGTGTGTTTCTTTATTGAGAAGAATTGCCTTATGTAGACGTATGTGTTAGGACTTAAGAGTCATGGGGGAATTTGTCAAGTTGTGTTTTACTATTCAGATAACAAGTGCTGGATGAGTTAACTATTATATCTATATCTTGTTGTTTACTGAATAATTAATAGATTTTTACGTTTTTTTATGTGGAGTTGTTAATGGATTTCTATGATTTCGATGTGGAATCATGGTAGAACTTAAGAGGTTCTAGAATGATGCGTTCATAAAGAGCAATGGAATCTAAACTTGCACGGGGTCTAATGCTTTTTGTTATTTCAATTCATTGATTAGGTGAAGATATTAAAGAACCCGAACTGCTCAACATGGAAGAGAATGCTGGGAATGATCTTGAAGTGAACACATTAACTGCTGCAAATGATGTAGCTTTATCTCAGAGTACTGACCTTTTAAATCATAGTGGAGTAGTTGGGACTGATTTTAATAGATCAGCATGTGAAGTTATAAAAGAAATGCCTAAACTTCCTGAATTGGAAGAGGGTGCCGTGAAAGACCCTGAAACGAACATATCGGTTGCAGACAATGATGTTGCTCTATGTCATGGCAATGACATCCTGATCAACGTTTCTTCTTCCACGCTTTCTGACAACCAATCTTCAGGTTATTTCTTACATTTTTTCCTCATTCGTGTAGGATTCCGTTCTGATTTCTTTGTTTTTTGAACAAACAGTGCACATAGTATTCAATCTGGGTTAAATAGGTCAATTTGATCATATGCTCTTCAATTTCAAGATACACATGGAGTTTATAAGCTATAGCTGTTAGTTTATATACGTAAATTTAGTACACTATACCTTGTACGCTGTAACTTACTAGTTACCAGTACATTAGTTTTGGATAATATTGGCACCAGAAATGGCCTGTTGGAAAGTAACAACTAACATGAGAAAGTAATGTAAAACATATGACCTTTTTTGAGAAAAATGGGTTGGCATCAATTTGTTGGTTGTAACTTTTAAGATAAGAAGTTTCAAACTTCAGAACAATTAAAAAAAATACGCTAAGAAGAACTAATTTCTTCTCTTAAAGTCTACTGGGCTTGTAATATTAGTAAGGGATTTAACTGGTTATCATGCGAAGATGTTTTTTTTTTATGGATGCATGCATTAGGACCAGTTGGAATTGACCTCTATAAATTAACAGGTGAAGATACTGAAAAAATGCCCATAGTGCTTGAAACAGAAGACAATATTGGGAAAGATCTTGAACCGCACCAATTAGAAGCCGCCAACAACGCTGCTTTATCTCAAAGCCATGACGTCCTGATCACTGTTTCTTTTTTTCCTTCAACGCTTTCTGACCAGCAATCTTCAGGTTATTTCTTGTATATTTCTTTGTAGCTGCATAAGTTTGAGTTCTGGTTTTTTTCTTGGCTTGTATAAGATCAGTGAAAATCTTATCTATTCTGGAAATAATTGGAGTTTATCGAAACATTTCTTGAACTCCTATTATGTGTTGTGCAATTTGCGTACTTAGATCATATTAATTGCCAGATTGGTGGAGCTTATAACTGTTAGTTTATTTCTGAGATAGATACTATACGTTGTAAGCTGTAACTATAAATAATATGTGAGTAGTTTTGGATAATATTGGCACTAGAGTGATTCTAGTGGAAAATTTAGATATGTATGCAAATGTAACAAGGGATTGGATAATATTTGCTCTCTTTGTATTCCTTCAGTTCTTATTGACCAATCAACGATTTAGTAGGACCTTTAGTTGATCTATAGATTATGTTATTAGTCAAGTTTTATTAATATTTGTACCATGTCCAGGACATGAGAACGAGGCAAGGCCTGAGCTGATAGGAGCAGTTGAGATTGATGCTGATAAACCAGGAAGTGAAGAGACGCTAGAAATGCCTAAACTGCTTGTAACACCAGAGCCAGAAAAGTGCGGAAAGAAGGTGAAGTTCAACTTACGCAAAAGTTTAGCCTGGGATAGTGCCTTCTTCACGAGTGACGGTATGCTATAATTATATTTTAATGATATTACTTTTTTCATTATAGAGGATGCTTGGATTTGTTTATAGATTTCCGGTCGCAACATTCGGTTCTTAGTATTTGGATATTTAGCAGTATGTAGTGGCAAATTCTGTTTCGGTAATCAGTGTCGTACCTGCTGCAATAAAAAATTATCTAAAGCTAAAAATTAAAATTAAACTATAGAAATTTTTTTGAATCAATTGAGACGCCTACTCTCATTGTCTGTCCCTATTTCCAAATATGTCTTTTCACAATCAGTTTATCTATAATTTCTCAATTAATAACATCCGGTTATTATGCTTATTAAACTTCAAACCGCGCATAAGCACATCCAAATACTATTTGCAGTTCATTAGATCACAACTGAGGTTATCTTGTTCTAGTTACTTGATATCACTTAATCATTTTGGTAACACATATCCAAACACGCCCCTCCCTCCCCCTCTTCAGTTTTGCAATACACTAGTTCTTACGAATTACTGCCTTTTTGGACAGGTGTTCTCGATGCTGATGAGCTGTCAACTATGATGGAAGGAGGTGTGAAGAATGCAAAACATCAGCTGCCTGGAATCGAAGAGGAAGTGTACAGATCGATGGATTCAATCTCAACTTTAGAAAGTGATAATTTGTCACTTGAATGTCTTGAGGCTGAATTATTCGAAGACATTAGAGCTTCTATCCAGAAATCTAATAGGTCATCATCTAACATTAACAATTCAAGTGTGAAGGTGTCATCAGGAAAGAAAGATTTTCAAGCAAAAGTTGTCAGCTGTGAGTATACCTTCTATAGATGAATTCATGAATTTGCCAATTATTTAATATCTTCATATATGTATTTCAAAGTTAGCTTATGTCGGACCTTTTCTCTCTACAGCATCAAAGAAAGTGGATACTGATTCTGGAAAGCTGGTATGATACTATGGTTGAATTTATTGTCATTGTTTTCTAATTGTAGTAATGTTTAATTATGTACTAATTTGGATATGTTCGAATAAAGCCTGCTGCAAGAATGAAGCATAATACTTCATCAATTCCACAACCCAAGATAGTCAGCAGAGTAAACTCGAGCTCCACATTAACATTAACAAAAAGAGCTTCTTTGAGTGCCAATAATGTGAAAAAGGATCAAGATATTGCAAGGCAGCCTCACGGTAAATACATATCTCATCATATTTTTTGAGGTTATGATTTTGATCATGTTGTTATGAATGGGCCGATTTGGGATTAATAATTAGGAGAAACTTTAGATAGTTTTGTGGGGGGGGGGGGGGGGGGGGGGGGGCTGGGGACGGGTCAAACAGGTTAAAAATTTCCCGGGCTCTCTTTTGATGCATACAAAACTTCTAGTTTGTTGTATTTATATATTTAAATTATTTTTAAAATAATGCTGTTTTGTAATCATAATTAACACATTAATCATCTACAATGTCCTTTAAAATATAGGCAAAAAGGGTTTACGGGGCAACCAGACCCGGCCCATTTTCACCCATGTTAAAATTGCTCCATGACAACCCTCCTAATTTGCTAGCTCCAAATTGTCTATCCTAACCATGGTCTACCTACCAGAAAAAAAAGGGTACCTTGTAAATTTGATTTGTATTTACTTTCATGTCGAATGTGACAGTTATCCAGAAAGGGACTCAAGCGGTGAGGGCAACAACACAAGGATCAAAACTGATTGGTCCACGCAGGGGTGTTCCAAAGCCTTCGTTAAGTTCAAATGCATCTCCCATGGGTTCTTCAACTGCACTCAAAACTGAACCAACAAGACCATCATCATCACATAGCAATTCTAGCAGTTGTTCATCAGGAACTGATGTAAAATCCTCAACTACTCTTTCAAGAAAAAAGATTGATTCCAAATCTAGTAAGCTTACAACCACCTCAGTCCCAAAAACGCCTTCACGGGTTATCATGAAGAATAAACCACAACCACCTACTAATTCTCGCGTTTCATCTCACTCGGTGTTATCCACCGTTTCATCAAGCATATCACCTGCCAGTTCTATAAGTGAATGGTCTTCAGAATCATCATCATCAACGACCAATAATAACCGAAGGTCTGAATCACGGGGTAGTACAGATACTATTGTTTCTTATAGATCTTTGGATAATGATGCATCTGGACAATCAGCTTCAAATATTCTTCCCACCGGTCGAATCTCAAATCAACATGGGAACCAACCAATATCACAAAGTGGTTCACTTGCCCGGCCTCCTTGTGTTCAACCAACAGGACTTAGAATGCCTTCACCCAAGATCGGGTTCTTTGATGGGGTTAGTTCTTATCTTCTTTTTTGCTTTTTGTCAAGTTTGCCAACTTAAATAGCACATGTTTTCTAATTAAAGAACGTTTGCTTTGTGTTTTAAAATTGATTTTCAGACCTTATATCACAATAATACATTTTTTTCTGTTGGTATACACAAATTTTGTGTATCTGATTATCAAATTGTAGAAAAACATCACCTATTTATCCCTTCTTCAACTGAAACGTACTTTTTGTCATTCTTATCTGTTTATCAGTAATATTCAGAATCTCTTTGCCTGTTTTTCATCTTCTAAACGCATATCCAAACAGCCTCAAGTTTGCAAGATTTTTGAGAAGGAAATCTCATGCATGGTTTGAATGATATTTTGTTATACAGGGAAAATCAGGTGCTCGAACACCTAATGGAGGAAACATACGACCTCAATCTAAGTTACCAACCGGCATACCGAAAATTGGAGCCACACATAGTAATCCAATCATCTCAAATGGTGTAAAATCTGGAAAAATTCCACCACCAAAAACAGGTGCAGCTCATACAATTATGAAACCAAATCCACAGAAAGCCGCCCCTAAACCATCTCAAGAACAGCCCAAAACCAAAAGTTCTGGTGCTTCGAATACTGTAACAGATGGCTCAAGGACTCCATTTGCTGTCAAGAACTCTGAGGCTTATTAGAGTTATTGAGGAATCATATATAGCACATGATAAATTTGTGTAATTTTAGTTTTACTTGAAATTTGATGTGCAAAAGATATTATGGTGACCTTGTGTTTTGAGAGCAAGATTTCTTACTTGCATAAAAGGGTTTGATTTTTAACGTGAAATTTGATGTGCAAAAGATGTAATTTCTTTTTGACGAAAATAACTTTGATTTTTAAAACACAATACATAAAAACTAATATTAGAATAAAACAATAAATCGTTACATGCATTAAGAAAGAAATTACATGCAACGTCTCTAGCTTAAGATGTCGAGCAATTCCTCGTCATGTCTGCTTTGGCGGCATATTCCGCACGTTTTTCCTTCTTCGCCATAATGTTGATCCATCTAACTTTGCATCATTTTTTTTCACGACTTTTACTATGACTAACAGAGTTTTGAGTAATCTATTTCAATCTTCCAACTAGGATTTCTCCAATAATCTCTCAAAAGGTGAAGATCGGTGGGATCACCCTGGTCCCATGCATCCTAAGGATGCCAACCGGACCCTCCCCCAAGGACCCGGCCCCAGGCAATGAGCACCTGTCCCAGTGACTGTACTTATCAGGAGGTGGGCTATGAACCCTGACCATTTTCTCAAAGAGGCCCTCGCTGACCGGTCAATCTGAGCATTTGCGGTGGGGGGATGGTATCAACAGAGCATGTGGTCCTGCCCCCATGTGAGGACTTCCCGGTAGGTCACCCAAACCGGTACTATTCTCACAATTGGCTCGCTTAACTCTTTAAGCTTTACCCCACTAGACCACATGCTAGTTGATAGGATTTCTCCAATAATCTATACTACATATAATAGACAAATGACTCTCTCTCAAAAAAATTCAAATGTACAAAAAATTATGCAATGTTTACAACACTTTAAAGCAAGGATTTTACAGAATTACAACACGCAAAGCATTGTGTACAATGAAAACAAGCATAACTCGAAATTCAGACCAAAATCTTACAATTATACATTAAATAGCTTTAAAACACCCCTAGACCTATTATTACAATTACTTAAACATAATATACAACTCTCCATAATCAACTTTACTTTTCATCTTATGCACAAAAATAAAAAACAAACAAACTACACAACCCTTCAAACAAAGTCATCGACAAACTACAACCTTAGTGTCCAAACTTCGAACAACAAAAGAAAACATAAAATGAACATAAATCAAAAGAACTCAGTGTTGTTTCTCTTTCGAAACTTCTTACAAGATTTCAAGATCTAAAAGATCTTTACCATTCGAAAGCCAACTCATCATAGATCTATATTAGAAGCGAACCTTCTTTATTAATATCCGAATCTTAAAAGAAAGAGCAAAACAACTTTTGTTTCATTATTTATTATTATTATTTTTCCGATTTAAACAAAAACAAGAACATAAACACATAACCTTATCTTAGACCGTTCAAAGATCTTGAAGCCGAAATCATTGATTATATAGAAAAAAAACAGGGCGGTTGTGATTTGAGTGTTTTTGGGTTTGTGAGACTCAAGAACCAAGCAGAAAAGTGAGTTTATTTGTGTTGTGTTCGTGTGGTTAGCTAAACCAGAAAGATAAATACGGTTTAAGATAACAAAGAAATATAAGGTCTTTATGGTTTGCGTTTGTGCAGTTGTGTTTGATGAAAATGAAATGGAGAAAAAGTGTTGTCTTCACTTTCTGAAAGAAAGAGTGCGGTGGCTCTATATTTTCTATGATTCTTTTTAGGGTTACAAAAATTAGGGATTGTTGGCTATAAGGATAAAATTATGTTATGTGGAGTGGGTTATTATTTGGTTGAAGTTGCAGTTGGGCCGGTGATTTCGGTTAGGCTTACTTTTTTATTCAAATTTTAAAAGAAATATGTCAATTAATTAATGTTAGTAATTTAATCATAGATTACAATAAGTAGCATCACAATAAGTAATGACGATTTCAAACTTTTCTTAACTCTTTGCATCCTTTAGGTTCGTGGCTGTTGATTTAGGCTCGGGTTTCTGTTAGGGTGTTTGAAACTTAAAAACTATAAGCTTGGTTTCGTTTATTAACGATCATTTTTTGCGGTTTCAGATTGAGCAGGTCGGCTCGGTTTTTTGGTTTCACATATTTTTTGAAATCCCCTATCCATAAAGCTAAACTTTATAGAAATCATGTAGTCATTTTAAACAACGAAAAAACGTTGATTACTAAAGTTATTGTTAGAAAAAACATATAAATGAAAAACATTTGTTCATCACAAAATTTAGTTTCAGGGTACTCGCCGTCGCAACGCGCGGGTACCCTGCTAGTCAACATAAGGAAGAGGCTAAAAATCATAATCATATTGACTTCTAAAAGTTGAAGTAATGTCAATCTCATTCGCAAGGAAATCTACATGTGCACTTTTGTTCATAATAAGACACTTTGAACTTTCACACTGACCATTTATTTTAACATGTCATCGCGTTTGATGAGTTGTTTGGGTGATGAAAGCATTTCACAACAATATTTGGATTAGATGCCTCCAACGTTGCAATATAGCCGGGGAACTCGGCAAAATTGCTTTCATAAGTTCCATAAACTACATCTAGTGCTTTTCTTCTCCCATGCCATGCTTTTTTATAAGAAATATCGGCATTTAATGAATTCTAAATGTCTGCTTGAATATTTTTCATAGAATAGGTCGGATCTTGCTCAATAGTGTCAAATGTAGGATACGACCAATGTGATTGTTGTCTTCATGCACATGTCTATCATCATCATTATAATCTCCAACGTCGTTCAAAAACTTCATCGCTCCTTCACTATACGAATGAAATTCCACAGGGTTTTCATCTAAATCATCATTTGAATCTTGTCCAATTTTACTTGAAGTATCACTTTCATCTTCACTTGAATGTGGGTCGTCTTGCTCGGCAAACCCATTATAAGTCTCATTTCTATCAATAATGGGTGGTGATTGTGTGTTTGGACTTGTGAGTTGTGAAGCTACGTAGAAGATTAAAGAAACTTGTGTTATCAATTGGAGTCCAAGCTATAAGGTATTTGTTTGCATGAGAAATTATTAATTGATATGGATAATTTTGTTACAAGTTGAAAGGAGGTAAAAAGATAAATGCTATGTTTGGCAACAAGATTTTGGAAGCGGTTAGGAGCGATAAGCGACAAACGACAAACGACAACGATTAGCAATTTGATTGAAAAGCTTGTTTGCCAACAAAGCAACAAGAGTTAACATATTGTCGAACCACTTCCATTTAAAATGCTTGTTGAATAAGCATTATGGAACTGCTCTAGCATTTTTTTTAATGAAATTACCCATATTCCCTTAAAAATAATGCTTAGTGTTTTATTTTAATGTGTATATATCCTTTTTGGTAATTTGACATTTTATAATTCAGGGAAATGCAATAATGGTCCCTGTGGTTTGCCCAAATT
This sequence comes from Artemisia argyi, assembly GCA_030686995.1. Taxonomy (NCBI): domain Eukaryota; kingdom Viridiplantae; phylum Streptophyta; class Magnoliopsida; order Asterales; family Asteraceae; genus Artemisia; species Artemisia argyi. Next base: position 51,951,405 of record CM060685.1, read on the forward strand.
ACATAATTCGTCCTTGAGTTTTTGAAAGTGCAGGCGGCCTCCCTGTGGGGAAACTTTGGTTCCGTTTTGGTCCCTGGCCACGGACTAAACTTGCAATTTTGAGCAAACCACAAGGACTAAACTTGCAATTTTGAGCAAACCACAAGGATCAAAACGGAACCAAAAACTCCCCACAGGGACGCCACCTGCACTTTCGAAAACTCAGGGACAAAATCTGCAATTTGGGCAATCCATAGGGACCATTTATGCATTTCGTTATCAAACACGTTGTTTAAACAAACAGCTACTACTAGTTAGTGCTATTGCTTGCTTCTTACTGATAGTAAAATGATGAACACATTTTTTTACTAAACAACAAACGAATTAAAAAAATGAACAACAAAGAATTTGGGAGGAAAATGACAAAATAAAATAAAATGAAATACTAACAAATTAGAGAGGATATTTGGAGGGGAGCATTTTTTATTTATTTAAATGAGAAGTATAGAATGGAACAATATATATATATCAGACGTCTAAGTTTTGAAATACAAGCACACACCGGAAATTGAGTCTGGCTATCCAGGTCAACTTTGGAATTTCATGGTCAAATCAGGTTCAAGGATACAAGTATCACCCTCAAACATCTATGGTACGTGTGCTAAAAAGCTTGCACAAGAATGAATAAGTTAGAAAATTTGTGACTTGTTTAAGTTAAACAATTGTGCTGCTATAATACATACTGTAATAATTAAGTAAATTAACACCAACTTGGTTCGATCCAAGTATGACGGGTGAGAAAATGCTTTGTTCCAAAGAAATCCGCAAACGCTTCTTGGATGATTTTGTTATTGAAAGTGTGATACCTGCATGTTTCTAGTGAATAGAACACCATATTCCCGCTCTCGGAAGACAATCTTGGAAAATAGATCTTGTTCTCCATCTCTGGAATCTTGGCTTCAATGCAAAGAGATGACGCACTACAAATAAAAATCATATGTTTCCCTAAACTATCTATTTTCACCCATTCTTGTGTAGAACCCTTCAACTCGAATACCTCGATTGATTCTCCAAACTTGCCCACGATGACATGTAAGAGATGCCCGTCACATCTTACTTGGTAAGACTGGGGCAAAGATGTGCAGCAGCTTGTCGGCGCTGGAACTACATAACGCTCCCAATATAAATCTTCTCTTCCCATCTCTTTATAAACCTGAAGTCCTCCATCAGCTCTCATAGCAAAAAGATCATGGCCATACAATGTTAAAAGCGAATAGGAATATATATCATCAACATCAAGATCCAGAATAACGTTACGCCAGGATGGCTCCCCCGATACAAAATGGATGAACACCTCACATCCAGCTAATGCAACAACCATACAGTCAGAAGAAGTAGGTGGTGCTGAGAAACAAAAGGCAGTTTCATAGTGTAATTCTGGAAGCTCGCGGATTTCACTTGTGAAAGGGTTAAAAAAAACCAGTGAATCATCAGGTTTTAAGATCAGCAACCAACCATACCTCGCACACTTTATTTTGAAATCACAAATCAATTGTTGAGGTGTTTTTATAAAATACTTGTCACCAAACATGGGATCTGTAAAAGTCATAACCCCTCTATGCTTGTCAAACACCATTAGCCATGGTGAAAGTAATGAATATGTCTGCAACCGCTTTGATGCTTTCCCATTGTTGCATTGAATCAAAGGTGCTGCTGAATGACAAAGTTTGCATGTAGAACGGAACTTGAGGTATTCGACACCAACACAAAACTCCATAACCACTTCCAAAACATGTAGCGGAATATTGAGCAGGTGTAATTCATCTTCATCATCATTAACTGGTCTTACAATCATATCATTATCCATGTCATCTTCTTGTTCAGATTCAGCATGATCACTTTCTAATCTACACAAACTCTGATTTTCAGGAAAACAATTTCATGCTAATATAAAACAAGTACTAGAAAATCGTATTTCAATTTTGTCTTCAAATATAAAATCAAATATTTTCAAAAGAAATGATTCTAGATATATAGAACTAAGAACTAAAATAAAACAGCTCCTTAAAAAATGTGAGTTTGTCTATTTTATTTTCACTTTCATTTAGTAAATTATACAATACGATAATAATATTGAACAAGTAAATTAACACCAACTTGGTTCAATCCAAGTATGACGGGTGAGAAAATGTTTTGTTCCAAAGAAATCCGCAAACTCTTCTTGGAAAATTTTTGTTATTGAAAGTGTGATACCTGCATGTTTCTAGTGAATAGAACACCATATTCCGGCTTTGGGAAGACAATCTTGGAAAACAGATCTTGTTCTCCATCTCTGGAATTTTGGCTTCAATGCAAAGAGATGCCGCGCTCCAGATAAAAATCATATGTTTACCATTTATTTTCACCCATTCTTGTGTAGAACCCTTCAACTTGAATACCTCGACTGATTCTCCAAACTTGCCCACAATAACTTGTAAGAAATATTGTTCACATCTAACTTGGAAAGACTGAGGGAAGGATGTGCAACAGCTTGTTGGCACTTGACCTACATTACGCTCCCAACATAAATTTCCTCTTCCCATCTCTTTATAAACATCAAGTCCTGCATCAGCTCTCATAGCATAAAGATCATGGCCATAGAATTGTGAAAGCGGATAGGAATATAAATCATCAACATCAAGATCCAGAATAACATTATGGCAGGATGGTTTCCCAGATACAAAATAGATGAAAACACTACGTCTAGTTAATGCAACCATACAGTCAGAAGAAGTAGGTAGTGCTGAGAAACAAAAGGCAGCTTCATAGCGCAACTCTCGAAGCTCGTGGATATCACTTGTGAAAGGGTTAAAAAAGACCAGTTGATCATCATTAGCTGGTCTTACAATTATATCATTATCCATGTCCTCTTCTTGTTCAGATTCAGCATGATCACACTTTACTGATCTTACGACTATCTGAGCATGATCTAACAACCTACACAAAATATGATTTTCAAGAGAAGTTTCCAGCTAGATTAAAAGATGTAGGGTAAATATATGAAAGCAATAGAATACCTGGTGCATTCTGGCATTTCCCACACTGACAAGTGGTTTGATCCCGCCAAACAACAAGGCCCAGAAGATACAGATAAGGTTTTATCTTTAACATGGTACGAGTATACAATTTTTCCTTTGTCGCCAAAAATATGTATATAACCCCCAAATTCAGATGAGGCAATTGCAGAGCTGTAAAGTACTGGTGACAAATCAGTGACAAATTCCACGGATAACATGGTGTCTTTGAGGTCATCTATTTCTTCCCACTTCATATTATCCATGTCTAGTTTAAACACATTCACTGCACCAACAGTCATACTTATCTTGTCTTTAAAACCTAAAACAATGGTGAACAGTTCTGTGCAAGATCCTTTCAGAGTAAGAGTAAAGCCGTGACAATCAAGTGAATCAACGGTTCTTTTTATGGGGAAAAAAAAATATGGCAATAAAGTGATCACAACTTGTGTTTTTTTCTTTCTTTTATCATACTTAAAGATCATATCAACCTCCACAAGAAGTAAACGAATAGGGTCGTCCAATACGTCAACGTTTGCATATAGTTTACCATTGCAATAAGTTAGAGAATGTAACCAACCATCAAAACCAGTTATGCTCATTATTTGTTTAGCATATGTCATTTCAGTCCATCTTAATTCCTTTCTTTTACGTGCATTAGGGAAGAATGAATCGCTCCCGAGCCTACAGTACACAAATTTATGTTTTTTGGATCTCGTTAACAAAAGAACAGAATTGGGGTGGCCGGGTGGGGCTGACAAACAACAACAAGATATGATATCATCTTTATCTCTTTCTGATCCTCTAAGAATCAATGGAGGGAAATTAATGATCTGAGAAGTAATTGGGTTCCAAAGAGACCACATGACATCAGTTGGATAGTTGGAGGAGAGAAGCGCCCAACAGCCAAAGAAACACCCTCGGATACGTTTTCCGAGCAGCTCTGGGATTTTAAAGTGATAATGAGAGAGTGGGTCGTGTAAGTTGAAGAAAATATGAGTTTGTGTGTCGTCATCATTGGCAACAAACCATGGATATTTAGGAGATATGGTAGGCACTTTTGAACCGCAAGAAATCTGCTTACGTTCCATACAAGATGTTCTTTCTTATACTGAATGCACCTGTGTGTCATCGTAGTAATATTTCAAATTTATACAATGCAACTATAAAACAAAATAAGAAACATTTTTTTTAGAATATTTGGTAATCCAAATTAAAATAAGGGTTGACAAGAGTTGATAGTAAGCATTTGAAGGCACCGAGAACATTATCGTACAAATACATAACAAATCAAGCAAATTAATCTCGGATAGTATATCATCATGTTACAAACATACTAATCATGAATAAGACAAAAAGATGACAAATGTGTTAGCAAAAACCACGAATTACCTGGCGAAACCTTAATAGAATAAAAAGAAATGCACAAGACAAAATAAAAAAGATTGGAAAATTATCAAAATCAATTCATGTAATCCTAGACAATAATCGCATAAGAAGATATATGTAGCTTAAATTACTAAGCAAAACCTTAGTGGGATAAAAGGAATTGCAGAAGAACAAAAAAGGCTCGATTTTTATCAAAACATTATAGAGATCCAAACACATATAACATACTTAAAAAGAACATTGATATGGATCTTCAGAATGGGATAATAGTAATGCAACACAATTAGACATAAATCAAACAAGCAAAACTGTATGACATAAGTGACAGCCAAAACCTTAAAAAATGTAGAAGATTTATACAGTTAGGATTTCATATAAATCAAACAAGATGAAAGACACGTGTGACAGCAAAAGCACCAAATTACTTGGAAAGCCTTATAAAAAGTGCAGAAGACCTAATACGGCTCGATTTTATCAAATCGTTTAAATAACTCATAGCACACAACGTATCACTAAACCTCATAAAAAAGACATCTTAAAATAGGATAGAAGCAGCAACAAAATTAAGCAAGCTAGTGGAAGACATAGGTGACAACCAAGACCATAAGAAAAAAGGCCAAAAGACCTAAAAGTTTGGTTTTTTGACAAATCAAACAAGAGAATGACAGCAAGAACATCAAATTACTAAATAAAATCTTATAAAATGTGCAGAAAACGTTGAAAACTCGCTTTGTTTTTTCAACGCTAAACAAGATGACATTATAAGTGACAACAAAAACATCAAACTAAAACCCTAACAAAATTAATAAAGGTATGATTTTAATAGAATTATAAGCGTATAAACAGTTTCCCCATATCTGAAACAATCATATATTCGTCAATTAAGAATATTCATACATGAAGAAAGACCACGAATCTTGATTTTAAAAACTTATCCAATTTTGCACTTGTATTAGTCAATTAAGAATCTTTATAGTTTTTAGGGTTTTTATTTATGCCACAAAGTTGACAAGTTTTGCAAAACTGACATGAAAGATACACTTATTTCCGACTCTAAAACTAAGATTTATCTTTATTTATATTAGTTATAATATCTGTTCACGCACAAGGTTTTTAAAATTTCGTTTTGATTATGTATTATTATCAATTAACAAATGAATCAATTAACATGTTTCAAAAATTATATTTTAGTACTCAAACAATCACATGATGATACTTGACTTGCATGAGATATTAGTGATATATGCTTTTAGTTTTGCAAACCCGTGCTATCAATTTACGATGTGTTTTGTAATTGTGGTATTTCTTTTACTTATATTTTCGCTAAAATATGTAGTATATTTAAATAGCTTTGAATATTGATTCATTTCTTTGATTATGAATAACCATCATAGCATGTTTACTAATGTACTTTTTTGTTTGGAAAATTATATTTTCATAAGTTTGTGCTATTTAGTAGCAAATAATGAGCGTTGATAAAGTTAAAATATGCTCCGTAAAAAATTTAAAACGTTTTTATGGATATCCATGTATAAATTTTAAATAACAATATCATGAGTCGTTATTATAAGTAGAATCACGTATATTTATTTTTATATTATAATAACTCGTGCCTATCATTTGATATTTATATTCCCATTACTAATAGTTTAGCCGTATTTAATATTCAAACCTGTGTACGTATAAATTAAACTTATAAATAGAATAACATGAGTCATTATTTAAAAAAAATAATATAATGGATGAAAGTCTAAAACTAACATTAGTTTTAAAAATATTTAACATATATTAAAACTAATTCGCATGTTTACCAAATTTTGTAATTTTAATGGATGAAAGTCTAAAAACTAATACTAATACTCATGTAATTTTAAATAAAATTAATATTATAAAGTACAGGGGTTATAAAGTGTAAGGGGTTATTTTTTTTTCTTTCTAAAGTTATTAAAAACATAGAAACTTGTAATTTTACACTTAGCTCTATTATTTATTCAAAATTCAACCACTAAAGTTTTATTAATTACTTCCTATTTTTTTAAGTTTTTGTTTTCATAAATTTGATACTTATATTTTTATGCATTTTTTTTCTTAATCAAATTTGTTCACCAAATTTATTAAGTTTGACCAAAATCAATTTAATTTTGACTTTCTATTGACCAATCATCTTGCTCGATTTCGCCTACATGGCAAAATCGAGCTCTCCTATTGGTCTAATTTTTTTTCAATGAGAAGGATTTTGCAAAAACACTCCGAAATGATGTAATTCTTTTATTATATAAAAGATTATGAGATTACCCCCTGTGTACTTTAATATATTTAAGAGTAAATTGCAGAAACCGTCCTTGTGGTTTGCCCAGATTGCATCTTTCGTCCTAGTCTTTCGAAAGTGCAGGCGGCCTCCCTGTGAGAAACTTTGAGGTTCATTTTAGTCCTTGGCCCAAAGTGAAATTACTGAGATACCCTTGTCTTCTACCTCTTTGAGTTGTCAGTTGAACCTTTCTTTTTCTTTTAACTAAAATTCAAGAAAATAAAGAACACCATTTAAATCTTCAAAAAAAATATTTTACCCTAAATTTTTAACTAATCATATTTTCAATCAAAATGCAAAATCACAAGAATATTAACCAATTTCATAAACTCATCTTCAATCACCATCTTCAAAACTCCTAAAACTATGCATATTCATAATCCCTAAAATCACAAACAAAGATAATCATCTTCAACCCCAAAAATATTCAACTTTATAAAAAGCCCCAATTTCAACAATCACAAACCTAAATTTTTAAATCCCTCACTAAATTAAAAACACTCAATCACGAACTATAAATCACTCAGATTTGAAAACAAGAACCTTCATCTTGTCCCAGATGTCCTTGTCATCATCTTCTCCGAACATTGTCTCTATTGTCATTTTGGCGGCAGAGGCTGGTGTGGCTGGTAATGCTGGTGTGGGTGGCGATGGTGTGGTCCGGGATAGTGGTAGTGTGGCTGGTTATGGTGTTGGTAAGGTTGTGGCAGCGTGTGGTAGATGATGATTGTGGTTGTTGTTGATAATAGTTTTGGATGTTGATATTGGAATTTGTTACTTATATGTTTTGAAGATGACTAGAATGGTGATTGTGTGAAAATCAATCTTATTATAGTATAGTAGTATTATATCGAAATGATCCGCGTGAAATACGGATCACCCGAGTCGTATCTGAGTGAAGGTGAATAGAATCAAAAATATTGATTCATGAAAACCGTGAATTGAGAAGTGAAAATATCAATCAAGTAATTCAAGTATTCACAAACAAAGATAAAATATGCAAAGAGTACAAGCTAATTATGCACCAAAGTCTAAAATGTAAAAACGGAAATGCAACCGCGTTATTTAAAACGTAACTTTTATTGAAAAAATGATCCTACAAATGTGAAATTATTTTCTAAAAATCTTAAACTAACAAAAAAAAATTTCAAAGAAAGAAAAATATTTTTTTTGACTTTTCTATTATTTTCTATGAATTAAAAATTGAAGAAAATAGAAAAATAAGGTGGAAAAATGAAAATTAAATTCTGAAAATTCTAAAATATTATAAAAGAATTTCTATTTTTTTTTTCACAGCTTTTTCTGAATTTTTATGGATTTTTGTTTATTAAAAACTATTTAAAAATGATTAAAATCAACAAGAAATTAAGAAAAATACTTAAATTGCTTGGAAAAATCTGGAAAAATTCCAGAAAATCAAAAATAATAAAAAGAACTCTGAGAAAAATTTTGGAATGAAAGTAAGCTAATTGAGTGCTTATTTATGCCAATACAGCTTATCACAAGTGCTTATTATTAAGCACTTGTGAACAAATCTTTATGAAACTTCAAACACATGTTTATGGTGATTAAACAAACTCAGAAATGCAAAGAATTATCAATCTTAATCACATAATTACACAGAATCACCAATTCAATGTAAAAAACTCAAATGATAAGCTCAATGTATAAGCTAAACAAGCACAGAGTTATACAGAAGCAAATCAATGATGCATAATACTAATATTACTCAAACAAAACTCAGAAATACCACTAAACTCAGACACAAGCACAATAGATCATAAGCAGGCTTCAAATGCAATAACAGATCGTGTCCCAAATAAGCAAGTGGACAGGTGCAAAAAGCTCTTACAATAAGCTCTGAATATCAATCAAGTGGGGGCAAAAGAACACTAGCACTACTGAGATTCAAGTTCAAACAATATTCAGTCCTAAATCTAATTTTTACTACTCTAAATTCAAGCAAGTTCAGCAACTAGTTAACACACTACTAATGAAATAGTTGACTATTTATTAACCATTAAGCTTTGACCAATTTGAATTTTAACAACTGAATTCTCCTACTAATTTGATGTTTAAGCTAAAATTATACTAATATAAGCTACCACTAATTATATTCTAACTTTTAGCTGAATTACACTACAATTTATTACTCTAACTAACTATATAAATGAAATTTGCTTAACTATGACTATTACTAAACTTCCTTACTGGTTTAATGAATTGTACCACTACTACTGCACTTACTTATTCCAATTTTGCTCAAATGACAGATATCAAACAACAATTATACCATATGATAGACAGATCCAAACACCACTGATCATCACAGAATACAAGCAATCCAAACACCTCTATATTAGCAAATCTCACTCAATTGACTGTTACAAACTCTAATTTCCAAATCAATGATCAATTTCAACCAGATTCAGTTCCTAAACTCTAAAATCAGCAAACCTATAACTACTATTAACTAAATCCAATAGCTCTGCAAACCACTCAAATTACTAATATAACAAATGAATCAATAAAACTAAGCTCATATAGATCCAAACTACTTAAGTAAATGAGAAATCAAACAAGCTCAATTATACTAACACTTAAACTAAAACAGTAAACAATATCAAATCTCAAACTATACTAATTCAATATAAGAGATAAGACAGATGATACTAAATAAGAATTTGCAAAATAGAGATTACCAAAGCTTTCCCCCTCAGCTAGAACAGAGGGGGCTCACTAAGCAAGCCTGTCTTTTAGATAGGCTCAGACCTTCCTTGTCTGTCTTAATCTATCCAACATATACCACAGCTATCATTGAATCCAACCACCTTTAATTGTCTGATCTAAAGCTCTTGTTGAATGAAAATGGAACAATATACAGCAAGCTATTGAGCTTGTATATATTGTTAATAAGCTGAATGCAGCTTATTGGAGATCTAACACACCAAAACTTTGAAACATTTTTATTTTTTTTTATAATTTTTCTGATTTATATTTTTTTTATTTTTTTTTCTTTTGAAAAATTCTTTAAGATAGAATAAGAGTAAAGTATTTAAGCTGGAATAAAACTAGATTAAGCAGAATAGTAAAATATTAAACAGAATAAGCAGAATTGAAATGAACAATAAGCTGAATTATTATGAAATAAGCACTATTATTAAAATTCTCAAGTAAAAATTACAACAACTAAACTAAAATGCATTCAAATGAAAATTTGACAGAGTTTCTTTACTTACAAACTACACACCTAATTAGCTAAAATGAACATCTATTTATAGGAGGAGAGTGAGGTTAGGGTCTCGGATTGCCAAGCTGGCAATCCGTGTGACCTGTGCTTCTTTAGATCCTCTGAGCTCCCTTGGATTGCTTCCAATCATGTCATCTCTAATATCAACCCTTTGATCAGCTTTGATGACGTGTTCCACCCAATAATATGCAGCCACGTAGCCCCCCTTGTGCTTGTTTGAGTCACTGACACTCTCTGACATCACTGAGCTTCTAGAAACGCACTTGAATTGACGTCCGTACCCTTAATTGTGGTAAATCAATCGGAACAGTATTCTAGGGTTCATAAGCTCTGGTAAAAAGGATTTGGGGGGAAAATGAAAAGCGGGGTAAGTTTTTATTATTTATTTGACCCTCTTTCTTGACCTTTTGACCTTTGACCGTAGAGACCTGGGCTTGAGTAAGGGATGAATGGGCTTTGGATTATATTTTGGGCTTTGGATATTATTTTGGACAAGGCTTTGTTAATGAGTTATATTTTCAGATTTTGAAGTAATAATCTTTCAAGGACCAAATGTGTAATATACTGAAAACCAAGGGCTGATTCTGTCATTATCTCAAAGTATAATTCAGGGACTTATTGTGCCAATCTTGAATACATGGAGGACTAAAGTTGACTTTTGGATCCCAAGCTTTGACTTTTTGACCATCTCCCACTCTCGTGCCCGTTTTTTCCGGTTTTTGCTTGACTTTTTGTCTTTTTGTGATAAATCCGTACCTGCATGTTCACAACATAAAAACACACATTTCTTTGGCATTTAGTTAGCAAAATTAGTCTATTTGGGTCGGTATTTGGCCATGAAATGGTATGTGAATTAACACATACCAAACGGTAATCGCGCAATGCGGCGGCGGGTACCTGTGACTATATTTTACGTTATTCAGTTAAACATTTAGTTGTCTTTATGATTTATAAGTAGAGATGGTTAAGCCAAATAATTTTAGTTTGAACAACCAACCGCTTCCTAACAAATTTTCTAATCAACTTGCTTCCTAATTAACCAAACCTTCCTAACCAATTAGTTTTGAAATCTTTCCATAATAAGCAAGTAAAATTCTGAATTTTAAGTCTTTATAATTATAAATAGTCCCAAATGAATTATATAGTAGTATAGATAAGTTTATTGCTTTGTTGATTTATTTAATAGATGTTTGAGGATGAGAAATATCTTGTTGGTTATTGTTGTTAATTATGGTTAATAAGTTGTTTTTTGTGTGTGTATTATAGTGAGTTTTAGTAAGTGATGAAAGGAGATGAATAAATTTGACATAAAAATAAAATGAAAATTCATATGAAAAATGAAGGAAGAACACAAGGGTATCTCAGCCATTTTACTTTGAGCCAAGGATGAAAATTAACCTTAACATTGTGTTCTCAAGTTGAGTAATAGGAGGTAAGAGGTGAGATCAATATAGAACTCATATTTGCCATAAAATCAATAAACCAATCATAACCATCCATTTTTTTTTATCTAAATTAATAAAAAATTATTTTTCACCTTTTTTTTTTTAAACAACATATCTTACAAACGGTAAATCTTCAAGCTATAAGAAATATACCGTCGTGACGATAATTAAATTATCTTTCTATAGATATGCAATTCTATATACTATCGACGAACTTTTTTTTTTTTTTAATTTTCCGCCTAGAAAAATCATATGTGATTCGTAAAATCACATATGATTTGATTTTAACGAACCATATGTGATTTTTGCAGATCACATGTGATTTTTCTGGGCGGAAATTTTGAAAAAAAAAAAAGTTTGTCGAAAGTATATAAAATGCATATCTATAGAAAGATAATTTAATTCTCGTCGCAATGGTATGATTTTGTTCGCGTAACAATTAACGGTTTGCGAGATATTTAATTTAAAAAAAAAGGTGAAAAAATATATATTTTTTAATTTTGATAGAAAAAATGAATGGCTAGGATTGGTTCATTGGTTATATAGCAAATATTAGGGGTGAGCATTGTTCGGTTTGGCTCGGTTTTTGTATAAAACCGAAACTGAACCGAAATATTTCGGTTTTTGATTTTTAGAAACCATTCGGTTTCGGTTTTGTGTCGGTTTGGTTTTTTCGGTTGTCGGCTTTTTTCGGTTTGGTTTTTCGGTTTTTTCGGTTTCTATACGATCTTTCGAGCTTTGCTTTTTCAAAGTAGATTTGACATATATTATAAAATAACACCTTCACAGCTTTAAAGAGTTGTTTATGTGTCGTAGAGCAACACAATAATAACAATAAAAACCTAATAAAAACAAAAAACACCATAGTTACTCGACATGATATAGTTAAATGTCGGTCTTAGATGCATTTTTACTTTAAATGTCGGTTCGGTTTCTATTGGTCGCTTTTTAATGCTAAAACCAAACCGAACCAAAAACTTCGGTTTTTTCAAAATATAGAAACTGAACCGTCGGTTTTTCAATCGGTTTCGGTTCTTCGGTCTTTTTCGGTTTAGGTTCAGTTTTTTGGTTTCTTGCACACCCCTAGCAAATATGAGTTCTATATTGATCTTTTGTCTATGAGGTAAAGTTAATGAAATTGATGTTTGTTGTGTTCTCAAGTTTTGGTTGGGAGGTAAAGTAGTGAAAGTGATAGGCTTTTGCATTAAAAACTTCCACCCCACTTTTGGGGTGAAAAGGCAACTTTACATCATTTCCATTTCTTTACTCCCTCTTAATTTACTTTACTTTCACTTTTTCCATAATTTTTTCTTGAGAACATAGCATAAAGTTCCTCAAAGGAAGCCGCCTGCACTTTCGAACTGGACAAACTACTAGGACGGTTTCTACAATTTACTCAAGATTTAATAAATGACAAATGACGACAATGTACACAACTGCCATATTAGTCTTGCACACTAGTATAACATTACCAAAACTATACTTTTTTCTAGACCTACATCATTACGAAGTATTAGGGAAGAATTGCGAAACGAATCCTATTTTTTTACTACCTAAACAGAATAAGTGCCTAATCCAAATTCCACTTTTGTTGCGATACTATTATGAAGTGTACAAACATCAAAATATCCGAAAACTTTCATGCAAATATTTAAGACAAATAATCTGCAAATATTTAACACAAAAAAAAAACATTAATATTATATAAATGTGTTCATGAAGATTAAAAAAGACGATTTGTGATCAAAGAGTAAGAAAAGTAAATCATTTATGTTTGTGTCGTTATTTGATCCTCCATCTACCTATTTTCTTGTTCTTTCTCTATATTGTTTCTTGGATAACATCTTCCCGACTGTCTCTAGCTTAGATCAACGTTTGTATAGCATCTTCATCTCTTTTGATTTCAAGGTTTGATTGTTTTATCAATTTGCCACACTGCTCAATCAAAAGCAATTCTATGGCATTTTTGCCTTTGTTGCACTTCTCCCAAATTTCTTGGGAGATGCCAGCGTATGGGCATACATTTGGTGCTTGTGTGGATGTTAAGGACACCATTAATGCTGATGGTGGTGGTAATGGACTTTTTTGTGATGGTGTTTTTATTCAAAGAAGAGGTAGAGGAGGACGACAATAGTTAAACTTTGCTTAAAGTTTGTTGGAACGAGAGGAGGAGGACGATAATGATCTTTAAAAGTGAGAAATGATGGTTTCTTAGTTTATATAACATAACAATATCTAAGAGATGATCATAATTACGAAATGGATGCATAGGACTTTGAAATGATGCTACCAATTATGAGGGAGTACCAATTTATACATCACATAGTTGTACCACACTTAAATCATTCTTTGTATGCTTATACAATTGTGTATGCATATCAAAAAAGAGATTGTGCATATCAACTCCTTCATTTATTGCGAGGTGCGTACGTTACGCATGCGAAATTTTTATACGGTATATAATGAGAAAATTGCAAAAATTGTCTTTGTGGTTTGGCCAAATTGCACGTTTCGTCCTTACTGTTCATTAATTGTAAAAATGGTCCGGATTTGGCACTGTTTCATTCACTTTTGGTCCTTCGGCATTGCAAAAATCGTCCTTGTGGTTTGGCCAAATTGCACGTTTCGTCCTTGTGGTTGCAAGGACGAAGGACCAAAAGTGAATGAAACAGTGCCAAATCCGGACCATTTTTGCAATTAATGAACAGTAAGGATGAAACGTGCAATTTGGCCAAACCACAAGGACGATTTTTGCAATTTTCTCGTATATAATCCAATCTAAATTATTATCCTAATAATATAGACTTATTTTTTATTCCACGTTCTCTCTCAAGTTACTGCCACCCTTTTTTTTTTACCCAAATTACTTTTGAAGATGATTCTTTCAAAAATTAAAGTAAAAAGTAAAATTTTTTTACCCTCTTTGACCAACTCAATTAGTTACAAGGGAAACCTTGCTAACTACAACAAATTACAAGGATAACCTTGATCACTACATGTAGCTTTAAAGGCATCATACTTCTTTGACTATATCAGGAGAGTTATCAGTTTTTGGCCGTTATTCACTGTCTGTTTCATCGGATGACTTCTACAAGATTGTACAACTTTCCATACTTAATGTTGTTTCTAGGATTATGTGTGTTGATATAAATAATGCCTAAAAACATTATTAACATATATCGATATCTCTATGTTTTGATAATCACAAAACGTAAACTCATTGAACTACAAATTATGACGTAAACAAGTATTTAGTCGTAAATATTTGCTTTAGCATCCATATCACTTAAGGTATGAACAAACAAAGTGTCTAATGCATTTTATGATCAAATGAATTTTTATTTTTACAAACATTACATTTTATTAAAGTGGGACAAACATTTTTAAACTTATACAAAACAATTTTGTATTTATAAGAAATGTTTTAATCAAAATAAATAGTTTGAATTCAAATTTCAACCCAAAAAACGGCTACATTCTTCAGGAAAAACCTCCCTCATAAAAAGACAAAAAAATCTGAAGAAAAAATATTTTTTATTAGGCGGCCCCCTTAATTATACTAGGCGGTCCCCTTAATTATTAAGGGGACCGGCACCCAATTAAGGGGACCGGCCACGCTCCCAAACAGTATTTTTTCCCTTATAAACACTGGTTCATTCCACAGATTTTTCTCATCTTTTGCACCCCAAAACTTTATGTTATAGATCTCATTTCTATTCTCTAAAATCCTTTGATCATACATATATAAATCTTTGTTTCAAAGTGATCCAAACCTCTACCTTTCAAGTGCAAGAGAAGAATACTTTAATCCTTCAAGAGAAGAAGTATTACAACTTGTTGTGACCTCCACATCCAAGTTGTTAGAGCATCATCCATTGTATCTATTTCTTTATGTAACTAGTTGTGAATATTTGATAGAAGATAGATTAGCAAGGTGTGTAGATAGAGTGAGTGTGTAGTAGATAGTTGTGAAGTAGAGAAATTGGGAAGTAGATAGTTGTGAAGAAGATTGTTGTGAAGTAGATAGTTGTGAAGATAGATAGGTGTGAAGAAGTAGTGTTGTGATTAAGTAGTGACTAGGTGTGAAGAAGTAGTGTTGTGATTAAGTAGTGACTAGGTGTGAAGAAGTTGTGTAGAAGGTGTGAATAAGTTGTGACGAAGTTGTGGTGTGTATATTGGTGTGTAAGGTTTTCTCCGCCATAAGGGAGCTTGTTGACATAGTGAAGAAAACTCTCGAGTAGGTGACTCGAGGAGTGGAGTAGGGCAAGGAAGGTGTCCTTGTAGCCGAACCACTATAAATCCTTTGTCTCGCGGTTAGATCTTTCCATATCTTACTTATTATCTTGCTTATATCGTTATTACTTTTGTAGATGTAGAAGTATATATATATATATATATATATATATATATATATATATATATATATATATATATATATATATATATATATATATATATATATATATATATATATATTTGCTCATATGGTGCTAGTATTGATTTTACTTAAAGATCAAACGAAAGTTTCATTCACAAAACAAAGTTTTTACAATCAAACTAAAAAGGTAACATACATATAATTGATCATTTCGATCAAGTAAAGTTTTCATACAAAATATAACTAAGGATTATAAAATAAACGATTACTTACTTATCTCTCGTATATAGATATAATTGTTTATATTGTGAATGTGTTGATTTCACATACTTAGCTTATATTATTATTGTTCATACTTAGATATAGTTGTTCATATTGTTCAAGATTTGAGTTCACATAAGATTGAATCAAAGTTTTAAAAGCAAACAAGGTTTTAAAACTAAACTAAGTTTTCATAATAAAATTAAAAAGACGTAAAACTATTCAACCCCCCCTTCTAGTTTTCCACAATTGGTATCAGAGACAGGTTAAACAAGTTTTTTAAAATATACTGTATTTTAAAACTTGTATCGATCTATGGAAACGGAAAAATATTTAGAAGGGCAATCTATGCAAAGACCACCACTATTTGAAAGTGATGGTTTTCTTTATTGGAAAAATAGATTCGAAACTTATGTGAAATCAAAAGATCTTGATCTTTGGCATGTCATTACCTTTGGTGATTTTCCCCCTATTCAATATAATTTTGAAACTAAAATTGATGAAATTGTATCTTTTGAAAAACAAAATGATGATTTGAAAAAGAAACTAGCAAAAAAATAATGAGGCTAAAATGGTTATTTATAATGCGTTACCACGCAAAGAATATGAAAGAATTTTTATGTGTAAAACCGCAAAAGAAATTTGGGATTCTTTACTAATCACTCACCAAGGTAATAGTCAAGTTAAAGATAACAAAATAGAACTTCTTGTTCAACAATATGAACAATTTACGATTCCGGAGGAGGAATCAATAGATAATGCTTTTGATAGGTTTAACACTATCATCACAAGTTTAAAAGCACTTGATGAGAATTTTTCTAGTAAGAATTTTGTTAGGAAATTTCTTAGGGCTCTTCATCCAAAATGGCGAGCTAAAGTTATGGCGATTGAAGAATCGAAGAACTTGTCAACTCTTCAACTTGATGAGTTGATCGGCAACTTGAAAGTCTACGAAGCAATAATAAAGAAAGACTCCGAGATGGTCAATGGAAAAAGAGAGCAAAGCAAGTCAATTGCGTTGAAAGCTAGGAAGGAATCTAGTAACGAGGATAGCTCAACCTCCGAAAGATATGACGAAGAATATGCGATGGCCGTAAGAGACTTCAAGAAATTCTTCAAAAGGCGAGGAAGATTCGTTAGACAACCGCATGATGAAAGGAAAGCAAACCAAAGAAATAAAGATCACAAAAATGGCAAAAGTGATAGGAAGTGTTTCAAATGTGGTGATCCAAATCATCTCATCGGAAAATGTCCAATGATGTCAAGAAATCAAAATCAAAAGGCGTTTGTTGGAGGAGCTTGGAGTGATAGCGATGACGATGAGAAAGAAATCACAAATGAGGAGAAATGTCTTATGGCTAAGACATCAAGCGAGGTACGTTCCGAAACCGAATACTTTAGTGACGAAAATTTATCATTAGACGAAAAAGACCTAGATAGTGAATATAATAGGTTATGCAAATTAGGTCAAAAGGTTATAGCTAAAATTAAGTCACTAAAACATATTAATAATCTATTAGAAAATGAAGTACTCGAATTAAAAATTAGACTACAACATTTGGAAAAAGGAAAAGAAGTTTTTATAGAATGTAAAACATGCATAGAGGTTAATAATGAAAACGAAAAACTTAAAGATGAAATTTTCAAACTTGACAAGTTTAAAAATAGTAGTAACCTACTTAAGAAAATAATAAGTGTTCAAGAAACTTCGGGAGATAAAACTGGTCTAGGATTAACCTTAACTAATGTTTCAACTAGTGAAAATAAAAGTATAAAGTTTGAATGTGAATCTAGTAAACAAAAATCATTAGAATCAAAACATAAGTATATACTTACAAAAGATAGAAAAATACCCATTGCAAATGATGAAAAAGTAAAAACTTTTTATAAACCATCCTTAAAGACCGAAGTAGGATCCTCTAAATTTAAATTAAGATCTAAAACTCCACCACCGAGAAAACCAAATAATCTTCATACTCGATCTAAAACACCTCAACCTAGAAGAAACCAAAATAGACAAAACTACAATAATACTAGTCATCAAATGTGGAATTATCAACCAAGTTACAATCCTTGGGGGATACTACCACCATACATGCATCCTAGCCAAATGTTGAATATGTTTGGACCAAACAACTTTGGACCAATGAGACAATGGGAACTAAGTGGCTAAGCTGTCAATCTTGGAAGAAGTTGGAATATCATCTACAAATGACTTCTATAAGTCAACATGGTCACTTGAAGTGCTTGAAGATATTCCATTGAAGACTAAAAAGTACGCGTTTCTTTTAAGTTCATCGCTATAATTTGCATGCTTAGATATATGATTAGTTAGATTAATGCTTAGCTATACATATATGTGTACATAATAGCTTATATTCTTATAACCTAAAAACATCATTTGTTGACTCTCCTAGGAATAAGATAAAATTGTTCATTGCCGAACGAAATAGAAAATGGAAATCTTCTATATCCACTATTAGCAAACTCATGGTGATGAAGTGAAATGAGTTAAGTGGATTGATCGTTAATATAGAAGTTGGATTAGATCCCTCGCATAAGAAAACTATGGATGAAACAAGCTCTCGTAGACTATGGCATTAAGTTAGATAAGCGTGCGAAAACAAAGGAACTATAGATGTTAGGTTATACCCCATTCAACACTCTCGCATCTAACATATAAATTATCGTCTTCATTTCCTTTAGGATCATAGGATATGTAGAAACGATAGCATGAGATAATAATAGGCTTAACCAATCCTCTTGAGCATGAGATCTTTAATAAACATTTTTTTAAAATATTTGATTTATGATATTTGTTGTCAAAAATATAATATCTCTAAAAATATGCAAAAACCTCACATTTTGGAAAATAGTTTTTCAAATAACTATCCCACTTTTAAATAACATGTTTTCACTATCAATATCCACAATTTTGTTTTGATCAAAACTAAAGATTGGGAAAATATTCTTTACCGTTCATTCACACATTTTGAAGTAAAAACCCAATCTATTTTATTCAAATAACTCTCACATCTAAGTGAAAACTTACTTTCAAACATTGTTGAATAATTGATGAGGCGAAAAATGAACCACTTTTAGGGGGTCATTTAAGCCCGGAATTGAATTTATTTGATCAAATATTGCCCTAAATCGTTCCTTTTGTGATTTTAGGTACTTTGGGAGTGAAATCTGGAAAAGAAGGCATTTTGGACGTTTTTGGAGCATAAAAGTGAAGAAAACGACAAAGTCTCAATTTTCCAAGCTGGGAACAGTAGGTGACGGCGTCAAGAAGGAATTTCTGACGGCGTCAAGAGTAATTTCCATGACGACCCAGTACAGATTTGACGGCGTCACAAAGTAGGGCGTCAAGAGTAAAATGCATGACGGCCTGGAAAATGCTAACACATGACGGCGTCAGAAGTAGATCAAGGCAGTCCGAGAAGTATTTTGGCGGCGAGATGACGGCGTCACAAGATTTGTCTTGACGCCGTCAGACCCTATTTCCTATATATATTTTTCTAATTTTCACATTAAAAAAGGAGAAGTTTTGGAGAAACCCTAGGTCCGAACTTAAGACGAATTTTACAGGTTTTTCAAGGGTTCTTTGCCCTTGATCCCTTTCATGTGTAATTAAGATAAGTATTCTTTTAATTCAATCAATATGTCTATGTGTTGGTTGTCTATATCTTGTTCTTGTCTTAATTCCACCATGCTAGGCTAGATCTATCTTGTGTTTGCTTGGATCTAATGAAACCTAGATGTTAATTATGTGTTGATTACTTGTTTATGGTTGTATTGGATGAATGAATTCGATGTTAGGCTTAAGAAAACTGGCAGATCTCCAATTGGTAACATGCTTGAACGTCTTAAGAAACATGAACCGATGTGCACTAGGTTTTATTGGTTGTATTTACTGCATGAGTAATTTCTAATGATCCCATGTTAGGAGTTTTTAATGGCTCGACATAGGAGTGAAGTAGGCACTCATAGGATTGGGGAAGTAAGTGCGCCACCCCATAAATGGTATTAAGGAATACAATCCGTCATCCACGCAACTATAACAAGTAATTAACGTGTAAAAAATGTCTAGGGAGTAGTGAAATCTAAGTAAACACATTTTCTCCACTTATTGCTCACAACCTTAGTACAATTTAGTTTGATTTTCATTTTTAGTATTTTATTTTGATTGCATCTTTAGTATTGGGTTAGTTGACTAGCAACTAATTCCGCCCAAATCCTTCAAACCCGAGATTTTAACTTGCTTTCTAAAAAATATAAAAATACAAAAATAATCTTCCATCATCTTTAGCACTAGTAATTAGGTTTTCTAATCCTAGCGACACTATTCCTAGCTGAACGATCAATCCCCCGGTACTTGTCACTATACTATACTACAACGATCAGGTACACTGCCTGGTGGGGGTTGTAAGCTTCTCAAGATCCCTTGAGAGGTAAAGCCTGGTGCGATTCCCACGTATCAAGTTTTTGGCGCCGCAGCCCGGGGAATAGTTATTGTCTAGGTTAGAATTTCTTTTTATTAGGTCTACTTGCTAGATTCCTTTCTAGTAAGATTTTATTTTTCTTTTTTAGGTTTCTTTAGTCTATCTTCTTCTTTGTGTCTTTGTTCGTAACTCTTCACCACCCGACAACATGCACAATCCCAAAACTATAATCCCAACCTCATTACCAACACTTTACATGTTGCTCATTCAACAAAAACACCATCCACTCATGAAGCATCTGTTCCACCCATATCATGTTTTCATGATTACCCAAGCTCAAACATGTCTCCACCACCAAGAGTATCACCACCACATCCTACAACTTCATATGTCATTCCTACGTTGCATGTTCAAACCCTCACCCAAGACAACTATCATGCTCCACCACCATCACCTTCCTCCGAACACTTAATGTTCGTTGAGGCGCTAAAAGAATCCCATGAGCTTAGTGCTCTTTTAGCCTTACATCTTGCTCAACGCAATTTGGATCCACCTTCATCTAGATCACCCTCATCACCACTGATGAGTGTGTAAATACTCATCATTTCTGTTACATTTAAACTGCAAAAACATATAAAAACACACAGGAATGCCTTAAAATACATAAAATATCCTTGGATTGTGTCTTTATGCAAAAGGATTGAAAAACTGATGAAAAACAAAACATTTCACATAATTTACAGTTTCAGTCCATGAACTTTGAAAAATTGGCAAAACTAGTCCCTGGTAAATCAAAACATGAAAAATATCATCAAAGGTCCTTAGGGATTTATAAGTTGTCAAGTATAGTCCTTTAAAGTTAAAAATTGCAAAATGACAACTTTAGTCCCTCAAGTTTGGAAAATGTCAAAAATAGTCCCTAAGGTTTTGTAAATGCAAAAATATGAAAAATAAGCCTTGTACTATTCCTAATTGGCAAAAATGGACCTTATGATAACTTTTGAGAAGTTACAAATTAAACCCTTCAAAATTCAGAAAATTACAAGTTAGGTCCCTGAAGTTTGTGGAATTGGCAGAAAAGGTCCCTGGGTTTTGAAAATGAAAAAAATACATCTTTGGTCCTTAGGTTATTAATAAATGACAAAAATAGTATTTGAAATTACTTTGGGAAATTACAAAATCAGTCCCTCAATTTTTGTCAAATTACAAAAGTGGTCCTTGTGTAACATATAAACAAACCGGACTCTTTAATTATTATAAACCCCAAATCCCAATCCAGTCCACTAGCCTAGCCCACCCTTTTTTATTTTTGGGCCTAACCCTTTTTCCCAGCCCACCAAGCAAACCCAACTTCCTTTTTAATAAAACGGGGGGTCAAACCCCTCGTTGACCCGTCTTCCCCAATACCACCACAACTGTACACACCACTCACCCTCCCCTGCAACTAAAAACCATGGTGGTTTCACTCCACCTCAACTTCCAGCTCACCACCTACCCTCCACACCTCATCACATCAACCCACTTCTACATTAAATGCTTTCTCCACAACTTTTCCCTCCAAATCTATTCACTGCCTCTGTTTTCAACCTAAGCCCCAACTTGCATCAAAACTATCTCAATTGTCCCCCCTTAGTTACCACTAAACCCCAAACATCCTTAATTAGTCTCAAACTGCCTCAAGCAACGTGTATTGAAATTGGCGCCAAAACAGAATTTAAAGGCTAGGATGACTTTGACTAATCCAATGGCTGAGGTTAATGATGGGAAATGCTCAGGATCACATGGGGAGTCCAAAAAGTCTATAAAGTTGAAGAAAGAAGCATTGTGGAGTGGTATCTAGTTTAATTAAATAAAATTGTATGTCGACTTATTAAGTTTCTAGGTTTCCAGTTTATGTTATGTTTTAAAGTTTCAATTCTAGTGTTGTAAGTGTATTGTAAAACTTCCTTTAATAATAAATTCCAAGTTTGTGTATGAATTCAGTTTGTGCAAGTTTAAAATTAAAAATTCTCAATTTGCTCAAGTGATATTCTTAGTTGATGTTATTCTGGACATATACTGATACATATAAGCTCCTATAAAGCTTATAAAGGCTTTTAGTAAGTTACAATTCAATATAGTAAAAAAATTTCCACAAATACAAAGTCAGTCAACATAAGTCAACTGTGCAAGTTTTGGATGTGATTTCTGGATTCAGAGTTGATTTAGAAGCAAAAGGAGCTGTGGAAAATGGTTTAGATCCTCAGGGAGGAATTAGGTTCTTGGTTCTTGGTGTTTCATACTCACAATCCCAAAGTTATTTCACATCTCGTTGGGATCTAACGATCCGGGGAAACACTAAACTCACCGGAGTATTGGCCTAAGCTGTGTGACTTGTTGACCATAACTTGGTTGATATTATCTGACTGTTTCACACCAATCAAAATTTGGCGCCGCTGCCGGGGAGGTGTGCTGCGTATTACGACTTTTTGAAATATCTGTGAGTTTGAATTATCACACTTTGTTATATATCATCTTTTTGTCTATATTTCTTTTCTATTTCTATTTTTAGTTTCCCGTCACTCTAAGGATTCTTAGAGTCGTCTCTAGTGTATGCGCACTCGTTCTTCTAGGTCAACAAGCCCTTTGCGTGAGCTTGTCAGAATTCCTCGAAGACGCCGTAGACGTTCTGCCCCAACAGCCGTATCTGAGGAACGTGCTGTTTCCCCAAACAAAGTTATCATGGCAGAAGACCGTCCGATGAATGAGCTTCTCCAAGCACCCATTGAGGGTTACGGAGACGCTATTGTTGTCCCAGCCATTGTGGCTGAATACTTTGAGCTCAAAACCGGGTTACTAAATCTAGTAACTTCAAGCCAATTTTATGGTTTTGAGAGGGATGATCCTCATGCTCATATTCGATGGTTTAATAAAATTACCTTTACCATCAAATACAAGAACGTCCCTTCCGAAGCAGTCAAACTTCTTCTTTTCCCGTTTTCTCTTGAGGGGGCAGCCCGGATTTGGCTGGAAAAACAACCTCCTCGTTCCATAACGTCATGGGAAGATTTAGTTACCAAATTTGTAAATGAATTTTTTTCCCCGTCCAGAACGACAAGTCTTAAAAATGAAATCATCAAATTTACTCAAAGGTTTGATGAATCGTTTGGTGACGCATGGGATCGTTTCAAAGAATTGCTTCGTCGATGTCCTCATCATGGTTTCACTGAATTAATGCAAATTGACACGTTTTATAATGGTGTGAGTCAATCTGACCAAGATTCTCTCAATGCCTCCGCGGGAGGTAATTTTTTGAGCAAAACCACAAAAGAAGCTTTAGAAATCATTGAAAATAAGTCCAAGGTCCGCACTACACGCACAAAACCATATAACTCCCAAGTGAGTGCTGGTCCTTCTTCTTCATCACCCGTGAGTACTTCTAGCACCGATGCTAAGATAGATAAACTCATGGACGCCATTCAAGCTTTGGTTCTTTCAAACCAGAAAAAAGTCACTTTCACACAAAACCCTTCACATGCTGAAGTAAAAAAGGTGGAAGTTTGTGTCACTTGTGGTGGCCCACATGCTTACTACAATTGTACTGCCACCGATGGTAGTCCTTTTGAAGCCAATGCCTTAGCCTGTACTACAAATCAGGGGGGTAATCAATACCGTCCTCAAATGGAACCAAGTTACCGTGCTAACACACATATGGGACCACCCGGGTTTAACCAAAACCCAAATTTGAAAAACAGAAACTAGAACCAACCCCGAATGAACCAAGGTTATCAAAACCAAGGGAATTTCAATCCTGGACAGAATCAAGGTTTCCACAATCAAGGAAACTTTAACAGAAACAATTTCAACCCCGGAAATCATTTTCAGGGAAATGGTAACCCAAATCAGGGAAATTTTCAGCCACAACAAGGTTATAATCAAAATAACCGTGTCCAAAATTTACCCAACCAAACATAAGCCATTCTCCCAGCTCCACAATCATCATCAGATGAGTTGTTAAAGCAGTTCATGAAAACTCAAGAAGAGACAAACAGGTTGTTGGTCAGCCAGATTTCTGAAATTAAGAAATCTTTAAATGAACAACCCTCGGGCTCTGGAAAACTTTCGAGCAACACGATCGCAAACCCGAGGGGCGATGCAAAGGCGATCACGACCAGGAGCGGAGTTTCATATGATGGAGCTACTGTTCCCACTACCCCTTCTTCTTCTTCTCCTAAGGTAGTGGAAAATAACGCTGAGGTAAATAAGGACGAAGTACTTCCTACTCATAAGGGAGGTACCCAAGACGTCCCACCTCATGTTGTCCCGAAACCCAAACCAAAACCTAGAGTTGTTTTTGAACCAAATGATATTCCAGTTGAAACACCTCAGTCCAAACCTTCTACCTCCTCTATTCCTTACCCTTCGCGCTTGAGTGAGCAAAAGCTTGGTGAAAAAGCTAGTCACCAGATGGATAAATTCTTTCAAATCTTCCAAGATTTGCATTTTGACATTAGCTTTGCGGATGCTATTATTCTGATGCCCAAATTTGCATCAACAATCAAACACTTGCTAAGCAATAAGGAGAAACTGTTTGAAATGGCAAAGACTCCCTTGAAGGAGAACTGCTTAGCAGTTCTTTTAAAGAAGCTTCCCGAGAAGCTGGGAGATCCTGGAAAATTTCTAATACCATGTGTATTTCCAGGAGTGGTTGATTGCTATGCCTTGGCCGATCTTGGTGCAAGTATCAACCTAATGCCATATTCAGTTTGGAAGAAACTTTCTCTTCCTGATCTTACTCCTACCTGCATGACTTTAGAGCTTGCAGACCGATCGATATCTCGTCCTCTCGGCATTGCCGAGGACGTGTTTGTAAAGGTAGGAGAATTTCATCTCCCCGCTGACTTTGTAGTGGTTGATTTCGATGCTGATCAAAGGGTCCCTCTCATTGTTGGGAGGGGTTTCCTTAGAATGGGTCATGCTCTTATCGATGTATTTGAGCAAGAAATCACTTTGCGTGTGGGTAATGAAGCTGTTACATTTAACCTCGATCAAACCTCGAGGTACTCCTCCAATTATGATTCTGAAGCAGTTAATCAAATAGATATCATAGACATTGCTTCAGAGGAGTATTCTCAAGAGTTTCTTGGTTATTCTCATAATTCTGTGAGTGGGGATGCCACTCCATCATCTGAACCTATCATTTCCGACTCTTCCCCTTCTCTCACTCCGTTTGAGGGAAGTGATTTCCTTTTGGAAGAGGTCGAGGCTTTTCTCAAAAGTGATTCAGTTCCATCGGGAATTGATAACACTGAGATTGATCTGGAGGGAGATATTCTTCTCCTTGAGAGATTGATAAATCAAGACAATTCTCTTCCACTCCCTCCCGTACAACTTCATAATCAGGAAATCAAATATGTTGAGGAAACTGATGATTTTCCTGAGGTCGAACTCAAGGACTTACCTCCTCATCTTGAATATGCATTCTTGGAGGATGATGATAAATTACCCGTCATTATTGCCAAAGGTTTAAGTGTTGAGGAGAAGATTGCTCTCATAAAGGTCTTGAAGTCAAACAAGCAAGCAATTGCTTGGAAACTCTCTGATATTAAGGGTATTAACCCAGATTTTTGTACACACAAAATCTTGATGGAGGATGACTTCAAGCCTGCAGTGCAACATCAAAGAAGGGTAAATCCAAAAATCCATGATGTGATTAAACAAGAGATTCTTAAACTTCTTGATGCAGGATTGATTTACCCTATCTCTGACAGTCCATGGGTGATGAGTGTCTAAATACTCATCATTTCATTCACATTTAGGCTACTAAAACATCTGAAAACATACAAATATGCTTCAAAATATGGAAATATCATGAAATTGTGTTTTTAAGTGTTACAAGTGCAAAAAGGATGAAAACTGATGAAAAACATATAAAATATTCTTAATTTACAGTTTCAGTCCCTGAACTTTGACAAATTGGCAAAACTAGTCCCTGGTCAATTAAAACTTGTACAAATGTCATAAAAGGTCCTTGGGATTCATAAGATGTTAGGAAAAGTTGACTCCTCCCAAACTAACCAGTCAGCCTTGTGAAGCTGTTAGGCCCACCTGGGAGAAAGTGCAAGTTAATATTGACCGTGGAAATATAGGGAAATCCCCGGATCGTTAAATCCCAACGAGATTGAAATTGTATTTGTTGACGGATAGGAAAGTGAGTGGTACTGAGGACAGTAATAAATATGATTTGAGAGTTGATTACACTACTGATTGCTTGATATTTGGAAAATATGAAATTATAACAGAAATACAGAAATAAACACAAAATCAGATAATCAGATAACAGACAGAGAAAAGTGGTATTTAACAAGTTACAAACTACAGGGACTAAAAGTGAAACTTTTTAAAACTTAATATTAAAGAGAATAGAAAATGAATTTGAAATTATGAAAATGATTATTATAATATTTAATTACTATTTAATTAATAAAACTAATTAAAATCTAATTTAAGACTTAATTTAAATTAACTAAAAATTACAACTATTACAAATAAACCTAAAAACTTAAATAAATAATTTCTAAACTTAACTAAGAACTTGAAGAAAGTATAAAAAATTAAAATAAATATTTTTGTCTTTTTATAAGTATTTTATTAATTAAATACTATTTAACTTAATTAAACTATTTTAACTATTTTAAGTTACTATTAATACTAAATTACCTTAGAAAATTATGATAAAATTTATAAAACTATTTAAACACTACAGGAATACTACAAAATTATAAAAACTTGCTAAAAATTATATTTAAGCTAATTGACTAATTAATTACTATTTAATTAATTTTAAACTAATTTAATTAATTTAAATAAGAAAATTATTAAATGAACAGGGGAAATTATGAAAATATTTTTTAAAAGTCTTAACTATATTATAAAACTTAGGAAAAATATAAAATTCTACTTTAGTTGATTAAAATTAAATAAAACTATTTAATTACTAATATTACCTATTTAATTATTTAAACTAGTTTTAAATCTAATTAATAGTAAACTGCTTAGGAAAATTCTAATAAAATTATTTTAACTACTTTAAGGTACTAAGTAATTTATAAAATTATAAAATTGGACAAGTGCTTATTAATAAGCTAAAATGAAAATTAATTAGATAATTTCTATTAAATAGAAGCTATCACTATTTTTATGTTTGCTTTTTCTTGTTTTTCTTTTACAAAACTATTTAAATACTTAAATAATGAAACTTTAATAAAGATAACTACTCTGGAAATCAAGAATAAGCACTGAGAGTGCTTTTTAGCTTAAACAGTTGACTAAGGTTGACCAAATTAATAAATAAGCTAAACTGAGGTTATGTGGGGTCCACTATGGTGAAATCTAATTTATCTAAGTTACTTAAACCTAATTAAGCTAAATATGAAGAGATAAGCTCCTAAGATAAGCTGAAAATCCCAAATAAGCACTTGCTTATTCTTCTTCTGACTCAGAAATGGGACAGAGATTTGTGACAATTTAAGGTGGGGTCCACTGGTCTATAGGTCAGACAAAGGGTCAACTCTTGAACCTGGGTAGGAGGGGGTTGTAATAAGCTAGGTTGGGGGTGTGGGTCCTAATGGTGTGGATTGCAGCCACCACTTAAGTTGGTGGTGTGGTGGTGGTGTGCTGATGTGCAGGGTAACTGATTAGGACTTATGATTTTGTGAAAAGTTGGTTAAATGATTAAATAAGCTCTTACACATGAATACTAACTGGAAATAAGACTAAAAGCACAAATAAGCACTCTGGATAAGCCAGGGAATCCAAATAAGCACTTATCACAATCCTGACAACCAAACAGGTCTGAGGGTGGAATTTTGGACCTCTGTGGGGTCCACAAGATTGAAATAGGGTTCAAGCTAAGCCTAGGGGTTCAACTATGGGTTGATAAGCTATAGATTAAGCTTATAAGCTACCTTATTGGTTCACTAATAAGCTCTGTATGGGCCCTTGGATTGGTGATCATACACTGAGTAATCAGTGTAGCTTGTTTCACAAAGATCACAAATTTGATCCTAAAAGCTATCCTACAATAAGCTAAAGTCTAAACTAATCCTAGATATGATAAGCTGGTATATTAAGCTACACTTAAGCTGAAACCTAGGTTGTGGGGTCCACTGAGTTGATAAGAAATTACCACCAAAGTATTGGTGATGAACTGGGTCTGAATGAGCAGGGCACTCCTTTGCCCTGCTAGTAAGTTTGGAGGTCTGTGGGGCCTAGTGTAAAAATGCTAAAAATATAATCTGTATGGGAACTTAAACTAGAGGTGGTAGACTACTAAACCTGAAAAGCACAAAGTGTAATTCTTAACACATAAATCTACAAAAATCTCCTAAGATTTGAGAAAATCTGAAAATGGTAATTTTGACTTTTGATGAAAATTAACTAGGTTGACTAATTTGGATTTCTAATGATCACTACAGATTTAATATGTTATATTAAGCTATACTAAGATTGAAATAAGCTATATTACTAACTTGTGAGTAAATTTGATGAGTTATGGACTCCAATATCACCACAGTTAACTGTGGTGATGTATTCCTTGTGATTTTGACTATTTAACCAACTAAGACCTGTTTATTTTTGTTTCTCTGGGCTAATGTGATACTGAATGACTTGTATACACTAAAAATTACAACAATACCAAGCTGAGTAACACAGAACATGTAAATCCAAACACCCCTTTTAACTAGTTTGTTTTATGATTTGTGAGGTAAATGGCTTACAAAGCTTGTTCTACTGATCCAACATGACTTATTATGATATATTAGATGTAATTAAGCACTTAGAAACAGATAATTCCCACAAATACACAAGAACACCAAATATACTATATTGACTGTTTGATTTTTAGAAAATGAGTTAACAAATAATTTTCTTAACAGCCTAGCAATCTCAAACCATAAATCAACTTAAATATACTAATCAAACTTGAGAAACACAGATAATAGCTATGATAATCAAAATCAATACATATGCAATACAAAGATAATTATAAGATTTTTAAGAAACTTACAAGTTGCTTTCCTGCTTGAAACTAAGAACCAAGAACTTAGAAACTTTTTCTAATATCCACCACTGGATTCTAACCCAAGACCATCCACAATTTGCCTTGCTCCAATTGCTTATTACCAAGAACTCATCAGTTGACTTTTGTTGACTTTTGGTGTTTTTGATTTCTTTGTTTACTAAACTGCTTTTAGTTATTACTAATAGCTTAGATAAGCTATCTAGGAGCTTAAGTGAGCTTATCAGTCCAGTATATCATACAATAACAACAATTGAGCTTTTGAAATTTAAGAAATTGAAACTAAAATTGCACAAGATTGAACAGCTAGAGAAACTTGAAATTTATTACTTATAAAGAGTTACAATACACTTGAAACACTTATAACACTGCTTAGAAGCTTAGGTTTACACTAGAATTTGGAAATTAGATTAAACGACATACAAATATTGAAAATAAACTAGGTAGGTTTCTTCTTTTCTTCTCTTGGTCTTTAAAGGCTTCAATTAGGTTTAGACACCTTCTCTGATCCTTTCCCACTTCATCTGAGCCATCCATTTAGCTCAATTGATCATATCCGTTCAAACTAGCTTTTGGCGCCAAAGTCCTCCACGTTAACGTGGAGGCAAAGGTTTACAATTAAAGAACTTTGGGAGCTAGTGGAGGTGTCAGGGGGCAAGGGGAATGTTTGGAGGCCAAGTTGGGACTGATTGGAAGAAAACAGAGGTGTGGATGTGGTTTGGGAGTGAAAAAGGGTGGAGATGGCATTTAATGCCATTCTGGGTTGATGTGTGAGGTGGAGGTGAGTTGGTGATGAGGTGTATTGATGAGGTGGAGGTGAAAGGTGGCACAAAACCACCTGGTATAGTGGTTTCAGGTGGTGGTGAGGGCGATGAACAGTGGAGGGGGTGGTTTGGCGGGTTTGGGGTGTTTGACTGGGGTCAACTCCTGGTTTAACTAAAAAAAAAAGGGTTGTGGACTGGGCTTATTCTTTGGGCTTAGGGGATAAGTGGGTTGGGTAAATGATTTGGATTGGGTAAATGATTTTGGTTTAGTTAAATAAATAGGGTCCGGTTTGGTTTTTAAGTGATAAGGACCAAAAATGTAAATTTAGCAAAAGTGAGGGACTGAACATGTTATTTTCCCATAGTATTTTTAAGGACTTAACTTGCCAAATTTAATAAACCAAGGACTTATTTATTTATTTTTCCATTTAAAAACTCCCAGGGACCTTTTCTGCAATTTTTCAAACTCCAGGGACCTTTTCTGTAAATTTGGATTTTTAAGGGATTAAACTTGTAATTTCTCAAAATGTTATCAAAATTGTTCCATTTTGTCATTCATGCATAGTACAAGGGTATTATTTGTAAATATTTCAGTTTTGAATACCCAGGGACTATTTTGCCAATTTTGAAACTTGAGGGGTAAAAATTGCCAGTTTGTGTAAACTTTTATCCAGGGATGTTTTGTGAACATTTTTGGTTTCCCAAGGACTTAAGTTGACTTTTTATTCATTTAAAACCTTCAGGGACTAGTTTTGTCAATATTTGAAACTTGAGGGACTGAAACTGCCAATTATGCAAACTTTGTACGTTTTTCATTTGTTTTTGCATATTTTGTATTTGAAACATATAAAACACACTTCTAAGATATTTTAAGTATTATAATGCATTTTTGAGTGTTTTTGTATGTTTTGGCAGTTCAGATTGATACAAAATGATGAGTATTTAGACACTCATCAATCCCCCACACTAAACTATTGCTAGTCCCTAGCAATCTTTTATGAAAAATTAATGGATTTCATCTCTTTACCAAAAGCCATCACTTCTGGAGTAGCCAGGTGTAAGAACTGTGGCACACCTGATAACCGTGTGATTTTTAGCAAACCACCAGCTGTCAACGGATTTGATTAGTCTTTACCAAAAGCCGTTTGCTTCTGGACTAGCCAACTCTTGATGGAATAGTCAACATCTTGGTGAGCTGATTACCAATTATGGTTTTCCACGGCCTTTACCACAAGCCATAATCTTGCGGGCTAGCCAACTCATTTGTTTTCGGGGAGCTGAGGAACCATACAATTTTTGGCAAATTGCCAGCCATAAACGGATTTGAGATGTCTTTACCAAGAGCCGTTTGCTCCTGGACTAGCCAATCCTGTTGTGGGTTAGACATGGAGGATTGATACCATTTTATCTCATTTCTAAGTGTGAAAAAACTGGTAATTTTGATCAAATGGGGGTTCTTGATGGAACATGTGTTTTGCATTCGTGAGAACGCTCCCCCACACTTAGAACTGAATATTGCCCTCAATATTCACAATACTTGGTGTCCCACCAAGACTTTAGAACGTAAGGAGGCAATACTTTTAACCTTTTTATTTTATTTTATTTACATACAAACTCACTTTTTTCTTTTTATTTGTCTTATACCATTTTTTTTTTTTTTTTTTAAACAAAATATTTTACATATGTACAACATGTGGTTCGTCTCCCCCACACTAGGGTGTTAGAAAAGAGAAAGAAATCAGAAATATGAGTGAAAACCCATATTGCTATGCTTTTGATTACCGAGTCACTAGCTTGACTCGACCTCGAATTGACTTGTCATGAGGTAGCTTGTTTTTGATTCCCGAGTCACTAGCTTGACTCGACCCCGAATTAAAATTGTCCTTGGGGTAATGGAGTGGAATTGCCACTTAAAGATTGGGTGAGAAATAGGAGTGGGATTGCCACTCACAGAATTATGAAATGATAAGATAAAGGAGATTATTTTTGGTTTTTATCTTTTATAAATGTTTTTGTATTTTTAGATTTATATATATATGTACAAAAGAAAGAAAATTCCTAACAACCGCCCCTTGAAAGGGAATCTGGGTTTGACAGAGCTCAGTAACTGAAAACAGCCAACAACCAAATGTTGTAACTGATGGGCTAATCAAACTGGGCAAGTTGTGTGCATAGGAAAAATGTTTTTGTATTTTATTTTGTTTATGAAATAATATAATATATGTAATCACTACCTCCCAGGCTTGTGTCAGGTTTACCACGCAAGCTAATCACTTGTGAATGATTAACTGTAATAAATTTGTCCTGACAGCCCGGAAGTTGAATGATAAAGTATAATATACATACAAGGATAGAAATTTGAACAAAATACAAATTTCATTATTTATTATTATTATTATGTACATGATACTAGTGTTTTTGTTTTCCGAGTCACTAGCTTGACTCGACCCCGAATTTATTGGTCCATGGGGTAAGTTTGGAGATCCGGGACAACCATTGGTTGTATGTCCCCTCCAAAATATTGTTTTAGCCGATGTCCATTTACTTTAAAATTGGGACCGTCGGGTTGTAATAACTCAACAGTTCCATATGGGTATACTTTGGTTATAGTAAATGGTCCAGACCAACGGGTTTTTAGTTTTCCCGAGAAAATTTTCAACCTTGAATTGAAAAGAAGAACTCTGTCACCAACGTTGAAAACGCGGTTCTTTATTTTAGAGTCATGTATCTTCTTAGTCTTTTCTTTATAGATTAAAGAATTTTCATAAGCTTGATCACGTAATTCATTTAGTTCGTTTAATTGAACTTTACGGTGATCACCTGCTGTCTGAAGGTCGAAATTTGCATGTTTCAAGGCCCAATAGGCCTTATGTTCTAATTCAATCGGAAGATGACATGCTTTCCCGTACACTAGCTTATAAGGAGTACACCCAATGGGTGTTTTGTAAGCAGTGCGGAAAGCCCATAATGCATCGTCCAGCTTATCCGACCAAGAGGCACGGTTTTCACCAACCGTCCTCTCGAGAATTCTCTTAATACCCCGATTTGAGACCTCCACCTGCCCACTTGTTTGGGGGTGGTATGCTGTAGAAAGACGGTGAGTTACACCATATTTCAGCATTACTCTTGCAAATTGTTCATTGCAAAAGTGAGTACCACGATCACTGATAATGGCACGAGGAGTCCCGAATCTGGCAAAGAGAGATTTTAAAAATTTACAAACTACTCGGGCATCATTGGTGGGTAAGGCTTTTGCCTCAACCCATTTTGACAGATAGTCGACAGCGACGAGTATATACTTATTCCCTCGTGAAGACGGGAATGGCCCCATAAAATCAATGCCCCACATATCAAATATTTCACAGACTTGGATGGCGTTTTGCGGCATCTCATTCTTTTTAGAAATATTCCCGTGACGCTGGCAAGCCTCACAGGTTTTGATAAGTTCATGGGCGTCTTTATATATCGTGGGCCAAAAGAATCCTGAATCAAACACCTTTTTGGCGGTGTAGTTTGGGTTATGATGTCCCCCCGTGGGTCCATCATGACAAGCTTTAAGAATTTCCATGGCTTCTTGGCCATGGACACACCGTCGGATGACTTGATCTGCACATATTTTAAACAAGTAGGGGTCGTCCCAGAAGTAATGTTTTACATCTTTAAAGAATTTTCTTTTCTGTTGGGACGACATCCCTTTCACAACGAAATTTCCCGCACGGTAATTTGCGAAGTTGGCAAACCATGGGGTGGTGGTATTATCCCGGTTAGAGATTAGATTTAGAGTCTCCAGAGGAAAAGTTTCATTTATTTCTTTTCTCTCGAGAATATCCTGATGAGGATTTTCTAACCGGGACAAGTGATCAGGAGCAAGGTTTTCTGCTCCTTTTTTATCTCTTATGAGAATATCGAATTCTTGGAGGAGCAGGACCCAACGGAGTAGTCTTGGCTTTGCATCCTGTTTAGTGAATAGGTATTTCAAAGCTGAATGATCCGTATACACCACGCTTTTGTTTAAGATTAAGTAAGACCGAAATTTTTCGAAGGCATATACCACAGCTAATAATTCTTTTTCTGTGGTGGTATAGTGTGTTTGAGCCTCGTTCATTGTCTTACTTGCGTAGTGTATTGGCTGAAAATGTTTGGTTTTTCGTTGCCCCAGAACTGCACCAATAGCATAATCGCTAGCATCGCACATAAGTTCAAAGGGTAAGTCCCATTCGGGGGCAACAAGGATTGGTGCCTCAGTAAGCCTTTTCTTTAAAATTTCAAAAGCTTCGATGCACTCTGGGGAAAAGATAAAAGGAGCATCCTTTTCAAGAAGATGAGTCATAGGCCGGGCTATTTTGGAGAAATCCTGAATGAATCTCCGATAGAATCCGGCATGTCCGAGAAAACTCCTTATTCCTTTAACAGTTGTGGGATGAGGCAGTTTAGCAATAACATCAATTTTGGCCTTATCGACCTCAATCCCGCTTTTTGAAATTTTATGGCCGAGGACAATGCCCTCTTTAACCATAAAATGGCTCTTCTCCCAGTTTAGACAAAGATTAGTGTTTTCACAACGTTGAAGCATTTTTTCTAAGTGGGAGAGGCACGAGTCGAAAGAATTCCCGATGACTGAGAAGTCATCCATGAATACCTCCATGGTTTTTCCAATCATGTCATGGAAAATAGCCATCATGCACCTCTGGAAAGTGCCCGGAGCATTGCATAACCCGAAAGGCATGCGACGATAGGCAAATGTCCCGTAAGGGCATGTGAAGGTAGTTTTATCTTGATCCTGTGGATCAATGGGAATTTGGAAGTAACCCGAGAAGCCGTCAAGGAAACAATAGTACTCGTTTCCTGCTAGTCTTTCGAGCATTTGGTCCATAAAGGGCAGAGGAAAATGGTCTTTGCGGGTGGCTTCGTTAAGTTTTCTGTAATCAATACATACTCGCCACCCTGTAACCAAACGAGTTGGTATCAACTCGTTGTCCTCATTTGTGATAACCGTGATACCACCCTTCTTTGGAACACAATGTATTGGGCTTACCCAAGGACTATCAGATATAGGGTAAATCAATCCCGCATCAAGAAGTTTGATAACTTCAGTTTTTATAACTTCGTGGATTTTCGGATTTACCCTTCGTTGATGCTGCACAGTAGGTTTAAAGTCCTCTTCCATTAGGATTTTGTGTGTACAAAAATCCGGGTTAATACCCTTTATGTCTGAGAGCTTCCAAGCAATTGCTTGTTTGTGGGACTTTAAAACCTTGAGCAGCGCAGTTTTCTCCTCATCCTTTAAGTCTTTTGCAATAATGACCGGTAACTTATCGTTACCTTCCAAGAATGCATATTCTAGATGAGGAGGCAGGTCCTTAAGTTCAACCTCGGGGAAGTCATCATTTTTCTCAACATATTTGACTTCCACCTTATGAAGTTGTGGAGGTAGAACAGGAATGGGAGAAGGGTCTTTGTTCAATAACTCCTCAAGGAGAAGTATATCCCCCTCCGGGTCAATCTCTTGGTAATCAATTCCTTCGGGAAGTGAATCACTTTTGAGAAAGGCCTCTAATTCCTCAAGGACGAAATCACTTCCCCCAAACGGAGTGAGGGAAGGAGAAGAATTAGCAATTATCAGATTAGAAGAAGTAGTGGGATTGCCACTCGAAAAATTGTCAGCGAATCCAAAGATTTCCTGAGCATACTCCTCGGATGCAATGTCAATGACATCAATTCGGTTGACCGATTCAGCATCATAATTCGAGGAGTATCTCGAGGTTTGATCAAGGTTGAACGTAATCGCTTCAGTGCCAACTCGTAACGTGATTTCCTCATCGAAAACATCGATTAATGCACGTCCTGTTCTTAAGAATCCCCTCCCAAGAATGAGAGGAACTCTTGGATCTGCATCGAAATCAACAACGACAAAGTCTGCCGGAAAATGGAACTTTCCCACTCTCACAAATACGTCCTCGGCAATACCGAGGGGACGTGAAATTGAACGGTCTGCAAGCTCGAGAGTCATGCATGTGGGACTAAGTGCCTGAAGAGAGAGCTTTTTCCAAACTGAATGAGGCATTAAGTTGATGCTTGCACCAAGATCGGCCAAGGCAAAGCATTCAACCATACCCGGGAAAGTACATGGTATTAGAAATCTCCCGGGGTCTCCTAGCTTCTCGGGAAGCTGTTTCAACAAAACTGCGGAGCAGTTCTCATTGAGTGGAGTTCGTGCCATCTCAAACAGTTTTTCTTTATTGCTCAACAGATTTTTGATTGTTGATGCGAATTTGGGCATTAAAAGAAGAGCATCCGCGAAACTAATATCGAAGTGTAGTTCTTGGAAAATCTGAAAGAATTTTTCCATCTGATGATTAGCTTTTTCACGGAGCTTTTGGTCTTGCAATCGTGAGGGATATGGAATTGTTGGTTTTTGGTTGGCTTTTGAATTTTCAACAGGACCTTCGGTAGTTTCAAACACGACCCTTTTTGGGGGAGTTGGGACCGGGAGAACTGGAGAAGGGATGTCATTGGTACCTCCGTTATTATTAGGAAGTACTGTATCCGTAGTATCCTCAGTTTCACATTCCTCTACAGGGATAGGAGATGAGGTAGAGGGAGCTGTAGGTCCTTGGTAAGAAACTCCACTTCTTGTGGTGATCGCCTTTACATCGCCCCTCGGATTAGCGATCGTGTTGCTAGGTAAAGTTGTACCTGAGCCCGAGGGTCGATCATTTAAAGACTTCTGTAAATTAGACATTTGACTAACCAGCATTCTATTTAGTTCTTCTTGAGATTTCATAAACTGTTTTAATAACTCATCATGTGATGGTCCAGTTGGAACAATGGCTTGATTTTGGTTTTGAAAATTTTGAGCCCGATTGTTTTGGAAATTCCCATGTTGCTGATTGTTGTTACCTTGGAAGTGGTTTTGTTGTTGAAAATTACCCTGTGGGTAGTTGTTCTGACCTTGATTACGATTATAGTTCCCTTGGTTCTGATTTTGGTTAAACTGATTTTGACTAGAGATGAAATTCCCTTGGTTGTTATGACCTTGGTTCATTCGATTCTGGTTAAAGTTCTGGTTCCTATTCTGAGGTTGATTAAACCCTGGTGGTCCAATATAGTTATTAGAACGGTAGCTCAAAAGGTTTCGGTCCCCTTGCGGTTGGTAAGAATTACCTCCCGTGTTATAGGAACCTTGAGCTGCAGACACGTTTTCACGAGAAAAGCCACCGGAAGCTGGGCAATCTGTGTATGTATGTGGACCACCACAAGTTTCACAACTTGGGTTAACAACTTTGACCTGATTTGGATTTGTCTGATGGATACGCAAAAATGCTGTAGACAAATCATCCAGTTTTTTAGCTAGGATAGATATTTCATTGCTTGCCGGAGTGACAGACTTAAATGAATCATTCCTCTCAGCAGAGGAGTCCCAAAAGTTATGATGGGCAGTCATGTTTTCTATTAAGTCGTAGCACTCTTCAGGGGTCCTTTTCATAAAGGTGCCCCCAGCAGCAGCATTGATGGTGTCACGATGACGGAGTGTCAATCCATTATAAAAGGTATCAATAATGGTGACAAGAAGCATATTGTGATTAGGACACCTATCAATAGCAAGTTTGTAGCGTTCCCATGCCTCAAATAAGGACTCTTCGGGAAGCTGTCTGAAATTACTGATATCATTCCTGAGCTTTGTGACCATAGATGGTGGAAAGTATTTGGCCAGAAATTTAGTGATCATCTCATCAAAAGTGTGGATCGAATTCTTTGGAAGTCGATCGAACCAGGAAGTCGCATGATGAGCGAGAGAATAGGGGAACAAGTATAAACGTAGGCTGTCTTCGGCGACGCCATGTTGTTTCATGCTTTGGGTGACAGTTAAAAATTTGTCGAGATGCCTGTTGGCATCGTCACCTGGCAATCCATGGAACTGGCACGTATTCTGGATCTGTTGTATCATGTGGTGTTTTAATCCAAAATCCGTGGCTCCAATAGTGAGTGGTGCAATTGGTCCACCCCTCCCTTGCATGGTAGGTTGACACAGTTCCTCCATAGTTCGGGTGTCAGGAACTGGTTCATCAAAATTTGGCGCCGCTGCCGGGGAAAGTGCAAGTTAATATTGATCGTGGAAATATAGGGAAATCCCCGGATCGTTAAATCCCAACGAGATTGAAATTGTATTTGTTGACGGATAGGAAAGTGAGTGGTACTGAGGACAGTAATAAATATGATTTGAGAGTTGATTACACTACTGATTGCTTGATATTTGGAAAATATGAAATTATAACAGAAATACAGAAATAAACACAAAATCAGATAATCAGATAACAGACAGAGAAAAGTGGTATTTAACAAGTTACAAACTACAGGGACTAAAAGTGAAACTTTTTAAAACTTAATATTAAAGAGAATAGAAAATGAATTTGAAATTATGAAAATGATTATTATAATATTTAATTACTATTTAATTAATAAAACTAATTAAAATCTAATTTAAGACTTAATTTAAATTAACTAAAAATTACAACTATTACAAATAAATCTAAAAACTTAAATAAATAATTTCTAAACTTAACTAAGAACTTGAAGAAAGTATAAAAAATTAAAATAAATATTTTTGTCTTTTTATAAGTATTTTATTAATTAAATACTATTTAACTTAATTAAACTATTTTAACTATTTTAAGTTACTATTAATACTAAATTACCTTAGAAAATTATGATAAAATTTATAAAACTATTTAAACACTACAGGAATACTACAAAATTATAAAAACTTGCTAAAAATTATATTTAAGCTAATTGACTAATTAATTACTATTTAATTAATTTTAAACTAATTTAATTAATTTAAATAAGAAAATTATTAAATGAACAGGGGAAATTATGAAACTATTTTTTAAAAGTCTTAACTATATTATAAAACTTAGGAAAAATATAAAATTCTACTTTAGTTGATTAAAATTAAATAAAACTATTTAATTACTAATATTACCTATTTAATTATTTAAACTAGTTTTAAATCTAATTAATAGTAAACTGCTTAGGAAAATTCTAATAAAATTATTTTAACTACTTTAAGGTACTAAGTAATTTATAAAATTATAAAATTGGACAAGTGCTTATTAATAAGCTAAAATGAAAATTAATTAGATAATTTCTATTAAATAGAAGCTATCACTATTTTTATGTTTGCTTTTTCTTTTACAAAACTATTTAAATACTTAAATAATGAAACTTTAATAAAGATAACTACTCTGGAAATCAAGAATAAGCACTGAGAGTGCTTTTTAGCTTAAACAGTTGACTAAGGTTGACCAAATTAATAAATAAGCTAAACTGAGGTTATGTGGGGTCCACTATGGTGAAATATAATTTATCTAAGTTACTTAAACCTAATTAAGCTAAATATGAAGAGATAAGCTCCTAAGATAAGCTGAAAATCCCAAATAAGCACTTGCTTATTCTTCTTCTGACTCAGAAATGGGACAGAGATTTGTGACAATTTAAGGTGGGGTCCACTGGTCTATAGGTCAGACAAAGGGTCAACTCTTGAACCTGGGTAGGAGGGGGGTTGTAATAAGCTAGGTTGGGGGTGTGGGTCCTAATGGTGTGGGCTGCAGCCACCACTTAAGTTGGTGGTGTGGTGGTGGTGTGCTGATGTGCAGGGTAACTGATTAGGACTTATGATTTTGTGAAAAGTTGGTTAAATGATTAAATAAGCTCTTACACATGAATACTAACTGGAAATAAGACTAAAAGCACAAATAAGCACTCTGGATAAGCCAGGGAATCCAAATAAGCACTTATCACAATCCTGACAACCAAACAGGTCTGAGGGTGGAATTTTGGACCTCTGTGGGGTCCACAAGATTGAAATAGGGTTCAAGCTAAGCCTAGGGGTTCAACTATGGGTTGATAAGCTATAGATTAAGCTTATAAGCTACCTTATTGGTTCACTAATAAGCTCTGTATGGGCCCTTGGATTGGTGATCATACACTGAGTAATCAGTGTAGCTTGTTTCACAAAGATCACAAATTTGATCCTAAAAGCTATCCTACAATAAGCTAAAGTCTAAACTAATCCTAGATATGATAAGCTGGTATATTAAGCTACACTTAAGCTGAAACCTAGGTTGTGGGGTCCACTGAGTTGATAAGAAATTACCACCAAAGTATTGGTGATGAACTGGGTCTGAATGAGCAGGGCACTCCTTTGCCCTGCTAGTAAGTTTGGAGGTCTGTGGGGCCTAGTGTAAAAATGCTAAAAATATAATCTGTATGGGAACTTAAACTAGAGGTGGTAGACTACTAAACCTGAAAAGCACAAAGTGTAATTCTTAACACATAAATCTACAAAAATCTCCTAAGATTTGAGAAAATCTGAAAATGGTAATTTTGACTTTTGATGAAAATTAACTAGGTTGACTAATTTGGATTTCTAATGATCACTACAGATTTAATATGTTATATTAAGCTATACTAAGATTGAAATAAGCTATATTACTAACTTGTGAGTAGATTTGATGAGTTATGGACTCCAATATCACCACAGTTAACTGTGGTGATGTATTCCTTGTGATTTTGACTATTTAACCAACTAAGACCTGTTTATTTTTGTTTCTCTGGGCTAATGTGATACTGAATGACTTGTATACACTAAAAATTACAACAATACCAAGCTGAGTAACACAGAACATGTAAATCCAAACACCCCTTTTAACTAGTTTGTTTTATGATTTGTGAGGTAAATGGCTTACAAAGCTTGTTCTACTGATCCAACATGACTTATTATGATATATTAGATGTAATTAAGCACTTAGAAACAGATAATTCCCACAAATACACAAGAACACCAAATATACTATATTGACTGTTTGATTTTTAGAAAATGAGTTAACAAATAATTTTCTTAACAGCCTAGCAATCTCAAACCATAAATCAACTTAAATATACTAATCAAACTTGAGAAACACAGATAATAGCTATGATAATCAAAATCAATACATATGCAATACAAAGATAATTATAAGATTTTTAAGAAACTTACAAGTTGCTTTCCTGCTTGAAACTAAGAACCAAGAACTTAGAAACTTTTTCTAATATCCACCACTGGATTCTAACCCAAGACCATCCACAATTTGCCTTGCTCCAATTGCTTATTACCAAGAACTCATCAGTTGACTTTTGTTGACTTTTGGTGTTTTTGATTTCTTTGTTTACTAAACTGCTTTTAGTTATTACTAATAGCTTAGATAAGCTATCTAGGAGCTTAAGTGAGCTTATCAGTCCAGTATATCATACAATAACAACAATTGAGCTTTTGAAATTTAAGAAATTGAAACTAAAATTGCACAAGATTGAACAGCTAGAGAAACTTGAAATTTATTACTTATAAAGAGTTACAATACACTTGAAACACTTATAACACTGCTTAGAAGCTTAGGTTTACACTAGAATTTGGAAATTAGATTAAACGACATACAAATATTGAAAATAAACTAGGTAGGTTTCTTCTTTTCTTCTCTTGGTCTTTAAAGGCTTCAATTAGGTTTAGACACCTTCTCTGATCCTTTCCCACTTCATCTGAGCCATCCATTTAGCTCAATTGATCATATCCGTTCAAACTAGCTTTTGGCGCCAAAGTCCTCCACGTTAACGTGGAGGCAAAGGTTTACAATTAAAGAACTTTGGGAGCTAGTGGAGGTGTCAGGGGGCAAGGGGAATGTTTGGAGGCCAAGTTGGGACTGATTGGAAGAAAACAGAAGTGTGGATGTGGTTTGGGAGTGAAAAAGGGTGGAGATGGCATTTAATGCCATTCTGGGTTGATGTGTGAGGTGGAGGTGAGTTGGTGATGAGGTGTATTGATGAGGTGGAGGTGAAAGGTGGCACAAAACCACCTGGTATAGTGGTTTCAGGTGGTGGTGAGGGCGATGAACAGTGGAGGGGGTGGTTTGGCGGGTTTGGGGTGTTTGACTGGGGTCAACTCCTGGTTTAACTAAAAAAAAAGGGTTGTGGACTGGGCTTATTCTTTGGGCTTAGGGGATAAGTGGGTTGGGTAAATGATTTGGATTGGGTAAATGATTTTGGTTTAGTTAAATAAATAGGGTCCGGTTTGGTTTTTAAGTGATAAGGACCAAAAATGTAAATTTAGCAAAAGTGAGGGACTGAACATGTTATTTTCCCATAGTATTTTTAAGGACTTAACTTGCCAAATTTAATAAACCAAGGACTTATTTATTTA
Organism: Artemisia argyi; assembly: GCA_030686995.1. Classification (NCBI taxonomy): domain Eukaryota; kingdom Viridiplantae; phylum Streptophyta; class Magnoliopsida; order Asterales; family Asteraceae; genus Artemisia; species Artemisia argyi. Next base: position 51,993,970 of record CM060685.1, read on the forward strand.
TTTTTCCATTTAAAAACTCCCAGGGACCTTTTCTGCAATTTTTCAAACTCCAGGGACCTTTTCTGTAAATTTGGATTTTTAAGGGATTAAACTTGTAATTTCTCAAAATGTTATCAAAATTGTTCCATTTTGTCATTCATGCATAGTACAAGGGTATTATTTGTAAATATTTCAGTTTTGAATACCCAGGGACTATTTTGCCAATTTTGAAACTTGAGGGGTAAAAATTGCCAGTTTGTGTAAACTTTTATCCAGGGATGTTTTGTGAACATTTTTGGTTTCCCAAGGACTTAAGTTGACTTTTTATTCATTTAAAACCTTCAGGGACTAGTTTTGTCAATATTTGAAACTTGAGGGACTGAAACTGCCAATTATGCAAACTTTGTACGTTTTTCATTTGTTTTTGCATATTTTGTATTTGAAACATATAAAACACACTTCTAAGATATTTTAAGTATTATAATGCATTTTTGAGTGTTTTTGTATGTTTTGGCAGTTCAGATTGATACAAAATGATGAGTATTTAGACACTCATCAAAAGTCCTTTGAAGTTAAAAATCATAAATCTAGAACTATGGTCCCTCAACTTTGGAAAAGTGTCAAAATTAGTCCCTAAGGTTTTAAAAATAAGAAAATAATCAAAATAAACCTTATACTATTTATAAATGACAAAATTGGTCCTTTTTGTTAACTATTGGATATTTACAGGTTAGCCCTTCAAATTTTAGAAAATTACAAAAATGGTCCCTGGAGTTTAGAAAAGTGGAAAAGTGCATTTATGGTCCTCTGGTTATTCATGAATGGCAAATAAAGTCCCTATGACATCTTTGGAAACTTGCCAACATTGGTCCTTCAATTTTCAGAAGTTACAAATTCAGTCCTTGGGCCTATGTTACTAATATACCAAATCCGGACCTAAACCTATCACTACTTAACCTTTTTATTATAAACCCATACAAACCACTCCAGCCCACTACTACTACCCTGGCCCAAAATAAATAAAACCCGGCCCACAACCCTTTATAATAATACCAGGTTTGACCCTGGTCAAAATACCACCACCCCGCCAGTTACTGTTCACCCGTCTCCCCCAATACCACCCAGTCACATACCAGGTGGTATTTGGCCACCTTGCACCTCCACCTCACCACTACAGCTCACTACCCACTCCCTTCCACCTCCCTACACCTAACCCTGCTCCATTAAATGCCATTCCCACACTTTTTCCCTCCAAACTACCACTACTTCCCCTGTTTTCAACAATACCACTCCATTTGACCTCAAACTTATCCTAAACTTGCTCCCTAAGCCTCTGCTACAATCCAAAGTTCTTTAATTGAATTATATCAGGCTGCAAGTTACCCCAATGACTTTGGCGCCAAAACAGTTTAAACGGCCAAGATGCAATTGACCAATCCAATGGCCTCAATTTGAAGTGGGATAGTACAAGGAACATGGGGAGATACTTTTGAGTCATCTATATAGAGAGAAGAAGCAGGAATGAAGAACATTTCATAGAATTAGTTTTGTGATCAAAAATTTACTGCTTATCTTTATTTCTTGTCTTTTAAAAGCTTTCAAGGCTTAATTACTCTTTGATACATTGTAATTAAACCTTATTTACAGTCTGTAGTTTCTTAATCTTTCAATACATGTTATTTAAATATTTGTCATTTACTTAATTTGTCATTTACATTTCCTGTCTGTTATAACTGTGTAGAGGACCTTCAATTAAGCACTTAGGCTCCTGACAAAAGCTCTAAGGCTTTTTAGAAACTTTGAAAAGTTATAATCCATAAAAGAAAAAAATACAAAAAGAAATCAAGAAAAATAGAAAAAAAAAATCAATTTCAAGGAAGAAGAAGCAAAGGAGCAGGGGAATTGTGGAATGCCCTTGGGTTAGAAGCTCTGTGGAGAGCCCATAGGTGTGATACTTGGGTCTTGTTCTTAGTCATTTTGCTGAATAGCCATTTTGTAAGCCATTTCCATTTAAATTTGTATCTTACTGTATATTAGTGTAACTTATTGTTAATCTTGTTCTTAATTGCTTCTTGTGTGTTTCTTAGTGTAACTGATTCATAAAATCAATAGGTTATTAATTGTTTTTGTAAATTGTTAAGTTTCATTAAATTCAGTCACATAGTGTAATCTTAGTAATCTTTGATAATTTTTGTTGTTTTTGTTGTTTATCTGTGTAATTTAGCATAATATTGTGATATATGTTCTTGTAATTCAGTAGGTTAGGTTTAATTTAAGTTTTTGTTTGATATTCTCTTTAGTAAATCTGTTTAAAGGGTGTTTGGATTGAGCTGTCTAGGCTATTTTGTTTGGTCTCAGTGGTAATTACTTGTTTACTCAGTTCACTCATAGTATAAATACACCTAATCAAGTGCCATTTTAGAGTCTACAAACACAGAAGTCAAAATCACTACCAAAATCATCACCACAGTTAACTATGGTGACATTTAGGTCTTAGATTTCATAAAATCAACTCATAAGTTTGTGTTCTTTCCTAAATTGGTTATCTTTTAGCTTAATATAACAGATTCAAGCAATAATCAGCAATCAAAGTTCATAAAAGTCAAATCTCAAAGTTTTGCAAAAAGTCAAAAATTTGCATACCTCAGTTTTTGAATTAAATATAGAATTTTGTGTATCTTTTGATACTTGGTTTCTTGCTTAGTCCTTTTAGATTATTAAAATATAGTTGCTAAACTACTTATTTGTATTTTTGTTAATTTTTTATCTGCTTATTTAAAGTGCTTATTTGCTGTTTCTTTTAGCTTATATTTTCAAAACCTCCCCTGTACCCAGGGGGTGTTGTGTAACTGTCCATCTTCATAAGCTCTCTTAAGCTTATCCTGTGGGCCCCACTGAGTGATCCTTGGCTTTTTGGAAAGCCAAGCAACCCACCTCACTCACTCAGTGCTTATCTTGCACTTTGTACATCATTTACTAGGGCTGCATCAAGCACCAAGGTTGTCCCAACTGACAAGCCTATACTGAGTGATCATCACACTCAGTATACACAGCTTATTTCAAAAGCTCTTCACAAGTTAGCCTGTGGGTCCCACAGGCCAAGCTTGGGCTTTTTGGACACCTCTCCAACCATACTTGCTGTCTCAAATCATTACAAGCCTTATCCAGCTTATTTGATAAGCTAGATCAGGTCTTACATTAGGCTGCAAGGTCTGTTTGGTTTTGTAGCATTAGTCAAGTGCTTATTTCCTTTTTCCAGCTTATTTTCTTTATTTTTCTCTTTTCTTTGGCTTTAATTTTGTTAAGTTAACTTGTTTTTACCTTACTTTTGCTTTTGATCTCAGCTTACAGCTTTTTGAAAGCTTTTTGAAGCTTGAAATCAACTTGTTTTTACCCTCTCATGTGCACCAGCTACTCAGTCACACCCCCAAATTTTGTGGTGTTTTCTGGTTAACTCAGTGGGTCCCACACCTCATACTTGAGTTCTCCCAACCCCCTCCTACCAGGGATTAAGGATTGACCCTTTGTTTGACCTGTGAACCTGTGGACCCCACCTAGAATTGCACCCAAAAGTTGTCCCATTTCTGACCCAGAAAAAAAAAAGAAAACAGCTTATTGTGGTCTTGTGGCTTATTCAGCTAGCTTATTTGATTGAAACTTGCTCAAAAAAGTTCCAATAACTTAAGTGAACCTGACTTAACCATTGTGGACCCCACATTAGCTCATTTGAGCTTATTTGCTTTAAAAAGTCAACTTGGTCAACTGTCAAGGGTAATAAGCACTCTTAGTGCTTATTTTTGGTTTCTAAATTTTTTGTCTTTGTAAAAGTTTCTTATTTTAAGTATTTTATTAGTTTTGTAAAAGAAAAACCAGAAAAAGACAAAATTTAATTATAGTGATAGCTTCTATTTAATAGAAACTATCTATTTAATTTTCTTTTTAGCTTATTTATAAGCACTTCTGCTATTTTATATTTTTATTAAATCTCTTTTATATTAAAGTAGTTTTATAAATTTTTCCAGATTTTTCTTTTGTCATTTAGTGGTTTTTAGATTTAATTTTAGTTTAATTAATTATTAATTAATATTAAGTAATTAAATAGCATAATTAGATTTTATTAAGTGACACATAGTTTTTATAATTTTTCTAGCTTTTATATAAGTAATAACATTTTTATAAATTTTTCTAGAATTTTTACTGTTTATATTCTAGTATTTATAATTTAATTAGTTTAATTAGTAAATTAATAATCAAATAATAATTAGTTAATAATTAATAATAATTAGATAAATAGTGTTAAAAAAATATAATTTTAGTTTTAAAATAAGTTTTATACTATTTTAAATTTTTCTAAGTTTTAATTTTATTTTTCTAGACTTATTTTGCATTTTCTTATTAATTAGTGTATTATTAATTAGTTTTAATAGTTTTTAATAAATAATATAAAAGTTTAAAAAAATATTTTTCTTTTTCTAATAATTTTATTTTATCATTAGGTTTATAAAAGTTTAATTTTTATAGTCGTGACCTTTTTATTTCTTCAAATTTACTTTTTATTTAGTACGTTTACGTTTATTTAAACTAAACGTACGTTTTTAATTTCTTTTACGTTTTTACGTTTCCTTATTTCAAGGTTTTGTTTATATAGCTTATTTAAGCTATTTTATTTTATCCTAGGGTAATCACAATCAAATACCCTTTCCTGTTCAATAATTCCCGATCACAGATCCGTTCTAACTCAGGATATCACACTTCCAAGGGACATAACGACACGGGGACACTAAACTCCTTGGATTATTGTATTTGCCTCTTTCTAGTTTGACTTTTATTGTCATTCATTCACAAGTGGTTGACTCTAGAATATACGGCTAGTTTGGAGCAAGTCAAATTTTGGCGCCACTGCCGGGGAGGTTGTGCTGCGTTGAACGATTCTGAAGTATCAGATTTGTTGAATACCTATCCATAGTACATATATCTTATATAATATCGTATTTCCATCTTCCATAAACATATAAAACACCAAAAATATTTTCTTTTTCTTTCTATATATATAACATAAATTAAAAACCTAAAAATAATCTTCTTACCCTATCTAAGTTTCCTTCATTTTCTAGGATCCTTAGACGCGTCTTAGTGCATGCACACTCGTTCTTCAAGGTCATCAAGTCCTCTTCGTGAGCTTGTAGCCATACCTCGAAGAAGTCGTAGACGTTCTGCTCCATCAGTCGTACCCGAGATACGTACTGATCCTAAACCCCCTGTCATAATGACAGAAGATCGTCCGATGAATGAGCTTCTCCAAGCACCCACTGAGGGTTACGGAGATGCTATTGTTGTTCCAGCCATCGCGGCTGAGAATTTTGAGCTCAAAACTGGGTTGATTAACCTAGCAACCCAGAAGCAATTCTATGGTTTTGATAGGGACAATCCTCATGATCACATTAGATGGTTTAACCAAATCATTGGTACCATCAAATGTAAAAATGTCCCTGAGGAATCAATCAAACTTCTTCTTTTCCCATTTTCCATCGATGGCAATGCCAGGATTTGGCTTGATAAACAGCCCCCTAAATCGATTGAAACATGGGGAGATTTGGTTCATAAATTCATTAATGAATTCTTTCCTCCTTCCAAGACCACATTTCTAAAGAATGAAATCATGAAGTTCTCTCAAAGGTTTGATGAACCATTTGGAGAGGCATGGGATCGTTTCAAAGAATTGCTCCGCAGATGTCCACATCACGGTTTCACCGAATTAATGCAAATGGACACTTTTTACAATGGGTTAAACCCATCTGATCAAAATTCTCTAAACGCCTCAGCTGGAGGTAATTTTCTGAGCAAATCTACAAAGGAAGCCATTGCTTTAATTGAAAACATGTCTAAGGTCCGTACTACACGAGATAGAACTTATAATTCTCATGCTAGTGTTGGTCCTTCTACATCATCTCCCGTGACTTCTAGCACTGATTCTCAGATTGCTGAACTCACGAAGGCTATTCAAGCTTTGGTTTCCAAGAAAGAGTCCGCTCCGCAAACTTCTCAAACTGCTGAAATTAAAAAGGTAGACGTTTGTGTTACTTGTGGAGGTCCTCATCCATACTACAATTGTACCCACACCGCTGGCAATGCAATTGAAGTCAATGCTATAGCAGGCAGTTCCAATCAAGGAGAAATTCCATTCCGTCCTCAAGTGGAAACAAACTACCGTGCTAACAACCAGGGAGGACAGCCTGGATTATACCAACCAAACAATGCTAATAGGTTCATTCCTAACCAGCAACGAGGGCAAAACACACAAAATCAATATCATGCCCCGAGCAATCAAATGGTTCCTTTTCAATACCCACCTCACAAGGGAAATTCTAATCCAGGGTATTCAGCTCCTGCTCATCAAATGGTTCCTTATCAAGAATCTCCCTCCAATGAGCTCGCTAACCACATCAAGGTTAATGATGTTAACATGAGGGCAATGCAGAACCAAATCTCCAATTTGAAGAATGAATTTGATTCTTCAATTGCTAAGAACAACCATGAGCTGAGGAACGATATTAAGGACATGTTTGCTGGTTTAGTAAAACAACTAAATCCACCATCTACCTCGGGAACTCTCCCAGGTAACACTGTTCCAAATCTAAAGGGTGAACTCAAAGCTATTACCACTTGTAGTGGTAAAGCTCATGATGGACCATCGATTCCTATTCCTACTTCGAAGAAGAATATGGAACGAGAAACCAAGGTAACAAAGGACCCGGTACTTCCTTCTAATAATAGAAGTGCTCATTACGTCCAAACCACGGTTGTCCCAAAATCTACACCCCTGTCACTCCTACATCGTCAAGAATAGATCCTACTCTTTCACGATTCACGGTTAAAAGTTTGTCAAGCAATCTTTATGACCAAAGAGCAGCTGTGACTTATTCTCATATGCTTAATTCTTCCCGTAGGAGTGTATTAGACGACAGTGATGATGAGGAGGAGGATTCCAATGTCATCAAAGCTATCACCACTCGTAGTGGTGCTGCTTATGATGGACCCTCAATGCCTATCCCTCCTCCATTGTATGATGTGGAAAAAGAGGCGGAGGATACAACAGACAAAGTGCAAATTCCAAGTTCACAAAGTACAGCACAAGTCTCTCCTCCGGCCCTCCCTAAAAAGAAATCCAAATCAAGAGTCGTCTTTGAATCTGTAGAGACTCCTGAGGATAACGTCCCTAAATCCAAACCTTATCTTCCGTACCCATCACGTATGAATGAGGAAAGAACCCGTGAAAAGAATAGTCAACAAATAGATAAATTCTTTCAAATCTTTAAAGAATTACATTTTGACATTAGTTTCGCGGATTCCCTCATTCTAATGCCTAAGTTTGCAGCGAAAATCAAACAACTGCTAAACAACAAGGAAAAGTTGTTTGAGATGGCAAAAACTCCAGTAAGCGAAAACTGCTCGGCAGTTATCTTAAAGAAGCTTCCTGTAAAGCTTGGAGATCCTGGGAAATTCCTAATACCTTGTGTATTCCCAGGAATGATTGAATGCTACGCCTTGGCCGATCTCGGTGCTAGCATCAATCTAATGCCTTATTCAGTGTGGAAGAAACTTTCTCTTCCTGAACTCTCCTCTACCTGCATGACTCTCGAGCTTGCGGATCGTACCATATCTATGCCCCTCGGCATCGCTGAGGATGTATTTGTTAAAGTAGGGAGGTTCCATTTTCCAGCAGACTTTGTGGTCGTTGACTTTGATGCCGATCAAAAGGTTCCTCTCATTCTTGGGAGAGGATTCCTTAGAACCGGCCATGCTCTTATTGATGTTTTGGAGCATGAGATCACCTTACGTGTTGGTAAGGAAGCTGTTACATTTGGTCAAGATCAAACTTCGAGGTACTCCTCAAACTATAACTCTGAATCGGTTAACCGAATCGATGTCATTGATGTTACTTCAAAGGAGTATTCTCAAGAAAATCTTGATTATTTTCATAATTCTGTGAGTGGTAATCCCACTCCATCTTCTAATACTATCTTAGCCGACTTTTCATCTTCTCTCACTCTGGATGAGACTGAAAGTGATCCCATTTGGGATGAAGATGAGACTGAAAGTGATCCCATTTGGGATGAAGATGAAACTGAGAGTGATGAGGAGGGAGATATTCTTCTCCTTGAGGAATTAATGCATAATGATCCAATTCCCCCTCCTCCGCTAGAAGAACTTCATAATGAGAGTACTGATTCTATTCTGGATGAAATCGATGTTTATCTCGATTTAGACACATATATGCCAGGTATTGATGATGCCGAGAGTGATCAGGAGGAAGATGTCAGTCTTCTTCTTGAACAACTTTTACACCCAGAAAATTATACCACCCTCCCTCCCAAACATCTTCATAAAGAGGAATTCAAATCAGTTGAAGAAACTGATAAAATTCCTGAGATCAAGCACAAGACCTTGCCTCCTTCACTTAAATTTCAAATTCTTGAGGAGGAAGTTCTTGTGATTACTGCTGTTCTGATCTCCCTACTACCCTTCACCTACCCGGTGATTTCTCCTTCCCTTCACTCATTCGAGAGTGAGGATGTTACCTTTGACCCTGGCATTTTCCATATAACATTGGTTTAAATGCCAGATATATCTCTCTTGGTGTGGAACTTTCATGTACTTCAGTGTTTATACAAACATTTTGAAATGAAAGTCCGATGGAGATGGTCTCTTCCACTTACTTCCCCAAGGATTTTTTAATTGTTTTTTCTCCCAGCCTGTTCAGGAGCTCTTTATTACAGTTAACCGTTCACAAGCGGTTAGCTTGTGTGATAAACCTGACAGTTTGGGAGGAAAGAAATCAAATACGGGGTCGAGTCAGGCTAGTGACTCGGGAATCAAAAACATTAGCAAAAACATGGGCTTGTCACCCGTGTGTAACACCCTAGTGTGGGGGAGATGCCCCACATGTTGTATATATGTAAATAATCTCTAACAAAAAAAATAAAAAAATAAAAATGTACATATAGTGATAGCTTCTATTTAAGAAGTTTTATCTAACAAAATAATTGTATGTATATACATCTTTAAATAATGGCTAGTTATATTTCCTTTTTACGTTCTAAGTTCGGTTTAACACCCGGTACTTTGAATATTGAGGGCAATATTCAGTTCTAAGTGTGGGGGGGGGGGGGGATTCTCACGAATTCAAACACATGTTCCATCAGGAACCCCCAATTTAGCCAAAAATTTTAAAATTTTTTCTCACTTAGAACGCAATAAATGGTAATCAATCCGCCATGTCTAACCAACATAAGGATTGGCTAATCCAGGAGCAAACGGTTCTTGGTAAAGATATCTCAAATCCGTTTACGGCTTGCAATTTGCCCAAAATTGTATGGTTCCTCAACTCCCCATATCCCATAAAGCGAATGAGTTGACTAGCCCGCAAGATTATGGCTTGTGGTAAAGGCAGTGGAAAAACCATAATTGGTAATCAGCTCACCAAGATGTTGACTATTCCATCAAGAGTTGGCTAGTCCAGAAGCAAACGGCTTTTGGTAAAGACTAATCAAATCCGTTGACAGCTGGTGGTTTGCTAAAAATCACACGGTTATCAGGTGTACCACAGTTCTCACACCTGGCTACTCCAGAAGTGATGGCTTTTGGTAAAGAGTTCTTTGAAATCCATTAAAACTTCATAAAATATTGCTAGGGACTAGCAATAGTTTAGTGTGGGGGATTGATGAGTGTCTAAATACTCATCATTTCATTCACATTTAGGCTACTAAAACATCTGAAAACATACAAATATGCTTCAAAATATGGAAATATCATGAAATTGTGTTTTTAAGTGTTACAAGTGCAAAAAGGATGAAAACTGATGAAAAACATATAAAATATTCTTAATTTACAGTTTCAGTCCCTGAACTTTGACAAATTGGCAAAACTAGTCCCTGGTCAATTAAAACTTGTACAAATGTCATAAAAGGTCCTTGGGATTCATAAGATGTTAGGAAAAGTCCTTTCAAGTTAAAAATCATAAATCTACAACTATGGTCCCTCAACTTTGGAAAAGTGTCAAAATTAGTCCCTAAGGTTTTAAAAATAAGAAAATAATCAAAATAAACCTTATACTATTTATAAATGACAAAATTGGTCCTTTTTGTTAACTATTGGATATTTACAGGTTAGCCCTTCAAATTTTAGAAAATTACAAAAATGGTCCCTGGAGTTTAGAAAAGTGGAAAAGTGCATTTATGGTCCTCTGGTTATTCATGAATGGCAAATAAAGTCCCTATGACATCTTTGGAAACTTGCCAACATTGGTCCTTCAATTTTCAGAAGTTACAAATTCAGTCCTTGGGCCTATGTTACTAATATACCAAATCCGGACCTAAACCTATCACTACTTAACCTTTTTAATATAAACCCATACAAACCACTCCAGCCCACTACTACTACCCTGGCCCAAAATAAATAAAACCCGGCCCACAACCCTTTATAATAATACCAGGTTTGACCCTGGTCAAAATACCACCACCCCGCCAGTTACTGTTCACCCGTCTCCCCAAATACCACCCAGTCACATACCAGGTGGTATTTGGCCACCTTGCACCTCCACCTCACCACTACAGCTCACTACCCACTCCCTTCCACCTCCCTACACCTAACCTTGCTCCATTAAATGCCATTCCCACACTTTTTCCCTCCAAACTACCACTACTTCCCCTGTTTTCAACAATACCACTCCATTTGACCTCAAACTTATCCTAAACTTGCTCCCTAAGCCTCTGCTACAATCCAAAGTTCTTTAATTGAATTATATCAGGCTGCAAGTTACCCCAATGACTTTGGCGCCAAAACAGTTTAAACGGCCAAGATGCAATTGACCAATCCAATGGCCTTAATTTGAAGTGGGATAGTACAAGGAACGTGGGGAGATACTTTTGAGTCATCTATATAGAGAGAAGAAGCAGGAATGAAGAACATATCATAGAATTAGTTTTGTGATCAAAAATTTACTGCTTATCTTTATTTCTTGTCTTTTAAAAGCTTTCAAGGCTTAATTACTCTTTGATACATTGTAATTAAACCTTATTTACAGTCTGTAGTTTCTTAATCTTTCAATACATGTTATTTAAATATTTGTCATTTACTTAATTTGTCATTTACATTTCCTGTCTGTTATAACTGTGTAGAGGACCTTCAATTAAGCACTTAGGCTCCTGACAAAAGCTCTAAGGCTTTTTAGAAACTTTGAAAAGTTATAATCCATAAAAGAAAAAAATACAAAAAGAAATCAAGAAAAATAGAAAAAAAAAATCAATTTCAAGGAAGAAGAAGCAAAGGAGCAGGGGAATTGTGGAATGCCCTTGGGTTAGAAGCTCTGTGGAGAGCCCATAGGTGTGATACTTGGGTCTTGTTCTTAGTCATTTTGCTGAATAGCCATTTTGTAAGCCATTTCCATTTAAATTTGTATCTTACTGTATATTAGTGTAACTTATTGTTAATCTTGTTCTTAATTGCTTCTTGTGTGTTTCTTAGTGTAACTGATTCATAAAATCAATAGGTTATTAATTGTTTTTGTAAATTGTTAAGTTTCATTAAATTCAGTCACATAGTGTAATCTTAGTAATCTTTGATAATTTTTGTTGTTTTTGTTGTTTATCTGTGTAATTTAGCATAATATTGTGATATATGTTCTTGTAATTCAGTAGGTTAGGTTTAATTTAAGTTTTTGTTTGATATTCTCTTTAGTAAATCTGTTTAAAGGGTGTTTGGATTGAGCTGTCTAGGCTATTTTGTTTGGTCTCAGTGGTAATTACTTGTTTACTCAGTTCACTCATAGTATAAATACACCTAATCAAGTGCCATTTTAGAGTCTACAAACACAGAAGTCAAAATCACTACCAAAATCATCACCACAGTTAACTATGGTGACATTTAGGTCTTAGATTTCATAAAATCAACTCATAAGTTTGTGTTCTTTCCTAAATTGGTTATCTTTTAGCTTAATATAACAGATTCAAGCAATAATCAGCAATCAAAGTTCATAAAAGTCAAATCTCAAAGTTTTGTAAAAAGTCAAAAATTTGCATACCTCAGTTTTTGAATTAAATATAGAATTTTGTGTATCTTTTGATACTTGGTTTCTTGCTTAGTCCTTTTAGATTATTAAAATATAGTTGCTAAACTACTTATTTGTATTTTTGTTAATTTTTTATCTGCTTATTTAAAGTGCTTATTTGCTGTTTCTTTTAGCTTATATTTTCAAAACCTCCCCTGTACCCAGGGGGTGTTGTGTAACTGTCCATCTTCATAAGCTCTCTTAAGCTTATCCTGTGGGCCCCACTGAGTGATCCTTGGCTTTTTGGAAAGCCAAGCAACCCACCTCACTCACTCAGTGCTTATCTTGCACTTTGTACATCATTTACTAGGGCTGCATCAAGCACCAAGGTTGTCCCAACTGACAAGCCTATACTGAGTGATCATCACACTCAGTATACACAGCTTATTTCAAAAGCTCTTCACAAGCTAGCCTGTGGGTCCCACAGGCCAAGCTTGGGCTTTTTGGACACCTCTCCAACCATACTTGCTGTCTCAAATCATTACAAGCCTTATCCAGCTTATTTGATAAGCTAGATCAGGTCTTACATTAGGCTGCAAGGTCTGTTTGGTTTTGTAGCATTAGTCAAGTGCTTATTTCCTTTTTCCAGCTTATTTTCTTTATTTTTCTCTTTTCTTTGGCTTTAATTTTGTTAAGTTAACTTGTTTTTACCTTACTTTTGCTTTTGATCTCAGCTTACAGCTTTTTGAAAGCTTTTTGAAGCTTGAAATCAACTTGTTTTTACCCTCTCCTGTGCACCAGCTACTCAGTCACACCCCCAACTTTGGTGGTGTTTTCTGGTTAACTCAGTGGGTCCCACACCTCATACTTGAGTTCTCCCAACCCCCCTCCTACCAGGGATTAAGGATTGACCCTTTGTTTGACCTGTGAACCTGTGGACCCCACCTAGAATTGCACCCAAAAGTTGTCCCATTTCTGACTCAGAAAAAAAAAGAAAACAGCTTATTGTGGTCTTGTGGCTTATTCAGCTAGCTTATTTGATTGAAACTTGCTCAAACAAGTTCCAATAACTTAAGTGAACCTGACTTAACCATTGTGGACCCCACATTAGCTCATTTGAGCTTATTTGCTTTAAAAAGTCAACTTGGTCAACTGTCAAGGGTAATAAGCACTCTTAGTGCTTATTTTTGGTTTCTAAATTATTTGTCTTTGTAAAAGTTTCTTATTTTAAGTATTTTATTAGTTTTGTAAAAGAAAAACCAGAAAAAGACAAAATTTAATTATAGTGATAGCTTCTATTTAATAGAAACTATCTATTTAATTTTCTTTTTAGCTTATTTATAAGCACTTCTGCTATTTTATATTTTTATTAAATCTCTTTTATATTAAAGTAGTTTTATAAATTTTTCCAGATTTTTCTTTTGTCATTTAGTGGTTTTTAGATTTAATTTTAGTTTAATTAATTATTAATTAATATTAAGTAATTAAATAGCATAATTAGATTTTATTAAGTGACACATAGTTTTTATAATTTTTCTAGCTTTTATATAAGTAATAACATTTTTATAAATTTTTCTAGAATTTTTACTGTTTATATTCTAGTATTTATAATTTAATTAGTTTAATTAGTAAATTAATAATCAAATAATAATTAGTTAATAATTAATAATAATTAGATAAATAGTGTTAAAAAAATATAATTTTAGTTTTAAAATAAGTTTTATACTAATTTAAATTTTTCTAAGTTTTAATTTTATTTTTCTAGACTTATTTTGCATTTTCTTATTAATTAGTGTATTATTAATTAGTTTTAATAGTTTTTAATTAATAATAAATAATATAAAAGTTTAAAAAAATATTTTTCTTTTTCTAATAATTTTATTTTATCATTAGGTTTATAAAAGTTTAATTTTTATAGTCGTGACCTTTTTATTTCTTCAATTTTACTTTTTATTTAGTACGTTTACGTTTATTTAAACTAAACGTACGTTTTTAATTTCTTTTACGTTTTTACGTTTCCTTATTTCAAGGTTTTGTTTATATAGCTTATTTAAGCTATTTTATTTTATCCTAGGGTAATCACAATCAAATACCCTTTCCTGTTCAATAATTCCCGATCACAGATCCGTTCTAACTCAGGATATCACACTTCCAAGGGACATAACGACCCGGGGACACTAAACTCCTTGGATTATTGTATTTGCCTCTTTCTAGTTTGACTTTTATTGTCATTCATTTACAAGTGGTTGACTCTAGAATATACGGCTAGTTTTGAGCAAGTCAATGGGTTAGTCCCATTCATTGTGTCCCAAAAAAGGGTGGCATTACTGTTGTCACTAATGAGGAAAATGAGTTGATTCCAACTCGGCTAGTTACCGGATGGCGTGTTTGCATTGACTATCGTAAGTTAAATGACGCCACCCGCAAAGACCACTTTCCGCTGCCCTTTATGGACCAGATGCTTGAGAGATTAGCTGGAAACGAGTACTATTGTTTCCTTGATGGTTTCTCAGGATACTTCCAAATCCCCATTGATCCATCGGATCAAGAAAAGACTACCTTTACATGCCCTTATGGAACCTTTACTTATAAACGTATGCCTTTTGGCTTATGTAATGCTCCAGGTACGTTCCAAAGGTGCATGATGGCTATATTTACTGACATGATCGGTAAAACTATGGAGGTCTTTATGGATGACTTTTCGGTCATTGGGGATTCATTCCAAACATGTCTCACCAATTTAGAAAAAATGTTGAAAAGGTGTAAAGACACCAATCTATGTCTAAATTGGGAAAAAAGTCACTTTATGGTCAAAGAGGGCATTGTCCTCGGCCATAAGATTTCCAAAAATGGGATTGAGGTTGACAGAGCTAAGGTTGATGTCATTGCAAAACTGCCTCACCCTACTACCGTCAAAGGTATTAGGAGTTTCTTGGGTCATGCTGGTTTCTATCGTCGATTTATACAAGATTTTTCTAAAATCTCACGGCCTATGACTCATCTCCTTGAAAAGGATACTCCTTTTATCTTCTCACCAGAGTGCATCGAAGCTTTTGAAACATTAAAGAAAAAGCTTACTGAGGCACCCATTCTTATTGCCCCTGACTGGGATTTACCCTTCGAGCTTATGTGCGATGCAAGTGATTTTGCTATCGGTGCAGTCTTGGGGCAACGCAAAACGAAACACTTTCAGCCTATCCACTACGCAAGCAAAACTATGAACGAAGCTCAAATACATTACACCACTACAGAAAAAGAATTATTAGCTGTGGTGTATACCTTTGAGAAATTTCGGACATACTTAATCTTGACTAAAAGCGTAGTGTATACGGATCATTCGGCTCTTAAATATCTATTTGCAAAACAAGATGCAAAGCCGAGATTGCTCCGTTGGGTTCTCCTCCTCCAGGAATTTGATATCATTATTCGTGATAAAAAAAGGAGCTGAGAACCTGGCTGCTGATCATTTGTCCCGATTAGAGAACCCTCATCAAGATGTGTATGAGAAAAAGGAAATAAATGAAACATTTCCTCTCGAAACACTTAATGCGGTTACTTTTCGCGGAGATTCTACTACCCCATGGTTTGCCGACTTCGCAAATTACCATGCGGGTAACTTTGTTGTGAAAGGGATGTCAACCCAATAGAAGAATAAATTCTTTAAGGATGTAAATCATTACTTCTGGGATGACCCCTACTTATTCAAAATCTGTGCGGATCAAGTCATCCGACGATGTGTATATGGACAGGAAGCCACTGAAATTCTTAAGGCTTGCCATGCTGGACCCACTGGGGGACATCATAGTCCTAATTACACCGCCAAAAAGGTGTTTGATTCCGGATTCTTCTGGCCCACAATTTATAAAGATGCCCAGGATCTCATTAAAACCTGTGACGCTTGTCAGCGTCATGGAAACATTTCACAAAGAAATGAGATGACACAAAATGCTATTCAAGTATGTGAAATATTTGATATCTGGGGCTTTGACTTTATGGGGCCATTTCCATCATCTAGAGGAAACAAGTACATACTTGTGGCTGTTGATTATTTATCAAAGTGGGTTGAAGCGAAAGCTTTACCCACAAATGATGCCCGAGTTGTAGTGAAATTCCTTAAATCTCTTTTTGCCCGTTTTGGAACTCCACGTGCTATCATAAGTGATCGTGGTACGCATTTCTGCAATGACAAATTTGATAAAGTCATGCAAAAGTATGGTGTAACCCACCGTATTTCTACCGCGTATCACCCACAAACAAGTGGGCAAGTGGAGGTTTCAAATCGTGGTATCAAAAGGATACTTGAGAGAACTGTTGGTGAAAACCGTGCTGCCTGGTCGGATAAATTAGATGACGCACTATGAGCTTTTCGTACAGCTTATAAAACACCTATTGGGTGTACACCTTACAAGCTTGTGTACGGAAAGACATGTCATCTACCGATGGAACTTGAGCACAAAGCCTACTGGGCATTGAAACATGCCAACTTTGACCTCAAAACTACGGGTGATCACAGAAAAGTTCAAATGAATGAATTAAATGAACTACGTGATCAGGCTTACGAGAACTCTTTAATCTACA
Organism: Artemisia argyi; assembly: GCA_030686995.1. NCBI lineage: Eukaryota > Viridiplantae > Streptophyta > Magnoliopsida > Asterales > Asteraceae > Artemisia > Artemisia argyi. Next base: position 52,010,573 of record CM060685.1, read on the forward strand.
AAGAAAAAACAAAGAGAATACATGACTCAAAAATAAAGAACCGCGTTTTTAACGTTGGTGATCGAGTACTTCTCTTTAATTCTAGATTAAAGATCTTCTCGGGTAAATTAAAAACCCGTTGGACTGGTCCATTTACTATCACTAAGGTTTATCCATATGGTACCGTTGAGTTATCTCAAAATGACGGTCCATGTTTTAAAGTAAATGGCCATCGTGTGAAACACTACTTTGGAGAGGACATCCCAAACATGGTTGTCCCGGATCTCCAAACTTTTCCCAAGGACAATTAAATTCGGGGTCGAGTCAAGCTAGTGACTCGGTTAACAAAAACAGTAGCTTCCTCATGGACAAATCAATTCGAGGTCGAGTCAAGCTAGCGACTCGGTAATCAAAAACAGTAGCAATATGGGTTTTCACTCATATTTCTGATTTCTTTCTCTTTTCTACCACCCTAGTGTGGGGGAGATGCCCCACATGTTGTATATATGTATATATCTTGAAAAAAAAAAAAAAAAAAAAAAAAAGGTCAAAACAAAAGAAAAAAGTGAGTTTGTATGTAAATAGCCTAAAATAAAGGTTATTAATATTTCCTTCTTACGTTCTAAGTATCGGTTTAACACCCGGTGTTTTGAATATTGAGGGCAATATTCATTTCTAAGTGTGGGGGGGGGGGGGGGATTCTCACGAATTCAAACACATGTTCCATCAAGCACCCTCATTTGATCAAAATTTAAAGTTTTTTCACACTTAGAAATGCAATAAATGGTTATCAGTCCGCCATGTCTAACCCACATAAGGATTGGCTAATCCAGGAGCAAACGGCTCTTGGTAAAGATATCTCAAAACCGTTGATGGCTTGCAATTTGCCAAAAATTGTATGGTTCCTCAACTCCCCATATCCCATAAAGCAAATGAGTTGACTAGCCCGCAAGATTATGGCTTGTGGTAAAGGCCGTGGAAAAACCATAATTGGTATTCAGCTCACCAAGATGTTGACTATTCCATCAAGAGTTGGCTAGTCCAGGAGCAAACGGCTCCTGGTAAAGACAAATCAAATCCGTTGACAGCTGGTGGTTTGCTAAAAATCACACGGTTATCAGGTGTGCCACAGTTCTTACACCTGGCTACTCCAGAAGTGATGGCTTTTGGTAAAGAGTAAAAATCCATTAAATTTTTCTCAAAAAGATTGCTAGGGACTAGCAATAGTTTAGTGTGGGAGATTGATGAGTGTGTAAATACTCATCATTTCTGTTACATTTAAACTGCAAAAACATATAAAAACACACAGGAATGCCTTAAAATACATAAAATATCCCTGGATTGTGTTTTTATGCAAAAGGATTGAAAAACTGATGAAAAACAAAACATTTCACATAATTTACAGTTTCAGTCCCTGAACTTTGAAAAATTGGCAAAACTAGTCCCTGGTAAATCAAAACATGAAAAATATCATCAAAGGTCCTTAGGGATTTATAAGTTGTCAAGTATAGTCCTTTAAAGTTAAAAATTGCAAAATGACAACTTTAGTCCCTCAAGTTTGGAAAATGTCAAAAATAGTCCCTAAGGTTTTGTAAATGCAAAAATATGAAAAATAAGCCTTGTACTATTCCTAATTGGCAAAAATGGACCTTATGATAACTTTTGAGAAGTTACAAATTAAACCCTTCAAAATTCAGAAAATTACAAGTTAGGTCCCTGAAGTTTGTGGAATTGGCAGAAAAGGTCCCTAGGTTTTGAAAATGAAAAAAATACATCTTTGGTCCTTGGGTTATTAATAAATGACAAAAATAGTATTTGAAATTACTTTGGGAAATTACAAAATCAGTCCCTCAATTTTTGTCAAATTACAAAAGTGGTCCTTGTGTAACATATAAACAAACCGGACCCTTTAATTATTATAAACCCCAAATCCCAATCCAGTCCACTAGCCTAGCCCACCCTTTTTTATTTTTGGGCCTAACCCTTTTTCCCAGCCCACCAAGCAAACCCAACTTCCTTTTTAATAAAACGGGGGGTCAAACCCCTCGTTGACCCGTCTTCCCCAATACCACCACAACTGTACACACCACTCACCCTCCCCTGCAACTGAAAACCATGGTGGTTTCACTCCACCTCAACTTCCAGCTCACCACCTACCCTCCACACCTCATCACATCAACCCACTTCTACATTAAATGCTTTCTCCACAACTTTTCCCTCCAAATCTATTCATTGCCTCTGTTTTCAACCTAAGCCCCAACTTGCATCAAAACTACATCAATTGTCCCCCCTTAGTCACCACTAAACCCCAAACATCCTTAATTAGTCTCAAACTGCCTCAAGCAACGTGTATTGAAATTGGCGCCAATACAGAATTTAAAGGCTAGGATGACTTTGACTAATCCAATGGCTGAGGTTAATGATGGGAAATGCTCAGGATCACATGGGGAGTCCAAAAAGTCTATAAAGTTGAAGAAAGAAGCATTATGGAGTGGTATCTAGTTTAATTAAATAAAATTGTATGTCGACTTATTAAGTTTCTAGGTTTCCAGTTTATGTTATGTTTTAAAGTTTCAATTCTAGTGTTGTAAGCGTATTGTAAAACTTCCTTTAATAATAAATTCCAAGTTTGTGTATGAATTCAGTTTGTGCAAGTTTAAAATTAAAAATTCTCAATTTGCTCAAGTGATATTCTTAGTTGATGTTATTCTGGACATATACTGATACATATAAGCTCCTATAAAGCTTATAAAGGCTTTTAGTAAGTTACAATTCAATATAGTAAAAAATTTCCACAAATACAAAGTCAGTCAACATAAGTCAACTGTGCAAGTTTTGGATGTGATTTCTGGATTCAGAGTTGATTTAGAAGCAAAAGGAGCTGTGGAAAATGGTTTAGATCCTCAGGGAGGAATTAGGTTCTTGGTTCTTGGTGTTTCATACTCACAGTCCCAAAGTTATTTCACATCTCGTTGGGATCTAACGATCCGGGGAAATACTAAACTCACCGGAGTATTGGCCTAAGCTGTCTGACTTGTTGACCATAACTTGGTTGATATTATCTGACTGTTTCACACCAATCACCACACAACATAAATCAACTTGAGAAGCATGTCAACAATTGACCTTGTTGCATCTTTCTCCTAAAAACCATTGCATTCAATGAACACTTCACTTGGATTGAATATCTTCTCACTAGATCACATCCAATACCCTCACTTGAACAACATCCAAAACCTTAATCAACCTCTTCCGCTACAAACTCTCCACAACCAAACTCTCCAACATTCATGACCCAAACATATACCTCCATTAATCCAACAACCTTACCCTAACTCAACCATCTTCATTCCAAACACTCCATCATCAACCATCTAAGCATACTATATGCTTATGATTTTCACTTTCAAATACGAATCAACCAACCTTTTGTTACAAGCAAGTCCGATGGCTCTCTATGGCAAATTAGGATCTTTAACATAATCTCTTTGAATTACTTGTTATGTATCCTTAATATTTGTTTGCTATGCTTGTTATTTGTATATTGCATATTCTTCTATATATGCTTGTGCTTCTAATATTTTTCTTGCGAGCATTCCATATCTCGATCCCTTGGTTCCATCGAACGAGGGGGAGCACACATCAAGGGGGAGCTTTCATCCCGTCTAACTTCATTTATGAAGCTAGCCGGCATAACCTTTTTGATTCTACAAAAAGGGGGAGAAGTGAATATAAACTCACTAAGTACTTGTCTAAAAAAAAAATTAATTTTTAGACTTAATGAGTTTAGGTTTTGTAATCATCAAAAAGGGGGAGATTGTTGATATAAATAATGCCTAAAAACATTATTAACATATATCAATATCTCTATGTTTTGATAATCACAAAACGTAAACTCATTGAACTACAAATTATGACGTAAACAAGTATTTAGTCGTAAATATTTGCTTTAGCATCCATATCACTTAAGGTATGAATAAACAAAGTGTCTAATGCATTTTATGATCAAAGGAATTTTTATTTTTACAAACCTTACATTTTATTAAAGTGGGACAAACATTTTTAAACTTATACAAAACAATTTTGTATTTATAAGAAATGTTTTATTCAAAATAAATAGTTTGAATTCAAATTTCAACCCAAAAAACGGCTACATTCTTCAGGAAAAACCTCCCCCACAAAAAGACAAAAAAATCTGAAGAAAAAATATTTTTTATTAGGCGGCCCCCTTAATTATACTAGGCGGCCCCCTTAATTATTAAGGGGACCGGTACCCAATTAAGGGGACCGGCCACGCTCCCAAACAGTATTTTTCCCCTTATAAATACTGGTTCATTCCACAGATTTTTCTCACCTTTTGCACCCCAAAACTTTCTGTTATAGATCTCATTTCTATTCTCTAAAATCCTTTGATCATACATACATAAATCTTTGTTTCAAAGTGATCCAAACCTCTACCTTTCAAGTGCAAGAGAAGAATACTTCAATCCTTCAAGAGAAGAAGTATTACAACTTGTTGTGACCTCCACATCCAAGTTGTTAGAGCATCATCCATTGTATCTATTTCTTTATGTAACTAGTTGTGAATATTTGATAGAAGATAGATTAGCAAGGTGTGTAGATAAAGTGAGTATGTAGTAGATAGTTGTGAAGTAGAGAAGTTGGGAAGTAGATAGTTGTGAAGAAGATTGTTGTGAAGTAGACAGTTGTGAAGATAGATAGGTGTGAAGAAGTAGTGTTGTGATTAAGTAGTGACTAGGTGTGAAGAAGTAGTGTTGTAATTAAGTAGTGACCAGGTGTGAAGAAGTTGTGTAGAAGGTGTGAATAAGTTGTGACGAAGTTGTGGTATGTATATTGGTGTGTAAGGTTTTCTCCGCCATAAGGGAGCTTGTTGACATAGTGAAGAAAACTCTCGAGTAGGTGACTCGAGGAGTGGAGTAGGGCAAGGAAGGTGTCCTTGTAGCTGAACCACTATAAATCCTTTGTCTTGCGGTTAGATCTTTCCATATCTTACTTATTATCTTGCTTATATCGTTATTACTTTTGTAGACGTAGAAGTATATATATATATTTGCTCATATAGTGCTAGTATTGATTTTACTTAAAGATCAAACGAAAGTTTCATTCACAAAACAAAGTTTTTACAATCAAACTAAAAAGGTAACATACATATAATTGATCATTTTGATCAAGTAAAGTTTTCATACAAAATATAACTAAGGATTATAAAATAAACGATTACTTACTTATCTCTCGTATATAGCTATAATTGTGTATATTGTGCGTGTGTTGATTTCACATACTTAGCTTATATTATTATTGTTCATACTTAGATATAGTTGTTCATATTGTTCAAGATTTGAGTTCACATAAGATTGAATCACAGTTTTAAAAGCAAACAAGGTTTTAAAACTAAACTAAGTTTTCATAATAAAATTAAAAAGACGTAAAACTATTCAACCCCCCTTCTAGTTTTCCACAATGTGTATTGACATAACATTATTAATACTGTCATTGATGCGAAGGATTTTACCACAATAAGTTTTACAATCCTCTTAGGCAGAGTACCTAACTGTTGTAGTGTAGTATAGGTAAGACACGGGGGATTGATCGTCCTCTAGAGGAATAGTGATGTAGGCTCGAAGTGTATAACAAAATAAGTCTAATGGTTGAGGGATGATTATTTTTGTATTTTTATATTTTATAGAAAGCAATGTAAAATCTCGGGGTTTGAAGAGTTTGGTTTTATAACTAATAATTAAACTAAATAAGCGGAAGAGTAAATTGATAGAAACTTGTATGATAGGTAAAGTGTATTTACTTAGAATCTCATTACTTCCTAGTCATATCCTATTGATTAGTCAAATTGGCACGTCCTTCTTTAATTAGCTAGAGCGTTATATTCCTTAATATCAATTGGGGTTGGTTACTCCCTATTCTATGAATTTTGTTCTCGTTGAGTGGTGCCTAAGAGTGCCCTTTAAGCTCTCAATGTTAGCAAGTGCAATCCATGCATTAAATACAACGAACAACAAGTTAATAATAACTTGGTGTTTAGTCGGACGTTCAATCTAGTAATATATTAAACCTAGCCAGTTTTCCTACTCCTAACACGATTCACAACTAATTAAACAAGAGACGACAATCAATAATCAATAACTAAGTTTTATGCAATCCTAAGTAAACACTAATAAGTTTAGCAAAGCATGTTAAATCGAAGAAAATACAAACAAATAATCACACAACACATAGACATATTGTAATGATTAAGGATTCATAACTTATTTTCAATAAAACATGCAGTTAAAGGGGCTAAAAACGCTTACAATAGCTGTAAAATTCGGACCTCAAAGTATCTCTCCAATTCCACACATAGAATGAAATCATATGAAAATATATATAGTATTACAGTTGTAACGGAATTAGCTTGCCGTCATTAGGGTTTCGAGAAGTGCACCGACTTAGTTGTGATGGCATCACCTTATGAATCATGATGCCGTCGCTCTTCAAATTCTTGGTCATGATGCCGTCAGTTCAAGGCTGTCTCCATCGTCTGAACCGTCACATGGAAAATTTATAACTTGGTCATCTCCGTTAATCTTCAAGTGATGGCGTCACCTTGTGTTTGTGACGCCGTCTGATGAGACGAAAAGTGTACCGCTTTTGGGGGGTCATTTAAGGCAAAAGTCGAGATTATTTGATCAAATATTGCCCTAAATCGTTCCTTTTGTCATTTTAGGTACTTTTGAGAGGAAATTTGCAAAAGGAAGCATTTTGAACGTTTTTGGAGCAAAAAAGTGAAGAAAACGACAAAGTCTCAAAATCATGTTGAAAATTGTACCTGACGGCGTCAAAGATTGCTAGTGACGGCGTCAAGACTTGACAAAGAGGTGGATAAATCAAATTACACGTGACGTGTCAGAGAGGTTTTTGACGATTTGTACATGACGACGTCACCAAGTCCATCAAGAGTAAATTGCACATGACGACCAAGACCAAGTCTGTACATGACGACGTCAGAAGTGGATCTAGGCAATATGAGTATTATTTTGGCGGCGAGTTGACGGCATCAGACCCTACTGTTGACGCCGTCAGATTGTAAAATCTATATATATTTTTCTAGTTTTCATTCATTGTGTGCAACTTTGAAGGGAGAAAACCCTAGACGGATTTTACTCCAATTTTGAGGGTTTCAAACCCTTGTTTCATCCATGCTTAATTGAAGATAAGTCTTCCAACAAATCATTCAATATATATATGTGTTGTTTGATTATATCTTACGCTTGTCTTCTCTTTAACATGCTAGGCTAGGTTTTCTTTGTGTTTGCTTAGATGTAATGTAACTTAGATATTGATTATTGGTTGGTTGTTTGTTTATAATTATTATGGGTGAATGAATTCGATGTTAGGCTTAAGAAAACTGGCAGACTTCCAATTGGTAACTTGCTTGAACGTTTTAAGAAACGTGATCGGAGGTGTACTACGATATATTGGTTATATTTAATGCATAGGTAACTACTAATAAGGCCATGTTAGGAGCTAGTAGTCGGCTCGACATAGGAAGAGGTAGAAGCTTATAGAGTTATGGAAGATCGTACACGGCCCTACGAATGGTATTAAGAAATATAACCCATCATCCATGCAATTGTAACAAACTAATCAACCGGTAAAAGATAGCTAGGGAGTAGTGAAATCTAAGTAAACACATTTTCTCTCATTATTGTTTTCGCCACGATTAGTTTAAGTTTATTTTATTTTATTTTGATTGCATCTGTAGTTATTTGGGTTAGTTGATTAGCAACTAATTCCGCCCACTCCTTCAAAACCCGAGATTTTTACATGCTTTCCATAAAATATAAAAATACAAAAAGAATCATCCCTCATCTCTAGACCTAGTTTAATTGAGTTTTAACCCTAGCGAACACTATTCTTTGAGTTGAATGATCAATCCCCCGGTACTTGCCACTATAATATACTACAACGGTCAGGTACACTGCCTGGTGGGTATTGCAAGCTTCTCAAGATCCCTTGAGGGGTAAAACCTTTTGCGAGGGCGTAATTCCACGCATCAAGTTTTTGGCGCCGCAGCCCGGGGAATAGTTATTGTCTAGGTTGAAATTTATTTTTATTAGGTCTACTTGCTAGATTCCTTTCTAATAAGATTTTTATTTTTATTTTTATAGGTTTCTTTAGTCTATCTTATTTATTTGTTTCCTTTGTTCGTAAACTATCTCGATGGATAACAATAGCATTGATCGTTTGATTCCTGTTATTCGTGTTTTTCGTCATAGGATTTTCCAACTACCCGTCCCAATCCCTTTAGTGGAAAATGAGAACACACCTAACCTCTCGCCTGACCATCACTTTGACAATAATTCTGAGATGGAGGAGTCTGACCATGATAATGACCATAGGGCTAGTCCTTTTGACTATTCGGACTCCGATGAGGACCTAGATGATGGTGATGTAATCGATGAGGATAAAGTGGAAGATGAGATGAACCCTCTTAGGTATGTCGACCCTAGGACAAGGATTGAGAATAACAGCTCATTTAATATGCAATTCCCTTGTAAGATAGGATTTAGGAGCTTTGATGCTTACCATAACTCATCTTTACCAATGAACATAATCTCGCGTAGTGAATACAATAAAATTATGGTAAATGAGTTAGAATACAAAGGAGATAATATTGTTGCTAGGGCAAAGACATTGCATGTATTTTTAGGAAGCTTTGTTTATTTGGTTGAGTTTATGGTTATGGAGAATATAGGAGAATTTATCGATAGTAACTTAACCTAAGTTGTATTTGGGAAGCCCTTCAAAAGGTTAACCAAACTAGATGAAAACTTATGGAAGGGTTAATTACATTCTTGGACGGGGGTGAAGATTTTGTTTACCAAATGCCCCGTGCAAACCCTAGGTTCAAGGATTTTTCTATTGAGAAATGTAATAGGTATCCACCTCTCGATATGTTAAGTGAGAATGATAAAAGGAATGGGCTTAAATATCCTCATGAAAAGAACAAAAGGTATTATCGTGGATGTTTAGAGCTAAGTGATGACTATAAGAAAGATGAGGCAACAATTAGATGGCTCACACTTGGGTATGTGAGCATAAGCGACACACAGTAGGATGTGACCTTGAGTCTAGCTACAAGACTCATGAATAAAGAAAAGCGCTTCTTGGGAGGCAACCCAATTTTTATTTGTTTTGTTTGATTGTTTGTTTGTTTGACTTTATTTGCTTCCGTATGCATGCTTTATTTTTATTGTTTGTGGATCATGATTCATAATAAATTGTGAAAATGCTTTACCTTGTTGTTTGTCTTAACTTCATAAAAAGGTATTTCGCAAAAGATAAGTGTAAGGGAAATCTAAATTTGTTTTTAAGAACGGAGTTGGACATGAACCACAACAATATTAAATGAACATGTATATTAGTATTTGTTTGAGTCAAATGCTTGTATCGAGTCATAATGATGTTTTGCAGGAATCCCAGGAATTAAGGCGTGAGTTTTTCCAGAAATTTTCTGGAAACTTAACATGATATTTCTGTCAGAGCATTCTGACGGCGTCAGGATCATAACCTGACGGCGTCAGGTGTAAAAATTATGAAAAATTTTGCGAGTTTTATTTTTCTAACGGAGTCTTAAAGTTTTTGTTAATTCTTTAGTTTTATAAACTTCAGGAAATCTGCAAACATTCATTCAACAAGCATTATATCTTTAGATATATAGATTGCCGCCGATTTTACGCGAGGTTTGCCATGATTGTTTTCTCAGGTTTAGCAGGTTATATTGGACAAGAAGATGATTTATAAATCTGGAGGGAAGCTTTCAACGTTCATTTTCTTAGAGGAGGATTTAACCATGTTACCATATTATTCACACTGAATGAATCAGGGGAGTATTTGTCTCATTCTTTTACCTTCATTACTTTTACATCCTTTTTATTGAACATTGGAATGTTCAGCCTAAGTGTAAGGGGAGGGTAAATGATGATACCTTAGAGAATGCAATTGCACTTGAGTTTGTTTGTTCAATAGTAGGTGTGTAATAAAACTAAGAGAAATACTTGTTAGGGAAATTTTAGCACCAAATTTAAATTTTTTTACAACATTTAGGAGTGAAGCTTTAGCCTTAATGAGAGTCTCATGGATAGGAGTTGTATGACTAGCACAAAAATCGTACCACTCAAAAAAAATTTCCACCCAAATATGTGAGGTACGCCTTTAAATTTGTTAAGAAAAGCATTCATTATTAGTGCTTATGAGTGTACCGGTAGTACTTAGATTCTAGAACTTTTGTTAGTGATGCATCCCGAGACCGCTAGTAAGACTACATTCGTGTAGTTAGGATTTACTACATGATAAGAGGCATTAGGATCACCCTTGTGTTAAACCCATATTATAATTACTTGACCAATGAAGTCATAATTACTTGACTAGTAAAGTCAATTAATTCTCCCACACCTTTGCGTTGTACTTATTTTTAGTACACGATACCCCTAGTACACCTCTCCGAGCCTATCTTTTTCGTTTATAACTTTAAGCATTTTACTTAAAGGAAGAATTTGTTTACAATCCACCCCAAATATGCAACCAAATCGCCTTAGCCTTCCGTGTATGCACTCATCTTTAGTGCATTATTGTTACATGTTTAAACCCTTAGTTAATTTTCTAATTGATTACATGGTTGCTAAGTCGAGTCATATCTTGTACATATTGTTTTGGGACGATTGAGACTCATGGGTAAAGTACTATTGTTATTGAGTAATGGGGAAGAACATCATATTTTACCCCCATATGTGCGTTAATCTTAAAAGTACTCCAAGTGTTTTGATTATCTTGATTCGAGTAATTAGAATAGTTAATTCTAAAGTATGTAAAAGTTCAAGTTTAAGGGGAATGCAAATTCCCTATGATGTATTATTTTGGATGGTAGGGTAAGAGTGCATGAAAAAAAAAATAGAAAAATCATGAAAAAAGAAAAAAAAAAGAAAAAGAAAAAGAGAAAAAAAAACATACGGACTACCATCCCATTTCCTTTTATGTTTGTTTTATGTTTTTGTTAGTTTGTGATTAGCTTAAGTCGAGTCGAGTCTTGGCTTAGCAACACCACATTGTACATTTAATTGACCAAGACGATTAACTCGCCACCAATAAATATTGCCTTTATCCAACAAAACCGTGTTTCTCATATCTCTACACCTCACGTTATAACCCTTTAAAAGACCTCTTTGATAGTTTATCATAGGTGCTTACGCCAAGTGGTGGAGGTTTGATCCTTTCCCAAGCATATGGTAATCTATTTGCTATGACAGGTAGTGAGAGATGTTTTCCATTTCCATATCGTGATATATACTTTATTACACCCGAGAGATGTGAGTATCAAAACACTATTTGTGAGGTGCTAGTGTATATTTTCCGTGCTTGTTTTTGGTTGGAGTGGAACGATTGTTTGTTGCAATTACTTTTATATTAATGTTAAATGACCCATAACTTGTATTTTGATTAGAATAAAAGCGCATTTGCTTGAGGACAAGCAAATCTCAAGTGTAAGGGTATTTGATGAGACGAAAAGTGTACCGCTTTTGCGGGGTCATTTAAGGCCAAAGTCGAGATTATTTGATCAAATATTGCCCTAAATCGTTCCTTTTGTCATTTTAGGTACTTTTGAGAGGAAATTTGCAAAAGGAAGCATTTTGGACATTTTTGGAGCGAAAAAGTGAAGAAAACGACAAAGTCTCAAAATCTTGTTAAAAATTGTACCTGACGGCGTCAAAGATTGCTAGTGACGGCGTCAAGAATTGACAAAGAGGTGGATAAATCAAATTACACGTGACGCGTCAGAGAAGTTTTTGAAGATTTGTACATGACGGCATCACCAAGGCCATCAAGAGTAAATTGCACATGACGACCAAGACCATGTTTGTACATGACGACGTCAGAATTGGATCTAGGCAATACGAGTATTATTTTGGCCGCGAGTTGACGGCGTCAGACCCTACTCTTGACGTTGTCAGATTGTAAAATCTATATATACTTTTCTAGTTTTCATTCATTGTGTGCAACTTTGAAGGGAGAAAACCCTTGACGAATTTTACTGCAATTTTGAGGGTTTCAAACCCTTGTTTAATCCATGCTTAATTGAAGGTAAGTCTTCCAACAAATCATTCAATATGTCTATGTGTTGTTTGATTATATCTTACGCTTGTCTTCTCTTTAACATGCTAGGCTAGGTTTTTTTTGTGTTTGCTTAGATGTAATGAAACTTAGATATTGATTATTGGTTGGTTGTTTGTTTATAATTGTTGTGGGTGAATGAATTCGATGTTAGGCTTAAGAAAACTGGCAGACTTCCAATGGTAACTTGTTTGAACGTCTTAAGAAACATGATCGGAGGTGTACTACGATATATTGGTTATATTTAATGCATAAGTAACTACTAATGAGGCCATGTTAGGAACTAGTAGTCGGCTCGACATAGGAAGAGGTAGAAGCTTATACAGTTAGGGAAGATCATACACGGCCCTACGAATGGTATTAAGGAATATAACCCGTCATCCATGCAATTGTAACAAACTAATCAACCGGTAAAAGATAGCTAGGGAGTAGTGAAATCTAAGTAAACCCATTTTCTCTCATTATTGTTTTTGCCACGATTAGTTTAAGTTTATTTTATTTTATTTTGATTGCATCTGTAGTTATTTAGGTTAGTTGATTAGCAACTAATTCCGCCCACTCCTTCAAAACCCGAGATTTTTACTTGCTTTCCATAAAATATAAAAATACAAAAAGAATCATCTCTCATCTCTAGACCTAGTTTAATTGAGTTTTAACCCTAGCAAACACTATTCTTTGAGTTAAACGATCAATCCCCCGGTACTTGCCACTATACTATACTACAATGGTCAGGTACACTGCCTGGTGGGGATTGCAAGCTTCTCAAGATCCCTTGAGGGGTAAAACCTTTTGCGAGGGCGCAATTCCACGCATCACCGTCACAATCCATTTTATGACGTTTTTCTTGACTTTGTCGCTTGCTTTGTTTTCTTGTCCAATCGAGCCATAAACGCTCCATTTTCCAGCATTTGCTTTCTAAGTACCTAAAACTCAAATAGAAATGATTTTGGACAATAAATGATTGAATATGTATAGATCTAGAGGCTAAATGACCCTTCAAAAACGTTTATAATTACACCTCATCAGTAATTAATATATGATACTATGATGTCACATACAATAATGCGAGACTTTAGTTTTATGTATTTAGTGGAAATACGTAAATGATCTAATTAATTGTTAAGGAGTCTGGATTTAATTATTTGAACTAATTAAATATTATTGAGTTTAATTAGTTGTACTAATTAAAAAGTAATGGGCTTAAACCATTAACCAAAAGGGGAAACCCTTTGGGTTGTACCTCACACGCTTTATTTTTGAAATTGCAAATCAATTGTATATGTGTTTTTATAAAATACTTGTCACCAAACATGGGATTTGTAAAAGTTATAACGCCTCTATGCTTGTCAAATACCATTAGCCACGATGAAAGTAATGAATATGTCTACAACCGCTTTGATGCTTTCCCGGTATTGCATTGTATCAAAGGTATTGATGAATAAAAAAGTTTGCACATAGAACGAAACTTGAGGTATTCAACACCAACACAAAACTCCATAACCACTTCCAAAACATGTAGCGGAAAATTGAGTCGGTGTAATTCATCTTAATAGCCATTAATCGATCATACATGTTAGATTGGTAATTTTCTTGTATTATTCAATAAAGGGATTACAATATATAAGTTCCATAAGAATGATCTAGAAGTAACATAAACGGGCTAAAGCCTTATAACTAATCGTAATGGGCTGAGACATGTCAACTAACACTCCCCCACAGTTTGAGCGGGAGGCAAACAAACACTCAAACTGGTATGAAATTATTCAAATAACGTTGAAGGAAGACCTTTGGTGAAGATATTCCCAACTGGTAACGAGAGTGAACATGAAGAACATGCACATGAACCGTAGCAACCATATCACGAATTGAACAAAATGAATGCCAATCTCAATATGGTTGGTTCATTAATGTTGCACCAGATTAGAATAAATAAACAGCACTAACATTATCACAATACACAAGAGTAACAATCAGTAGTGGTGTGTGCAATTCCCGAAGAAGATTGTGTAGCCATGCTGTCTCAGCAACAGCGTTAGCAATGCCCCGTTATAGCAATGGACTACAATAAAATCTTTTTTCTTGTTCACGGTTTTGCTAATCAAAAGACTCGGTGAACATCATTAATATGGATGAGAGCGGTTTCCCCATGAGAATTCCTATCTGGCCCACCACCTCTTTAGTTGTCTTTGCGTCTATCACAACCACCATAGCTGCCGCCACCTCTTCAACTACCACCATTGTAGCACAGTTACAGAATGTAGTTTCTTCTTAGCGCACAAAAGAACAAAAACCCTCAAGAAAGTTCAGGAACACACAAAGACACAAGTTTCCTTCAATTTCTTTCCATGTCACTCCCTTCTACCCATTTTATTAGACAACAATGAATTGATAAAATGATAAAGCACACCATCCGCATCATAATTGACTGTCTGAATCCTATATTTGCGTCCTCAAAGTGGGGAGTTTAGAATTGACATGCAAAGCAATATGCTATAGCTATTCGAACAATCTTCCTAGAAGCATCTAAAAAGGATAAATATGAAGTGCCTAGTCTTACTCCAATAAACACGAATTTACAGCAAATAAACAACTTCAAAGCGACGGACAATTGACAAGATTGCAGATGCACAATGTAACTTGAAATACTTTGGTATTGTTGAACATTAAAAGATTATGTGCTCCTGCAACCACTTCATCTAGATAAGATACTCTTTATGATCTCTACCATGCGAGAACTAATGACTCCTTAAAACCAGATAGAAAATAAACTCCCTTGATTAAACTTCCCACTCTTCAAACTTATACACATATTCTATAGAACATAAAGAATGTTGAATCTTAGTGAGCAAAAATAGAAAACTTGAATTTCTCAAAAACTTGCTGAAGTCTACCAACAACTGATATTACAATAAGCATCAATTTCTGAATATATGACTAAGCTTACACTACAAAGTATAGTTGTCAAAATCGTGATCCTAATTGTACAACGATCGTACAATCCTACACATAAAAAAATGATCAGGATCTTAACAAGATCGTAATTCAAGTAGGATCGTATCAGGATTGTAGGATCGCACGTAGGATCGTAGGATTGGATCGTAAGATTGTTTAGGATCAAATATTATTTTTATTTTTTTTACGTATTTATTTATTTATTTTTACTTTTTTGCTATATTGACTTATTAAGCATAAGCCCATGTCTTAAATCACAGTGATTAAGAATTCTTCATGAAGGCTATTATTTTGGTGTTGTTAATTTATTTTCTTTTGCAAGATTAATAAGTGTGAAATTGATGCGTGGGAATCGCAACAGGCTTTACCTCTCGAGGGATCTCGAGAAGCTTACAACCCCCACCAGGCAGTGTACCTGATCGTTGTAGTATAGTATAGTGACAAGTACCGGGGGATTGATCGTTCAGCTTAGGAATAGTGTCGCTAGGATTAGAAAGCCTAAATACTAGTTCTAAAGGTGAGGGATGATTATTTTTTGTGTTTTTATATTTTTTTAGAATGCAAATTAAAATCTCGGGTTTTGGAAGAGTGGGCGGAATTAGTTGCTATTCAACTAACCCAATACTAAGGTGCAATCAAAATAAAATAATAAAAATGAAAATAAGCTAATTTATACTAAAGTTGTGAGCAGTAATTGGAGAAAATGTGTTTACTTAGATTTCACTACTCCCTAGATATCTTTCACACGTTAATTACTTGTTATAATTGCATGGATGACGGATCGTATTCCTTAATACCATTCATGGGGTGGCACACATAACTCCCCAATTCTATGAGCTCTTATCTCCTCCTACACCGTGCCCAACACAACTATAGGGATTGTAAACAGTGGCTCATGCATTAAATACAACCAATAAAGACCTAGTGCGCCTCGGTTCATGTTTCTTAAGACGTTCAAGCATGTTACTATTTGGAGATCTGCCAGTTTTCTTAAGCCTAACATATAAATCATTCATCCAAAACAAGAATAAACAAGTAATCAACACATAATCAATATCTAGGTTTCATTAGATCTAAGCAAACACAAAAGAGATCTAGCCTAGCATGATAGAATTAAGACAAGAACATGATATAGACAACCAACACATAGACATATTGATTAAATTAGAAGAACACTTATCTTGATTAATCATGCAAGGTATCAAGGGGTTGGAACCCTTGAAAAACCTGTAAAGTTACACCAAAATCGTACTTAGGGTTTCTCCCAAAACTTCTCTCTTTAATGTGTGAAAAATAGAAAACTATATATAGAAAAATAGGGCTGACGACGTCAAGAGTAATCTTGTGACGCCGTCACCTCGCCGCCAAAACTCTCCTCGGACTGCCTAGATCCATTTCTGACGCCGTCAAGACTTAAGTACTTCCAGGCCGTCACGACTCATTTACTCTTGACGCCCTTCCTACGTGACGCCGTCAAAACTCTTCTGGGTAGTCATGGAAATTTATGAAATTTGCTCTTGACGCCGTCAAGGATTTGCTCTTGACGCCGTCACCTACTGTTCCCAGCTTGGAAAATTAAGACTTTGGCGTTTTCTTCACTTTTATGCTCCAAAAATGTCCGAATTGCTTCCTTTTCCAGATTTCACTCCCAAAGTACCTAAAATCACAAAAGGAACGATTTAGGGCAATATTTGATCAAATAAATTCGGACTCGGGCCTAAAAGTGGTTCATTTTTCGCCTCATCATATACCCTTACACTTGAGATTTGCTTGTCCTCAAGCAAATGCGCTTTTATTCTACTCAAAAGACAAGTTAGGGGTCATTTAACACTAATATAAAAGTAATTACAACAAATAATCGTTCCACTAAAGACCAATAGACAAGCACGGAGGTCATACACAAGCACCTCACAAATAGTGTGTAGATACTCACATCTCTCGGGTGTAATAAAGTGTAAATTACAATAAGGAAACGGAAGATATCTCTCACTACCTGTCATAGCAAAATAGATTACCATAGGCTTAGGAAAGGATCAAACCTCCACCACATGGCGTAAGCACCTAGGATAAACTATCAAAGAGGTCTTTTAAAGGGTTGTAACGTTAGGTATAGGGATATGAAATACACGGTTTTGTTGGATAAAGGAAGTTTTACTGGTGGCGAGTTAACAATCTTGGTTAATTACATGTACAAGATGGCGTTGCTAAGCCAAGACTAGACTCGACTTAAGCTAATAAATCAAAAATAACAAAAACATAAAACAAACATAGAATGAAACGGGATGGTAGTCCGTATGTTTTTTCTCTTTTCTTTTTCTATTTTTTTTTCTTTTTCTTAATTTTTTTTTCGATTTTTTTTTTTTTTTTTTTTTTTTTTTTTTTTTTTTTTTTTTTTTTTGCATACACTCTTATCCTACCATCCAAAATAATACATCATAGGGAATGAACATTTCCCTTACACTTGAATCTTTACATACTTTACATTTAACTAAACTAATGACTCGAATTAAGAAAATCAAAACACTTGGAGCACTTTTAAGATAAACGTACATATGGGGGTAATAAATGATGTTCTTCCCCATTACTCCATAAAATAAGTACTTACCCATGAGTCCCAATCGTCCCAAAACAATATGTACAAGGATATGACTCGACTTAGCAACCATGTAATCAATTGGAAAGTTAACTTAGGGTTTAACAAATAACAATAATACACTAAAAATGAGCGCATACACGGAAGGCTAAGGCGATTTGGTTGTACATTTAAGTGGGGTGTAACAAATTCTTCCTTTAAGTAAAATGCTTAAAGTTAGAAACGAAAAGATAGGCTCGGAGGGGTGTACTAGGGGTTTCGTGTACTAAAAATGAGTACAACGCTAAGGGTGTGGGAAAAATTAGTTGACTTAACTAGCCAAGTAATATGACTTAAATGGTCAAGTAATTATAATACGGGTTTAACACAAGGGTAATCCTAATGCCTCTTATCATGTAGTAAATCCTACCACACGAATGTAGTCTCACTAGCGGTCTCGGGATGCATCACTAACGCAAGTTCTAGAGTCTAAATGCTACCGGTACACTCATAAGCACTAATAGTAAATGCTTTTCCTATCAAATCTAAAGGCGAACCTCACATATTTGGGTGGAAAATTTTTCTGAATATACGGTTATGTGCTAGTCATACAATCTCCTATCCATGAGACGCTTGCTATGGCTAAAGTTTCACTCCTAAATGTTGTAAAAAATTTTAAATTTGGCGCTAAAATTGCACTAACAAGTATTTCTCAAAGTTTTATTACACATCTACTATTAAACAAAACAAACTCAAGCGAAAGTGCATATGTAAGGTATCATCTTTTTACCCTCCCCTTACACTTAAGATGAACATTGTCCCCAATGTTCAAGTAAAGAATGTAAAAGTGAAAAAGTAAAGAGAATGAAATCAAATACTCCCCTGATTCGCTCGGTATGGATAATAGGATGGCCAGGTTAAATCTTCCTCCAAGAAAATGAACAATCAAATCTTCCCTTCCAGAATATAAATCATCTTCTTGTCATACATAACCTGTAAAACCTGACAAAATAGACAAGACAACCTCGTGTAAAATCGGCGGCATTCTATATAAGTTACTAAATCCTAGAAAACAAGATAAGATATAATGCTTGTGGAATGAAGTTTGCAGATCTCCTGGAGATTATAAAACTTAATAATTCACAAAAACCATAAGACTCCGTTAGAAAAACAAAATCGGTAAAATTTCCAGATTTTTAACTCCTGACGCCGTCAAGAGTAAAACCCTGACGCCGTCAGAATGGACCTGCAGAAATCCTTATGTTAAGTTTCCGGAAAATTTCTGGAAAAACTTGGTCCTACTTCCTGGAAAATCCTGCAAAACTTCATTATGACTCAATACAAGCATTTGACTCTAACAAATACTAATATACATGTTCACTTAATATTGTGGAGAATCATGATCGGTTTGTTTCTTAAAAACATATTTGGGGTTTCCCCTTACACTTATCTTTTGCAAAAATACTTCTAGGTGGAGTTAAGACTAGGCCAAAACAACAAAGTAAAGTATTTCCACTATTTAGTTTAGAAACATGATCTACCAACAATAAAAATAAAACATGCATACGGAAGCAAATAACAATCAAACAAATAAAATCACACAAAACATGGGTTGCCTCCCAAGAAGCGCTTTTCTTTATTTACGAGTCTTGTAGCTAGACTCAAGGTCATGGGTTACTACGTGATTTCATCATTGGTTCCACTCTCTAGGTCGTCTTCTAAACCAGTTTTGTATTCCGGACCTAGTTGCAAGCACTCTTTGTAGAAACCAAGCATCCTATTTCTAACATACTCTACTCCTCTACGTCTATCCTCCTCATTCCTATAATAAGCCGCTTGCTTGTGTTCCTTTTCGAAATTAGAGAGAAGGCGGTATTGCTCAATCTTGTAGGGCATTTGATAAGCAACCTCATCATTCTCTTTCTTGAATCTAACTATCCCTAAAGTCGGATCATAACTCATCCTAGTGGCCTCAACAAATGGTTTCCTAAATATTATTTGACTTAGGCAAGCATCTATCACCGGACGAGTGTCCTCAACTATCATAAAATCGATCTCATAGGTGAGATTCCCTATAATCACATGCAATCCTTTCACTCTTCCCGCAAAATTACTTATCAGGTTCTTATTAGGCATCATCCTAAAATTAAGTTGCTTCTTCATCACCCAATTGTAATAAGTCCTAGTCATGATGTTCACGGGGGATCTAGGGTCGATGTAAGCTTTCCATATATGCATGTGCCCGATATTGCATGGGATGTTAATGTTAGAGGGGTCTCCCATTTTGATAAGGGGGCCGCCAAAGATATATGTTCTCTCGGGACTATCGAATAAATCTTTATGGTATTCCCGTTCTTCCTTAGTTGGCAACTTATCAAAGTATTCCTCTATAGGCTCTACTTCCTCTAATTCCTCTCTACTATCAACCTCAACTTCCCTATTCTCATCCTTAGTCGCGGCTTCTATCCTAACTTCATTCTTGTCACTCTCTTCTATCTCCTTATCTATCGGCTTAAGAGTGACAACATTAACAAAGTGGACCTGTTTAGATGATGAGGGATCCTTAATTTGGTTTCCATTATTGGTGTCCCTAGTGTCCTTCCTAGGTGTGACTAATGCTTAGTTGTTGAGGGCTTTCAACAAGTTGTCAATCTTGTTGGTCATCTCCGTTTGTTGTTGGTTGAATTCGGTTTCAAACCTAGCTATGCGAGCCTCTTGAGATGCCATAAACTTTTACATCAATCCTTCAAGATTGTTGGTACTACCATAGTTGTTAGAAGGATTGTTGTTGAAAGTACGGTTGGAGGGTGGACCGGTTGGTTGGTAACGGTTAGGCGGATTGGAGGAATTGGGTTGATTTTGTTTCCACCTAAGGTTTGGGTGATTTTTCCATGAGGGGTTGTATGAATCACCGTATGTGTTTGGCTCGGGCTTGAAAGTGTACCACTTATCTCCCGCTTCGTCGGTACGCGTGGATGCGTAGTCCACAAAAGCTGTTCCGGGGAGTTCCACACAATCACGAGTGTCGTGGGGACCACTACATAATTCGCATGAAGAAGTGATTTTGTTCACTTGGCTTGAAGGCTTAGGAGCATCGTAAGATTTCATGAGAAACTTGACTTGGTCCTCAAGTTCCATGATCCTACGGTCGGGAGTGCTAGAATTGTTCGAAGGCAAAGATATTGCCTTGACCATTTTGTTCAAGTCACGGGGATCGTTCCAACTTTCATTGTCATAGAGAGCAAGATCTTCTATGAGTTCCCATGATTGTTCCGCACTAAGATCACGTAGCTTACCACCGGCCGATTGGTCAATGGCTCGCCTCGTGGAGATGTCGATATGGTCATAAAAAATTTGGACTTGGAGCCAAAGATCTATGCCATGATGAGGGACTTTTTGGAGTAAGTCCTTGAAACGAGTCCATGCTTCATAAAGAGATTCATTTTGACGTTGTTGGAACATCAAGATATCATTTCTAAGCTTAGTAGTTCTCCCCGGTGGGAAAAATTGAGCAAGGAAACGAGTGGTGAGATCATCCCATGTGGTGATGGATCCCGCGGGTAAACGCTCAAGCCATTAACTAGCTTGATCCCGTAGAGAGAATTGGAATAGACGTAAACGGGTAGTCTCTCTAGTTTCAACACCTAGGTCTATGGAATCTATGATTTTGAGAAAGTCCTTAAGATGTTGGTTTGGATCTTCGGAACGAAGTCCATGGAATGCACATCCGCTTTGCACCAACCGGATGGTGTCGGATCGCAAGGGGGTCACATTGGCTCTGGTGAGCTCAATGGTGTTTCGGTAGCCGTGGTGGCTAGGTCGGGAATACTCTCCTAAGGTTCGGGGCCTAAGGGGTTCTAGTGGTGGGTTTTGTTGTGGTGGGATGACGGGTTCAAAGATGTTACCACCTTCCATGATGTCGGATGGTAAAGAGTTACGAACAAAGACACGAAGAAATAAGATAGACTAAAGAAGACCTAAAAATAAAAATAAAATCTTACTAGAAAGGAATCTAGCAAGTAGACCTAATAAAAATAAATTCTAACCTAGACAATAACTATTCCCCGGGCTGCGGCGCCAAAAACTTGATGCGTGGGAATCGCAACAGGCTTTACCTCTCGAGGGATCTCGAGAAGCTTACAACCCCCACCAGGCAGTGTACCTGATCGTTGTAGTATAGTATAGTGACAAGTACCGGGGGATTGATCGTTCAGCTTAGGAATAGTGTCGCTAGGATTAGAAAGCCTAAATACTAGTTCTAAAGGTGAGGGATGATTATTTTTTGTGTTTTTATATTTTTTTAGAAAGCAAGTTAAAATCTCGGGTTTTGGAAGAGTGGGCGGAATTAGTTGCTATTCAACTAACCCAATACTAAGGTGCAATCAAAATAAAATAATAAAAATGAAAATAAGCTAATTTATACTAAAGTTGTGAGCAGTAATTGGAGAAAATGTGTTTACTTAGATTTCACTACTCCCTAGATATCTTTCACACATTAATTACTTGTTATAATTGCATGGATGACGGATCGTATTCCTTAATACCATTTATGGGGTGGCACACATAACTCCCCAATTCTATGAGCTCTTATCTCCTCCTACACCGTGCCCAACACAACTATAGGGATTGTAAACAGTGGCTCATGCATTAAATACAACCAATAAAGACCTAGTGCGCCTCGGTTCATGTTTCTTAAGACGTTCAAGCATGTTACCATTTGGAGATCTGCCAGTTTTCTTAAGCCTAACATATAAATCATTCATCCAAAACAAGAATAAACAAGTAATCAACACATAATCAATATCTAGGTTTCATTAGATCTAAGCAAACACAAAAGAGATCTAGCCTAGCATGATAGAATTAAGACAAGAACATGATATAGACAACCAACACATAGACATATTGATTGAATTAGAAGAACACTTATCTTGATTAATCATGCAAGGTATCAAGGGGTTGGAACCCTTGAAAAACCTGTAAAGTTACACCAAAATCGTACTTAGGGTTTCTCCCAAAACTTCTCTCTTTAATGTGTGAAAAATAGAAAACTATATATAGAAAAATAGGGCTGACGGCGTCAAGAGTAATCTTGTGACGCCGTCACCTCGCCGCCAAAACTCTCCTCGGACTGCCTAGATCCATTTCTGACGCCGTCAAGACTTAAGTACTTCCAGGCCGTCACGACTCATTTACTCTTGACGCCCTTCCTACGTGACGCCGTCAAAACTCTTCTGGGTAGTCATGGAAATTTATGAAATTTGCTCTTGACGCCGTCAAGGATTTGCTCTTGACGCCGTCACCTACTGTTCCCAGCTTGGAAAATTAAAACTTTGGCGTTTTCTTCACTTTTATGCTCCAAAAACGTCCGAATTGCTTCATTTTCCAGATTTCACTCCCAAAGTACCTAAAATCACAAAAGGAACGATTTAGGGCAATATTTGATCAAATAAATTCGGATTCGGGCTTAAATGACCCCCTAAAAGTGGTTCATTTTTCGCCTCATCAGAAATCATTATATTTTAATGGACTATTTAAAAATAGTTTAGATGTGTCTTTTTGGGTTTCTTATGTAAAACAATTTTATGCTTTGTAATATGTCAGAAGCTTGTTTTTTAAGTAAACCATCTAGATACTTAATCCAATTTTGTTCATAATTTATTTTATGTTACATTTAAAAGCATAAACTATATGTTAAAAATTTTCAATAACATTATAAGAATGTACCAATTTAATTTATTTGGTCATCAACAAAAAAAAATTGTGTTGCCCTCCTATAAATTATGTCATTTCATTTTCAGATACAATATATTTATCTTTTTTGCATTAATCTATATATTATAACAAAAAAGTCACGTAATCACGTGCCAATAAATTAACACTATCTTTTTGCATTAATCTATATATTATCACGAAAACTTACTGTAAAAAATATTGAAACAAGAAGTAGGTGCACGTATGTAGTAACTTTGTGCAAATATGCATTGCAATATATCTAATATTCTACTAATACGGTACTTGAACATATAACCTTTTTCTTTTATCGTCCATTTAGATTCGTTTAACACATGAAATATTATATAGAAATATAAAACTAAAACCCCTATATAAAAAAAATATATGCATTTTCATATGATCTGTGACAACCCGTATACATTTTCACCAACTAAATAATTAACATCAAACCCGTCCCCTTAGCCCACCCCGACAGAAGGTTGGCCTTCAAAGACAGCAGTAGGTGGTTGTTTAGGGGCAACAACTACAGTTCGATCATTGATGAAGCGAGTAGTATCCTCCTGCCTAGGATGATGAGATGTAGAAGCAGCTTTTGCTTTGCCTCTTCTACTGTTGTTGTTCCTAGCAGGATTCCTATCCATATCTTCAGGTGGCTCGTGACTGGTAGCAGATTTAGTTGGATCATTGATGAAGCTTACCAAGTCATCGACACTTAGAGTATTATCAACAATGTGAGTATCCTCCTGCCCGGCCTGCTGCTGAGAGGTAGAAGCAGTCTTTCCTTTGCCTATTGGACGATTGTTCCTGGCAACTTCCTTTGCCTGTCTTCAAGTGTGACTGGCTAGTTCCTCTAAAGGAATCTTGCCTGTAAAGGGAGAACAACAGTACTAGATCATAAAAAGCTTGCAATAATCTACTAAAATGGTCATTGATATAGCAAGGTTTCAGGATCATGCTAGATATTATCGGCATGCCACATTATAGTACTGTACAGCTTGTAGACGATGTGGGATTGCTAGTCGGTGGATCAGAGTTAATTCTACACAACCCATTGATGTTGCTTCAGGAACAGTTCATACAACATCCGTGTCATTCCATGTAGCTTCAGTGCCATTCAGCGCGACTTCTTAGCCTTTACGTGCGACTTCACAGAATCAGAGTAGTCGCATGGATTCGATTTACATCACGCTCTCGATGGAAAAGAGATGACTGGTTCTAGAGAATAGAAACAATTCATTTTCGGATTTTATGATATCTTGTTAAAAGGTGAGTGTGAAATGATTGGTGTACCTTAAAATGGGTTTGAGTGGGTTTATAAACAAGTTAGTGGCGTATTTTTAAGAGTCCGAAAAAACCAAAATCTCGCCTAAAAACATTTTAAAATCCCGCCCAAATTTCAAAATATTCAAAAGCTCGCCTAAATACCCCATAAGTTTTTATTAATTGCAAAAAAGCCCTTTCTGTTAAAAAAAATACCACTAAACTTAACAATATAACAAAAGTGACCTGTAGTTTGTAGATCTATTTTGACAATCCCTAAGTTTTTGATATCTGTTAACGAAGCATAAACATAAAGAACTTGGTGAAAGACGGTTGCCAGTGATGGTGACGAATCTTTGGCATTGACCCACCATAACTTCACTGAAGATAACGTTTCTAAACAAGGAAAAGCTTATATGTTGTGATGGGGTGGTGATGGTGGACGGTTTTAGCATAAGAACCATCATTGGTGGGTGGTTTCAGGCTAGGCGCAATAAGGCACCCAACCGATTGGGTTGTGAGGGTTGAATTGGGTTATCCTTGTTGTGGGGTTGAGGGTAGTAGTGGGTCGAGGAGCATGTGGGTTGAGAAGCCAACCGATTGGGACAATCGGTCACAAGCACTTTCTAGTGTATTTTAATTTAATTAAAATATATTTTTTGTAGGGTATGTTTTTTTAGTATAAGTTGTCTTACTGTGCCTAATAGGTCATTTGTAGGTCGCAGGAGAGAGAAAACTGATGTGGCATGAAAATGTGGGTCGATGAGAGTTGTTATTAGGGTAGCCTCATGGATTTCAAAGGTTTCGTTAGGTGGTTTAGGTTGGGCACAGTGGTCGGTCAACCCAGCTGGTCGCGTAAATGCCGATCGAGTCACCGCCACTGTGACCAATCGGTCATTGTCGTTCGCTCGAGGCCATTTTGGATGAAGGGGTCACATACTCGACCAATTTTGGAATTCACAAGATGCCAAAAAATGCACACTTTCCTTTTTTTTTCTTTTTTTTTTTCAAATATGTGTACGTTTGAGATTTGCATGTACACACAAGAAAACATTCAAGATTTGATGATGAATGCATTGAAATTCAAGAAGACTGATCACCAGATTTATATAGACAAGATCTTTTTAACGTTGTATTTAGATTCAAAACTGTACAAGATTTGATAGAGATGACAAGAACAGAAGATGTTTATGGTGCGTTTAGTCGTAGGAAAAAAAATCTTGATTTCTATCTCAAGTTTTGTAAAAAGTTGTAAGGAAAATTTATCTTCACAAAACACTTGAAATATAGAAAACGTGTTTAATTGATATTTGTATTTTCCATTTTAAATAAGGGGATGGAGGGTTGTGGGTTAAAAAGGAAAATAAGGAAAACAAATAAAATTTGTTTTGTAATTTTTCTTGTTAAGTTAGAAAATAGGAGATTTTGTATTTTGCAAAACATTTTGTTGTAAAATGCTGATTTAAACGTGATATTGTTTTTCTTGTTTTTCACAAAATATTTTATAAAAAATAAAAGTGTTTTCTTCTAACTAAAATCACCCTTAATATTTATGATAAGGTTGTTCATGAAGGGAATAAGAAAGCGGTCCAATGTAATAATGTAGAAGAAAGCAGATGTTTTGGTTTTGTTTGTTGTTAGAGAGAGATGGTGTTTTGATGGTCACTGAGACTCTCTACATGTTCTACTCTCAAATTTATGCATTCTCATTTCACACACCACCTATTTAGAATATCACGGAGTATTCGATAATTTTTTTTTAACAAATATCTAAAATGTTTCCTAGTATATTTATTTGAGTGTAACTTCTTTAACACGTGGACAACCGGGTTCGATCGGACACAAAAAACGTCCATATCAAAATGGGCGGGTACAATAGTTATAATTAGAGTAAATTACTTAAATGAACACTTTCTACTACTAGTTTACGAAAATGAACATCGCCCACAAAATTATCTAAAATGAACCTTTTCATATTATCCATTAGATCTATTACTAAATTAGTTTGTAACCTTTAGATTTAGTAAAGATGCATAAGCGCGAGGTTTAGGCGAGATGAGGGTCAACACGAGATCATATGCGAGGCCATATGCGAGGTGAGGTCGAGAAGACTATGACGAAATCATATGCGAGGCCATACGCGAGGTCATGTGCGAGGTCATAGGTCCACGCGAGGTCATATGCGAGGCCATATGCGAGTGAGGTTGAGAAGACTATGACTAACGCGAGGTTATATGCGAGGTTATATGCGATGTAAGGTGCGAGGCCATATGCGAGGTCCTAGGGTGATGCAGTCTTAACGCGAGGCCATACGCGAGGTCCTAGCACCATACGCGAGGTCCTAGCTACGCGAGGCCATGCAGCGCGTCTTACGCGAGGTCCAGAGGTCCTATGCGAGGTCTTTAATTGTGTTATGACATGTTAGTTCGGCCTCTTGGTGAATTTGGTTATAAATACTCATAAATTGTTAGAGATTTTATTAAGCAAAGTAAGTGTTTGAGATTTTATTAAGTTTTGTTCTTGAAGAAAAGAAAGGGGATGAGGAGGTAGAAGACGATGAGGTACAAAGATGATGAATCTATACTATATAATAAACAAAGGTTTTGTACAAGTCCTCCTAAGCTCGAAGCATTAAAAACCAAATTAATATTCTGATGTGGATTACCAAATATAGAGAGCAATGTACAATCCATACTATGCACTACATTATTCACACGCTCCTCTTCAGTTACAGAGTCAATCTTCCTCTTCAAGCTTCCTATTAATATCAATTCACCCATTAATATCAATGCAATAACCTTCTCAATTCAATTCACGATTCAAAAATCAAAAATAGTTCTCAAATCAACTATTGCTTTCACCTCTTCTCGATTCATCATATTCAATTCTATAATCGCATCTATTGAAGTCTTTTAGGGTTTCAAAATAATCAATCTAATTGTGTTTCAATTCAATTTTTAAAGAAAGGTACATAGTTTTTGTTATTTAATTTATATATTTATTTATTTGGGAATTTTTTTCTTTACAGGTTGTTGTGATATCCAGATAGGTGATGATTTTGATAGTTTCTAAAC
Source organism: Artemisia argyi (assembly GCA_030686995.1). NCBI lineage: Eukaryota > Viridiplantae > Streptophyta > Magnoliopsida > Asterales > Asteraceae > Artemisia > Artemisia argyi. The sequence continues at coordinate 52,038,326 of CM060685.1, forward strand.
AACAACTTTTTTTTTTTTTTTTTTTTTTTTTTTTTTTTTTTTTGCAGGAATTGATGTTTCTTTGTGATTTAAATTACTTTCGATTTTTTTTTCAGGTTAAATTTCAAAAAAGAGATTTTGGAATGATACAACTCAGGTACTTTTGCAAAATTTGTTTGGTTACTTTTTACTTTTAAATATATGCTGATTGTTTTGGTCACAGATGCTTTATATTGTTATTCTAATGCATATTTATAGACTGCTATGCGTGCACGATTCACTTCCAATTTCATTGTTGTTATTTCATTAATGTTTCTTGCATTTTTAAGAATAAAAAAAGTATTTATGGCGAACTATTCAAAAACTAAAAAGTGGAACATCAAAGGGGGGAACCACTCGGAAACCAATATTTGGAACAATAATGCTAGAAATCAAATAACATAATTTTGTAAATATAGTTGCCCCAATATGTAATAATATTTTTCCCGAAAACGATTGCAATAAGAAACTTGAATAAGCAAATGTTGCTTCTCAAATATAGTATTGAATTAGGCAAAATTACAATTATTTTGTTCCAAAAGTATTATAACATACTTTGCATTTAGTGATCAGTTTGTGTTATGTGTGTGTTTTTTTTTATATAATCAATCGTTTTTTTTGTTTTTTTTTTTTAATCTGCTCTCCAATAATCGTGTATTTTTCAATATGAATATGCTTTGATAAGCTGGCATTTATTCAAAATGGATTGGTATTTTGTGCAGAGGTAAAGCCTGCTCTCCTTTCATGGAGAAAATTGTGGCCATCTATAAGAATCTTGATGCTGTGTTTACCACCAATCATGTTAATCCTATGCGTTCTGGTAATAAGAAAAAAAAAATCTTTTATTATTTATGTTGATTAGTTTATTCATGAATATTTGGATATCTCGATTTTGAATTTGTGTAGTTGCAAGATCAAGGTGAATAAGGTGATCGCACATGGCTTGGTGCCTTCTGGTATTTGATAATGTGTTGAGGGAAATGTGAAAGTAATTCATATTTACAATGTAATCAATAGCTTATGTTTGTTGGATAGAGCAAAGCATTAGGATTTTTCGTAGGAGGCTATAATATTAGTTATGTGATCAATTTTGATGAGGTAACTTAGTCAATCAGTAAATTGATTACGCGGTTTATAAGAGGGTAGGCGATTAGATCTTAGATGCGAAATTGTTGTTTTCTACTTTTTAATTATATGGCATTCAATGTTTAGATAACGCTATACATGGTGGTACTAAGATGAGGAAAATCAAAACTTAACGCATTGCACATCCTGTGTTGCGTAATGTGATCATGCGTTGAAGGAAATGTGCAAAGTATTAATTTTAAAAGCTATGCTATTAGTACATACTCGCATAGCAGATTTTGATTATATTACTTACCAATTTATGTTAAGATCGAGTCATTGAATGGATTACTCTGTTTATTAGCACATATGCGATTGGATGTTTGATGCCAAAGAGGTGTATTTCAAATGCCAAGGTGGCTAAATGGGTGGGTCTTCATAAGGTCAGGTTGCAGATAACTACAATTTTGATTATTTTTGTAAATAAAGGTTAATTTTATTACAATATTAATTTTTTGCAAAATAATGAACCTTTTTGGATAATTTGTATGAGGTATTGATGCATCTGAATACCATTGGTCTTGACTTTCAAACTGTTTGACCCGTCTAATTCGTTTTCCTTTTACTTAAATTAACTTTAGACCTGCCAAATGTTAGGTTTTACGAAGTCCAAATAAAAACATATAAGTTACGGCTATATGTAATTTTAGATCAGCCAAATGTCAGCTGCAGCATACGTTTATAAGACACATTGCATGAAATGGGATCTCTAAAATGCAAGGAAAAATACCATACAACGATACTGGAATCGGGTGTAGTTTTTTCGTTTAAGACCGTTTTATCAGCATCAATGGCCATCTGGCATAGGCAAGCGACAATAACCTATATAGTATAGATTCCCATATCATGATTCTTTTCTTATACGAGTTATTTATGCATTTATCCTAAAAACTCGCACATATAGTATGTTATATAGTTCATTACGTTTTCCATTTATTTTCTATTTACCTATTTCATTATTTTGACAGAATCAAGAGCCAAATAAAGGTCTACATGATGCTGCTCAACACCAAACAAACATGTCATCATCCATCTCAGGTAGCGGAACCACATCAGGTAAGCAAGCACATATATTTTGCGTCTTCTGAATGACTAACTATATGTACAAATTTATTGATAAAGGTTTGAATTGTGTTATTTTTTTTGTAGGTAGCTTTTTATTGTAGAATGGTACTACAGTTTGTAAACAAAATGGTGTTCGGTACAGTTTAGCTGTCATAGGTACGGATATAGCAATGCATTTTTTTTATCTAATAATAAATGTTGGTACCAGAGACAAATAAAATTTTAGATTCATGGCTGTCAATTTTCTTAGTCCCAACAAACATCAACCGAAAGTTCGTTCACCGTAAGCAAATACACACACTAATAGCATTAAAAAATGAATAGATGTTTACACATTTGAAAGTAGTAAAAAATGAATAGATGTTTTTAGTTTCTTTCATTAATCTCAAAATCCTATGAATTCAAAATGCTTTACTCGATCAATCATGTTGATTCCGGATCTTTTGATGTTACTAAAGGTAGCTTATATATTATTAAAACTTTTTTTAAGGGCTCAATTTGGTGTTTGTTTTTAACAGGTGATGTCAAGGTGTGTGGATACGTGCTCGACAAGAAAAATTAATACCTTGAGAGCTTGAATGATAAGGTGCTAATCATGTTTTTTAATATTTACTTTGTGATTGTATTCATTAGTTGTAGTATTTACTTTGTGACTCTAGCTTTATCTGCATACGTAAGACTTTTTCATTGTCTGCACCTTTTGATTGTATTGTGTCTCCTAAGCAAAGTTAATAAATATTATATGGCATATTGCTTTATGTAATTCTTAGTCCTACATATCTCTGGACCTTTTTGTGCACCCTGTTGCACTTTTTGAGTTATCAATGACGATGGACATATCAAGCACCACAATTGTGCACCTTGTTGCAATGCGCGCCAACATTGATTTGATGAGGTTGCTGAGATCCTCAAGGAATGGACCGTATGGTTTAGTCAATGTCGAGCTGTTGACATTAATGGTAACATCTTCTTCTTGCTCTTGCCAACAGATATTAACCATATATTGCAAATACGATTTTGAGTTGTTAAGAGCTTTGGTTTTGAGTATTGTTTTGACTTTCATTTGATCGAACATTATTTTGGATTCATGGGGCTGATCCTAATGGTAAATCCATAATCCTGCTACATTTACTTGACTTTGGTTTACACTACATGTTGTATGCTTTTTAGGTGCCACCATTGCTACTTCTTGGATCGACCTGCATTTATTCACATGACGCGGAACAAAAACATACAAGCGTTTTCTTAGGCTTTTCTTTATTAAAACTATCTACTTCCTCCACATGAATCGTTTAAGCATTATACGTTGTGAGTGACCAGATGGAACCAAGTTTGTCGATTTGCTTAGATATGGTATCTGTTTTGGGGACATAACTGGACATAACAGTATTATAAGGATAGGTCGGATAAAAAATGTACGATTTATTTGCAAAAAATTACTATATAAAGCTTTTGTTTAAATGTTAAATAGATGTTTATTGTTTCCATTCACAGTACATGACACAGTGTGCCTCTTCGCGAGACTTTGAAAGATGCAGTGTGCCTCTTCGCGAGAATTTGAAAGATGCAGATCATGGAATATAAAAGGTGACGTTTTCATTCTCTGCTGCTTAATACGCTGCAGGCAAAAAGGGATAAGGTATGCCCACTCATACAAAGCAGTTTAGGTTATCAGTAGTTAGTACTAATTTTGATTTCTATAAAACAATTTTTTTAAGTATACATGACTCACCTTTGAAAGACTCGCCTTTGAACCATTCAAACGCGTATTGGTGCAACACATTCAGTTTTGTACATGCCAAGTAGAAATATATGGGCGTGTGTTCCCTTATCAATCTTGGAACTTGTATGTATGCCATTCTTTTAAATACAATCTTGATTTCACTCTTCTAAGTTTAGAAATCACAGCAAAAATTAAGAATTTAGGATTTCCAGACTTACAAAATCCAATTACTAATTACCATTAGAAAGTAATGCATATTCAACAATGGTTTTTCAATGATGGGTTAAAGCAAGCGGTTCGCGTAGATGAATCTAGAACTGTCAATGTCAGTTTGGTATGAGATGGAACACGGCTAAAGTTCTATTGAAACCTTTAGAAACTGGAACTATAGTTACTGCGTTCAATATTGGGCTGCAGGTCCTTCCAAAATTGGGCTAACTAAACGATCCAGCTTCACATTGCCAAAAGTGGAGGCGTTATATGTACACGTAAGGTTCCAAGTTTCTTTTTCATGAGTTAGGACCTTAATAAAATTGGCATGTCCCTAGGTAAAAGCAACAATTTCTTTTTCATGGGCAAGGTTCCAAGTTTCAACTCAATCCCTCTACCCAGTCATAATGAAGAGTGTGTTCAGATATTTTGACTAAAGTCGAACATTTTCAAAAAACCGTTTTGATTAGATTTTGCACCTGTAGTTTAATACTTTGTGTTGAAATATCATGGTGCAGGGCGTTTATTGTTAATATTGGTGACATGATGGAGAGATGGACTAATTGTCTATTCCGGTAAAGCCCTTTATGATCTCTATCCCCTTCATGGAGTTTGAAGTCTCTTTCGTTTATTTAACACAATAAAACCTATTTATACCATTTCATTACACATGCCTATTCAATAATGTTTCTAATACTTTATAGACGTTTATGACTTTATGTATCAAGGATTAGTGTGGTATCTTTACAAAATTTCAACTCCTTGCCTTTGAGATAAGTAAACACATTCAGTCTACATCTAATTATAAATTAAGATGTTTCCGGTTATCAAAATCAAATCTGGCTTACGACAGATGTTGAGAAAAAGATATTAAGTTGCTTGAGTTCAACTTAACTAATGTATAGCCAGCATGTTAAGTTTCAACATTTGTACAAAAGTAGTTAAATCAAGTCCATCCTCTGATCATACATCTTTTTATGTGATAATTGTTTATAGTTAGTTTTCTGATATATTGGGGGAAAATTAAATACAGAACTATATATACTTGGTATTTGTTATATTTTCTAAATGAAAGGTAGCACTCTTATAATAAGAGTAGTTTCGACATAAGAAAATGCGAATCATTAGCATTTTCATTTCAATACCCTTTGTTCCCTTTGTTTGCACTTGGCACCATAATTGATCTATTGGAAAACTAAGTTATCAAAGCAAATGCAAAAGATATGGCCTTTTATGAGAAATAATGGATGGCATGCCTATGTGTATCTATCCTTATCATTATTTGTTTGTAACTCGTAAGATGAGAAGTTTTAAACTCTAAAACATTTTTAAAAACAAGGCCCTATTAGAGCGAATTCCTCCACTTAAGTTATCTTGAGTTTGTAACATTAGAAAGGAATAAACTTAGATGTATTTCTTCATTGAGAAGAACTACTGTAGGTAGATGTATGTGGTAGGTGTCATGGAGGAATTTGTCAAGTGGTGTTTTAGTAATCAGATATTGTTATTAGTTAAGTTTTATTAAGTCTTGTATCATGTCCAGGAAATGGGAAATGATACAAGGCCTGAGCTGATAGGAGCAGTTGAGATTGATGCTGATAAACCAGGAAGTGAAGAGATGCTAGAAATTCCTAAACTGCTTGTAGCACCAGAACCAGAAAAGTCCGGAAAGAATGTGAAGTTCAACTTACGCAAAAGTATAGCCTGGGATAGTGCCTTCTTAACGCATGACGTTATGCTATAATTACAATTTCATGGGTATTGCATTTTTATGATATTACTTCTTTCATTATAGATTATGCTTGGATTTGTTTATAGATTTCTGATCGCAACATTCAGTTCTTAGTATTTCGTATATGTTTATTAAACTTCAAACCGCATAAGCACATCCAAATATTTGTTACAGTTGCTAACAGGTTCATAAGAGTGTTTCCAGGATCGTATGTGATCAAACAACTTCATGTATAATCATAGAATCGAAATAAATAGAGAAACAGGAAGAAGATGGGTTGAACCCTTTATATTGATAATGAATAATCGAATGGGTTGATTTTGTTTACAGAATTCCTACTCTATATATAATATATGAAACGTTGTCTTTAAGAGACATAACGATTCATCAAGGCGTTGCAACCCTAAACTAAAACGTTACAATAAAAAATAACCGTTTAACTATCTATTGGGTTTGATAGCACTTGGCCCAAACCAGAAAATATATGCAGGCTTTTATTCTTTGACCCATCTTGTTCTCTTTTCTTGTCTGTGTCGAATTCCAGCAGCCTTGATGTTGAGAAACAAAGATTAATGGATTATGTTTTCCAACATATTCCTCCCTAATCTATTAATCTTTGTTTCTTCTTCAATCTTCTTGTTCCTTGATGTTTTCTTCAATCTTTCTTTTAATCTTGATGTCTTCAAATATTTGGTGCGTCACTGATTTTTATGATCTTTTCTGTGACTTCAAGGCAAGTAAATCTGTTGAAATATATTGAGTTATACAAGCTCATGTTTGGTGTAGTTGGTCACAATAAGTCCAGGGACTTATTGTGACAACTTTGGCTAATGTTTATATGTTTAGCTTGTTTTGACAGGTTGAAGTTTGTTCAAGGTCTAAAGTGTAACTCTGTTCTATATAAAGCTCAGAGACCTAGCCCTAGCCGCTTATCTCAGTCATAATATTCTCACGCAGTCATTGTAATCTCTCTCAAGTATTGTGTGGTTGTTTCTGGTATTCATCTCTTGATCATCTTGATCAATTGGGTAGTATAGGTCTTGTATTGAGAGTGTTGTAGTGAGGATTGTTTGTATTCATAATATTTGTAGTGGGTGATTGGATCCTTCTGAAGGAGACAATCAATTTCTCTTGTATCTGTTTGGCAAGCACTCGTTTGAGGACTTGTCTTCTTGTTTTACTGAGTAATAAAATAGTTCACCAAGGGGTGGTTGGCTGGGTGAGATCTTGAGTTGTGATTGTGTTTTCTGATAAGATCTATAGTTTTGACATGGTATCAGGGATACGGGTTTGATCTCCGTTAGCTCTCGATATTTTTTAGGGTTTCTAGGGTTTGGTCATAATTGGGGGTTTCTTGATCAGTTTGTAATTGGGCTCAGTTGGTGGTATTTTCTTGACGGCCATTGGTTGAATCGTTAATTCTCTTAACGGTTCTTGGTGGTTCTTGATTTTCAGTTAAGGTTTCTTGAAAACCCTAATTTGAAAATTTGGGGATCTTGATTCTTGGAGATCTGTGGTGATTTCTGGTTGGTTTTTTGGTTATCTATAGTCTTGACTAAGTGAATCAAGGCTATTGGTGACTGGTTTGTGTTCATTCCGCTGCAATTCAAAGCTCTGTAAGTTGTTCTCTCTCTAAAACCTCTGATCACTTTAGTGGTGACACTGCAAACTCAGGGGGGTAACTTCTTGACCTACTTCTGTGTGAAGCAAGGAAACCTGCTCTTCCCCCTGATAGGTGTGAAACTGGGTGATTCAGATTGGTTTGGGTGTGTGTTTAGTGTTATTATTCTTAGCTTTAGTTTTAACATGGTATCAGAGCCAGGTTGAGTCTAGGTCGTTGAGTCTAGGTCGTTGGAGGATAGGTTTCTGGGCAGTCTTGGTAGTTTGGTGGTTGATTGTTTGTTAGAGTTGTTAGGGTGGTTTATTTCTCTGGTTATTTGTTGCTTTCTTGTGTGCTTTCTTCTTGCTCATTATGGCTGAGGTTCTGATTAGTAGTTTGGATGCTGGTAATCCTTTGTTTCTGCATTCTAGTGATAACTCTAATGTGCCTATTGTTCATTTTAAATTGACTGGTTCTGATAACTATAAAATGTGGTCTACTGCTATGAAAATTGCTTTAAAAGGCAAAAATAAAATGGGATTTGTTGATGGTACTTGTGTTAAACCTGCTACTAGTGTTGTACTGTCCCAGCAATGGGAGAGGTGCAATGCTATTGTTCTTGGATGGATTCTTGGATCCTTGTCTCCTGAGTTGTACTTAGGACAAGTTTACTCTGAGATTGCTTCTGAAGTTTGGACTGAATTAGAAGAAACTTATGATAAAATGGATGGATCTGTCATTTTTAATGTGCTTTATAAAATTAATTGTCTTAAGCAAGGTGAACTGTCTGTCCCTGATTACTATCATAAGTTGAACTCTCTTTGGAGAGAATTTGACACTTTGACTTTATTGCATGCTTGTACTTGTGCTGCTCATGAAGGTGTTTTAAAACATAATCAATTGATTAGACTTATGCAATTTCTTATGGGCTTAAATGAAGTATATCAACCTATTAGGAGTAATGTTCTTGCTAGGGACCCTTTACCTGATGTTAAAGAAGCCTTTAATGTCATTTCTAGGGAGGAGTCTCATAGAGGACTTCACCCTAGTACTGGTTCTAGCAGCAAGGTACAACCTGCTGCTTTTGTTGTTAAGGCCAATAGTAATTCCAACTCTAATAATAATTTTGTTAGAAAAGGTAATAATAACAATGGTAATGGTAATAGGGGACCTAATCCTAATCTGGTTTGTAAACATTGTGGTCTATTTGGGCACACTATTGAAAGGTGTTTTGAGCTTAATGGTTATCCTCCTGGTTTTAAAAGAAACCCTAATTTGGCTAAACAATCTGCTTCTGTCAAAAGATTTAATGGTAATGCAGATGTCTCTCAGTCTTCCTCTTCTGGATCTATGACTGGTTCTTTCACTAATGATCAAATGATGAAACTTTTAAGTCTCATTAATGAAAAACCCTCTGCTAATGTCTCTGCTAGCATGGCAGGTAGATTTCCCACCTTCTTTAATAATAATGTGATGTTTAACTTGAATTTTGAAAAGTTTTTCTGTGCTAAAACTAGTTCTGTTAAGTACAATGTCACTTTAGGTTGGGTCATTGACTCTGGTGCTAATCAGCATATGACTGATTCTACTAAGAATATGTTTAATGTGGTTAATATATCTAGTCTTATGTTGACTGTTGGTCATCCCAATAGTACTGTTGCTAAGATTTCTGCCATTGGCAGTCTTAGATTAACCTCTGGTGTTGTTTTATTTGATGTTCTTGTTGTTCCTGAGTATAATGTTAGTCTGTTATCTGTCAATAAAATGATTAAAGATAGTAAATTCTTTGTTGGTTTTGATGAGCATAAGTGCTATATTCAGGATTTGAGTCTGGGCAAAATTGTGGGGACTGGTAGTGAGTCTGGTGGACTCTATTTGTTTGATGAACCTGTGAATGGTGAGTCTAATCTTGCTATGTGTAATTCTGTTTTTGTCTGTCATGTTTCTAGTGAGTTGTGGCACCAAAGACTTGGTCACCCTGCTGATCAAGTCTTATCTTCTTTGGGTAATAAAATTGGTCTTAAAAGAATGACTCATCTATCTCCTTGTGATGTGTGTCACAGGGCAAAACAAACTAGAGAACCTTTTCCTTTAAGTGATCATAAAACTGAATCTATTGGGGATCTCATTCATTGTGATGTTTGGGGTCCTTACAGGGTTGTTAGTAAAGAAGGTTTTAAATATTTTTTTAACCATAGTTGACGACTTTAGTAGGGCTGTTTGGGTCTATTTACTTAAGTCAAAGACTGAGGTTGGTCATTATATTACAAATTTCATAAAACTTATCTTTACTCAGTTTAATAAAAAGGTTAAGATCATAAGGTCTGACAATGGAACAGAATTTGTGAATAATCAGTTATCTTCACTTTTTAATGATCTAGGGAGGATTCATCAAACTTCTTGTGCCTATACTCCTCAGCAAAATGGGATTGCTGAGAGGAAACATAGACATCTTCTTAATGTTGCTAGGAGTCTTATGTTTCAGGGGGGATTCCTTTGAATATGTGGCCTGAATGTGTCTTAACTGCTGTTTACTTAATTAACAGGCTTCCCTCCTCTGTCTTGTCTGGTGCTTCCCCTTATTTTTTAGTGTATGGTAAGGATCCTAGTCTCTCTCATATCAGATCTTTTGGGTGTCTCTGTTACTCTACTGTTTTAAATTCAAATGACAAATTTGGTTCTCAATCTGAAAAATGTGTTTTAATTGGATTTTCTACTGTTAAAAAGGCATATAAATTGTATGGTTTAGAAAGTAAGTCTGTGTTTTATTCAAGAGATGTAAGGTTTTATGAAACTGTTTTTCCTTTCAAAATGAAGTCTTTAAATGTTTCAAATGATTCTGGAAATATGTCTAATAACTTAGAACCATGTTTTGATGAAAGTAGAGTAAATATCTTAAACTTTTTTGACATCCAAGGGACTGAAAGTCCCAATGATGAAGAGGGGGACCCTTCTAATGTGGAAGGTAGTGGTATGGGACCTCCAAGAGACTATGTTAATATAGTCAGTGATGGAGGGGCAACCACAGCAACCCAGATAGAAGAAACTATCACCTCTGAAGGCAATAATCAAAACACTCTTAATGATGAGGATCAAAATGTTCAAATGGAAGCACCACCAAGTCTTAGGAGGTCTTCTAGGAGTAGAAATCAACCTGTTAGGTTTAATGATTTTGTTGTTGGTAGTAATGTGAAGTATGGTCTTGAAAAATATGTGTCTTATTCTAGTCTTTCTAGAGTTAATAAGTGTTTCTCTACCACTTTGAATAAGTCCTGTGAACCTAAAACTCTTGCTGAGGCAAAACAGAATCCTATGTGGAAAGAAGCTATGAATTCTGAAATGGAAGCTTTACATAGGAATAATACTTATGAGTTGTGTGAATTGCCTGATGGTAGATTTGCTATTGGTTGTAAGTGGATATGGAAGCTTAAGTATAAGTCTTCTGGAGAGGTTGATAGGTATAAAGCTAGACTTGTTGCTAAAGGCTTTAATCAAAGAGATGGTATTGATTATGAGGAGACTTTTAGTCCTGTTGTGAAAATGGTCACTGTGAGGTGCTTAATTGCTTTGTCTGTTCATAATAGATGGCCTTTGTTTCAACTTGATTTTAATAATGCCTTCTTGTATGGTGATTTGTATGAAGATGTTTATATGCAGTTGCCTCCTGGTTTTTATGATAAGAATGAGACCAGGGTATGTAAGTTGAACAAATCTCTTTATGGATTAAAACAGGCTCCTAGACAGTGGAATGAAAAGCTTACCACTGCTTTGATTGAAAATGGTTTTAAACAAAGTGTTAATGATTATTCTTTATACACTAAGGATAAAAATGATATTTTCTTAGCCTTATTAGTCTATGTTGATGATATTGTCATTACTGGTAACAATATTGATGAGATTGAAAAGTTTAAAGGTTTTCTGAAATCTAAATTCATGATTAAGGATCTTGGTCCTCTCAAATATTTTTTGGGTATTGAAGTTCTTGATAACAAAGATGGTATTTGTCTTTCTCAAAGGAAGTATTGTCTAGATTTGTTAGGTGATTATGGTTTGTTGGCTTGTAAGCCTGCTGCTACTCCTATGCAGCAGAATGTTAGTTTGAGTCATGTTGAGACTGAAACTGACAAGTTTTTGTCTAACATGACTGAGTATCAGAAATTGGTTGGTAAACTCATCTACTTATCTGTTACTAGACCTGATATATCTTATGTTGTTCATTGCTTAAGTCAGCATATGCATGCTCCTCTTACTTCTCATTTTACTACTGCACTTAGAGTTTTGAGGTCTTTGAAGCAGGCTCCTGGTACAGGTATTCAATTTGAGTATGGTAATATGTTTAGTTTGCATGTTTTTTCTGATGCAGACTGGGCTAAATGTCCTGTTTCAAGGAAATCTGTTTCTGGGTTTTGTGTTTATTTTTGCAACAATCTGATTTCTTGGAAAAGTAAAAAGCAAGCAACTATTTCAAGATCTTCTGCTGAATCTGAGTATAGATGCCTTGCATCTACTACTTGTGAGCTAGTATGGATTGTTAAGGTTTTTAAGGATCTTGGAATAGATGGTTTGTTACCTGAAAATTTGTTTTGTGATAGTAGTTCTGCTATACAGATTGCTGCTAACCCTGTTTTTCATGAAAAAACAAAACATTTTGAAATAGATTTGCATCTTGTTAGGGAGAAAGTTGCTTCTGGAGTTATTAAAACTCTTAAAGTTGCTTCAGCCAATAATGTTGCAGATATATTCACAAAAGGGTTGAGTATTTCTCAACATAAACAATTCTGTGATAAACTTGGTTTGGTGAATTTATTCAAGCCATGAGCTTGAGAGGGGGTGTTGAAATATATTGAGTTATACAAGCTCATGTTTGGTGTAGTTGGTCACAATAAGTCCAGGGACTTATTGTGACAACTTTGGCTAATGTTTATATGTTTAGCTTGTTTTGACAGGTTGAAGTTTGTTCAAGGGCTAAAGTGTAACTCTGTTCTATATAAAGCTCAGAGACCTAGCCCTAGCCGCTTATCTCAGTCACAATATTCTCACGCAGTCATTGTAATCTCTCTCAAGTATTGTGTGGTTGTTTCTGGTATTCATCTCTTGATCATCTTGATCAATTGGGTAGTATAGGTCTTGTATTGACAGTGTTGTAGTGAGGATTGTTTGTATTCATAACATTTGTAGTGGGTGATTGGATCCTTCTGAAGGGGACAATCAATTTCTCTTGTATCTGTTTGGAAAGCACTCGTTTGAGGACTTGTCTTCTTGTTTTACTAAGTAATAAAATAGTTCACCAAGGGGTGGTTGGCTGGGTGAGATCTTGAGTTGTGATTGTGTTTTCTGATTAGATCTATAGTTTTGACAAAATCCCTTAGCCTTCTTCCTACACCGTCTCTGTGCTATAATAGCACTTGAGTAAATCTTCATGGCTTTTTTTGGTTTGATGCAAAAGGAAAAACCAACCAGCCTCTTCAAATGCATCCATTATTTCCATGGTTGCTTTCTTTTCTTAAAAAGCATCTCTGATCAAATGATGATTGTAAAGAATGATTTGTGTTGTTAGATCCCATAGGCTCTGATACCACTGTTACACAGGTTTTGTGGGAGATTTCCAGGATCTATTAAACAAACAACTTCATGTATGATCATGCAAAACATAATCGAATAAATAAAGAAACAGGAAGAAGATGGGTTGAACCCTTTATATTGATAATGAATAATCGAATGGGTTGATTTTGTTTACAGAATTCCTACTCTATATATAATATATGAAACGTTGTCTTTAAGAGACATAACGATTCATCAAGGTGTTGCAACCCTAAACTAAAACGTTACAATAAAAAATAACCGTTTAACTATCTATTGGGTTTGATAGCACTTGGCCCAAACCAGAAAATATATGCAGGCTCATTCCTTACAAATTACTGCCTTTTTGGCTAGGTATTCTCGATGCTGATGAGCTGTCAACTATGATGGAAGGAGGTGTGAAGAATGCAAGACATCAGCTGCCTGGAATCGAAGAGGAAGTGTACAGATCGATGGATTCAATCTCAACATTATATTAGAAAGTGACAATTTGTCACTTGAATATCTTGAGACTGAATTATCCGAAGACATTAGAGCTTCTATCCAGAAATCTAACAAGTCATCATCTAACCTAAACAATTCAAGTATTAAGGTGTCATCAGGGAAGAAAGATTCTCAAGCAAAAGTTATCAGCTGTGAGTATACCTTCTATAGATGAATTCATGAATTTTTCAACTTCTTTATATGGTCAAGTATGTATTTTTTTCAACTTCTTTATATGGTCAAGTATGTATTTCAAAGTTAGCTTATGATGGACCGTTTCTCTCTACACCGTCAAAGAAAGTCGATTTTAATTCTGGAAAGCGGGTATATACTATGGTTGAATTTATTGTCATTGTTTTCTAATCGTAGTAATGTCTGATCGTGTACTAGATGGAAACTGAAGTTGCATAATAGGACAATCATAGTTAGTGCGATCTAGATGGAAACTGAAGTTGCCTAATAAGACAATTATAGTTAGCATGATCTAGATGGAAACTGAAATTGCGTAATAGGACTATAATAGTTGGTGTGATCTAGATGGAAACAGAAATTGCGTAATAGGGCAATTATAGTTAGCGTGATTTAGAAGGAAACTGAAATTGCGTAATAGGACTATAATAGTTGGCGTGATCTAGATGGAAACTGAAATTGCGTAATAGGACAATAATAGTTTTTGTGATCTAGATAGAAACTGAAATTGTGTAATAGGATAATAATAGTTATTTTGATCTATATGGAAACTGAATTTGCATAATAGGAGAATAATAGCAATTGTGATGTAGATGGAAACTGAATTTGCGTAATGGGATAGGTACGAATGCTAACCCTTTTGTTTTTTTTCCTTTTGTAGTTCAAGGTTGTACCTCGCACCTATGAGTAAATGCACACAACTGTTGAAAGAAACATGAGACAACCCGCTAGAAATGTTGGAACACCATCTCGAGAAGCAGGACAAGAGGAAACCCGTGCACAACCTAGAGTTGAGGCCCAGGTTAATGTTCCACAGCAGAATGAGGCAGCTGGTGCAATTTTCTCTTCAGACGAGGAATTAAATCCGCCATTGTCTGATAGCGTTCGTGGGCCGAGGTTTTGGTTATTGTCTGAAGATACACCGGCAATACCTCCATCTAACCATGATCCCTTTTCTCAGTTTTGGGCACGTGATGCACTTTCTCAGTCCCGTCCAACAAGTAAAGGACCAGGACAGCCTAGTGTTTCTTCTTCTTGGCGTAAAGCTACTTCACTACCTACTAGGTTTGTTTTTTTGTTTAGTTATTTTTTTTATTTGGGATTAGGTCAATTCTAAATGTAAACTAAATTTGTGATTAGAATAGAAATTTAAGCTTAATTTGTAAGCTGATTTTTTTAATTAGGAATTAGGACAATTATCGTTTGTTGAATTTTAGGCATCATAAGTTCGTTTTAATCCTTTCTACAGCATAAGGTCTGTTGCTGCAGGACGAGGGTCTGATCGTGCGTCGACCAAGGGTGAACCTTCACAGGCCCACAGAGCCACTGCACCATGGTCTGTTCGTGCGTCAATCAGGTTTGTTTTTTTTTTTTTTTTTGTATAGTTGTTTTTTAATTAGGAATTAGGATAATTATAAAAGTCTTGCATTTTTTTTGAATATTCACCAAAAATTCAACAAAAGATACAATGTGAATATTCAAAAAATGCAATAAACTTTTATAACTGTCCTAGTTCCTAATAATAATAATAATAATAAGAGTAAACTACATTTTTGGTCCTTGTGGTTGTATCAAAATCTCACTTTTGGTCCAAAATTCAAAAAATCGCACGGATTAGTCCAAAAGTCCACGTGGACTTCAGTTTTAGTCCAATTTTCGTCCCTAGTTAGTTTAGTCGTTAAGTACGTTGCACCGTTAGCCCTTTAACCTAACGGTCGTTAGCAATGTTTGCACCGTTAGTCCTTTCAGTTAAAAAATTGGAAAAATTCGAAAAAAAAAAATTCCAAAAAAAATAATTTGAAAAATTCGAAAAAAATTCTAAAATTTTTTTTTTCCAAAAAAAAAATTTATAATAAAAATTTTTCTTAAAAAATTCGAAAAAATTTATAAATTTTTTTTTTTTGACGAATTTACATTTTAAAATGTATATATACGTAAAAAAATTTCTTAAAATTAAAATGTATATATACGTAAAAAATTTTCAAATAAAAATTCTAAATTTTAAAAAAAAACAAATTTCAAATAATTTTTTTTTTTTAAATTCGAAAAAAATTCTAATTTTTTTTTTATATACATATTCTAAATTTTTTTTGACGATTGTCCCGATTTGACACTAAAATTAAAATGTATATATACGTAAAAAATTTTCTTAAAATTTTCTAAAATGTATATATACATTTTAATTTTAGTGTATACATTTTAATAAAAATTTTACGTACATATACATTTTAATCTTAGAAATTTTTAAGAAAATTTTTTACGTATATATACATTTTAATTTTAATTTTATTTGAAAGTTTTATTTGAAAATTTTTTTTTTGAATTTTTTTTTTTTGGATTTTTTTTTTTTTTTTTTTGGATTTTTTTCGAATTTTGGAAAAAAAAAATTCGTCAAATTTTTTTTTTTTATAAATTTTTTTGAATTTTTTAAGAAAAATTTTTATTATAATTTTTTTTTCAATTTTTTTTTTGGAAAAAAAAATTCGTCAAAAAATTTTTTTTAGAATTTTTTTCGAATTTTTCAAATTATTTTTTTTGGAATTTTTTTTTTTTTCGAATTTTTCCAATTTTTTAACTGAAAGGACTAACGGTGCAAACATTGCTAACGACCGTTAGGTTAAAGGACTAACGGTGCAACGTACTTAACGACTAAACTAACTAGGGACGAAAATTGGACTAAAACTGAAGTCCACGTGGACTTTTGGACTAATCCGTGCGATTTTTTGAATTTTGGACCAAAAGTGAGATTTTGATACAACCACAAGGACCAAAAATGTAGTTTACTCTAATAATAATAATAACTGGTCGACGCATGAAAAGACCCTAGTGCAGCGGCTGTGTGAGCATGTGAAGATTCACCGCTCGTCGACGCACGATCAGACCCTCATCCTACACCAACAGACCTTATGCTGCAAAAAAGATTAAAATGAACTTATGATACCTAAAATTCAACAAACAATTGTCCTAATTTCTAATTAAAAAATTCAGTTTAAATTTATGTTCTAATCACAAATTCAGTTTACATTTATAATTGACCTAATCCCTAATTAAAAAACAACTATACAAAAAAGCAAACCTGGTAGGTAGTGAAGTGGCTTTAGGCCAAGAAGAAGAAACACTGGGTTGTCCTGGTCCTTTACTTGTTGGACGAGACTGAGAAAGTGTATCACTTGCCCGAAACTGAGAAAAAAGGGATCTTAGTTAGACGGAGGCAATGCCGGTGTATCTTCTAACAATAACCAAAACCTCGACCCACGAAAACTATCAGACAATGACGGAGTCAATTCATCGTCTGATGAGGAAATTGCATCAGCTGGCTCATTCTGTTGCGGAATATTAACCTGGGCTTTAAGCAAGAGAAGGTGAATGATAAATGAGGTTATTGGTGTATATATAGAGAAGGGTTAAAAAAAAAGTTTAAGATCCTGCCTAAAAGATTTGAAAAGTCTGCCCAAAATTTCAAAATTTTCAATAGTCCCCATATTATTCAACCCAAATATTTTGAGAGGCCATTCATTGCAAAAGTGTCCTTAACATTTAAAGCTTTACTTATTTAGGTAGTACAATTTTAATGTGACCATTCAATACAAAAAAAAAAAAAAAAAATGTTCTTTCCTTTTTCTATTTTCCCATGCGATAGTATATAAGTTAGAAAAAAAAATTATCAAAGTGTCTCCATTTTAAAATTATGATTCATTTCGTTTATTAATAATAATAATAATAATAATAATAATAATAATAATAATAATAATAATAATAATAATAATAATAATAATAATATTAATCAGGGTGTGGTACTGTGGGCGATTTTGGCGATGGGATCACCTTGATCCGGCTTCTTCGTCTTCATCCCCTCCACCATCTGGGATTCAACCCTCAGTTGGATCATCCCCCCCCCCTGTAGGTGTAGTGTTTTCCGGTTTGCTTTTCTTTCGTTGTTGTGTCGTTGGGTTGTGGGTCTGCTGTGGGTCTGCAGTGGTTTCGTGCGTGGTGTGCCCCTCGCGTGCCTCCTTGTTCATCGTTGGTGGATCTCCCTGGTTCTGGGCTTGCGTCCCTGACTCCCTGGTCTTGGGTCTTGGGTATAACGGCTGAGGTTGTAGGCCTTCGTTGGGAGTGGTAGTGACTGCAGTTTGCGTTTCCCGCCTTGTGTTGCCTTATTTTGAACTTTTGCTGTTTGCGGTTTCTTTTGTTGGTGGTCCCCCCTCTGCGTTTAGTTTTGGTTTGGGATTGGGGTGTTGCGGTTTGTTTGGTTTGGAATTTGTTGCGTGCAGCAATCTTAGAAGGGCGGTGTGTTTTTTTTTTCCAGGTGGGGCCCACTTTCTGATTCCCTGGTGGGCTGCTCATCTAAAGTGTTTCCTTTTTGGGTTTTTGGGCTTCTCATTTTGCATATAATGGGGCTCTTGATATTTATTTAACGTGATTCGACAAATAACGTTATATTCTTATCATGGCTAATCTTGGCACTTTTCGGATATCATGCCCGTTACAAGGACATGAAGGGTGTAGCGGCGGGAATGAGAAGGGGTTCACTAGGAAATATTTTATCGATCACCTAGGCACCCGCCATTTTAAGACTGATGCATTGAAGGCTTCTCACAAAACGCGTATTGCGGAGGACTTCTCGTTGTTCTCTGATCTTGACCAGGCACTTCATCAAGCGGGTATTTGGCTCTGTGGGGAGTGTTTTTGCACTCACACCTTCAGTAAGAATTGCAAACATGTCATAGGTGATATGGTTCCGGCACCCCGTTTTGACGATATAGCGATCTACGGTATTCCTCCACCCATGAGGCCGGTCTTGAATATGGTCGAGGAGAGGGTCGTGGGTGAGTCATCTGGTACTCTCACCATTGAAAGGGGTTTTGTGGAAGATGCTTCTGGGGTACCCCCCCCCCCCTCGTTGGTGAGCTCGCTTATGACATCAATCTCCTGGATCGGGTTTTCTCTAAGAAAATACGTACGGTTAAATGTATTCCCCCCAAGACGCGACTTGGATTTGCTAAGATTTTCCGTGGAGCGTTGGATTTGGTTCTATTGAGACCGGGGGACTTATCTGCATGGGTGCAACTCCTTATTTTGCCGTCCTGTGTGCTCTCCGCCTTTGTGCCAACAAACAGATCTCAACGACGTTCCGGTGAAAGAGAACGCTGCCAGCTCGATTGTATTTCTCGCGCCATCCTCAGATGGAGGGATCCCGCAGACAGGCTTGGTCTGGTGATGGATCGGTTAGCCGAAGTGCCTTCATCTTTCGTTGGGGGGACGAAACGTAAGGATCGCAACGGGGTCAACCTGAGTCAGTGCAAGCGTAAATTGGGGGACGGGCATTTTACTGCTGCTATTAAGGTGCTCACGTCTTCTGGAATTGCCCCATCCACACCTGACACTCTATCGGAGCTTGAAGCCAAACACCCCTATGCCCCCCAGCCGACCCCGTCCTCTTTGCCACTTGATGAGGACGCCCTTTCAGTCGACAAGGACTTGGTACTCAACAGGATCCGCAGCTTCCCCAAGGGGACATCCTGTGGGCGTGATGGGCTACGGGCACAACATTTGATGGATATTTTAGGAGGGGCGGCGTCCGCTATTGCTGACGACCTGCTTGGGTCCATTACTGGAGTTGTTAATCTGTTCCTTAGTGGAAAGTGCCCTAGCCAGCTGGGGGAATATATTGCTAGTGCCCCCTTGACTCCCTTAGTCAAGCCCGGCGGTGGTATACGCCCTATTGCTGTTGGCACTGTTTGGCGCAGGCTTGTGTCAAAGGTTGCCTCCTCTTCGGTCGGTGACTCCATGAACCCTTACTTACAGGATTTTCAATTTGGGGTCGGAGTCCCTGGGGGTTGCGAGGCTGTCCTTCACTCTGTAAATAGGCTTATTGAGTCTAAGGGGCGTGAAATTGGACTTTCGATGCTTTTAGTGGATTTCAAGAATGCTTTTAATCTTGTTGACAGGAGTGTCTTGCTTCAGGAAGCTAGGGGGCGATGCCCTTCTATTGCACCGTGGGTTGAGTTCTGTTATACGCGCCCTGCCAGGCTCTATTATGAGGACTCCATCCTTTGGTCATGTCAGGGTGTCCAACAAGGTGATCCGTTGGGCCCCTTGTTGTTTGCCCTAGCTTTGCACCCTTTGATTCATGCTATCAATCAGTCATGTGAACTTGCCCTTCAGGCGTGGTACCTCGATGATGGTACTATTGTTGGAGATACGCTCATGGTCTCCAAGGCGCTTGATATCATTAGGACAGAGGGCCCCGCTAGTGGTTTGTTCCTAAATGTTGACAAGACTGAACTCTTCTGGCCTGTCGAAGACCCTAGGAGTAGAGGGGAGGGCGTATTTCCTATAAATATTGCCCGCCCAATCAATGGTGTCAAACTCCTTGGTGGTCCGGTTAGTTTGGACGAAGGTTTCTGTCAGGATTTGGCTTCCAAAAGGGTCTCCAAAACCATACACTTAATCGAGGCAATTAACAAACTCAACGATCCGCAATGTGAGCTTCTCCTTTTGCGTAACTGTGCAGGAGTTTCGAAACTATCGTATGCCTTGAAAACATGTTCCCCCTTGCATTTATTAGAGGCCCAAGCTCAGTTTGATCAGACATTACGTGCCTCTTTGGAGAAGATTGTTACTGCCTCAGGGCCTGGGTTTGGGGATTGGCAGTGGAGGCTTGCCACTCTTCCAATAAAGCTCGGTGGGCTTGGCATCCTTTCGGCGGGGGATATCGTCCAATACGCTTTCCTCGCTTCTCGGATGCAAACGAACAACTTACAGGATAAGATACTCACCAATACGGGTATTGTCACACATGGCCCTTCATTCCAACATGCTATGGACGTATTCAACGCTACTTGTAACGCTGACTTCCTCACTGTCACCGGGGGCACTTCTGCCCCCCAAATGATGAAAACCTTGGCAAAGTGTTATTTCGGTGTCATTGAGAAAGACCTCGTCTCCAAGTACTCACTAAGTCCAAGGCAGGTGGCTATACTTAGTAGTATCCGCGCCCCGCATGCGCAGGACTTCCTCTACGCCATCCCTATTGACGGTCTCGGACAACGGATGAATCCTCGCCAATTTCGATCGGTGTTGTGTTACAGGCTTGCGGTCCCTATGTTCTCTGAAGGCAGCTTATGCCCGAGTTGTAATGTACACCGTATGGACCAATGGGGGGATCACGCGGTTCACTGCGCTAGCGAAGTGGGTGTTAAGTTCAGGCATAATTTGGTGCGTGATGTCCTTGTTGATATATGTTCCAAAGCAGGGATTATGGTGCGTAAAGAGGCTCCAATGGGATTTCTTTCGGAGGAAGGGAGAGAATTACGGCCTGCAGATGTGCTACTGTTTAACTGGTTCCAAGGTAAGGACGCATGTCTGGATGTGACTGGGGTCTCTCCGTTTGCTGGGAATGGATTAACGACATGGGCTCCTGGGGTTGCGTTGTGTAATGCTGTGGAAAAGAAAAGGAAGAAGTATGCGTCCAAGTGTGAAAACAATGGATACAAGTTTGTTCCTTTCGCTTTTTCCACATTTGGGGAACTCGATGTAGAAGCTTTGAATACACTCTCGCGCGTCGGGACTATTGCCAGCAGCCACTCTAACAATGTTAAGAGCGGTGCTTTTATTTTTCATCGAATTAGTTTATGCATTCAAAAAGGAGTGGGAGCACAGATTGTGTCTAGACTCCCATCTAATTTCATGTAATTTCCTTGTTTTTCAATGAAAAGTGATGGTTATAAAAAAAAAAAATAAATAAAAAAAAAATAAAAATAATAATAATAATAATAATAATAATAATAATAATAATAATAATAATAATAATAATAATAATAATAATAATAATAATAATAATAATAATTTCGGTCCGGTTTGGTTCACCCATTAATATTAGTTCAGTCCTCTTCAGTTCGTTTTCGTACGGCTTTTGTTGGCTAGTCCAACCAATGACGACTCTGATTCACGGTTGAACCCGTTGATCCGGTCCAATTTTCAAAACTATATGTACCATCAATAGAGACGGAGCTTGAGCAATTTTTTAGGGGGCCCGAGACTATTTTCGAACATAGATATCTAAAAACCGATTAGAATCAACTAAAGAATAATAAAAACAGTTGTAGTATACATAATAGAATATAAGTTAATAATGTATATTGTTTTTTTATCTTGAGGTTTGATGGTTTGTTTCACGATTTGAAAGGAACCACAATGTATGTTGTTTTTTAATTTCACTTGCACTACTAAAATTACTCACTAGATGACAAAATCTTGGGGGCCCAGCACCCCTTCCTGCTCTAAGCAAGCACCGTCTTTGACCATCAATTTGTTAACATATAAATTGTATAAAGTTTTGTGTATTTTATTAAATTTGTACAATGTATATAATCACATGTACTTTAGTTTTAAGGGTTTCTTAAAATAACATTAATCAATATCTTTAATTAGTTTATATTTTATGTTTAGCTTAATTTTTAAATTTTTAATCAATTAATACAGTAAAAGTGGTTCCTACATTATATTTAGTGTAGATATTGTACTTGAAAGCATCAAAATAAATAAAGAACCGATCTTTTTTGAGTTTACTATACTTTTTATGCACTAAATATGTTAGAAAAAATTAGGTTTAGTAATGCATTTGTAAGTTTTTTGATGGTTTATTTGTATAAATAAAGTTAGAAACCATTCTATTTACACTTTTATCTTTTCGGGTTATATACTGAACTTCGACCCCTTTTAACTACAAATCCTATCTCCGCCTTTCGTTCCACCAAGTAGAGTTGATGGTGATTCTAATTTACTAGTGACCCATGTAATTTCAATACAAAACTTTCATATTCTTATAACACAAAAGGAAATGCAATTTGAACTTGTATCGTATGCCATAATAATAAGAATAATTCTTAACTCACACAAATTTTATAAAAAAACTCCCACAACACAAATTTTATAAAAAAAAACTCCCACGTGCACATGTGGCAAATGAGATGGACCAATCAAATTTTATTATATTTTCTCTTTCTTACTTTCACTCCCTATAGTTAGATTACATGTGTATGTGTGAGAATTATTTTGTAAAGTTTGAGTGAGACTAGCATTCCTCTAATAATAATATGTTTATCCCACTTACAAACAACCACTCTTGGTACTTTCCCTTTCTTGATTTTCTAATGGGTTATGTTATTAAGACCCTTTATGATATGACAAAAAGAGGTTTTTGGTCAAAATGTATAAATCGCGATGCACATCGTACAAACCCGCAATACACAGGACCTCACGAAACCCGTATGAGAGGGTCCGTATAAACTCCCTCTTTTCTAATACCCTTGTAAAAGTTAAAGATTTTGTATTTTGACAGCTATTATACTAAAGTCAATATGCTATCAAGTAGATTTGTTATACTTTATGAATATAAATATGAGTTTTTGATAGTATACCCATGACCTACTTTTGCTGAGAAGTTCAACACTTGTCACACTGTTCTCTTAATATTTTCGGTTTTTCTAACATGTGCCCTTAGGCACATGATAAGAAGGACACACAATATATATATATATATATATATATATATATATATATATATATATATATATATATATATATATATATATATTTTATATTTGAAAAATGATAAAAACTAACAAAAAAAAAAAGATACAATGACCCATCTTTTATCATGTGCTTAAAGACACAAGTTAGAAAATCCCTAATATTTTTATTGCATGTACTTTAGATGGTCATGCAACGCATATGTACCTTGTATCACGTGCGTGAAAATTTGTATTTTGATTATAAACAAGGGATTGTCTAACTAGTGCCCTTAGGGCACTTGTTAAGAAGAGGGATGACTCACAAAATAGTACAAAAAAAAATATTTTTTATTGAAAAGGTATGAGTCCTTAAGTATTTAAAATATATTTTGGTACTTTTTTGTGGTCCTCCCTCTTCTTAACCAATGCGCTAAGGGCACTAGTTAGACAATCCCTATAAACAAAGCACTTTAAAAAAGATCACGTGTGGCGCAAAATATTTTCATCCTCATCGATTAACTTAATTCTTGTGCATACCGGGTTGTACCACGTGCATTTTGCCATGCCCCAATCCCATGTTTTCTTTCTTTCTTTCTTTGTTTCTTAAAATGATATATGCATGTATTGTTTTAGCAGTACTTTATACTCCATTGCACGTGTATGTCGGAACGTAATAGAGTAGTTTTTCTTAGCAACAAGTGATTGCTGATGTTCACCTTGTTTTAAGACAAGTAAACCTAGTATATTCTAAAAGATGAGTAAGTGGTGATCTTCATCATCTAAACTCCGAAGTCAGTCAACTTCAACATGAATGGTGACACAATTTCTAGTGGTGTATGCATCCAAAAATATTTGGAGTTGCTTCTATTCTTGTACCTTCTCTAATAATGTTTAATTACCAGGCTTTGCATCTGACCATTCACCTGATCCTTATCATTACATAACATCAGATGTCATAAATTATGAATTTAGCAACATGTACATTTTGTACATGAATAAACTGTATACCAAATGCAATGACTAATTCACGCTTTGGCTCAGGAAATGGTGTTAAATAGTTTGGTTGTCCAAAAACACGAATGCAAGCACCCTCTAAACATAAAAGCTTAAATAAGCAAGGTATGTTTGAGAAAAAGGTTTGTTTGGGATATCAAGAATGTCATAACAAATGGAAGGTCTTTGGATTAGTACATTGATCAGTTACAGCATGTAAAGCAAATGTAGTCCCTTGCCCGCCTAACTATTCGCACATTATAATTAACATGAGAAAAGGCCTTGAAGAGCCCCAATAATCAGTAGTTCAGTACCAATTGCTCATGAGTCGTGATCATAGAGAACACACAAATCCTCTACCCAGCCACTGATTATGCATTCAGCAAACGTAAGTAGATTATATAATAAAGCAATTTATTATGTATAAATGAAAACCGAAGTTTGCTATTTGTGTTATACCTTTTTAAGATCATGTGGGGAATCAAGATGCTGGTCGCATTTTGCAGCTTTAAACACACCATTCTAACATGTACATATTTTGCATAGACGCTAAATAAAGCCTCAAGATAAAAGAATCCACTGGAAGAGGGCCAAATTTGCGTGATACAAACAGTGAAACAGGCCTTGCAATACTCTTTCAAAGAGACTCAATGATGAAGTATCATTATGATCACCTTCACCAAGAGATGAAATTCGGTCTCACGAAATGTGAGGTTTAGTGGTTGCAATTAGCCTTAAGGCAGTAGCAATGTCAAAGCCCATATTTTACAACTTTCAACTCTAAACTAACAATAAGAAAAGGTCAAATGATAAGGACATTTTTTTTGTCCGATCAAACCCGGTTATCCACATGTTAAATCTAGAAGTTACACTCAAATAAATATACTAGGAAACATTTTAGATATTTGTTTTAAAAAAATTATCAAATACTCCGTAATATTCTAAACAAGTGGTGTGTGAAATGTATAAATTTGAGAGTAGGACATGTGGAGAGTCTCATAAGTGACCATCAAAACACCATTTCTCTCTATAACAAACAAAACCAAAACATGTCTTTCTTCTACGTTATTACATTGGACCGCTTTCTTATTCCCTTCAAGAACAACCTTATCATAAATATTAAGGGTTTTTAGTTTGAACAAAACATCCTTATTTTGCACAAAATATTTTATGAAAAATAAGAAAAACAGATAACGCGTTTAAATCAGCGTTTTTCAACAAAATATTTTGCAAAACACAAAATCTCTTATTTTTTAACTTAATAAGGAAAATTACAAAACAAATTATCGATGCTTTCCTTGTTTTTCTTTTTAGCCCACAACCCTCCCTCCATTCTTCAAAATGGAAAATACAAATATCAACTAAACAAGTTTTCTAAATTTTCAAGTATTTTGTTGAGATAAATTTTCCTTACAAATTTTTACAAAATTAGAGATAGAAAACAAGATAATTTTTTCTCCAACTAAACGCACCCTAAACATATTTTGTTCTTGTCATCTCTATCAAATCTTGTACAATTTTGTATCAAAATACAACGTTAAAATATCTTGTCTATATAATTCTGGAATCTTGTGGATTCCACGATCGGTCGAGTATGTGACCCTTCATCCAAAATGGCCTCCTGTAACCAACAATGACCGATTGGTCATAGTGGCGACGACTCGATCGACATTCGCTTGACTGACTGGGTTTACCGACCACTATGCCCAACCTAAACCACCCAACGAAACCTTTGAAATCCTTGAGGCTACCCCAATAACAACTTTCATCGACCCACATTTTTCTGCCACATCAGATTTCTCTCTCATGCGATCTACAGACGATCTCTTAGGCACAATAAGACTACCTGCACTAAAAAAATATACTATACAAAAATACATTTTAATTAAAGTAAAATACACTAGAAAGTGCTTGTGACCGATTGTCCCAATCGGTTGGCTCCTTAACCCACATGCTCCTCGACCCACAACAACCCACAACCCCATAACAAGGACAACCCAATGCAATCCTCAAAACAATCGGTTGGGTGCCTTATTGTGCCTAGCCTGAAACCACCCACCACATTTTTTAGCAGCATAAGATCTGTTGGTGTAGAAACAAAAAGATTTCATAGTGGAAGACAGTTACCGGTGATGTCCTTCTTGTTAATAATTGAAAAAAAAAAACCCTTTCGATTAAAATTATTGTAAAATACACCTATACTTTAATAAAACAACAGAATAATACATGTAGTTATAGATCTATGTTGTTAGATCTATCAACGATACAAAAACTTGTTGATTAGCCCATAAACAAATTTATAGATCTATGTTATTAGATGGACGACCCAAAAACGAATTGATCTTTTAACAGCCCATAAACAAGCCCATAAACAACTTGATAGATCTTTTAACAGCAAATAAACAACTTTATAGATCTCCAATGATTTGTACGATAAATAACTTTATAGATCTCTGGTGGAAGTTAGTCACCATTGATGGTTACGAATCTTGGGCGTTGACATACCATAACTTTAGTAAACATATTAGGGTGTAATGGGGTGGTGATGGTGGACGGTTTTAGCAGGAAAACCATGTTTGGAGGGTGGTTTCAAGCTTAGTATAACGTAGAGGATTTTATGGTGTGATGGTGGAGGGTTTTCACATGAAAACCATGTTTTGTGGGTAGTTTTCAAGTATTTCTAAGGTGGGGTTGGTGGTTTAGACCTGAGATAGCAAAAAAAAAAAAAAAAAAAAAAAAAAAAAAAAAAAAAAAACGCCTACGAAAGAGATAAAGAGGGGTGTGTGTGAGAGAGAGGAATAGAGGTGTGAGCAAATGAAATATATGTGCGAGCCGCTTATATAAAGAGAGGAGGGATAAGGGAACACAAAAACACAAACTAGTTATTTTTAGGGTTGGGTTGGATTTACTTTTTTTTCTTTTCTTTTAATTAACTTAAATATTCTTTTTCCAATTTATTTACTACAGTAATGGTAGGTGCTACCATTTGTGATGTAACTATTCAATGCATACAAAAACGTCTTTTTCATTTTTACTTTCCTCATACATTTCTTTACTGTATATTTAAAAAAAATGTCAAATTTATTTAATTAACAGATTTTTTCCTTTGATCATAGATGTTTCAAAACATATACACATAAAGATGGTGTTTTACTAATATTTGTTGCACATAAGGTGTTTGATGAAATGTATATATTAGATTTTTAGTGTTAAAATTGAGTTAAATGCACTAATTTTTGTCCCACAATGCATCATTAATCATTTTATTACTGTAAGACTCAAAAAATGATGTTTTTTAATAGTCATTTTTTATATGTACGTATTGCGTTTTGACCATAAATTTGAAAAATATTAGATTCGATTAAAAAATTTGTAAAACATAAAAATTATAGATTTTAGGTCATCCTTACTCATGTTTTTTATTCACTCAAAATCCGATGCCATATAAGTGAGATATAACATGTTAAAGATGACGTTTTGTTCATCAATTACTTTGTTCATCAATTTTTATTAATGAACATTAATTCATCAATACATCAGTTAATGATTTAGGGTTTTGGGTGTTGGGTTAGGTTTAATTCATCAACTAAAAAATTGAGGAGAACAGTAACAATTAGATGATAAAAAAAAAACATAAAACAGGATAATAATTGATGAACTAAAAAGATAACACGGGACAATGATGAACTGAAAACAACTAATTTCATCAATTAAAAAAAGCATAAACTAACTGATAAACATATAACCTATGATAACACAAAATAAACTAAAACTGAAAAACAAACAAAAAAACAGATGGTCCCAGAGTGCAAACGTTGTTCAAACTCATAACAGAGCAACATAATTACAAAGATGAACGAGAGTAGAACAGGCAGACAGATGCAGATTCAGATAGGCAGATTCAGAGACATATTCTGAGTTAGACTGATTTAGATTCAGATTCAGACAAAACCATGCGAAACCAGATGCGGAACCACGTGTGGAACTAAAACAAGTTGATATCGAGACGCAATACATAACTACTCAAGACTTAGGGTGCGTTTGATATCCCACTATGAGGATGAAACTATGACTATGAAAGTGATTAAAGGTGTTTGTTTAAAATGAGGGGCCAACCACTATAGTAATAAATGATAAATATAATCCATACTCTATATACATCAAGAGAGCTAGGTTTTGATCTTTCATAGGTGAGGGACCCATCACTACTATCAAACTCATACCCATTGTCATTAATGACAGCATATCAAACGCACCTTTAGACAGATTAGCTAAGACTATTGCATCAGCATCATCAACCAATTCCTAATTCAAACCAATAATCCATTATAACCCAAACAAATATAACCATGATTACCAAATGCCGATACTGATTTTAATACCAATTCAAAACCTAATTTACTACCAAACACTTCCCCACCATTATGACTATTTTTTTTTCTCGTCAATAGTAGCTTCCGAAAACAAATATACCAATTCGATTTCTTGCAAAACCAAAAGGAATAAACAAAATCCCAAACATTACTATATATATATATATATATATATATAGGGTGAGGATCAGGTACATTTTTGTCTTTTAGTGCGGATGGTACGGACGAATCTCAGCCCTCCATCTAGTCAACCATCTGAAAAAGGCGGAGTGACAATATCGTAAATACCCCGTCTTTTTTTAAAATCGTTACTATCGTATTAGCTTTTTTTTCTGAAAAAAATTCAAAAAAATCTGAAAAAATTAAAAAAATAAAGAGGACAACAAATAATTAAGAATCGCTGAAAAAAATTTCAAAAAAAAAAATCGTTTTCATTGTTAAAAGTATTGTGATATTAGCGTATGATTTTGACTTTTTTACAAAAGTCAAAATCAGATTCTGATATCACATAAACTTTTTTACTATCGTAATAAAAAAAGTCAAGATCAGGATCAGATAACAGATTAAATTTATTTTCATTCATGAGCCTATTGTAGCTTAACAAAGCAAGATTAGATAACAGATAATTGGTTGGTTAAAGCTGATAGAAAGTAGTTTTATATTTATCCACACCCATAAAAGTATTTATACCCACACCTGCAACAACATATAAAATTAACCTGTAATTTAAAATCACTCATCTTTTCAAATGTAAATTCCTAATCAACTATTCCACTGCCTGCATTAGCACCTCAAAACCTGTGCATACATGATACATAAGCAATACTAATTACAAATATTCGTTTTTCACTTCAAAATCAAAATATATCACGAACATACCAAGTGTGGCCATAATTGCGGCAAATATGATAATTCCAACAGGTTGCACTCGTAGTTTTCCAATAAGGTATTTATAAATATTAATGGTTATCATTGAGCGATGAGTAAACCATAGTATACCACGTGCCATGAGATCAAGCAATGAGTCCAATGTTAATGCTGCAATCGCCAAAGATCTACTTTGTAATGTATCATAAATCTTCTTTGTAAAGATCAAACTAATGACCAAAAATATTACAGGAAAATAATATTGTGGTTTGATTAATGTGTACTGAAAATCAGTTTACCTAAAGTGCAAGTAAAAATATGTTAGCCGAATTTGAAACGTTGATTAATCTGAGTTTTTGTGGTGGTGGTAGGATTAAGCCTCGTAAATTAATCATCAACCAAATATATAATAAAAGAGTTGTTTTCTATAAAGATGTATAAATAATTAATAGGAATATATGTTATCTTTGCCGTAGAACGCCAACTGTAAGGACCAGATGTATAAGTAACTATTGACAAGTTTTGAATAGTAAGTGAAAAGCTTATATTCAACAAGAAAAAAAAATCATTTGATAATGTATCAAACTTTACATGTGTATGTCATGATGAATAGTAAAAAATAAAATTTCTTACGTCAATAAAAAAAAAAGAAAAAAATCTAGTTTATACAACAAATAAGTGTGAATTATGATTTGGGTTCGTATTAAATTTTCATTTATATTTTGCCTAATTCAGATCATCGGATACGGCAAAAAATATATTTCATGACATTAATATTACCCTTTTTGATTTGTTATATACTTGTATTTACGAAACTTCTACTCGTATTATCTTTTGAAAGTACGTCCCTTAAAATAATAAACTTGTATTTCTTACTTATCAATTCATTTAGGAAAGAACATGTACGTTCATAAATGTTTCCTTACACAAATCAGAGTTTAAGCAAAAATGACATATTAGTTACGCTCAAAACTTCAATAGTTATATGAGTATTTGTTAAATCTAATTTATTTCTTTTACACCTAGATTTTAACATGTCTACGTTTAATCATATAATAAGCACAAATACATTACAATTGTAATGTTCAACTACAGAGTTTTGCTAACTATAACCTAAAAATTATAGTAGATTAAATTATTATTTTTATAATGTTGATGAATAAAAACATATATGCATGCCTTTTAAAATAAAATAAAAATCATGTAAATCATCAATAATCGTAAGTATCCATCTATATATGTTCTTCAATATTATCATGAACTCATCATCTTTTTTTACAAAAACCTTACACACGGCTGCAATCTTGTCGTTGCACGCCTTATAAGAACATAAATGCACACCTTCAAAGAAAAATTTTGTATTTCTAATTTCTTATCAAATTCTTTAGAACAACTTTGTTTTTTTTTAAAACATATATGTTGTTTTTTGAACATATCTTCAAAAATACAATTATTGAAGGCGTGCATGTATGTTTTTTATGGTTCTCTCAATTCTTGCAAGAAAATCTCAGTATATATATATATATATATATATATATATATATATATATATATATATATATATATATATATATATATTATTTTCATACATAAATTTGATAAGTTATATTTGATTACAAGAAGTATTATATATATATATATATATATATATATATATATATATATATATATATATATATATATATATATATATATATATATATATAATCTTCTTTAATACGTGATGGCTCAAATTTGAAATGTATTGTAGGTATGGTAATTAAAACACTTTGTTGCCTTTAACCCCTGCTAATAAAGAATTAACATCTTATAATGCGAGGAGGAATATAATTTATGTTTAAAAGCTTAAGTGGATACTAATTCATATTGTTAATTGATAATAGTGAAGAGGAAGATGGTGCAAAGGTGGTGAGAGTTGAGAACCTAAAAAACCCATACATTAGTGACGATAACCATGACAGATTCAAATTAACACTAAACAAGCTCTATGCGTGGAGCTTAGTTGAATACGATAGGATTATCATGCTTGATGCCGATAATCTTTTTATCCAAAATACGGATGAATTGTTTCAATGTGGCCAGTTCTGTGCAGTCTTTATCAACCCTTGTATCTTCCATACCGGCCTTTTTGTGTTGGAGGTAATTTCTTTGTATGTATCTACGAGGCGTTTTTTGATTTCTTTGTATGTTAGTGATAATTCATTTTAACATTGCAGCCATCGTCAACGGTATTTAAGGACATGTTGCACGATTTAGAATTGGGGAGAGATAATTCTGATGGGGCTGATCAAGATTTTATTGGAGGTTGCTTTCCTGATCTTCTTAATCAACCGTTGTTCCATCCACCACCTAATGGTACCAAACTGAATGGTACTTTTAGACTTCCTTTAGGCTACCAAATGGATGCTACATATTATTGTAAGTATGCATGCACAAATGTTAGATAGATAAGATCTCCCATTGTTAAAGCTCAAGAAAGGAAAGAAAAAAAAAAAAAAACATATTTGTTATTTATTGATTTTGTGATATCGTGTGTAGATCTCAGATTAAGGTGGAGTGTACCATGCGGACCTAATAGCGTGATTACATTTCCTGGTGCATCATGGTTAAAGCCATGGTACTGGTGGTCATGGCCTATTTTACCACTTGGCATCCAATGGCATGAACAACGACGAGAAACTCTTGGGTATTTATAGTTTACAAGTTATTTATTCGAGTATACTATTTAAGATGTGTTAAACGATAAATAGTGTACGTTTAACGAATGTCATTCAAACTTGAATTCATGTAATATAAGTCTAGCCAATGACCACAACAACAAATGACTTGCATGCCTAAATATGTGACTAGTTCAAACATTCAATGTTTGACACTTAGATTGTGCATCTTTTCTCTGACATCTTAAACATTGTTTTTAAATTTAAGATATTGTATTTCTTATTCTCTTTATTAGTCATATATTTAGGTATACTAATTACTTGTCGTAGCTTATATAAATATTGTGCACATTAACGTATATTTTTTCATAGCACATGCCCTTAAATACATTTTTAGGGGTTCGTGTTAACTTTTTTGACATGACAACATTCTTTGTTCTTGACAGGTACGATTCAGAGATGCCATTTGTACTAATCCAAAGTATACTTTACCTAGGGGTTATAGCAGTCACTCGCTTAGCTCGTCCAAACCTTACAAAGTTATGCTATCGTGGTGCAGATAAAACCGCAACCACCATCCAAACAATCCTTAAGGCGATAGCCATATTTTCCATTTTCGTATCCTACACACTCCCATTCTTGCTAGTTCCTCATACAACTCATCCAATATTAGGGTGGACCTTGTATTTATTAGGTTCCTTTGCACTCTCATGTAAAGCAACCAATGCCTTTCTTCTCCCAATGCTACGGGTCTTGACACTTTGGGTTGGGATTGTAGGAGCTCTTATCGTCATGGCTTACCCATGGTATAATGATGGTGTCGTGAGGGCTTTGTCGATTTTCGCATATGCATTTTTTGTGGCACCAATTTTGTGGATTTCAATGGCGAAAATTGGCTCATCTCTTCATATTTCACTTGAAAGAGAAGTTTTTTTACCGAGTAGAATAACCGAATTAACTCAGCCTACTAGCTTTAACAAGCTATATTGAAGGAAGCAAAATTATTACTAATTAAGAACGTAGGAAACGAATGAATTTATAAATTGTTTTGTTCTTTAATTTGTATGTAGAATTTTGGTGAAATGTGAACATTTTTAAAATACAAAGGGTGTGATGGAACTACTTTAGAATATTATTTTTGTTAGCATTACGAACTTCTTATATATATTTGTAAGTTCTAGCCAAGTATGCCCTTAAAACTAGATTAATGTCCCAATTATTAGATGGATTAAGTTAGTTGGCTCAAGTCCAACTTGTGAGTTGAGTCTATTAGGGTTTCTTTATATTTTGTACTCTATAAATAGTAGCTAATAATATATATCATAACCTACGGGGTTAACATCATTTAACAATAACATGACACTTAAATATATCAAGGATTAAAATTTACGAGGCTTTACCCAACCATCTTTTCTTTCGCTTATGCTTTTACTATTTATTTATGAAAATATCATGAACAATTCATTTAAGCATTCGTTTGAGTGGTTAATCTTTAAACAAATGTTCGTTCGGTTTATTTATAACTCTCTCATTATGGGCGGAGCTTAATGAGGATGTACAAGGGAGGGTTGAGACCCTTTCATAAATTTGTCGCTTAGCGTATTTTTACATGTGATATTCATATGTTAAAAAAACATGCATTACTATTTTTGTTTTTGTCAAAGTTTCTTGATCGACACGGTTCAATAGTTCAAGTGAAACATGTTCTTTTAATTTATGATCAATGTCGCCGAATAGATTTTCATTAGAAATAAGTCAGATAACTATAATCGAGAACGAGAGTTAAAAATAGCAAGACTAATATAAGATGTTGGCAATAATATGCATGTGTTGGAGAATAAAATAAGCACATTTGCTACAGAATGTGAAAACAACTTGCCTAAAAACATGGGTGATTGTTTTACTCATATTAAAAGCATATATAATATTACCATGCAAGCACCTCACCGGCCTATATATATCAATTAGTCTGGAAAAAATCTAAACATTTATAAACAAACATTTCAAATTAAAATTATATATGTTTGCTAGCAGATCATAATGACCCTCATTACACATATATATGATCAGAATGTGAGACAGATGATGAAATTTCATGATAAAGGGGAGGAGTACTGTATAATAATTTGCTTTTAAGCATGTAGTTGTGCTTATCTTTACGGGGACAAACTCCAACAAATAATTTAAGTTATGGGAGACAAGAATTTACAAGCACAAGACTCAAGTCTTATGTTTATGCTAACCATCATGTCTCTCATATGACCTATGACCCCACCAACATACTCATATATCAATTATATATAAATACTTTGAATCATATATGTATCTAAAGATTTTAGTATCACCTCTTAATTTGTGAAGGTTTGTCATCTTTCCTTGAATGTTTTTGCTTTCATTCATGCATCTGGTTAATAAATAATACACACATAAACATCATCATCTTTTTATAATTTTTTTCAGGCCAATTAAGCTACCTGCTGCAGGTACATGAATGCAAAAATATAAACATTTAACTGATCATTAGAGAATGGAAGGTGGGAATATTTGGAAAAGCAATTCATACCCTTGTGATAATCTAGGAAAAAGCTACATAGAACTCATACCAACTACAACAACATGTGATGATATTCGACAGCCACAAACTCCATTGGAGCCCATGGAGTTCTTGTCCAGATCTTGGAGTGTTTCTGCTGCTGAAATTTCAAAGGCTTTTGCACAACAAAAACCTAAACAGTTCATGCTCGAGAAAAAGAATATCAACCCGGTTCCTGAATCATTCGTCACACCACAACCTGTGAGTACTTCATTATTTCTTTAATTCAAAATCAATATACTCGCGCTCACCTTTTGGTTTTTTATTGGTCTATTGCAACAGCCCATGGTTATGAACATATCAAAGCTTCAAAATCCTAGACCAAAAGGGAAATGGTTTCATCACAAGGATGTTATCATGACAAGTGTGCGGAAGAAAGATAAAGTCCGCGCAGAAAAAGCACAGACCCATGCTGCCTTGTGTGTGGCAGGGCTGGCCACGGCGTTGGCTTCCATTACTTCAGCCGAGAGCAAACGCTTGGACGATTCAAGAATGAGCACTGCCCTTGCATCAGCTACAGAGCTATTAGCAAGCCATTGCTCTGAGTTGGCGGAATTGGCTGGAGCTGATCATGATCTTGTGGTTTCTATTGTGCAATCAGCCATCAACATCCACAGTCCAAGCGATCTAATGACTCTCACAGCTGCAGCTGCAACAGGTAATTCTCCATTCCCACTTTATTATGAAAGCTCATACTTTTATTATCCAAAACCATACTAGATAGTTAATTAGCAATAGAACAATACTGGTCCTGATTGTGATTGATCCCTTTCCATTTAATAGCTCTGCGAGGTGAAGCAGCGCTTAAAGCTAGATTTCCAAAAGAAGCAAAGAAGAATGCAACTGTAATTCCATATGAAAAGGGAATGGGTGCTCATGATATGCTTACTGCAGATCATGGCGAAACCACAAAATGGGAGCATCATTGTACTCAAGACATGCTGCAACAAGTATACAAAGGTTCGAATTTTCTATAGGTTTGTAAGATAAAAATGCTTACAGAAAGTCTAATAATACATGCCGACCATATTTATCGATTGATCAGTGCCCAAATGAATGTCCAGGAGGGTTACACTGGAAGCAAGTATCAATTTACTTAAACAAGAAGTCTCAGGTAAACTTCTACCTCAAATTGACCAAGAGCAACTCTTCCAGTTATGAGACTTGTTATAAAAAAATATTAAGGCGAACTTCACATGGCAGGTTATTATCAAGCTCAAAAAGCAATCATGTTGGAGGGGCCTTTTCCACAAAGAATAAAGGCAAGCTTTAAATTCATTTATACTAATGTTGCTATTTGCTACACATATATTATAAAGTAGCGTGGTTCATATATTTATACACTATTCTCCGTTTGACATTTTGTGTGCCCCGGTTCAATTTTCCTTACACAAAGTGAAATGGACCGACACTCACATGTTATAATCCAACCCGCAAAATGCATATGTATACAATGAAAATGAATAGAGCCTAATCGTGTTCCCTTCAAATCGTATGACAATGTTAATCAGGTGTTGTGTATGGTGTCTGCAATGAGAAAGCTTCTTGGCCATTCTGCAAAGAAAGGGAAAATGAAGATGCCTTTTTTGGGGTTAAAACAGCAAAGGGTCTTCTAGAATTCAAGTGCAAGAACAAGATCAACAAACAGAAATGGGTTGACACAATTCAATATCTTCTGCAAAGAACCAACAACATTGAAAATATTAGCCATTCTAAGTATATGTAAACTACCGCTTAGACAAACCTCAATTTCACTTAGGAGTTGATGCATCAGGTAGTTCACGAGAGAAGGAGAATTTGATGGTTCGTGCATCTACTGTAGTTTCATATTTTTACTATATAGTTTTATAACCCTTGTATGATCTCTGAACACACTCTAATGGCGTGAACCTTGTCTCACTTATTATTTACTTCAATATTTGGATAGGTACCTTCTATTTACTGCTTAAAAATTACTTTCGGACCTTGAGGTTCCAGTTATAGATATACTTTTGGCTTGTATATGGATGGTGTCGTACAACTGCGTATCCTGTAAAGACGCACTTTGTAGCCCAGTGTTTTGTGGCAGGATCTTAGTCAGTTAGACATGCAATCATTGCTGGAGGTCTTTTTTTTTTTCAACTACAAGTTTAACCTTGAGGTTCCAGTTATAGCTGGTATTCATTCATGAACAGATTGCTTTGGTTCCTTCTTAATGTAGTGATAGTTTTGCAATTTGTTGTAGTGAAAATCTAAACATGTACTGTATTATTTATTGTTTCCCATTATTCCATTAAATTAGATATATATTGGGTTATATAGAAGGGTATATATAAACTTAGAAGCCGTATAAGATGGGTAAATTTTAAAGGGTTAATGGCATATAATAGCAACAAACTTTTTCATTTGTCCCATTATCAGATACGAACCCAAAAAATTACAACAATACCCATCAAACTTTCAATTTTTTTTTTCATTATCAGATACGAACTTTAAAAAAATATCACAATAACCATCATACTTTGAATTTTTTTTTCATTATCGTACGCAACGAGATGAGATTTTTACATTGATAAAACAAAATTTGAAAGTTCGTATCTGATAATTGTAATTTTTTAGGTTCGTATAATCGTATCTGATAATGGGACAAATGAAAAAGTTCGTTGCTATTATATGCCATTAACCCAATTTTAAACTCTATGTCGCAATATCATATGCCATATTATAGCTACCATTTTCATAGTTTCATTTTCTTATTATCTCATAAAAAATTAAATGAAAATGGGGTTCTCACAGAGTATTTTCCTGAAACCCAAGTCATATATCCTTGGCCATATGGACCTTTCAACGTATCCATAATATCTCGACTAAATGTTACCTTGTAAGTTAACTTTTGGTACATCACTCTGAATGTGAGCCCTTGAGAAGGGCCTTCAACCTCCATACGTACACCCCGTGGAAGAGAAACATTCCCAATAGTGTATCTCGACCTTGGAATACCAACATTAGTCACCATCCTTGAGTATGTTTTGTTATCACCTCTTCTTAACATAACCGCAAAAGAAGGATAGTTCAACTCTGCCTCTGGTATGCTTTTTATGCAGGTAACAGTTTTCTTAGCGATCATTCTAATTTGCTTGGTTGTATAACCCAACCCACACAAATATAAAATGTAGTCATCAGGTTTAATGTCAAAAACAAGGCCTGGATCGTTGGCTTTTGATGGGTTCACGTGCCCTGCACCAATAGCAAAAAAGTCTGCTGGGAGCTCTCTTTCGTCTACAATGGATTTTCCATTTAGGTTTACTTGGGTTGCTGTTGTTATTATTGCAGACTTGATAGCAGCAGGAGACCATTCCGGGTTAGCGCTTTTTAGGAGGGCCGCTATGCCTGCTAGATGGGGACATGCCATTGATGTCCCAGATAAGAGGTTAAATTCTTTTGTATTTTGTGGCCAAGCTGCAAGGATGTCAACACCTGGTCCAATGATGTCTGGTTTAAGGATTCCAGGACTTGCAAGGTTAGGCCCTCTTGAAGAGAAACAAGCCACTTCTGGAGCTGATTTTACGCCTAGTGTAGTTCCACGAAGAAGAATAGTTGCTACAGAAGCCGATGAATTTGAGGAACTCAAATACTTTTTGATCTCAACTCCTTCTTTGTAACCGATGTTTGAAGCAGGAAGAACATGGGGCTCTGGTACCGTGGTCTCCGGACAAACCGTTTTTGTGTTGGCAAGAATCATGGCAACTCCTCTAGCGTCCTTAACTACCTTTCCCTTTTCAATTCCGTCAATCACACCACCCATATCACACAATACTACCTTTCCCTTCACATTAATGTTGTCTAATGACCCTCTACTACATTGCGCTGCACTGTGGTTGCCTTTTCTACCGGGGTAAACAAGTGGCATTAGCTTTTGACGGAAATTCTTTGGTTGGTATAATGATTCACCGTCAAGAAACTTGTTGTTTCCGAGATAAACTGTTGTTCTGATTTTTCTATCCATGGTACTAGCACCAACGGTTAGGATCCATGGGGCCTCATTTGACAGCGTGGACTTCGAAGGCCCAGAGTTACCTGCTGAACAAGTTACAAATATCCCTTTTTGTATAGCAGCAAAGGCACTTATTGCAATAGAATCTTGATAAAAGGGTGCAGAACGTGCACCGAGTGAAAGTGAAATCACATCAACCCCGTCCTCAATGGCAGCATCCATACCAGCAATTATGTTACTTTCTGGACAAGAATCTTGGTCACACACTTTATAGATAGCCAAGTGTGCGAGTGGGGCCATACCAGCTGCAGTGCCATTGGCATTTCCATAGATATTTACATTAGCTACAAAATTTCCTGCAGCAGTGCTTGATGTGTGAGTCCCATGGCCTTGTTGATCAACCGGAGAGCTTCCGCTAACAAAGTTTCTCAGTCCAATAAGTTTGTTATTACACGCAGCTACTTCACATTTTCCTTCCCATCTTAATGGAGGAGGTGGGACGCCTTTATCATGAAATGAAAGGTGTCCGGGAGTGACTCCAGTGTCTAGAACCCCAATTATGACCCCCTTCCCATAGTTTGAATCGTTCCACAAACCTGAATAGTGGTGTAAACCCAAAAACTGTGATGAGTGAGTTGTATGTAACTGAAAGAGACCTTCAGGCCTTACGGATACAAATTCACTCATATTCTTCATCGCCTTTGCTTCCTTGGCCGACATTTGAGCAGCAAATCCTGTAATCACATGATGGTAAGCATAAACCATTTTTGTTTTCTCTTGTGAGGTGAATTTTGACAAAAACGAATAATACCATTCATCACGTTCTTGTCGTGGCTGAGGAAACTCGGGTGAATCTAAGTGAACAATGTAGGTTTTGAGATCATTTGATTTGATTGTGGTGCAAGTGACAAGTAACATGAAACCGATTATTGGCAACATTTTTGAATGCTGATGCACCTCTCACTATAAAAATATGTATGAAAATGAAATATACCGATGGCTTAAAATTTTCTAATTTGTTGGTACAAGTTTCCTTCAATCATCTTAATGTAGAAAATTTGTTACACCCTTTAAGTATCGGTTAAGCCTTTTACCTATTTCTATTGATCATGATTTGGCACAATTTTCACGTTCCAAGTGGTCTTTCTAATCAAATCCAACTCAACAATTACACATGTAAGTAAGTAGTTATCATACATACATAGTTGTATAAGACAAATAAAAAGTAAAACATTAGTTTCTTACTTGAAAACAAGGATATGTAAAAAAAAAATTAAGACTTACTAAAAATGACTATACGTTAAAAAATGGAGTAACTTATAGTACCAAGTTAAACAAGCCTTATTAAGTTTTCAATAATAGTATTATACATAAATAATGATAAATTATACTGTTAAAAATTAAAACTTAAAAATATAATAGTAAACGAGTTTGTATAATCACAATTTTGCATTCTTACATATATAAAAAAAATAACAATATTAGAGTAATATTTTTTTTATTACGTAAATACTAACAAAATAATATATGGGTATAGATACATTAGTACATGTGTATATATTAATCGGACGGGGCGGGGCGGTGATTCCCCGCTCCCCGCCCCAAACCTGATTAAAATCCCCATTTAATCCCCGCCCCGCCCCAATTAGTTCGGGTTTCCCTGTCGGGTTCGAGATTTTTTTTTTTTTTTTTTTTTTTTTTTTTTTTTTGCCATCCCTTGTTTTGCCATATCCCCGTTCCTACTCATCAAAAAAACATAACATATCTTTTTCCACTTAGTATCTCTTTTAAAAAAATAAAAAATAAAAAAAGTAAAGAGAGAAAAAGCAAGCGTGCCGAGTCGTTAGTCGGTTGTTGATAAATTTAGATTTTTAGCAACATTTTGTTTAAAAATCAAATTGTGTTTTATATAAAGAGTGACTAACGGCAAGTTTTAGATATTTACGGCGAAATTTGTAGTTATTAGAAAAGTTTGACTACCAATTTTTGGCTGATTTGCACAAATAAAAGAAATTGATCACTGATTAACGCTTAAATGTTTTTTTTTACAGTGTTTTGAATCGGCCGGCAAAATAAACGGGTAAAAAAAACGCGGGTTTCATTTTTTGAAAACATTTGTTTTTCAAGAGAGAGAAAAAAAGAAAAGGTAGTGTGATTAAAAAAACAAAACAAATGAGCCTCCTTTTTTTAGGTGAATAATAAGAGTCAATTTTATCCACTTCACTTCACTGACTGACTGGATAATTAAGAAAGAAATTGGCGGGAATTATCCAAAAATGGAAGATGAGAGTGGAGAGCGATCGAGCTTCGTCATCGGTCTCATCCAAAATCGAGCCAACGAGGTAGGTCCCACCTTACTTTCTTCATTATATGCCTAATTAGTTTTTGATCGATTGATTGATTAGGGCTCCAATTTCATTCTTATTATTATTAACCACCACCACCACCTGTTTGTTTATTTGTTTCTTCAATTTTATAATTATTAATTAATTAATAAATGACAGGTTGGCGTTGCTGCATTTGACCTGCGTTCCGCCTCTCTTCACCTTTCGGAATACATCGAGACCAGCAGCTCCTACCAAAACACCAAGACGCTTCTCCATTTCTACGATCCTATCGTCCTCATCCTCCCCTCCTCCATTTCCGACGGCCTTTCTCTTTTGGTTGATAACCTCTCTCTCCGCAAGCTCACCATGCTCCGTGCCGCCTTTGACGACACCAGGGGCGCCCTCCTCGTCAAATCTCTCGCTGCTAAACACCCTTCCGCTCTCGCCCTCGATTCTTATTACAAGCAGTATTACCTCTGTTTGGCCGCCGCCGCTGCTACTATCAACTGGTACTTACTAACTACCTACTATCACTAGCTGTTTCGTAACATACTTGTAATTAAACAAATGCTTATTGCCAAACATATTGCTTCTTTATATATGTATGTTTCCTTACTGGTTTGTAAATAACTACAGGGTCGAAGCTGACAAAGGAGTCGTCATAACCAATCATTCATTATCAGTACGTCCTTCTTCCTTTCACCACACTCACATCCACTACTAGTAAATTAATAAGTAATAATTTGCTACCCCTCTTACTGTCCAGGTGACATTTAATGGCTCATTTGATCATGTGAGCATAGATGCAACTAGCGTCCTTAACTTGGAGCTTATAGAGCCCCTGCATTCTACGCTTCTCGGCACAAGCAACAAAAAGAGGAGTCTATTCCAGATTCTCAAGTCAACAAGAACGACCGGAGGGTGGGTATAGTATAATATTATAATCCATCCTCAACCTATTAAATGTGTGTGACTTTTTATAAACATTTCCTCTTGCAGGACTAGGCTTCTTCGTGCCAATCTTTTGCAACCTTTGAAAGATATACAAACCATAAATGCTCGACTTGATTGCCTGGTCGGTGCTTCTTATAGTTTATCATCAATATCATGAGATATTCTTATTGTCCGGATATTAACGTATTAAATGCTTAACTCTAGGATGAATTAATGACGAACGAGCAGCTCTTTTTTGGGCTGTCACAGGCTCTCCGCAAGTTTCCAAAAGAAACTGGTTAGTAGTGCACGTATCAGAAACCTAAACTTGCTGAGTAATTAGTTTAAATGATATACATAATATTCATGCAGACAGGGTCCTCTGTCACTTCTGCTTCAAGCCAAAGAAAGTCACCAATCAAGTCCTGGGCATTGATAATGGTAGAAAGAGCCAGGTTCTGATATCGAGCATTATTGTTCTCAAAACAGCTCTCGATGCCTTGCCGTTTCTCTCAAAGGTTTCTTTCTTTCTTAGCGTGCTTAGAATCTGATATCTTTGTCTAGTACAAAGTTACATTTTCTAAGTTGGTGTTAGGTTCTGAAAGACGCAAACAGCTTTCTTCTTGGAAATATATACAAATCTGTATGCGAGAATGAAAAATATGCTTCTATAAGGAAAAGGTAAAATCCTTCATTTGATACGACTTTCAAGTCCATGTTGAATAAAGGAATGGAGCCTTCAAGTTCACTTTGCTTTTCTCTATGATTTCAGAATTGGAGAGGTGATAGATGAGGATGTACTTCATGCACGAGTTCCTTTTGTTGCTCGGACACAGCAGTGTTTTGCTGTCAAGGCTGGAATAGATGGATTTCTGGATATTGCACGAAGATCGTTCTGTGATACCAGCGAAGGTACCAAATTGGTCTACCTGACTGAATGGTCATTTCTCTATAATATACTTGATGGCTGTGTTAACTCTAACTGATCTAAATTCACAGCTATACATAACCTTGCAAATAAGTATCGCGAAGAATTTAAGCTTCCGAATTTGAAAATTCCGTTTAACAATAGGCATGGGTTTTACTTCAATATTCCTCAGAAGGACATACAGGGAAAACTTCCCAGCAAGTTCATTCAGGTAGCAAAGGAGATATTTGTTCATCTATATCGTGTCCTCAAGTGATTTTTCTGATTTATGTATGTGCTATTGGGACATAAATAGGTTATGAAGCATGGGAACAGTATACATTGCTCAACTCTGGATCTTGCTTCAGTGAGTATTATAACCATCATTTTTTTAATGTTTTTGATTTTGATATGGGTTTGTTTACTTTTCCTCTGTTTGATCAATGGTCTTATTTAGTTCCAACTGTCCATTGCCTATGTTGATTAGTATGACCATATGTTTTGAAAAGATTTTTTTGTAAGTAAGGACTCCTTCCTTGAGCCCAGAACTACTATTTCTTGAGCCTAATGGAGACTTCTTAGTTTTTCTTTGATTATCTACTTGCATATTAAAGTGTAATCTTATTAAACCAGTAAAACATATTTTGAAACTAATAGTCCTACATGAGTCAACATGGCACATGGGGCTCGTGTTGGTACTCCATGAGATATGAAGTGTATATGTGATCTAAGTGGTGCTGATGGGCTGAAAAATATTATTTGCTTCAGCATTTTGTGTTTTACAATGATAGTTTATATTTAATGAAGAAAACTAGTTTCTCTGCAGTTTCTTAGTACATGATTTTCATTATTATTGATCTGTTGCATTAAATCTGCAGTTAAATGCAAGAAATAATTCTGCAGCCAAAGAATGCTATATACGTACAGAGCTTTGTTTGGAAGGTAAGTGTATTTGGTTCTTTTTGTTGTTATAGTTAAGATCCTACACAACGTCATTCCTACACGGTATACATGCTTGTCAACGCAACCATCAATTGTGCACAAGATTCATGGTCACTCTCGCGCTTTAACCCTATCTACATAAAGTATCACATTATTTGATTCAATGTGTATCTGTGCTGGGCATGGCCGTGAAACTGTATAGCGCCTACCAGGGGCGGACCTACAGTGTAACAAGGTGGTTCCCGGGAACCACCTTAGAGATCGAGACCATTTAGAAGCTATGTATAGAGAAAAATTAGGACCTACCTTGGAACTAGGCCGGGAACCACCTTAGGCTCAAAACAAGAAGGAAGAAACAAAAAAACAAGAAACCAACAATAGAAAGCATAGCTCAGGTTCGATCTGTTATGGAGGCTTGGAGGTCTCTGTTTTTTTAAAAGAGATGACCCAACAACGAAGATAGTACGTACTAAATTACTAATACAGCACTAGCACTATTATTCTTAGTTTTATTGAAAGTTACATTTAGCCCCTCCACCTTGCATAGTTCTATCTTAATACCCTTCACCAAAAGCCATAAGTGCAGAAGTATTTACTTGAAATAATTTGGAGCATTGAATATCACACTCTCTTTTGTTTGGTAAATAAGCGTTCCAATTGCAACCATATACTCCGTATAATTCTGCTACAAATTCTCATATTCAATATTTAGCAAGAAAACTACAAGCTACTAATTTGGCCATGTATTAATTTTTATGCCAAAATCATAAATTAATGACTGTTGTTTAGTGTTGTGTATTGAGAAACATGCTAACTAGTGTAACTTGTTAACTATTCAAAGCATGAACTGTTTCAAGCTTTGAAAGCTAAAAAAAGACTCGGTTGTAATTACTTTAACCTTTTTTCATTCATATATAGATGACTTTTTTATATTAATAGTTACGTTAAATGAGACCCGACCCAACCCGATCCGACCGTAATTTGATTGACCAGTTGATTTTTTCGTCTTGACTAAGTCAAGGAACCACCTTAGTTTTTCGGCTAGGTCCGCCACTGGCGCCTACCATGCCTTCAAAAGGATGTATGCCACAGTCTTAACAAGTGCACTTCCCATTGTAGCAATAGCTTGTATTCTTCCTGATTCCAAAGCGTTTAAGCTGTGTTCATTTTCTTCTTCA
Source organism: Artemisia argyi (assembly GCA_030686995.1). NCBI lineage: Eukaryota > Viridiplantae > Streptophyta > Magnoliopsida > Asterales > Asteraceae > Artemisia > Artemisia argyi. The sequence goes on from CM060685.1 coordinate 52,083,309, forward strand.
TAAGTTTTTCAAACTGACCAGCACTCTATTAATAATGCATATTAGTTTATGTGTCAAACAACATATGAATGCTTTTGCAGTTGAACTATATTGCTGTACACTTGTCACTATGTTGTTTATTGTGTGCAAACACTTTCCAGATTATAAAGCTGTTTTCCTTTCATTAAACATGCAGCACTAATGGATGCAATTCGGGAGGATGTCTCTGTGCTCACCTTGTTAGCTGAGATATTATGTCTATTAGATATGATTGTTAATTCATTTGCTCACATGATTTCAACCAAGCCTGTAGATCGATACACCAGGCCTCAATTCACAGGCAAGTATTCTATGATTTTTCCTATTGTTTGACCTCAGAATGATTATGACATAGATCCTCGATCTATAATGTCTGCTGACAGAGAATGGACCGCTGGCGATTGATGCTGGACGACATCCTATTCTAGAAAGTGTGCATAATGATTTTGTTGTATGTCATACTCCTTTTTCATGAATTGCTTTAGTGCTTTAGAGCTTATCGGTATTCAATTTTTTATTATAGATGTGTAGTAATGTAATGCATTGTGGTTTGATGCTTTTTTTGCAGCCCAATAATATCTTTCTATCGGAGGCTTCAAACATGGTGATTGTCATGGGGCCTAACATGTAAGAATTAACTAAGTACATGTATTTATTTTGTGGATTGTATAGCATTAATCACTTGTTAGTTGCCTTAAAGTCAACCCCTCTTGGACTTGGTTCCTACGCAGATCTTTATTTATACCAGAACACCCACCCCTCTGGGGAGAGGTTTAAAGTTTCCCAGAAAATATTCTTGCCAGTGCCAATATAACAAAACATGTTGACCCATAACTCATGTGGATAGACATTAATATTATCTAAATTCATGAATGGGTGATGGGGATATTATTATCTATGAAGGGTGCAAATTTTGCAACGTCTTTCTCAGTTTCTTTTTTTATCTGTTACATAATTTAAATTCCCAAGAGATATCTTTGTTCCACTTAAACTAATGCATGCGGCTTTAGTTTAATGCATATGCTATCCTGTTCTTCCTGCCCACTTTCTGTACCGGCTGTCATATTTTGTATTTAGAATGAGGCCCTCAAAGAAACTCTATAGCTCAAGTATACTGTTTCGTTCAGGAGTGGAAAAAGCACATACCTTCAACAAATATGTCTAATCATCATCCTTGCTCAAATTGGTTGCTACATTCCTGCTCGCTTTGCAAGCCTAAGGGTGGTCGATCGTATTTTTACAAGGATGGGCACAGTTGATAACCTTGAGTCAAATTCCAGCACGGTACATACTACATTACTTTCTCATTTTTTTCTTTCTTTCTCACCAGACATAATTTTACACAAGTTCTGCAGTATACCAATCCTTAGTATCTAATGCCATGCTTTATTAAAAAACAGTGAATTTTTTATTTTAATTTATAGTTTTTGTATTTGAAATTGGAGGGTTTTCCCCTTTTTACACCACAATTGGACCAATTCATCTTGTAAATGACTTGGGGTTCTTATTCTAAAAGGCTTTGTCTTAATAAAACGAAATTACCCGATGCAAATTGAGTGTTTCAAGTTGTCATGGTATAGCTTTAAAATGTACTATGGTTTGTAATATGGTCATATTATAAATGTTGCCACAATAGAAATATTACCCTGATGTAGAAGTAGAACATATGATCAGGGATATCCTATGACATGCTAAGCAGCAAGCATAATGCTTGAATGCCAATTCATATAGAAATTCTGCATTTAATTCGTCTACCAGTTGACTCTACCCAAGTCAAAAGCATTGATTTGCTACAAAAAATGTAGCACACTTTGCTGCATTAGGTCTCCTTTTAACACTCTTTTTGGCTTAATTCAATGGAGAACAAGGAGAAACTTCTCTTTTGTTTTTATCCTTAAGATGAGGGGCACCGGTATCATTAGTATATGTCTTTATGTATGTGTTACCTTAGAAAGCCCTGTTGTTCCATAGCCCCAGAAAATTCATAAGAACCTGATTTTGCAGTTCATGACAGAGATGAAAGAGACAGCTTTTATCTTGCAGAATATCTCTGAAAGGTATACCAATATTATAAATCAGGACTGGTATTTAATATAGATTTTTCTTTATTTTATTATGCACTTAAATCTTTGATTGGCAACAGGAGCCTGGTTGTGATGGATGAGCTGGGCAGGGCTACATCTTCCTCGGATGGTTTTGCAATTGCATGGAGTTGCTGTGAAAGACTATTAGCACTTAAAGGGTAAGTAATGCTCTTTATATATCATGCTTGTTGCTAGAGCTATCTAGAAAGTGTTTACAACAAGCAAGGTTTTGATATTGCAACAATGATATTTCCTGCAGTACTTTTTTTGGTTCTATCAGCAATAAGCCTTGTACCCCAAACTAGTTAGGGTTGCGCTACAAATGAACCACAAAGTCTTAAAATCATAAATACCGGATAAATATTTTTGTAGCTGAATTCCCTAGGGTTCTTGACATGAAGATGTCCTCCCACTCCCCTATACTATCTCTCCTCGCTTCTGCTACCTATGTCTGATACAAGTTTCTTCTTCCAAACCAGTGACTTTGAAAGTCTAAGTTGGAAATATCCATCTTTTCTTGAGTGTGTTGCTGGTGCAACGGCTTCTCCTCAAGCAGTACCACACCAACATTCTGTCTCATATCCTATTTCAAATCAAATCTCGCATTGGCGGGTGCACATCTACCTGAATATTCACATTTTTCCTACCTGCCACAGTCATCATGACTGCATGTGGTTTTTATGTTAAAAAATAAAATAAAAATGAGTGTGATGATATTTGACCTAGGCAGAACTCAACTGTAACTTTTTAATTTCTCATACTTGAAAAGGTTATGCTATAAGATTACAGACCGCTAGAATCTTGGAATGGATGTTATTGCTTGTCATTTGGTTTCAGATACACTATATTTGCCACACACATGGAAAACCTATCAGAACTAGCAACCATATATCCAAATGTAAAGATTCTTCATTTTGATGTGGAAGTAAAAAACAACCGGTTGGATTTTAAGGTACCAGCTCTTTTAAATTTCATATATGCTCATATCCAGAGTAACAGCTACATATATTCTGTAATTTCCTGGTTCACCTGCACAGTTTGAGCTGAAAGATGGACTGCGACATGTACCACATTATGGACTTCTATTAGCAGGAGTAGCTGGGTTACCAAGTTCAGTTATAGAGACTGCCCGAAATATCACCTCAAGGATTACAGAGAAGGTGAACATGCCAAATTTAAAATCTCGTGCACTTTTTGACCCTTTGTTCTTAATTAATACCTCCAATAGAGTGATCCACAAGATATCTTTACGGCCCAACACTCGGTGTGTAAAATGTCGTAATTTCATGGAGGGGGAAATTTAAATATAAAAGAGTCGTTCTCAGGATACGAGTAGTCTAATTAAATTAGTAGTATTACAATATGATTAAAATGGACAGTAACTTATAAAAAGCTCGCCCGGATGTTTTTCGGTCATGATGTCACCAAATGAAGGAAATATGCATTAGATGGGATCGTAAGGTTAATTTTAGATACGATGAAAGGCTATATGTCTAAAATATTATATTTGCTGACAAATTTTTATTTTGGTTATAAATAGGAAATGAAGAGGAAGGAAGTGAACCATGAGCAATATGAAGGTATTCAGATGGCATATCGAGTGGCTCAACGTCTGATATGCTTGAAATATTCAAGCCAAGATGAAGATTCCATCAGACAAGCTCTTCAACATGTTAAAGAGTGCTATGCCAATGGTACCATTTAGATTAGCGTTATACTCTTCCAGTGTTGTAGAAACCCGTTTACATTCCAATGTTATATTCTCTTAGTTTTAACATGTAAATGAGATGTGTCTATCTTAGTGGAACTCTATTATTCTGAAAATGCATTCCTGATGACTCCTAGTATTTATTTATTTAATTAATAATCGCATAAGATAAAGATGGTTTGTGCTAAAAAACTCGCCATCAGTATTCACCATTTATTACTATATATATAATTTAGCGTCGGAAAACGACGCTTACATTGTCGTTTTGATCCCTCCCGTTCTTGGGCCAGCCCATTTACGTTGTCCAACCCAGTTTCTAGCCCTTTTTCCTTTTTTTTTGGTTTTCTCTTGGATATGAACAACGACTCCACCGCTTATATCGTCATACTTATCTTCTTTGTTCATCTGCTGTCGCTCCTTTGATGTGACGGGTTGTTGTCTTCTTAATTACTTTGCTGATTTCACGATCTATTCGGTGTAGGTAAACCTGGGATGTGTAGTTGGTGGTGCTACTTTTATTTGTTTTTATTTTAGTGTCGTCTTTCTATGTGCATCTGTTTATTTACTTGCCTTTGTTTCTGTCTGTTGTGGGATATGATGTTACCTATGTATACTCTTTGTTGTTTAAATGTCTTTTGATGTTTTAAATATGAGAACCAAAAGTAGGGCCGTCCGTAGGAATAAAAGTCAACGAATTTTTGGCGGTCACGGGTCTGTTAGTCCTGCTCCACCTGTGGTTTCACTTCTTGATGGTGTTGTTGTTGGTGGTCCTTCAAATAGTGATACGTTAGCTCATGATCCTATAGATGTAGATACTTTCGACACTTTTTTAGATTCCGGAAACGGTGGCGCTATTGGTATGATGGATATGTTGGATACTGTGTCAGATGCTGTAATGATTCCTGACACCGAGTTACTTGCTATGATGGATGTCTGACAATTCGTTGGATCACACTAGCATTTTGCATGACGCGCCTCTTCCAAGTGTTCATGTTATTGGTCCGCGTACTAGCTTATCAACTGACATAACAATTAACGAGCCTCATCCGGATTGGTCAACGATGGAAACGCGTAATCAGGGGTCCCAGGTGTCTATGGATGTTCTTGGGAAGAGAAAGAGGAAGGTGGATGATATACCAACGTTTACGGAAAATGGTATCGTCGATTTTTTATCTGTGTTCTTCCGTATATGTGGATTGTTTAACCCACTAACGTTTTTCATGCTATTTTTTATATGCAGGTTCCTATGCTATCAATGGATCTTTTCCTGAGTGTGTGTCGCCTGCTCGCCACATTCTTGAGCCTCTTTCATTCTGTTCCAGTCGCAATGCGGGTTTTCCCTTATACCGTTGTCTCATTTTATCCGTGTCACTATGTTTCTTATTTCTGATAATCATTTGGTTTTCGGTGTTGTTTCAGCTCAGGTAGGAGTAGGGAGTTATAGCAGTCTCAGGCCTGCTGTAGGTGATGGTACGCTTTATACACGTGCATACGTATTCGGGCTTTTGGTCTTTGTATCTTGCCGGCTTCACTTATTCATCTTTTTTTTATTTATTTTTATTTTTTTTCAGGTCCACCGATCGGCTCTGTTGATGGTTTCGGGTCTGACGTTTTATATGCGAGTGCGCCCACTGCTAATGAATGTGAGTGCGTTCATGGCTTGTAGCAGCTGCATATGGTGCCTTTGCTTTCTGACATGACTTTATCTTTTGCGGTTGTTTTGGCAGCTTAAGTACGCGTCCCTGCATCCTCCTCTTCTTTGCTTGGTGTGCGTCCTAGGCATGTAGACTCGGGCTGCTTTTGGCGCAGACGACATCAGAAGGGCCTCTCTAACCCTACATGATGAAGTGAGAGCGGGAATGAGCTAATTCCATGAAACAACTTGGAAGTGTGTTCGTTTTATTTTGGAATTTCTTACAAATGTTGACCACGTATCTATGATCCTCTTAACTTTATTTTGTTACAGCTGTCAGCAAGTAGAGGCTTCTTACGTCATGTGCCTGTGTCGTCGTATACGGTTATGCACATTCTTCATATCAGAGGTGATTTTTTTGTCGTTCCTCCATTTATTACTTTCTTTTGTGTTAATGCTGATAAGATTAGCGTTGGGTAACTGGTAATAATAGTTTTGGCTTGAAATAAGTCAATTTTAAGTACGGGTCATAATGGGTTGGGTTGACCCACAAACACTGTCTATCCACTTTTTAACCTCCTTGACCTGTTAAAAAAAACACTAATCAAAGGCTTGGATGTCGTCAAGGGCATTGGACTGAGGTATAGATTTGTTAGTGTTTGTAGTTTTACCATTTATTCTATTCTTACTGATACTGTAATACATTCCTTTTGGGGAGATTTTCAAGAAGTAGATGCATCATATTCTCTCATTTTTAGCATCATTGGATTCCTCTGATCATACATGGTTATTTTGAATTTATGTTATAGTTATATTAGTTGTTATATCAAAGAAGTCAATTTGGGCAAAATTTTGTGTTTAATTGGCTCAGATGAGTTACATTATGGTTATATTTTCTTTTAAAAATGTTGATGGTAGTGAAATTGAAAAAGTCATACACTGTGCTCAAATGCTACTACATATTGTTTTTGTATTTAGTCAGTGAGCATATTCTAAATTTTTAGAATCAGTATTATATAGTGATAACTTAGATCTGAAAGTATCTTCTGATCGCGGAGGTATTAGTTTGGCCAATGTATATGATTGGACAATATTCAAGTATCCACAAATCAGGCCAGATCCACAGGACAACTAAGTGAAAAAACAATAATGTTACTCTTACTTTAGTCTTATGTTTCAAGATTCATACTCATCCCTTATGTGCTTTTTGCAGATTACAAGTGGGCGCCCTCTCTTTGGACGATATATTTACCACTTTACTTCCATTGACATTCAAGAGTCAAATATAACAAGGGTACATGTTTATAGATATGCTTGCGAGAGCCTTGGAGTTCAAATCGGTTGAGCTATGACATGAGATTGGCTTATGGATACCACTTAATATAATCAACAATGAACATCATGCAAACCTGAGGATGAAGATGCTTTTGGTAATTAGATTTTTTGTTTTCTTATTTCTCTTATACTTCGAAAAATTATCTAATAACTGACTTTTAATTTCTAGATGATACCATGCTAGCGGGTAGACGGCTACCTCCCGAATGTAAATGTTGAACTTCATACAGATTATGGTGGTCATGTAGTGAAACGAGGTCCCACCTATCGGAAAGAAAGTGCATATGAATGTTGTAAGGCGTGTATAAATCAAGCTAATGCTGCAACCATGGATGAAATGAAATGTAATATATGGGTTTATTGCCCTGCTCAAGGTGGATGCCATTCTCCGGATATATACCAACAAAAACTTGAAGAATGCTAGCTGAAATATGTAAGTTTATTGTCATTTGTTGTTGAGTTAGTAAAATGAACGGGTCGGGCAGGTTGGGTAACAGGAATACGGGTAATATTTGGTGCACACCAACTTGGGTTGACTCAAAATTATTTGTCTGAATTCATTTAGGCATGTATATAAGTAACATATGTCCTGGATATGATTTCAGTTATAAGTATCGGAAGTACTGATGTCACAGTTTGCTTTAAGTTGAAATGTTGAATAACATTTTCATGTTTGTTTAAGCTAGAATTTAGTCATGCTTCTTAAAATACCTTATAGTAACGAGTATTAAAATATAACTCATAAACCCATTGAATAACCATACACAACCTGGTCGTGTTAATCGGATTTTAAGAATAGAAAATCTTACCGGATACTTGATACTAATAAGCTTTGGGTATCTCTGGTACTGGTGTATTCATCTTCGGGTATTGGAAGTCGATTAGCCCGAAAAGGTGGGCAGTACCGCTGGTCAGGTTCGTCTCATCTTGGGTCAATATTGCGTTGCTAAAACAAGTTTGATGACCAAGGATTATAACTTGAAAAAGCATTAAAAACGAGGTAGCTTCTGATTTTGTAAACATGTATTTTTTTACTATGTAAAAGTTTAGTTCTTTTAATAGGTGTGTGGAAACTAATAAGTACAATTGATTTGTTGGTGATAATGCAGGTTTTGTGAACTATTAAATGAACCTGTAGACGAAAGCGACTCCGATTTGGATGAACCTGAAGTCGATCGTTTGTTGCACACGGCTGAAACCATTAGGAAAGACTATCCAATTGAAGATTCACTGGACTTTTGATGGTGTAATATATACATATCAACCTCATATACATCTATTTTGGCGATCAGATTTAATTTTCAAATAGTGGCCCCCCGCCGCAACGCGGCGGTCGACGCCCACCTCGTTTTCCTTCATTTATCATCTGTGGGCTTCACCTTTTATTTGTATTAACCGACTTGGGCCCATTTATGTATGTAGGGCTTAGCCCATGTTTAGCCTATATACCTTAAGCAGCACTATATATTTGGTATTCCATGCTCGGTTCGGTTAGGATATGTTTTATGTATGAACCGAGTTTTAGATAAGTGAGAACCAAAAGTATAAACATAAAACGACTTGTGTCTAAATCAAAACATATGCTGGTTTTCTAGAAACGACTTCGATGGCGATCGATGGTGAGAAAATAATACTCCATAATTATGTTGAAATGGTCCAAAAGAAGCTTAGATACATATGCCTATACTAGAAAGGTGCCCGCGCGATGCGGGGGCGGATTGTTGGGGTGAAGAGGAGGGAGGTGGGGTGGTGGAAAGTGGTTGTTGAGGTGGTTATAAATTGTTGGGGGTGGTTGTTGAGGTGGTTATAAATTGTTGGGGGTGATTGTTAGGGTGGTTGTTTCCATAATTAGTAAGTAAAAGTCTGAATTTTTAAGCCTTTCTAATTATAGAATAGTCTCAAATACATTATATAGTAGTATAGATTATATATGCATGTGTCGTGGGGAGAATGGTCCTCTTTACCGTCACATTTGTTTAACCCAAAGGAAGTGGACCTATTTTTTAATCTACAGGGTAGGGGTGCTCACGGTCCAAAAACCGGACCGGACCGAGACCGAATCCGGCAAAAATCCTAGACCGAGACCGGATCGAATGTAGTTGGTCTGGTCTCGGTCCGGTTCAGTCCGGTCCGTCCAAATAGGCTAAATGTCCGATTTTTAAGCTGGACCGGACCGATCCGGACCGAGACCGAAATTATAAAAATCTCTAGACCGAGACCGGACTGAATGTGATCGGTCTGGTCTCGGTCCAGTCCGGTCCGATCGGTTTTGTCGGTCGGTCCGGTCCGTTGCTCACCCTTATACAAGGGTTCATCACATTCCCTTTGTTTTTGACTTTTTTCTATATATATATATATATATATATATATATATATATATATATATATATATATATATATATATATATATATATATATATATATAGATGAGCACGGTACCGGTCCCGTACCGATCTCGTACCGAATTAGTGGTACTGATTTTTTCTCGAGCATAAATTAGTGATACCGGTACCGTACTGAACGAGATTCGGATATTGGTACCGGTACCGGTACCCGAAAATCGGGTTTTTCCCGTTTTTTTCGGGAGTTTCTCGATTTGGTACCGGTCCCGTACCGAATTAGTGGTCCCGTTTTTTTTCACCTTATTTCGTAGTCCCAGTACCGTACCGTATATCAGGAATTGATACCATTTCGATACAGTACCAGTACAGTTTCAGTTCGGTTTCAGGATTCGGTTCGAACAGAACTAGCCCAATATTGATATGCTTTTGAATAAAAAAAAAATACTGGCAAAAACCCTCTCGATAGCGAATAGAACTAGCCCAATATTGATATGCTTTTGACGTACGCACGGTTTTATAAAAAATGTTGAAGTTTACTATATATAGTTTTTAAGTAAAAATAACTTTCAAAATGCGCCATTAACTTTTCAAATAACTTTAAAAATTATCCTAAATTTTTTTAAAATTATAAGGGCCAACACCTTCACACAAAGACATTCGTTCACTCTCCTCCTGAAGGTTTGACCTTGATGCTTACGGCTCAAGTTCTTTTCCAGTGATGTCAAAAATCTGATTAATACCTTGTTATGTAATATGTATATGATAATAACTCCGTCCCAAAATTATTGTCCCCTATTAATTTTTTCGGTTTTTACTTTCCAACTTTGACCTTAAGTATTTTTGTTTATATTACATAATACTTGATACAAAATATATGAACGGATTGTGTTTTAAATGTATTTTCATTTGGTATAATTCTTATCAAAAATTGTATAACACAAACATAAATATTTAGAGTCAAAATTGAGAAAAAAAGATTGAAAAAATTAATAAGGGACAATAATTTTGGGACAGAGGAAGTATATGTTATTATCAAGTATCGAGATTGAGATAAATGCATTGGCCCCGAGAGAGCTAACTTGTTGGGTTAATCAAAAACTTAGACGAACTAAATGGCTAGTCTATGTACTTATTTAGCTAGCCCATTTCTTAGCCCAAATGGCTTCAAGTCCAAGTGAATTACTCCGTCCGTCCAAAATTATAAGTCTATTTAGACTTTGTACAAAATTTAATAAATTTCCACTAAATAATTTATTCATCAATCAAATATCTTTTCTCTCTACTAAAGTGTCATTTGATTGGTTGAAATAAAAAAATGGACAAGTGTTTTGGGACAACCAAAAACAAAAAAATAGACTTATAAATTGGGACGGGAAGTAACAAGTTAGATAATTATGTTTGATGTCGCCACTTTCATCAAGAACACAAAGGATCATCAAAAAATATAAATATATGAGCAATGTTACACAAACTTTACAAAATTATATCCACATAATGAGTTGGCAAGTTGCCAACTCATTATGTGGATATAATTTTGTAAAGTTTGTGTGGATCTAACATTGCTCTAAATATACAATACACCCATCCTAAATTAGGATAGAATATTTTTACTAGGAAAACTATCCATATACTGAAGAAAAAAATCTCTATATATCTCAATAGATTGATTCTTAAATGATTCTTGTCGACTAATCAAAGAGGCAATCTACTTTGGTTGCTTGGAGTTTCATCCTCCAAGAATTGTGTTCATTCTTGATTAACGAACACGACATATAATAGTAAAATGGACACTCCCGATTCGTTACTTAATAGTGTGCTATTGGTTTTGAGGACTTCTTAATTTAATCGTGTGTTATCGTTCTTCTTCGATGAGAATGACTAAACTCTAAAATGCACTCAAATGGTCATATATTGTATCTATTTTGTTTTATGAGAACTTGTTGGATCAAATAAAACGCTCGACACCCATCTCTAAAAGTGTTGCGTCCATCAGTTATACTTACAAAGTTTCAAATACAGTGACTAAACTCATTAGAATTCAAATTTTATTTATTTCAATTTCCAAAAGTGTTGTCAATATGTATATATTAAGTTCTAAGCACTAATAATGATTTTAACACGAAAATGCAATCACTGAATAGAAACATAAATAATGTGTGAAAACAGCTGATATATAAGCAAATTAATAACTCTTTATAGACCATATGATTATGGGCAGTTCTAGAAATATAATCTTACAAGCTTCGAAAATCAAATCCATCGATCCGCAACCCGAACTCTCTACCTAACCACCCAGGACAAACCTCTCCTTTTCCTGGCTTGGACAAATCACTCAGAGATTATATGGGGTGGCCTCTAATGACCGCTACAAATGATTCAAATCCCATGGTGGATTGATTTCAAGCATGCTGTCATGGCCTGCAGTGGGGAACTTTCAGAACCTGAGATTCAACTACAGATGCTAGATATTTGTGTCGCCTTGGGATTCCTGCATTTGGTTTTTCTCCAATCCAACACACAAATTTTACTCCATGATCATAATGAGCTTTTGAAGGATACAGCTTATTTGGAGAGAATAGAGGTACATGCATCCATCATCAAGTCACTGACTAACTTTAAACGCCGGGAACACCTTAATACACATAGTAGACTGAATTATGGAGGACCATTATCTTGGTAAACTATATTTCAATCCTTCCATGAATTTCGTATCTCATTATTGTACACAAACTTTTTAGACACTTGCTCTGAATAATAACGTGTTATGAGATTATTACAATTGTTTGACCTCTAAATCATCAAATGAGCTTACTATAGTATATATAGTAATATATCGCCAAAAGTATGATAGTGCAAGACTCTTGTAAATAATTTGGAATTTTAACCACAACGAACACATTAATCTACGCAACATCTAGTTGTATGCTGAGTACATAGTTCTATATAAGTTGAGACCATAACACAAGGTACAATATATACTTTACTCAACAATGGATACATTCTTTATGCAAAAACCTATGAGGAATACGCAGCATTGATACGGTCCCTCAGGTAGTCGCCACTGCGGATTGGAGGAAACCTACAAGCCGACCAAATCAAATCATCATGATTAAAGACACATAAAAACGATGATGGCTTTATTAGCAGACACCACCAACTATTATGATAACAAACATACATACCTTGGAGGAGACGACTCACTGCAGCAGCTTTTCAAGCATTCTACCATACAGTCCGGGTTAGGATCCAAAAAGAAAGCCACCTGTACATATTATTAGTGCTTGTTTACAATTACGAATATGAAGAAAATGTCCATCCCACTTTTGGTTTCTCTGTTTTTGTGGATCCAATTTTCACTTTCTTTTTAAGAAATGAGTCACATCTTCAGTTTTTCATATTTCACTCAAACAGGGACCAAATGATAACAAAGTGATATGACCATAACAAATACAACCTAACCAGCAATTATTATTGTACTTTTTAAGGGCTGGTGAACGACCAGAAAGATGATAATAGTGAATGAAGCACATAAGCAAACGTAAAAATGTAATTTATTGGTTAGGAAGTAATTACAGAATATCGCTCTTGCCCGGTTGGCATAACTCGGTGTAGAGTTGACCTGCAATAGAATTGAAGGAAAGAAACATGTGTAATGCAGAGACATCAAACTCCAGGAAGATGAGGATAGAGAAAGAGAGTGTTAGGATCTTACCGGAATAGACAATTAGTCCATCTCTCCATCATGTCACCAAGATTAACAATAAACCACAAACTATATTTTAGACATAATATTGATTCAACTACAAGACTGCTACAGTTCAATATTATCCAAAAGGATAATACCTAGCGCATGCAAAATCATATCAGACACAGTTTTATAGAGATATTTGTGAAATATTAAACACACCGCAATTAGATGAATTAAGTTGGAACCTTGACCGTGAAAAAAGAAAACTGGTACAGTTGTATGTTGATTAAGAAACTCACTCTTTGACGTGATTAACATTCTCCCAAGTCCGTGGGTGCTTAAGTTTATCCCTGCAGACCTGTTGTTGATACACCAACACCATCATCGCAAGCAAGAAAACCTTTTAAAATAAGTAGTGTTATTAGTAATTATTGCCTGGAGGCCAGGAACACCGTCTGTTGCGAGAAGAGTTATCATTCCATAATCAGAATGTGCAGAAGCACCATATACAACCCCATCCTCAGCAGAATCCCCCATTTCCCCTGCCACCATTCAGTTAATATAAAGTCCATCATCATCCTTGTCACGTCGGTTATGAAGTTTGACATGAAAAGTAATGAACCTGGATAGTGCAAAAGTCGTAGAAAAGCATATGGTTTATCCAAAGCACCGATGCTGTGAAAGAAGTGATCATCTAGATTCAAAGCCAGTGCAATGAGAGAGCTCAATTTCTTCCCGGTAGACCTGTATTAATGACCCCATATATCGTTAGAATTAGTAAATAAAAGATGAATATAAGAAAAGCAGCAAAACTTACAAAAGTGAAGTGTAGTAATTCTCCATGACAGATCTCCAGGAAGGTAACAAATCTGCAATTAGAATTTCATAAACAATCCCCCACCCCAAAAAAAAATAATAATAATAAATAAATAAAGTTGGAGATAAAGTAGTAGAATAAGTACCTTGGGAAGGCCATTGGTTAAGTTGATTTTGTAAAGGACCGATATGGAAAGTTTCTTTCGAATCCCCTGTTTATATATATAATCAATCCCCTTTACATCATCATATTATTTTGTAAGAAATTAGTAAATGAAATGTATGCTATACTACTTTTAGTTTTTGAAGAGGAGTCGAGGTTCTCGGCGTAAAGCGGAGAAAAACCAAAGTCACCTCCGTTGCGACTGCATTTCATCTTGTCTTCATGTGGAAGTGAAAAAAACAGTCTGCTTTGTTCAAACACATTTTGTAACAGTTGTTCATCAACACCATGGTTTATCAGGTAAAAGAATCCATAATCAGTGCAGGCCTAACAAAACAACATTACATTACACACACTATTAGTTAAAAGAAAGAATCCACCCAACAAGTAAGACCTATGCTATCTCAATGAATCGTGTAATCACTTTCCACAAGAAACTATTCGACCCTATTTGCCTGGGTTACACAAATATCACTTTGGGATAATTCAGATAGTTATGTTCTTGATTTAGGCACAAATACAAGAACCCTTCCGCTTATGAGTATTTAGGTTTTAGTGTGTATCTCATGCATGATGTTTCTCTTATATAGAGAGTACTTGAGTTGAAATTATCAGAGTTAATCGGCCCATTAATCGCCTCATAATGTTGCTCTATTATAGCAACAGTGGTTGCAAGGTGAATTGATTGACTATGATAATTTAACCGCGGTTAAAGTTGCCCTTAAATAGGTCAAAGACCTTTACAAGTTAGTAGTAAATTAGTTCTAGTAAGTCACAAACTCATTAGCATATATACTTGCTAATGTGTTTGCTCCTTGAGTATAATCACTAATGATGAGACTAACCTACTTACTGAAGACTATAATTCACTCAACTAATCAGCTCCCTGATGAGATCGCTTAGAGTGTACTATAGCTCATTCAACTCATCTCAGCTACCTGATTTCTACAACGCCGTTGTTTGAGTAGTCAGGGAGATTGAGTGACATGATGGGTGAAGTTTTTGAAGTATCGAAAAGCAAAGAAATTACAAGTAAACATTTTAAGCCCAAACCCCAACTTTGAGAGGAAACAATTTACTTCAAAATCACTCGTCATTTTCCTCCTTAAGTGATACTCAAGAACACAAACATTTTTTGTAAATTTCCAACATAAAACCCCGGACAGTAACAGCAGTAGCATTGAAGCCAATAATCAATTAACTAAAAGAATGAAAGAATAAAAGAAGGGACCTGACCTGACGAATAGAATGAGCGGTGGAGATTCGGTCTGAGGATAACGAAAGGTCAGCATCATCTCTTTCTTTTTACTATCTCTTTTACCTTCACAATACTAAACCCTTTTCTATTTTAAAACAAGGGTTTAGCAACAGCCCTTACCCTTAAAGATAAATAATGCTTTTACGGTTGGTTTTACCCAAGGCTGTCAAGATCGCGATCCCACGCAGGATCGTTTTTGTCTTTCCAAGATCGAGATCGTAAGATCGGATCGCGATCCTACGATCCTACCAATTTGTCATATTTTGTAAACCAATGATATACGAGTCAAACTGTTTTACATTTTTACTCAACGTCAAAAATAAGTTCATATAATATCATCTTGAAAATGACAAAGTTTAAATTTCAAACACCAAAGTAATAGTAAAACACAAATAAATCAAGTTTCAATCGTTACATTAACGATTTAGTGCAATAATATTACATAACATAGGTCCTAAATGTCTCATAACATACGAACCATCAACATGATTTCAAAAAAACAAACGTTTCATAAGTGGCATTACAAAACATACCATTTGATTAAAAAAACACACGTTTTTTTTTTTTTTTTTTTTTTTTTTTTTTTTTTTTTTTTTTTTTTTTGCCTAAGCAAGTGGGATAGACTTAAAAGATTAAAAAAAAAAAAAAAAAAAAAAAGAAGTGAACTCGGATCGCGTGTCGATCTTACGATCTTACGTGCGATCCTACGATCCTACTTACGATCCTACCTCAGATGCGATCCTACCACGATCCTACACGATTTTGACTGGTGTGCACGTAAGATCGTACGATCTTACGTGTAAACTCGCGAGTTTGACAGCCTTGGTTTTACCATCTTTAATTTTGTTTCAATATTTAAATTACATGGATTGTCCTTGTGGTTTGTCAAAATTCCAATCACCTGTCCCTAATATTTCATTAATGACCACACATTTGGAGCATTGTGGGTTCGTTGGATTCACTCATACAAGCTTATGGGTAGAATACTCCATATTAGGGATAAAATTAGAGACCATATGTGGTATCGGCTTGGGGATGGTAAGAAGGCCTTTGTGTGGTTTGACAAATGGTGCAATGAATATCCTCTTGGAGCTTTAAAATTAGTTCGGCAAATTACACGTGCGGGTTTTAATATGAAGAATAAAGTGGCGGATATTATTGAGGATGGGGTGTGGAAATGGCAGCCGGGTTGGATACAAATTCACGCCCCTATTCTTACACCAAACCAAGAAGTCAAACTGCTATGGCGGGATACAAATGGTAATTTAAAGGAATTCTCGGTTAGTACGGTATGGGATACATTTCGGCCAAGAAATGAGGTAGTTTCGTGGCTTCACGTGGTGTGGTTCTCTCAATGTATTCCTCGCCATGCTTTCCTACTTTGCTTATCATTTTGAAGAAGCTTAAAACACAAGATTATCGAGGCAATGGGACATTAGTAATGACACTAACTTAAACATGTTTCATTGTCCCTTGTGTGAAACTCAACCGGATTCTCATTGATGCGGGATTTGCAAGACCTCGCAAAAAGGTTTTACTTCTCAAGGAATCTCAAGAAGTTTTGCAATCCTCCAGGCAATGTACTTGACCGTTGTAGTGTAGTATAGGTAAATCCAGGGGATTGATCGTTCTCTATGGGAATAGTGTCGTTAGGTTGAAGTGTATGTCGAGATAAGTCTAGAGATGAGGGATTATTCTTTTTGTGTTTTTTATATTTTTTAGAAAGCAAATTAAAATCTCGGTTTTGAAGGAATGGGCGGAAGTAGTTGTTAATCAACTAACCAAAAAACTAAATTTTAAAATTAAAATTAAACTAATGACCAGAAAAAGTAAATTTGTTGGTAACTCTTATGGTAAGACAAACATGTTTACTTAGACTCAATTACTCCCTAATTATCTTCTATTGATTCGTTGAATTGTCACGTCCTTGTTTTGTTGAAGCATTGTATTCCATAATATCAGTCGTGGGGAGGTGCCAAAGTCTCCAACTCTATGAATATTAATCTTCCCCAAAAACCTTTTAGTCTATTAAGAATTCCTAGGATCATCGACCCCAATTCATGCAATAAATACAACGAGAAAAACCAATAGTGCACTCTACGGTTACGTTTTCTAAGACGTTCAAGCTAGTTACATATAAGAGGTCAGCCAATTTTCTTAGCCTAACGCGAGACAATCAACTAAACAATAGACAAAAAATCAATAATCAACAACTAGGTTTCATTAGATCTAAGCAAATACAAATAAACTTATGCTAGCATGTTAGAAAGAAGAAAAGATAAACAAGTAATAAAACAACACAGACATATTGAATGATTAAACAAGTAACTTATCTTCAATTAAACATGGATGAAAAAGACTGAAAAAGTCTCACAAGAACTCTGAAAATCATTTAGGGTTTGTTCCTCCAAAGTGTTACCAAAAAGTGTCACTTTTCACAATTCTTGTCCCAAGTACCTAAAATACAAAAAGAAACGATTTGAGACAATATTTGATCACATTTACTAGATTTTAGGCTTAAATGACCCTTTAAAAAGGTACCAAATAAATCCTTATCACTCATGAACACATATTTTTTAATTGTGCTTATTCTTCGCAAGTGTGGTTGTTTATGAGGAGTTTTGCGTTTATGGATAATATTTGTCCTCATTTGGAGGTCATTGTTGCTGCTTTAACTCCTATTTCTCACAAGAGATCAGTTAAGAGTGTTATTGCTAGACTTGTTGTTGCAGCGTCACGTAATTTTATTTGGCAAACGCATTTTCAAGAAAAAGTAGGTGGAGCAGTTAAGAGATGCTATAATATATACGGCTAGGCTCAAGTTAATGTCTTTGTGTTTCAAAAATTCTGCCAGTGATGTGCGTTGCTTGGACCAGTGGCAAATTCCAAAGTATATTATGACTAATAGCGTGTAAATTTCATCACTGGTCATTGTATGTTTGGTTCTTAATAGGGTTGTTTGGGACGTGCATGTATAGGGATACATGCATATGGGTTTCTCTTGTTTTATATTATGTTGAAGGAATTACATAAGGTTGTTAAAGGTTTGGCATGTCAAACCTAGTTGGTGTAGTTTTCACGCTTAGTTAGAGTGTTTAGGTTAATATGGTACATAATCATATTCCTTTGTACGTTAACGTTATTTTTTGGTGTTAATATATTTACCAGGTAAAACCATTTACCAAAACTAAATAAATAAATAACAATAACAGTCTTTTATTTAACCTTCGTTAGTTTTTCCCATTATTATTATTATTATTATTATTATTATTATTATTATTATTATTATTATTATTATTATTATTATTATTATTATTATTATTATTTTATTTTTTATTATTTTTTTTATATAAAACATCACTTCATTAAAAAATCACAGGAATTACAAGAAATTAGTGGGGAGCCGAGATACTAACTGGGCCCCCACTCCTTTAGCTATAACAAAGCTAATCCTACTAAAAATATGATCAGCCGTACGTGCTCCAGTGTCCTTAGTCAACGAGAATCTTCGGATGCGCTTCAGCAAGGTCACCGCATCCTTCTCAAGTTCTCCCAAAGAAGAGAATGAGAAGGGGAGAAACCCATATCCAATGTCTGCACATTTGGCCCTGTACTTGACATGTTTGCGTTGTGCGGCTTCGACCACTGCATGTCCAGGTACAAAATCAACCATGTTGGTTTGTGTCAAGGGAGACGACCCTGTCAAATCAACACATGTGTCCTGCCCACCATCCCAGGAATAGAGTAGCACATCGGCTGGACGTAAGGTTTTGCCCCTTTCTCTACATAGCCCAATGTCAACCTCTTTACTCACCGAGATCCCCGACCGAGAGCATATGTCAACAATGGTATCACGCACTATATTATGCCGATGTTTAATCCCGATAATACCAACACACGATACCGCGTTGTCCCCATAGCTGTCAATTATTTTGAACTAGTATTTGAAATTTATGTTATTTGATATATGGGTCTAGTAATTATATATTAAACAATAATCTAAATATCTAACATAGGACAAGCAATAGATCTAAAATTATATATACATAAATCTATAAATTTTTTTGCCGCTTTAGTGACATCTTAAAAAACGCAAAAGCTCTGCCATGATGCGTAAGTTTTGAGGCGCGGCCATGCTGTCACGCCACGCCTTACGTCTTTTATAACCTTGCTCTATAGTTTGGTGCCTTTTTCTTTTTCTTTTTTTTGGTCGCCAGCAATAATAGAGGACAAACTAACACACGTATTCTGAATACACGAACTTTTTTTTTTTTTTTTTTTTTTCATCCTAGCTCTTAATACCATGTAGAAATCAAGAGAATATTGAAAAACTATATTGATCAGATTCAACTAATTAATAAAGATTACAACATTATATAGAAAATTAGGGGTGTTCTTCGGTTCGGTTTTCGAGTTATTCGGTTCGGTTAATTCGATTAAAAGTTTTTTTAGGGTCAAACCGAGAACCAAACCAAACCGAATTCAAATTCGGTTTTCGGTTCAGTTTGGTTGAATTCTAGTTCAGTTTTGGTTCGGTTCGGTGTTCGGTTTAACCAAATTAAACACTTTATTTAAAATATAATATATATATATATATATATATATATATATATATATATATATATATATATATATATATATATATATATATATATATATATATATATATATATATATATATATATATAGGGTAAGGTTCTAGAGAAAAGTCCACTTTGGTAGAAAAGTGAGAAAAAAAGTTATTAGGGGTTAATTTGAAATATCTCAAACTTCAGGGGTCTGTCTTGAAACATGCCCCCACCACCCACCCACCCCCCCCCCACCCCCCCCCCCCCCCCCCGCCGAAAAAAAAAAAATTTTTTCCCGCCAAAAAAAAATTTTTTTTGGGGCAAAAAAAAAATTTTTTTTTTTTTTTTGGGCCAAAAATTTTAGTGCATCTGGGTTATAAAAATTGGTGCATCATAGTTATAACTGAGATGCACCAATTTTTATTACTGAGATGCACTAAAAAAAAAAAGTGCATCTGGGTTATAAAAATTGGTGCATCATAGTTATAACTGAGATGCACCAATTTTTATAACTGAGATGCACTAAAAAAAAAAGGTGCATCTGGGTTATAAAATTTTGGCGGGAAAATTTTTGGCCCAAAAAAAAAAATTTTTTTTTTTTGCCCCAAAAAAAAAATTTTTTTTGGCGGGAAAAAAAATTTTTTTTTTCGGCGGGGGGGGGGGGGGGGGGGGGGGGGGGGGCGGGTAGGTGGGTGGGGGGGGGGGGGGGGGGGGGTGGGGGGGGGGTAGGGTGCAAATTTGCAAAAAACTCCTTAAAGAATGAAGGAAAATACAATTAGGTCCCTGTAGTTTGGGTGTGGAAAAAAAGGAGGGTTGATTTGTACACTTTTCTCACTTTTCTACCAAAGTGGACTTTTTTCATGAACCCACCTCTATATATATATATATATATATATATATATATATATATATATATATATATATATATATATATATATACACACACACACACAAATATATTTAGCCAAAAAAGTTATTCAAACATAAAAAGTATTTTTAATATTAGGATAAAATTTTATTGTTATATATATATATATATATATATATATATATATATACACACACACACATATACATATATAGAGAGAGGTATCGTAAAATAGGAAGAATAGGAAGCAATCTGAACCGTTGATGTATCAATTATGATGGCAAACAATCAAATTAATACAATGGCATTTTTGTAAATAGATTAAAAGTGATGCCTAACATTGAAACCAATTTGTTGACCGAATCCCACACATCTTTCCCAGTACGTTTTTGTTTCATTTGTTTTTCCAAAATCAAATTTTTAGTATTTCAAATTTCTTAGGGTGCGTTTGGTATGCTTTGATCAATCACAATCGGAATGAGGGATCCACTTTCATTCCGATACAAGATGTTTGTTTTACCACTTCAAATCCAAAAAATTTCTATAATAGTCATATATACCATACTCCATATCTTACCCTTTTGCCTCCAATGAAACTATCATACCGGAGGGACCCACTTTATACTCATAGTCATACCGATTGTGATTGATCAAAGCATACGAAACGCACCCTTAAATATAGTACTCGTAATTATTTACAAACTTAAGCAATCATACCCTGATGATCACTATTTATGTTCTTTTTAAAATGAGACAAAAATTTGTCACACCATAGTTTTGATACACACAGCTACTATGTTTCTAACTGATACATCAAATAACGAATCAGATGATCCCTTCACTGCTAAAAGAGAACGTGGGGAATCTAACAAAGGTTGTTCGATTTCACTAAACATCTCATATTCAAGATTAAATGACATTTTAAAAGGTCGAATACCCTCAAAACCCCTCCAATAAAAAAACACCCTTATGAAAAAGGGGTTAATTTGCACATCACATCTTGTGCATTACACTGTTGTACGGTGTGATATACAGCTCGCACACAAAATGGTGTTTTTATTAAAAAATTTGGTGTGCAAATCAATCACCTTATGAAATGCCACTGCATTTTGACTTACTAGAAGAGAAACATCATTATGAACAATCTTCCATGTATCACTTCTCAAACTAAACCGATGGTGCCATATTCATGGAACCTAAATAACCATTTTTTATAAAGTAAATAAGTTGAACAACCTTATGTTTCTAATAATTCGATTCCAAATATAAACATTTTTTCCCAAAATTATGCTCCAAACCAGGTGCTAAACAAAGCAATCCATTACATAAACCAACAAAATTTAACAAAAACTTAGGATCGGGGCTAACAGGAAATTGATGCACTACCATAAATTTAAGTATATTAATTAAGAAATGTTGAACTTATGATACAGTGATACACCTTAAAACTAGCGACTAACAGCCAACATTATTAAGGATTAGTTCATTACATTTGATTCAGTGATATTGATAAAAAAAAAAATGATACATGTACAATAGCCCATTGGTAACTTTTCTAACACTAATATAATATTTATACACAAACACACTATAAATTATAGTCTATAATGATATATAAATGGTAACTTCGAACAACTTTCATCCCGTCGATTACGGTTTCAAATCTTGACCTAGATCTGGAACCGATTGGGGTTTTAAATCTTGAAGTTTTTAATACAGATTCCTAAGTCGGTAGCACAATGAAGATGATTGGCGCCATGACCGGTTTTTTGAGCGAATGAGAGAGATGATGAAAGAGTCGGTGGTATGAGAGAGAGGAAGGATGACAAGTTTTGATTTTAGAGAAAGTCATATGCTAAGAGTAGTTAGCAGATAAAGTGGAGTTTAGGAGTGTTAAAATACCTATTGTACCGGGGTGTGCTATATTAACGGGGTCTAAGCCCACCCCTGCCAAACCCTCCCTACAAGTAGGGGGTACTGTTCATGTACTTGTTTGCAGTTTTTTTTTTTTTTTTTTTTTTTTTTTTTTTTGTTTATGGGGTTTTTTTTTTGTTAAGTGCACAAAGTGCATAATCACAAGCAGTTTTTGTCCAAGTGCACCAAGTGCATAAGCACACAATCAGATTGATTGCACACAGGCTCAGATTAACAATCATCATCGCCTATTTAGAACACAAGTAGTATTGCACTCAAGCAGTTTTTGTCCAAGTGCATAAGCACACAAGCAGATTGCACAAAGGCTCAGATTAAGATTTAATCATCATCGCCGATTTAGAAAACCATTTGCACAAGTGATAAAAAAGTTAGGCTCAAATATGAAGGTTGCAAAGTGATAAAAATATCACTTTGCCATCCTTTCGGTTATAAAACCAATCGTCATCGCCTTTTTTGTCCAAGTGCAGATTGCACACAAGCAGAATGCACAATACCATATTGCAACCAAGATAGATTGCCCAGGTGCATAGATTCCACAAGCCAAGTACACATGTTCACAAGCCAAGTACCAACAGCAATAGTAAGATTCCCAAACTGCAGGAAGTCACAAGGGGAGGTAGGTAGTGAAACCTTGTGCACAGATTGCACAATACCATATTGCAACCAAGTTAGATTGCCCAAGTGCACCCAAGTGCACAGATTCCTCACAATATTCACAAGCCAAGTACCAAAAGCAAAAGTAAGATCCCAAACTGCAGGAAGTCACAAGGGGAGGTAGGTAGTGAAACAACCTCCTGATATATTGAGCCTCACCACAAGGCAGATTCACAAAGTAAACATCATCACAAACAAATTAACTCTCACCACAAACTAAGCAAAACAAGTACCCCCAAGTTACCACAAGCAGATTCAGCAAGTTGCAACAAGTGAAGATTACACAAGTTACAACAAGTTACAGATAGGGTTGGGTTATAAAGACGGTGGCTAGTTTTTTAGGACAAGTTACAGATAGGGTTGGGTTATAACACAAGCCAAGTAAAAAACAAGCTGCAAGTGAAAGCCGCAAGTAACAAACCACAAAGAAACAAGTGCAGATATGTCTCAATTAGGGGTGAGCGCGGTTCCGGAACCGCACAGAACCGAACCGGAACCGAGAGAACCGAGAACCGAAAAACGGATGGCCAAGGAACCGAGAACCGGACCGAGTAACATGTCTCGGTTCCGGTTCGGTTCTCGGTTCGGTTCGGTTCCTTGCGGGTCTAACCGATTGGAACCGAAATTTTTAAGAAAAATGCATTTCTTGCAACTTTGCCTCTTTTTTTTTTTTTTTTTTTCTTTACGATGTAGTCTGCATAAAATTTAAAGCAGGTCACTGGCATTGGGTTTAAAAATGAAACAACCTACTTAGCCCCAAATATGGAACTATATAAACTAATAGGCTTATGTTCATAATATTACATTAATACAATAAGAATGGGTTTAGATGAAAGTATGACAAACAACCACTTTTATATCGAGGTAAGAAGATGAAATTAATAATCTTGCATTATCATGTTTTTAAAATCAGTTAGCTTTTTCTTGCATTATCATGTTTTTAAAACAAGATATAAATCTCTTACGAAAATTTTAGCTAGTGACGAAGAGTTTTGTTAGGAAATTAGAGCATATAATTTAACGGTACAACTTAACATAAAGGAGAAACAAGGTTTATTGGGTAATATACAATCATGCGGTTCTTCGGTTCCGGAACCGATACCCGCGGTTCCGAACCGAACCAAACCGAGAACCGCAATTTTTAATAATGAAGAACCGAGAACCGGACCGCGGTTCTAAAATTCGGTTCGGTTCCGGTTCGGTTCTCGGTTCCGGTCGGTTCTCGGTCCATTTGCTCACCCCTAGTCTCAATCACCATTTCACACACAACAAGTAATCACCATTTTACACATTAATAAGAGATAACATTAGGCTCAGATTATAAGTTGTTTCACATAACCAAGTTAAATCATATATGGCTGCAACATCGAAAGTTGCAAAATTAAGTTTTATTTTGCCGTCTAGTCGGAAATGCCACGCCAAAATCATGTTTTTTTAAATCATCATTGCCTTATCTCAGTTTTTTTTTTTTAATAACAAACTGCTTATCAAGCATATAAGCAGTTTGTTATTTTCAGATTCATAAGCACTTTCATCACCCCCGTTAAACTAGAAAACTAGCCACAATCAATATAGCCCAACCCGTAAAGTATATAATAACGGGGTCTAATCTGAGCCTGTGTGCAAATGGTTTGCTTGTGTGCAATAAGCACATAAGCACTTTTTTATCATAAGCACATAAGCAGTTTGCCAAAAAACCACACAGAGCCTGTGGACTGGGGTAGGCCAGAGCAGGTTTTCATACCCCTCAAAGGTGGCAGATCAAGGTGTTAACCTACCCGTTTGCACCCACACAACTCAAGCAGTTTCACATAAGCACAACTGCTAAAGCAGTTTCAAGAACCAAATCCTTCAATTAATCACATAATCACCCACCACAACTTCATAGATCTGGTAAATTAAACAAGAAAACCTTCAATTAATCACATAATCACCCATCACAGACCTCAAAAAGCCCAAACCCTAATTTTTATAATTTAGGCGTTTCTTAAAACATTAATAGATCTGGTAAATTAAGCAAGAAAACCTTCAATTAATCACATAATCACCCATCACAGACCTCAAAAAACCCAAACCCTAATTTTTATAATTTGGGCATTTCTTAAAACATTAATAGATCTGGTAAATTAAACAAGAAAACCTTCAATTAAACACATAAAAGTCACATATCTAACAATTAATCACATAATCACCCACCACAGACCCAAAAAAAACCCAAACCCTAAGTTATATAATTTAGGCGTTTCTTAAAACATTAATAGATCTGGTAAATTAAACAAGAAAATCTTCAATTAATCACATAATCACCCACCACAGACCTCAAAAAACCCAAACCCTAATTTTTATAATTTAGGCGTTTCTTAAAACATTAATAGATCTGGTAAATTAAACAAGAAAACCTTCAATTAAACACATAAAAGTCACATATCTAACAATTAATCACATAATCACCCACCACAGACCAAAAAAAAACCCAAACCCTAAGTTATATAATTTAGGCGTTTCTTAAAACATTAATAGATCTGGTAAATTAAACAAGAAAACCTTCAATTAATCACATAATCACCCACCACAGACCTCAAAAAACCCAAACCCTAATTTTTGTAATTTAGGCGTTTCTTAAAACATTAATAGATCTGGTAAATTAAACAAGAAAACCTTCAATTAAACACATAAAAGTCACATATCTAACAATTAATCACATAATCACCCACCACAGACCCAAAAAAAAACCCAAACCCTAAGTTATATAATTTAGGCGTTTCTTAAAACATTAATAGATCTGGTAAATTAAACAAGAAAACCTTCAATTAATCACATAATCACCCATCACAGACCTCAAAAAACCCAAACCCAAATTTTTATAATTTAGGCGTTTCTTAAAACATTAATAGATCTGGTAAATTAAGCAAGAAAACCTTCAATTAACCACACAAAAGTCACATCTCTAACAATTAATCACATAAAAGTTACGTACCCCCAAATTATATTTATGAAACCCTAATTAGAAACCCCCACCACAGATCACCAACAACATCACCACACACTCACAAACTCTCTCACAAATCATAAATCACATATTATTATGGTGAATTTAGATCTAAAAACATTTTTAGATCTAAAAACAGAGAGAGAAAAGAGAGCAAGAGATAGAGAGAGAGAGAGATAGAGTTTGTGGTGTGTGTGAGTTGTGTGGGTGAGAGAGAGATATCATCAGGTACGCGTGTGTGGGTGTGGGACAGCTGTCCACCCATACACGTTATTTATTTATTTTTTTAAATTTGTATTAGTTTTAAAAAATTTGTATTATTTGTTAAATTAAAAGTTTGTATTAGTTGTTAAAATTTGTAATTAGTTTTTATAAAATTTGTATTAGTTAAAAAAAAAACTTAGTTGTTAAAAAAGTTAGTTGTTATAAAATTTGTATTAGTTTCTTTTTTATAAAATTTGTAAATAAAGTTAGTTGTTAAAAAAAATTGTGATAAAAAAAAGTATTTTGTAAAAAAAAGTTATATATCATTAGTAAAAAAAAATCCGTTTTAAAAATGTAAAAGTATTAGTTAAAAAAAGTATGTTATAAAAAATGTTATGTATTTTCAGGTTTTCGATTCTCACGAGCAAGTAACTGAGTGGGCGCAAAATATAGTTCGTGCGCTCGGTTTTGTAATTGTTAAAGATAGAACCAAATCAGAAGATGGTCATATGAACGAAATCAATTACAGGTGTACAAAGGGTGGGACGTATGTACCTCAAGGTAGTGGCAGACGGAAAACCAAAACATGTAAAACCGGTTGTCCATTCAGATTAAATGCGAAATATCATCAAACAAAAAATTATTGGTTATGGATGGTGAAGGATGATACGCATAATCATGATATGCTAGATTCGTTGCATGGTGTGCCATATGCAATGCGATTAAAGGATGATGAGTTGGGTTTGCTCAATGAATTGACAGATTATAACGTACGACCACTTAATATACTTTCGACAATAAAGGGTCGTAATCCGGATAACATGTCTAGCGTTAAAACTATTTATAACGCACAAGATAAGTTCCGGAGGGCCAGAGTAGGTGATAGAACTCCAATTCAAGTCCTTTACTCGCATTTGCAGAATTCAGGGTATACATGGTACCCGAGGGTAAATGAGCATACCAACGAGCTTGAGGAGCTATTTTTTGTGCACCTCACGTCGTATGCTCTATGGTGTACATTCCCTGAAGTCATGCTGATGGACTCCACGTACAATACCACGATGTTTAAATTGCCGTTGTTGGAAATTGTTGGACTAACTTCAACAAATAAAACATTTTCAATGGCGTATAGCTTTTTATCCAGTGAACAAGGGCATAATTTTAGATGGGTATTGCAACGTGTGAAGCAAGTGATTGGCGAAAGATATTACCCACGTGTTATCGTCACTGATAGAGATTTAGCGTTAGTTGGGGCAATAAGAGCAGAATTTCCTGACGCTCACCAATTACTCTGTCGATGGCATATACAACAAAACATACTTAAGTTTTGCAAAAATAAATTCACAGATGGGGGTATTGACTATGAGTCCGTTAAAAACCGATGGGATTGGATGGTTAAAGCTCCGACCTTCGAATCGTTCGAGCGACGTTATCAACGCCTACAAGAGCTATTGGTCAACCATCAGGGTACTTAATTATTAATTGGTTGTTTTTAATTATTTAATAAATATGCACCCGAATGACATTTTATTAATTCATTGTTTTTTTCAGATGTCGCTTTGTATCTGCATAACTGGGTGCAAGATTACGCACCCATGTTTGTCTCGTATATTACCGACCAATATAAATCCTACGGCCAGACAACAACGTGCATAGTTGAGGCTCACCACACGTTGTTGAAATTATATTTGGACGGCAGACAGTCCAAATTAGACAGGTTGTTGAGGTCGGTCGATAAGATTCTCATTACGCAAGAAGATGCGATAAAAGAGACTTTCAATAGAAGCATGAACGAGAAACTAATTAAGTGTGATGTACCACTATTTCACGAATTAACGTATAAAGTTTCTAAACATGCTTTGAACCTCATGCACAAAGAACTCCACCTGTCGATCACCCCAGAAGAATGTAGCCATAAGAATCGGGCAATATACGGACTACCATGCTTTCACGAGATGCAAATCTATGTTATTAATGGTAAGTATATTAAATTTATAACTATCAAGTTGTTTTCCACATTAATATCAGTAATTTATACAAGTCAGTTTAATTGAATTTAGGATGCCCCACTCCACTACCACATTACCACCCACAATGGAGGTGGTTCAAACAGCCAGTTGCAAACGAATGGGATGCAATATATAACCATCGATGTATTTTGTAAATGTTGTAAATGATTATTCATTTATTTAAATGTAAATTGTTTGAAAATGTTGTAAATGATTATTCATTTATTTAAATGTAAATTGTTTGAAAATGTTGTAAATGATTATTCATTTACTTAAAAGTCTGCTTTTTTTGTAGAGTGTTAGTTCTGCACCAGTTATACCCCCTGATCCCGCACTGGCACCACCTAGTCCAGAAGAGGATCCAGAGATGGATGATGATGAGATGGATCCAGAGATGGATGATGATGAGATGGATGATGATGATGATGAGATTGCTGTTGCTGATGATGAGATGGATCCAGAGATGGATGATGATGAGATTGCTCCTGCAGATGATGAGATGGATGATCATGATGCTGATGGTGTTGATGAGATTGCTGCTGCTGCTGCTGATGATGATATTGATGAAGAGGAGGTTCTTCCTTTGCCACCTTCGCCAGCCATATCAGATATCACTTATGAGTCAGACACTTCAGATGCCTTAGGTTATGCACTTGAGACGGAGGTCAGATCTACTTTTGAGGTTGGCGAGTCTTCGACCAGACCACGAGTTTCTCTTGCCTAACTTAGGGCAGAGTTGAGTCATTTGGGGGATGACATCTCTTGGTGTCGGGGTCGCTATGTGTCGATGTCGAGGAGGTTGTGTGAGCGACAGTCTGATGTCAAAGGATTGCGGAGGGAAGTTAAGCGTGATAGGAGAGATATAGGTGAGGAGGTTGTGTGAGCGACAATCTGATGTCAAAGGATCGAGGAGGTTATGTGAGCGACAATCTGATGTCAAAGGATTGAGGAGGGAAGTTAAGCGTGATAGGAGAGAACTAGGTTGAGTGATTTAGAAAAAGCGGCTGTAGAGTTTCGAGAGCAGTTAGAGTCTTTTGAGAAGAGGATGAAAGAGATAGAGAAGTTGTTGGAGCAGGTGGACAGTGATAGTAGTTAGTATCTTGATAGTAGTTTGCCTTTGTATGTCTTTATTTTCAATATGTATGTTATTTGACAAACCTTTGAACTCTAACCGCTTATTTATTTAATTCGAATGATTTTTTTTATTATTACTTTGTTTAAATTATTAATAACATTATTGATTGATGATGTAAATTATTATGCAAATTCTTTGGTCAGATGAGCCAAAGAAATCCTTTCTGGTGCCGATGTAACAGAGGATTTATTGTAGAACGGAAATCCTGGCAAGATGGTAGTCGTGGGCGACTGTTTTATGCATGTCCTCTTTCAGTGGTAAATATTCATACGTTTGCTTAGTTATGTAAATAATTTGTGTGTTAAAAATACATTTCTTATTATTTTCTTAACATGTAACAGCCAGGTACAAAAGACTATGGGTGTCGATACTTCGCGTGGAAAGATGAATTTGAAGCAGAGCACTTTAATCAACCCTCTTCTTCAACGCATTGCTCAAACTGCGTTGCTACACGTAATGAGAACAAGTTGTTGAAGGCAAGAATAAAGGCGCTGGAGATGGAGTTAGAAATGGCAAGGAATCCTGAGGATCACGCTTGTCAGTCAAGTGCCCGGCTCCATGATCTTTTAAATGAAATGAATAATCTTCATATGTCGTAGATGTTGGTGTTTTTAATAATATGTATAACGTTGTCGTTTAATTTAATAATAACATTTGTTGTTGCAGTTATTTAACGTGGTAATATTTAACGTGCTATTATACAAATAAAATAAGTATACAAAACATTATACATATACAAAACATTATTAAACACAAATATACAAAACATTATTATACATACACAATCTTTTATATATAACACAAAAAAAAAAAAAAAAAAAAAAAAAAAAAAAAAAAAAAAAAAAAACCCCGACAAAACTGCAAAAAATAAAAAATAAAAAAAAAACAAAAAAGTACGCCCCTATAGGCTAGCCCCCGTTAAACTAGAAAACTAGCCACCGTCTTTATAGACCACCCTATTGTACCATTTTTATTCTTTTAAAAATCCGATTTCTATTTAAAAATACAAATTCCATGTGTCATCGATCTATTGGCTTCTTATACTATCTCACATTAAAGACTATCTCATATGAACCTCATTTTACATATATATATATATATATATATATATATATATATATATATATATATATATATATATATATATATATATATATATATATATATATATATATGGAAGGAATCAAGTAAGAAGAATGATTAAAATAAGAATTGTAAGAAGTAATTCTAACCACACATTTCAAATTAAGAGAGAAAATTTGAAGGAAGATGCATCCACTTTTGTAAGTGCATCTAAAATGTGTGGTTATGGTTACTTCTTATCATTTCTATTTTAATAATTCTTCCTATTTGATCCTAACTCTTTCTCTCTCTCTCTCTCTCTCTCTATATATATATATATATATATATATATATATATATATATATATATATATATATATATATATATATATATATATATATATATGGGAGGGTTAATGTGAGATCAAGCTTAAAGTTGTAAAAATAAGATCTAGTCTAAACAACCACTAAAACCATTTTATAAATAACCATATTAGCAATAATATACAAAAAATAAAGTATTAATACGAATTAACATTTTAACAACTAATAACCAACTGATACATGAGTTTGGATTAGTGATACACAACTATAAATTTACATGTGGAATCAAAGTGTATCACCTTAACCTGATACATTACATGTCGAATCAAAGTGTATCACCTTAGTTTCGTCAATTTAAAAAAGAAAAACATCAAAACTTTAACAATTTTAGTTGTACTCAATAAAAAATTTAATTTTACTTTAACAAGAGTGTCACTTGTCAAATTTTAGTTGGATCTTATTTTTATACCTTTAAAATTGATCTTATTTGAACTAGATTATATATATATATATATATATATATATATATATATATATATATATATATATATATATATATATATATATATATATATATATATATATATATAAGTTTATATGAATTCGGTTTTCGGTTTTGATTACTAAAACTATATCCAAACCGAGAACCGAATTAAAATTTCGGTTTGGTTCGTTTTGGCAAATTCGGTTCGGTTATTATTTCGATTCGGTTATTAGTTCGGTTCGATTATTTTCGGTTCGGTTTCGGTTTCGGTTTTCGGTTTATTCGAATATTTCGGTTTTTCTGCTCACCCCTATAGAAAATAAATAACCAAACCTTATCAACTAAACGGGCAGATCAAGTGGGCTGGAACAATAGGCCTTATTATCTAGCATCATCCTCTATTAATTAACTTGTTTAATGGTGGTGAGATGCCGTGTATTGTATCTTTATCTTATTTTGAGTCCTTAATATAATGTTGCCTTAAAAAAATTAAAAATAAAATAAAATAAAAATCACAAAACGTACCATTAAATGGAAATTTGTTATATTCCAATGTTATAATTTTGGTATGCTTTATACTCCGTATATAAATAGAAGATTTAATTACACGTCACGAGCAAATATGACAGTCATTTTGAAACAATCTGATTTTCTTTTATAAATTGAAGGTTATTGTCTTTTTTATCAAGCCTTTTTTCGTGTTTACAAATTGTAAAATAAATAATTTGATTTGTGCGTTAACATCATTACTGCACCCATATACATTAACAACTTTTAAACACATTTTCACTTTCATCCACCATAAGATAATGTGTGAAAATATTTCAAATGCGCGTCTTATTAAGCATTTCTCAAAAGTTGTTAGGTCACCATTTATGTAAACACAAGTATGATATTGAAAGAAAAAGACTAGGGAATAAAAAATATGCAAAGAATTAACAAGTGGTATCATTCCATTTACGTGAAAGAAGAAGGGTACTCTCAAAAGAAGAATGATAACCATTTACGTATAGGAAAATCATTCCATTTACGTGAAAGAAAGCAAAGAATTAACAAGTGGTATTATTCGCCTAATAGAGATTGAAGTGTGTTTCTTGGATTTTACGTGGGATTAAGGGTGTTCTTTGCTTTCTTTTTGCATTTTTCTTTGTTTCTTTCACTCAAATCTTGAAGCTTGGATAAGTTTTAAGGTTGATATAGTGATTTGAAGCTTAGCTTTTGCATAAAGTTTTGATCTTTTATGTTTTTCTCACATTTTCTTATAGTTTCTCACGATTTGGTAGCTTCTTTGATATTGAAAAACTAGTTTTTGGTAGCAAAATCTTTCATATTTAGTGTTTTCTAAGTGTTGAGGAAGTTATTTGATCATTAGAACCTTATTTCTAGACCTTTTTTTTTCTTTAAAAAGTTGTATTTTTTGAGGATCAGACCATCTTACGCGTAAGATTGGTGAATAGTACGTTTTTCAAGCTGTCTACAGTACTTTTTGTACTTTCTACGCATAACTTTTGGTCAAAACCCTTTTCCTACGCATAACTTTGGTCAAAACCCTCTTTCTACGCCTAAGTTGCTTTCCTACGCATAAGTTCTACGCGTAAGTCTATTTCCTACGCCAAAGATCCTACGCAGAAGACAGATCCTACGCAGAAGTTGCCTCTACGCCTAAGTTTTTACGCATAAGTCAGATCTTACGCATAAGATCAAATCTTACGCGTAAGTTTCAGAGTTCTACGCAAAACTTCATCCAAGGTCTTCTCTTCGTGCAACGGTGACTCAGTACTTCCCTAGCTTGGATAAGTTAGTGGAATACTTCGACTTCGGATATCTTTCAAGCTTGGATAAGTTTGAAAGATTTGTTTGGTCTTTGGACCTTACGCATAAGAATCCTACGCATAAGCTTAAAACTTACGCATAAGGTTATATCTTACGCATAACTCACAAGTTTACGCATAAGATCATACTTTACGCGTAACTTTCAAGTCTACGCATAAGTTTCATTGTTACGCGTAAGATTTCAACTTACCCCAGGGATTTTGAACTTTACCAAAGGAACGTGCATTTCAATCTTCTACAAAGATCCATTATTCACACAAGTTTTTTGGCGGGAAAATTTGAGTAAAATTTATTTTTTACAGGAGACTAAACGTGCAATTTTTACGCGAAATTCAAATTTTGGTTAAACAGTGAAAATTTTGGCCCAAAATTCAAATTTTTTCGGTAAAATTTGGCGGCAAAATTTTTGAAACTCAAATTTTTCTTGCAACCTTAAAATTGCATTTTAAAGTGATTTTCAAAATTTTGGAAGAGAAAAATTTTCAAATTATTTTGGAGGGAAAACCAGAAATCACAATTTCGACCTTGAGTGTGACATTTTGTTTGATTATTTCGATTACGTCGCAACAATCAAGGGGGAGAGATATGTCATCTACAATGTCTCAGTTACCTTCTTCCTACTAACTTCCTCACCAATATTCTCATCAGCAGCAGTCATCAGCAACTGTACCGTCTTCCAACTACCTTCCTCACCAATATTCTCATCAGCAACAGTATCATCTACAACAAAGTCACAGCTCCCACATTCGTCATGTTCTGCTCTTTGGCAATGAATCAAGACCTCCAATGTTGCTACCAGGAACGTATACTGTTTGGAAACGGAGATTTCTACAATGGCTCACAGATCGTCCTGCTGCAGATCTCATGCTTAAATCCATTCAAGATGGTCCATACAAAATGATATTTCTTGCTGACTCAACAGGGATTATCAGACCACAAACTGATGAAGATTTAAATGCTAATGAACTTGCTCAGTACGATGCTGACCAACAAGCTGCATGGTTTATGACATTAGCCCTTCCCAATTCAATTTACATGAATATGGACTTTCAAGCCAGTGCTTATGAAATGTGGAAATATCTTGAAGCTATGCATCGTACAGAAGAACTTCATCACATTAGAATGAAGCAAATTCTTGAATCTTGCTTAAGCATGAATCCACTGAAGACCATTCTCCCTGCTCCACCATCTCTAGTTGTTGACCATGGATCCTTAAGTTACACTCCAAATGGTCTCTTCTTCATTCCTCCAAATGCACCAGAGCCTATCTTCATTCCACAGTACCATCCTGCAACACTAAATGATCACATGCAATCACTTCTGCAAAATCTTGTGAAGCTTGGAAAAGTATCTACTGATAAAGGAAAATGCATGATGACTTCAACTTCTGAATGCTTAAACACAATGAACGATTCTGATGATGAAGAAGATCTATCGAACCGAGCATGGCACTTTTGGCATATACAGAAAATATTGCAGATGTGGAAGATCAAGATTATGATTCAACTCCACTCTTTGACGATAATGTTGAATTCAATGCCTCACTTAGTCAAATAAAAGTTGAAGGGGGTAATCTCAATGCAGTTTTGCAAAGTGTCATGGGAGATATTCCATCTGATGATGAATATGTAGATTTGGAATACAATACAGCAGATTTGGAAGCCAATACAACATATGTGATGTTAATGTCAAATCATGATTATGATCAAGAATAGAATTACTTCAGTTATCCACAACCTGCTACTTCAAACCTCATGATCCAATATGATTCATCTCCGCAGAAGACTTCAACTCCACTTGTTCTATATGACAACAGTGATGCAGTGTACTATTCAAATTCCAATGAAGATGACGATGAGGATTTCAAAATTCTGAATCAAGGACTAGCAATTATTGCTCGTACCTTCAGCAAATTCTCCAACAAGACAAACAACCGTCTTCGTTCTTCTTCTAACCCAAGGAATCAAGCTGTTGTGCATGGTGAAAGAGATGATAGACAAGGAAGGAATACTGAAAGGACCATTAGGAATACTGCAGATGTCGGTAATACGGGCAATAAGGTTAATGTATTGGAAGCTAATTTGGGTGTCATGGAAAGCGATGGGACAGAATCAGAAGAGCAGGATGACAGCAGCAGATTGGGGAATGATACAGATGTTGATTCTGCTGAGATCAGACCCTTCTATGACTCAGAACCCAACTTTGACAAAGGACAGATGGATGAGGAAGATGTCATACCCATCTATGACACATAACCTAACTTTGACAACGAGCAAATGGTTGAGGTACAATCTACTGTTGATCATATTATGCTTGCAAATGAGATACAACAATCTGAGCAACCTAACTTTAGTAATGAAGGAGAGGTTGACCAGAATGTTGTTCAATGTCCTGATAAATATTCTCAGTCTGAGTCCTTACCTGATAATCTAATGACTGAAACATTAAACCAAACTCTTGAGTCTGAAAACATTCTTCTCAAAAAGACCATTGCCTAGTTTCATAAAGATTTTTCAAAACTGGAGGCACATTGCATCTCACTGGAACTCAAATTGCAAAACGAATCTCTAAATTCGGGCAACAATGGTCAATCTTTGAATGAACAAAGTAAACGTGTGGATACATTAGTTAAAGAAAATGAGCTTTTAAAAGGTCAAATTCAAGCAAAGGTGTTTGCACATGCTGCATTGCAAAACAAATTAAGAAGACTGACTGGCCAGAGTGTGGATACTAAGTTTGGAAAACCATCAATCTTGGGGAAACCGCCTTCTCAAACAAACAAAAAACAATCAGTGGTTAGACAACCACTGCATTTAAATCTGAAAGACTTAAATTTTCAAAATCTCGGTTTTCCTCCCAAGTTGTTGAGATTAACAATTTGACAAAACCAGTCACTCCACATTCTTGGCCTAAGGGAAATGCATCTGTGTCTGCTAAATCTCAACACGTGATTATACCTGGCTCATCTAGGATTAGTTCAACAACAGTGTCTAAAAAGAGCATTAAAAGTAAAGATTCTTATGACACATTTGACATGTACAAGAACTATGATCTAGAGAAAACTAGGAAAAAGGCGCTACTTCAAAAGGATGGAATTCTTGGTTCAAAACCTCATGTGATGCCTTCCACTGTAGTACAGAACACTGCTAGTAGTAGCAAACCAAAACCTAGGAGTACTCTACAAACTAATAGGAATTGGCTAGCTTCTAAGAGTAGTTGCTTAAATAATCATGATGTTTGTGCTTTAGAAAATCTTCAAAAAGGAAATTCACTTGAAAAGGCTCAATCGACTAAGACAAACAAACCCGTTGAACCAAAAGTCATAAGTCAGAAACCTAAGAAGTGGATCAATATAGGACGTAGATTTTCTCAACCAAGTGATGCTCCCACTGCATCTAAAAGGAAAACATCTCCTAGATATAACATTAGGTGGGTACCCACGGGTAGAATTTTCAAATCAATTGGTCTTAAATGGATTCCTACAGGAAAGATTTTAGACATTTGCACTACAACTAATGTGAAATCCACAACATCTATCCCTGAGGCGAGAAAGGAAATCATTGATATAGTGTGTCCGAGTGTCAAGAAGATAATTGACACTACATCTTTGTGCTTCTAACATCCGGAACCCA
Organism: Artemisia argyi; assembly: GCA_030686995.1. Taxonomy (NCBI): domain Eukaryota; kingdom Viridiplantae; phylum Streptophyta; class Magnoliopsida; order Asterales; family Asteraceae; genus Artemisia; species Artemisia argyi. Next base: position 52,120,051 of record CM060685.1, read on the forward strand.
ATTTCACTTGGGGATCCATGTTCTCTGTTTTGTCTCTTCTTTCTTTCTTTGCAGATTTAACAGGAATGGCTTCGGAACAAATCAGTTTCGGACCCGAGCTTAATGGATTGGCTTCTGAGCACAACAGCTTAGGACCCGCATCCAACCGTCTAAACATTCCGGATTCTTCGGCAGAACCATTGTCACTCTCTCGCAAGGAATTGGAAACCCTGTTTGCTCAACTGTTTGATGATTCAATTGAAAACCATCCTCAAGAAGTCTCACCAATTTCCGCTGCACACCCTGAGAATATTCAACAACCACTATTGAGAAAGACGGTCCTCCAAGTGAATCTCCAACAACAGCAAGACAAACTGCTTCCAACTCCAGACAATCATCTGAAGATCCATAACAACAATCAGTACTACAACCTGCAGATTATGACAGAAATGCTTTCTTCAATCCATTTGCACCGACTCCAACCATTCTTGATATAATAGAGTCGTCTTCTCGCAATTTGGATCCGTCTAATATGCATACATTCTAACAACATCACCCTTCAACACATCATTGGAATTAAATGGATTTGGAAAACAAGCTGGACGCATAAGGCATAGTAATTCACAACACATCTTGTTTAGTTACAAAGGGATACAGTCAATGAAGCAGGATTGTACATCACTGTCATCAACTAAAGCTTAGTATGTAGCCATGTCTGCTTTCTGTGCTCAAGTCATTTGGATGAGAACTTAGCTCACGGACTACGGCTATGTATTTGACTAGATCTCAATGTACTGCGACTCAAAGTGTGCTATTGTTATCTCGTGTAATACCATTCATCATTCCAAGGCCATACAAATTGCTCTCTGCTACCATTTCATAAAGGAGCATGATGAGAAGGGTATAATTGAATTAGAGTTTGTGGGTACTGAATACCAATTGGCGGACTTGTTTACAAAGACATTACCTCCATCAAGGTTTGTTGATTTAGTTCACCAAAATGGTATGTGATGTTTGACTCTAGATGATTTGCAAATTTTTCTTAAAACCTAAGAAGAGTCAAACATCAAAGTCTTTCTGTAAATACTTTTTCTACAAAAAGAATCCTCTTTCGTTGTGTACAAACTTCTAATCTTCAAAACTATGTTCCTCCATTTAAGCAAATTTTGCTTTTCTCTGTCAAAATGGAACATGTTTTGAGGGGGAGAAAACTTTTCACAATATCATGAAGTTTGGACACCTCATTTTTTATTCATCAAGGATAAAATGTTTCTTCATCATTCGGATTTAAACTCATTTTTCAAAAAGGTTCTACGATCTCTCGAATTAAAAGTGCAAAAAGGTTTCACAACATAGGTTTGAAATCAAGTATGCTCGATTGTTGTGTTTGCACGATTAGAAACAACATAGGTTTGAAATCAAGTGATTTAGGGTTTAAGATTTCGATGTCTTTGCTGCTACTAGGATGTTTAATTTGTACAATATTCATGCATTATGATGCTAAAATGCGTGCAAAGTCTCTAATCATAACTCCTAACCATTATCATAATTGGAAAATCTCGAGTGATAGGATGAGTTAATCTGTGATCTTGTGTGTTAATTTGAGAATTCTAAGCATTTTGGTAGATTTAGAATGAGTTTCTTGATTCATCTGTATACTTGTTTGTGCCTGATGCATTTTCTCTGTGTGCAAGTATTAAAGGCTAAACTGGTAAATGGATTCAAAATGGTGAAACAAATTTTTCAATACTCTACACTATTGTTTTACACCGGTAAAGCAAGTGTGAAGACCAAAGCAAGGTTGTTCTAAATTTTTCAAATTTTCAAAATCTGGAATGCTTTGGCTACAACAAAAGAATGACTCTGATTTGGGCATCCCAAATACCGGAAGTTTTCCATTCATCACAAAAACATATCTTCAAAAAGAACCCATGAGGTTCAACTTTAGATGGAAATCTTTTTCAGATTTTAAAACTCTAAAGAGAGACTCCGGGTCTCAAACAACTTTCAACAGTAAAAGAGTTTTGAATTTCAAGCATTCTTTGTTGTATAATACTAGATTAGGTTTTCTAAAACCTTGAGCAGAATCATCTCATGAATTTTCAAAAAGTATTTTAAAATACAATTCAAAATTCTGCTCAAGAAGACTATCTCTTGAATAAACTTCATTATTTGAGGGGGAGTATTTTGTTTAAAGAAAACTAATTTTGTATAAAAACAACGACTTGTGCACACACTTCAGTGTACAACTCGGGTTTCAAAGAAAGGAAAGTGCCTTGCTAAACCATTCTTTAAAACCAAACGTGCACTTATCCTTGAAAACCAGAAGAAGTTCTCATGCAAAGCTTATCTAAAACTTCTTAATCTTTAGCAAAATTTATTCATAATTTCTTCAAAAGGTTTTTCAAAACTTTTCAAAATTTTGCTCAAGATTTTTCAAATCTTTACTCCCCAATTCGCTTCAAAAGTTTAAAATTCTCATAAATATGCGAATTTTGAGGGGGAGTATTTCCAAAACATAATGTTTTGTCAAAATCATGCTTTATGGCTTGTGCACGCATTACAGTGCACAACCCGAACTTGTAAAGAAAGGACCCTGAGGTACGCATCAGTGCCTCAATCCTAATATAAGGAGCGAAGGCTTCTTACTTTTGAGTAGAATTAATCAAATGTTTGTGATTTTCATAATTCTGCTCAAAAGGACAAGTATTTCACCTCAATAAGACCTAATCACTTGTTGAGAGGGAACACTTGTCAAAACAAAAAAAATACTTTGTTCAAAATCAAAAGTTCTTGGTGAATCTCCCCATAAGACTCAAAAAGGCATATTTTAATCTAAAAAATTTGTCAAAAACATCATATAATATGCTATTTTTGAGGGGGATAAAATGAAAAAGTGATTAAAATATAAGTAGTTAAAGCTAAAAGTTGTATCATGTGCGAGCTAGACTCAGAATTGACCCAGGAATTGACGAGACAATAAAAGTTAGTAATATCGAAAAGACTTATCCTCGACGGGTAATAACATCAAGTTAGTTACTAGAGCTAGTTGTCACCTAAAAGCTGACAATGTATCTCTTTAACTAACCACGTAAGCGTGTCTCAAAAAGGATTTGTCTTAGTAGAAATGTACCGTCTCGAGAAACTTTCTGTGGACTTGACCAGGCCGGGTAATAACTTCAAGCTAGTTTAACTAGTGATGTAAGCGTGTCTCGAATCGGTCTTGTTCACGGAAAGTGGATCAATTCAAAATGCTTGCTCCTCCCGCATGTGCAAATTTATTAAATACTTATGAGCACATGTGCAGGGGGAGCCCTTCAAAAGTGTACACAAAACTCTCAAAGTGTTAACCAAAATATTTGATTATCACAAACACTTTGAGAGATTTTTCAATCAAAGGTTTCTTGGCTACTGTCGGAGTTATAAGGTGATTAAGATAGGATAAAACCGTCCTATGATCCGCCAGAGCCAGAGGGATCTACCCAAGGACATCTCCCATAGTTAGAATTAGAAGTCCTTAGGTATGATACGAAAAAAAGGAGAAAAGAATGAAAGGGAAAGAAGGAATTGAAGAATTAAAAAGAAAAGTCAAAGAAAGCAAAGAACACCCACTCTCTTTCTTCAACACTTTTAGACAACGAATAAAAGTATCTATAATTTTCGGACTCAACATTCATAAAATTTGTATTTCATCAAATATGCAACTAAAAGTAGCATAATACTCTTTCATTGATTAATGGTAACTAGCAGGGTACCAGTGTGTTGTGACAGCGAGTACCTTGTAACTAAATTTTTTGGCGAGCGATTTCTTTGGATTATACGTTTTTAGTGATTATAACTTCATAGATGATGAGAATTTTAGATTAAAATAACTTTATGAAATATCAAGATATTTCATATAAAATAGCAAAGTGTATGCAGCGGTTTTTTTTTTTTTGCTATTTGGTTTTCCAGGCCAGTGTTTGTTGCAAAAATTGTTTGCTTATGTAAATGTCTATTTTGTAAGCTGTTGCATAGTTAGGGGTATCTTTTGCATTTTTTTTCACTTTTTACAATACGATGTCGCATTGGCAATGTTGTTTTGTGCTTATTTTGTCAAAATGTCGTTTCAATTTTTTTAAGCCGCGACACTGTTTGTCCAATGTAGCAATATTACGTCGTTTCAAACAGTATTTTATATATATTTATAATTATAATTTTCATATATAAGGAAAGCCAAGTTAAAATTCAACAGTCCAACTAAAATCCGGATTAAGGATAATAAAGCCCAAAGAAAATTAGTTCAACCAAACTTTGTCCTTTCGATGACACTATAAAAAAATAAAAATAAAAATAATAAAAAATCCGACCACCAAGAGTGGAAAAAAATATTTGTCCCGTTTAATCTTGTAGCCACTCTTCAATCATCACCAAATAAAATCTTTATATAAGTGTGCAGCCCAATAAGCATTACAAGCATTCCGGTCCAATAAACACATCCAATCCAAAAATAACGAATGAAACGCACGACCTAATCCATTCTACACTCAAAATAGACCTGATCCAAACACACTGTATTATAAGTTGTGTATACATTTTTTTTCTTCATATTATCTTAACCCTGGCACACACATAGTATAATCCGCCTACCACACACATCTCTCCCAACTCATCTCATCTCCATCAAACCACTATCTCCTCATAGTGGTTGTTTAGAGTAGATCTTATTTTTACAACTTTAAGGTTGATCTCACATTAATCTTCCCTTATATATATATATATATATATATATATATATATATATATATATATATATATATATATATATATATATATATATATATATATATATATATATATATATTTAAACCTTTATAAATATTGAATTTATAATTTATACCTCTAAAGTTTGAAAACTCATTATAACTAGTTTAGTTTAAATTATGAAATAAATTGCAAAATTAATCTTAATTAATGTAAGTTTTATATTTTTAGGTGACATATTTTTATTAAATGTAATATTTAATTTTAATGAATGAAAAATTAGTTTGTTTAAAAAAAATTAAAATATATATATATATATATATATATATATATATATATATATATATAGGTATTAGAAATGATGTTTTGGCTTAAGTTACGGAGGATGATTTATTTATTTATTTATTATTTATTGTTATTTTTTTGTGTGAGTGAGATGTAAGTGAAAAAAAAGGGTAAATTGCAAAAATGGTCCTTAACGTTCCACAAAATTGCAAAAACGGGACCGAGAAAAAAAGTAGCGCAAAAAAGACACCCACGTACTACATTTTCGCAAAATCGCCACCGAGAGGCCTTTTTCGTTAACTTCCGTTAGTTTTCCCGTCAGTCAAGGGTATAATCGTCATTTCACTCGCTTCCCGCCTTTGACTACCCCAACTTTATTTCAATGACGAAATTTGCAAAGTTATAAAATTTAATTTTGGAGGCACACTTGGCGATTAACCTTTCCTTCTTTTTTTGTGTAACTCGGCAACCCAAGCGATTGCATAGGACTATAAAGTTCATGTTTATCCTGCTTATTCAACCATAACACACACAATCCCAACGATCAAAACAACTGACGATGGCAAACAATGGAAAAGGGAAGAGTATCTACATTGGTACCGAGGAAGAGGAATTTGATAAAGTTTTGAGAACTTATTATCTAAACGATTTACTTCTTGATGCATTTAGCAGAGAACCAATTGATGAGTATGGTTCTTATAGGAAGATACCTAAGGAGTTAAGAGCTAAGATTCTGACCCATCTGAGGAAACAAGATGGCTACTATAAAGCGCTTTTGAGTGATGATGAGGAGGAGGAGGAGGAGAAGCAAGAGCCTGTGGATACCGTTTTACCCAAGTTTGATGAGTTGGAATAGAAGATTTCCAATCTTGAAAAGGTGTTCAAGTATCTAAAGGAGAAGAAGGACAAGAAAGAAAAAGAATTGAAGAAAAAGAAGAAAAGGGGTAATGCAGAGGGCAGCGGTTCAAACTACTAAACAAGTGTTTGTTTAGATATCTGTTTGGAAATTTGTAATGGTTGTGAACTCCTATGATCAATGAAAGTTTTAATGTTTATGTTACTGATATGTTTGTCTTTCGATTTTCATTTCTTTATGTTTGTGTTTCATTTTTGAAATATATGGATACTTCCTATACAGCTTATGCAGAAAGCATTAGATAGGTGATGTTTTGCATGAAAGTCAAACAGGTGAAAGTCAAACGGGTGAAATTCACTTGGTTTATTGACTAGCACCAGTAAGAAGTTAATACTCCTTTACCTACCACACAAAATGAAGTAAATTATCCAACTAACTAGTATAGTAAAGTCTCCTGTCCAACTTTATCAAAAACATACATATGGCAGAATCTGTAACTCAAAAATTAAAGAGAAAGAAAATGAGTCGTAATAATACACAGGTAGAGGAAGTAAGTGGTTGTGTAATTGGTCTCGGTATCAGAAGTGGGAACAAAACAGGAGGGGGTGGTGCAAAGATAGAGGTGTTGGACGAAAGATGCTTCATCTGTTGTGGGGATGTTAAGTGTTGGAGGCATAGTGTTGTGATACTTGGACAGGCAGGTTGTGCAACGGCAGAGGAAGTAAGTGGTGGTGTCATTGGTCTGGGTATTACAAGTAGAAACATAAGTGCAGGGGGTGTTGCAGATGCAACTCAATCAACTGAAGCAAAGAAGAAGAGTAAAAAGAAGCCAAGAAAGTTCATTAAAAATAACACAACAAACTGAATCATTATGTTTAGTATGTGTTTCTAGGATGTAGTGCAGGGGGTGTTGCAGATGCAACTCAATCAACTGAAGCAAAGAAGAAGAGTAAAAAGAAGCCAAGAAAGTTCATTAAAAACAACACAACAAACTGAATCATTATGTTTAGTCTGTGTTTCTTGGATGTAGTTTTGGGCATGTCCAAACCACAAACTGAATCACTATGTTTAGTCTGTGTTTTAATGTTTCATTAATGTGAGTTTCTTGTTTATGTTTGTGATACCTATCAAATACAATAATAAAGTATAAACATATGTAAAGACATTATTCATACAAAATCTGGATCATGAGATCCATTACATTCATTAACCATCACTAATCTCAAAACAACCAACCCCATCCATTACATTCATTAACCATTACTAATCTCAAAACAACCAACCCCCTCATGGATATTTCTTCTTTACAACAAACTCAATCTTCTTAAACATCTTGTCCTTGACTTACCTGGCCATCATCAACAGTGCATTCGCCCTACGCTTATCAATTGTTTGTAGCCTCCTAAGCTTCTTTGTATTGCTCCTTGCAATTCTTTCACGTGAATAGTTTCGAAGTCTAACAATCACATCCCCCCTACGTTCGACCCTTTCAGTAATTTTTTTGGACTTGTACTCCAAATCATATGCATGCTGCAAGTCTTGAAGAATCTCGATGTGGTAAGGGCCAAGCATTAGTTCAGTTAGCACATACGAGTTACAGACAACCCTTAGATTAATATCACATTGAGAGTTGTTCATGGTTAAGGAAAAAGGGAGGTGTGTTTTGCAAGTGAGTGTTTTAAGAGATGCGTATTTAGTAGCCTTCATGTGTTTGCCTATAAAAGGGCTTATAAAAGATTGCCACGTACTGTGTAGTCTTCATGTGTGGACAAAAATAAAAGACTTATATGACAGTTGACTTTATGCAATTCAACATTTGCAGTTTGACTTTTGAAAGTCTAAATGCAATGGGTGCAAACATAATGTTCTAAACACAATCTGGATCATGAGATCCATTACATTCATTAACCAGAACATGGTTGATGCAAACAAACATAGAATACATCAGAAACATAAACATTTTTGCAAGTTTAACTTTTGAAAGTCCAACTGCAATGGGTTCAAATATATTGTTCTAAACACAATCAAGTTAAATAAAGATTACAAATATAGAATCCAACGGACAATAACGTTAAACATATTGTTCAAAGATCAGTAGGTAACACATGAAGAAGTTGGAAGTGCATGCTCATCATTTGACTTCATCTTTTTAGTTGGTCTGTCAATCTGAGGTCTGTGATTGGGTGGTACTATGACTGTTGTAGACTCAATTCTTGGCCAGTATCTGCAGCCAGAACACCCATTGATCTTGAATCAGTGGTACTAGTGCTCACCCGAACACACTCAATATTTATACCCAACATATTTTCACAATTTTTATAACTTTATTATGTCCCAATTAACTTCATCATATTTTACTTCAACTCGTCACGGTTTATTTTTAGTTAACTCGGTACCCGGTATCACCTAAAACTAATAATATCTAACTTAACTTACCTAATAATACACAAAAGCTTCCAGTTTCTTCCCACCATTCCAAATTGCCGCCCCCCCCCCCCCCCCATGCTTCTTTCCCCATTTTATGGATCTTGTCCAACTTAATAATACATATAACTTATACTTATCATTTATTTCATTTCATTTCACAAATAACAACTAGCAAACTCATCTTTTTCTCTCTTCTCTTGGTGATGATCAGCCAAGAACAACCAACAAGAAGAAACCATGGATTTTTGAAGATCAAGTGTTATTTGGGTCTCATATGTATTCCTAGTTAGGGTTTTGTGATAAAACCCTAGGTTCTTTACATAATCATCTTCAAAACTCATCCAATCATCAAGTAAGCTTCAAGATCACTTGTTGATCTTTCCATACTTTCATTTTTCTAGTTTCATGTTGTTTATTCAAGATCTACATGCATATGTTAGTTATACCACTCATTTATATATATATATATATATATATATATATATATATATATATATATATATATATATATATATATATATATATATATATATATATATATATATATATATATATATATAACTTTTGAGCACTAGAAATGGATTATAGTTAGATCCTTGTTAGATCCTTGTTAGAGTAGCTTGGTGATGATGTTTAGGAACCCATGACACCCTAAGAAGGTGTATGGTAAGATTAGACTAGATTTGTGGTGATTGAAAGTGGTTTGGTTGGATTAGAAACTAGATTGGAACACTAGAAATGACTTTTGAAACTATATTTATACCTACTGTCCCTATTTTGATTTCGTGGGAAAATCAGTGATTGATGGCTAATTTTTGACCAAAGATTTAGAAAATACTTTCAAAAACGAAACTTTAGGCGAAAGAACGGATTAAAACGAGTTAATAACGAAGGAGATATGATTTTCCGAATTTAACGACGAAAACTATTTTCTGAAAAACTGCATGCTGTTTGACAGTTTTCGACGGGCAAATAGAGGCGTTAAACGTAACCTAGAGGAGCCGAACTATCAAAAATATATTAGTATATACTAAAACGAATCCGTGGATATAAAGAACGAGGAAAATGAACTTAAAACGACCAAGTTATACGCGTTTTAACATCCTCAAAACTATATATATATATATATATATATATATATATATATATATATATATATATATATATATATATATATATATATAGTCACTACTAGAAAATAATAACTTACGTACTAAATGGTATATTTTTCTAGAAACGTTACTAAGGACTATATTCTTAACAAACGAATACGTACGACCCAAGGGTTATTTATGCGACTACTAGACGATATCTTAAGGTTTTCAAAACGAGGAATATAACATTAACATTTTTATATACGATATATTACGACAAGTTTTTATAAACCTAGTTGGACTTATTTTTCCTAAGTATGGAAAATACTTTACTTTGACTATAACAATTATTTCCAAGTTACGAGTGGTATAGGTATCATGTGCATGTGCATTCATTACATCATGTCATGATCTAAGGTAGATCGTTATTACTCATATTAGGTTGCGGTTAGAGATCGAACCTCATTTCTGTGTATCCATTTTTGTCTTCGTAGCTATCGCACCAGGTGAGTCATAGCCCCACTTTTACTCTTTATACTTGTTTTAACTCTTTGGGGGAGATACATGCTCAACTAAAAACATACTTTCTTAATACTCAAAACGTACCTTCTTGATACTCAAAACATTTATTCTTGATTGTTTTATTCTTGATTGTTTTATTCTTGATTGTTTCATACTTGATTGTTTTATACTTGATTTCATACATACGTGATTGTGATATACTTAACTGTGTTATACTAAACTGTGATGTGTATTCTTGAGCTACTGAGACTTCCAATGGCCCCAGATTAAGTTGCTGGGCACAACCATGGAGACTTATATACTTCCAATGGCCCCAGATTAAGTTGCTGGGCACAACCATGAAGACTTATATATTTCCACTGGCCCCAGATTAAGTTGCTGGGCACAACCATGGAAATATACATACAAACGTGAGGTCTTCGGAGATGAAGTGTAGACTCACGACTAATTGCTTAACTGTTGTGATAAACTTATATATGTTTTACTCATACTATATATTGTAGCAGTGGGTTGTAAACACACAGGTTACAAGGCTCTTATGGCGGGACTTGTAACTGAGTGGATTTACGATGCCTTTGCTGGGAAACCTTCATACATATGCATAAACTTTATTTGTTAAACAACTCTATGAACTCACCAACCTCGTGTTGACACTTTAGCATGTATTTTCAGGTTTTAACTTATGGCACGCTACAGGAGGTTTTGGCAGGGCATGACATGGTCATAGAAGACTCTGATTATTTATATGGGGACCGTTTTAAACTACTTTTAAGGGCCTACTTCCGCACTAATTTTAAACAATGTAAATTCAATACTTTTAGTTAAACGATTTTATTACAAATGATTGAAGTGAAAACAAATTTTGTACTTGTGCTGTAATACCAATTGAGTTACACCCCAGCTACATGTATGCTTCCGCTGGACCCGATTTTGGGGGTGTGACAGATTGGTATCAGAGCTCTGGCTATAGCGAACTAAGTGTTTTTAAAACCTAGACTATAGCTACTTTTACGAAAAACTTAACCCTATGACCGTCACGTGCCTGCCTGCCAAGATGATGCCTCACTTGTGGTTTGTTGCTGACTTAGGTGATGAGATTTGTGTCTCATTATCTGGTATATTATACTCACTTATTCTAGTTGATTTCTATCAGTGTCTTCCATATAAGCATATTCACGTATCATATATGTCACCCTGTTATGTTTCTCCTTGCATAGTTTCATCCTTTGACCTCGAGTTTGGTCACCTGCCTTAGTCTTTCTGAACGTCTTGGTATTTGTGAATGACATAGTATTAGTATAACTGAGCTGAGTATTTCAAAATTCATGGAACCTCGGTGGAATATAGACTAGTCACCTATATTCAACCCGGGATAGTGGGACATAGGCTGACTACCTATATCCGACTCAGAAATGAATTTTGCAACACTGAGAATGGTTATAATAAAATTCTGTCTGGATTGAATCCTCTACTCAATTTCTGAATGTTTCATCTATGTGGGTGTATACCTTCGTTGTCAGAACGCTTATACTTTTCCTCACCTCGTAAACCGCCACCTGAAAACACGTCAACTGGTCATTTCATCTCATGAATCTTCACCTATATAACACCTCGGAGACCAACGTTAACTGAACTTCGGGACGAAGTTCCCTGAAGGGGTAGAGACTGTCACAACTCGTAAATTCTGGTCTTTTCCCGAACTTTCACATTTACTATTCATCGGTTACTATTCATCGATCACTATTCATCATTTTACTATTCATCATTTTTGAGGTCAGTTTGATATTCTGAGAAACGTTTTAAAATTTTACTATTCATAAAACACTATTCACCTCCGGAGAAAATTTGTCATTTATACGTGGGTTGCGTCATTTTTGTAAACGTACGATTATCAACTTAATAAACGTTATCTTATGAGCTATTATTTTAAATAATTGATCCGTCAATCCCAACTATGGTCCTAACACATTTTTTTATACTCATAATAATAATATAAAAATTATATTATTAATTTGCCCGGTATTCTGGAAATTTATTAAATTTATATCGTACGCCTAATTTATTTACGACGGTTTTCGTAAAAACTAAACAATACTCACCCGAACACACTCAATATTTATACCCAACATATTTTCACAATTTTTATAACTTTATTATGTCCCAATTAACTTCATCATATTTTACTTCAACTCGTCACGGTTTATTTTTAGTTAACTCGGTACCCGGTATCACCTAAAACTAATAATATCTAACTTAACTTACCTAATAATACACAAAAGCTTCCATTTTCTTCCCACCATTCCAAATTGCCCCCCCCCCCCCCCCCCATGCTTCTTTCCCCATTTTATGGATCTTGTCCAACTTAATAATACATATAACTTATACTTATCATTTATTTCATTTCATTTCACAAATAACAACTAGCAAACTCATCTTTTTCTCTCTTCTCTTGGTGATGATCGGCCAAGAACAACCAACAAGAAGAAACCATGGATTTTTGAAGATCAAGTGTTATTTGGGTCTCATATGTATTCCTAGTTAGGGTTTTGTGATAAAACCCTAGGTTCTTTACATAATCATCTTCAAAACTCATCCAATCATCAAGTAAGCTTCAAGATCACTTGTTGATCTTTCCATACTTTCATTTTTCTAGTTTCATGTTGTTTATTCAAGATCTACATGCATATGTTAGTTATACCACTCATTTATATATATATATATAACTTTTGAGCACTAGAAATGGATTATAGTTAGATCCTTGTTAGAGTAGCTTGGTGATGATGTTTAGGAACCCATGACACCCTAAGAAGGTGTATGGTAAGATTAGACTAGATTTGTGGTGATTGAAAGTGGTTTGGTTGGATTAGAAACTAGATTGGAACACTAGAAATGACTTTTGAAACTATATTTATACCTACTGTCCCTATTTTGATTTCGTGGGAAAATCAGTGATTGATGGCTAATTTTTGACCAAAGATTTAGAAAATACTTTCAAAAACGAAACTTTAGGCGAAAGAACGGATTAAAACGAGTTAATAACGAAGGAGATATGATTTTCCGAATTTAACGACGAAAACTATTTTCTGAAAAACTGCATGCTGTTTGACAGTTTTCGACGGGCAAATAGAGGCGTTAAACGTAACCTAGAGGAGCCGAACTATCAAAAATATATTAGTATACTAAAACGAATCCGTGGATATAAAGAACGAGGAAAATGAACTTAAAACGACCAAGTTATACGCGTTTTAACATCCTCAAAACTATATATATATATATATATATATATATATATATATATATATATATATATATATATATAGTCACTACTAGAAAATAATAACTTACGTACTAAATGGTATATTTTTCTAGAGACGTTACTAAGGACTATATTCTTAACAAACGAATACATACGACCCAAGGGTTATTTATGCGACTACTAGACGATATCTTAAGGTTTTCAAAACGAGGAATATAACACTAACATTTTTATATACGATATATTACGACAAGTTTTTATAAACCTAGTTGGACTTATTTTTCCTAAGTATGGAAAATACTTTACTTTGACTATAACAATTATTTCCAAGTTACGAGTGGTATAGGTATCATGTGCATGTGCATTCATTACATCATGTCATGATCTAAGGTAGATCGTTATTACTCATATTAGGTTGCGGTTAGAGATCGAACCTCATTTCTGTGTATCCATTTTTGTCTTCGTAGCTATCGCACCAGGTGAGTCATAGCCCCACTTTTACTCTTTATACTTGTTTTAACTCTTTGGGGGAGATACATGCTCAACTAAAAACATACTTTCTTAATACTCAAAACGTACCTTCTTGATACTAAAAACATTTATTCTTGATTGTTTTATTCTTGATTGTTTTATTCTTGATTGTTTCATACTTGATTGTTTTATACTTGATTTCATACATACGTGATTGTGATATACTTAACTGTGTTATACTAAACTGTGATGTGTATTCTTGAGCTACTGAGACTTCCAATGGCCCCAGATTAAGTTGCTGGGCACAACCATGGAGACTTATATACTTCCAATGGCCCCAGATTAAGTTGCTGGGCACAACCATGGAGACTTATATATTTCCACTGGCCCCAGATTAAGTTGCTGGGCACAACCATGGAAATATACATACAAACGTGAGGTCTTCGGAGATGAAGTGTAGACTCACAACTAATTGCTTAACTGTTGTGATAAACTTATATATGTTTTACTCATACTATATATTATAGCAGTGGGTTGTAAACACACAGGTTACAAGGCTCTTATGGCGGGACTTGTAACTGAGTGGATTTACGATGCCTTTGCTGGGAAACCTTCATACATATGCATAAACTTTATTTGTTAAACAACTCTATGAACTCACCAACCTCGTGTTGACACTTTAGCATGTATTTTCAGGTTTTAACTTATGGCACGCTACAGGAGGTTTTGGCAGGGCATGACATGGTCATAGAAGACTCTGATTATTTATATGGGGACCGTTTTAAACTACTTTTAAGGGCCTACTTCCGCACTAATTTTAAACAATGTAAATTCAATACTTTTAGTTAAACGATTTTATTACAAATGATTGAAGTGAAAACAAATTTTGTACTTGTGCTGTAATACCAATTGAGTTACACCCCAGCTACATGTATGCTTCCGCTGGACCCGATTTTGGGGGTGTGACACAATGATCCTCGTTAGGCACAGATACTTTATATAACGAAGCTGCAATCCATTCAACAACACAATCAGTAGCTTCTTTTTTGTTTGTATCAACCATGGCTTGCATAGTAGGAGTAAGTTGTCCAACACTCCTTTCTATTATTTGCTGAACTACCACAATCCTCTTCACCAAGTACTCTATGATATATTCAAGACAAACGATGATGGATTTATCTCTGACATCATTTAGCTGGCTACAGAACACCTCACATATGTTGTTTAAGAGTAGTCCACATAGGGCTTTGCCTGTTGAACAAATCACACATTATGTATTAATATATGATCAATTATCAGTATGTTTTTGTCCAGTGCCACTTAATGAATTACCTGAAAAATGTGATCGGCTCCATTGTTCAGCTAGAATCTTCAGCAACCAATCATAAGCTGCAGCATTGTTATTCTTCAGATGATCCATCTCTTTGTTGAATTCAACAACAGTTGTGGCTCTTGCAGCCTTCCAAAGCATGTCCTTGTAAACACCTCCTTTCAAATGTGACTTCATTTCCTCATGAATATGCTTAACACAAAACCTGTGTGCAGCATTTGGAAACACACTAGCAACAGCTTGTATCAATCTCTGTGAACAGGTAAGGTTATGGATGGTGTTAAAACTTTACATGTTCTCATTGTGCATAAAACACATGATTAATTATACAATAGAAATGTGCACCTTTTGCCTATCAGAAATGAAAGTGAACTTGCAATTGGTTTCTATCCCAAGATCCTCTCCTAGTAGTTTCAAAAACCAACATCAAGTTGCCTTATTTAGTGCATCAACTACATCATATGCTACTGGATAAATCCCATTGTTTGCATCAATCCCAACTGCTGTTAGTAATTGACCTGGAAAAAGACCTGACATGGAGAATCCATCTAATCCTAAGAATTCTCTGCCACAAGCTTTGAAACCTTGTTTCATAGCTCCCAAACAGACATACACCCTTTTAAAAGTTCTTGTTGAACTAGCTGGATTTGGTTCTATCTGTACATCAATCCTAACAGTAGTGCCTGGATTTTGATTAACCAACACTTGGGCATACTCTCTAAGCAGTGCATCATCATTTTGATTATAGTCCAAATCCTCTGAATCACTCCCGCCACTCTGTTCTTCTGTTTCATTATCTACCTCTACTACTTTCACATTTTCCATCTGACCACCTACAATTGTAAGTCCATAACATTAACAACAAATACACCTTTTAACAAAAAAAAAAAAAAAAAAAAAAAAAAAAAAAACCCTCACAAAACAGGAGGGAAATTAAAGAGGAAAATGCACTGTGTCTTACTGTATCGTTCAAAGGCACGGACGATCGATGTAATCTAACCGGAACTATACGTATCGTTCAAATGCAGTGAATAGGAAAATGCACTGGTAAAGATTTGGCGGCAACAATTAGGGTTGTATCTGAAGTTAAAAAGGGGTATATTTGTCATTTCATGCGATTATACCCTTGACTGACGGTAAAACTAACGGAAGTTAACGGAAAAGGCCTCTCGGTGGCGATTTTGCAAAATTGTGGAACGTGGGTGTCTTTTTTGCGCTACTTTTTGTCTCGGTCCTTTTTTTGCAATTTTATGGAACGTTAAGGACCATTTTTGCAATTTACCCAAAAAAAAATAAACTATGTTTTGTCTTGTAACCCATTTGTCTTAGTCTTATTATACTTTCCAAAAGTATTTTCATTAATTAACTTTGTATAGTTTTTCTGGTTACATATTTCTACCATTATTATTACTAGTATTACTTATAAGTAGTATGTTGTACTATTATCTAACGAAATTTGAGTTTTCTAAATTTATCAAATGCAGTTACTGTATATTTGTAAATGCCTAATATATAGATCTTGAGGTTGATCAAAGTAACAATGTTATATCTTAGATTAGTGGTAGGTATGTTGCCCTTTAGGATGCTTAGACATTAGTCTAAGAATCTTAAGTCTTGAATAGTAGCATCATTATAAGAAGGCAAGGAGCAACACCAAAACTCCCTATATGTACGTAATCATAAATATCATAATATGAAATGAATAAACGAGACTGTACATATAACGACTCATGTAGAATATTATATAGTAATTTGTTTTTAAAATTATTACTTTATTTTAAACTTGTTACATATGTTATAAGGTTTATTAGTTTATAAGAACGACTTTCACATGAGTTTATAATGTAGCGACTAATGATAACTATTCTTTGTCTTCTTTTTAATCTTTAAGTTAGAACAAACGAATCAATAAATATAGATAAAACGAGCATTGTTTGTAATTTTTTTGTATAAAAATACAACGTAATGACGTATCAAAATTTTGACTGAACATCCACGGTACTGAACATCCACGATGCAATAAGTTTTTGAAACACCATGCATATACCGGACTGAACATCCAAAATGCAATAAGTTTTTGAGACTATTTTTGCCAACTCATCTTTAACACTGTCGTATGCATAAATGCAAAAAAGTTCATAAAGGTTTTATTTTGTGTTTTGCTAGTAAATTTTTAAGTATTGAAACATCTTAACGGTGTGAGAAGAACATTTGCTCAAGTCATTCGCCAGTTACTTGAGGAAGCTCATTGCTCAAAAGAAAGCTTTTACCTCAATGGTGAAAAACTTTGCAATAACTAAAAAAAAAAAAAAAAAAAAGGTCATTTGCTTTATGAAAGATAACCGTTACGGAGTAACAGTAATGGAAAGAGGATAATATGACATTGGAGCTGAAATGGTGAACTAGTCCTCGACCTACTTAAAAAAAAAAAAAAATCAGATTCATTTAATGTTGTCATAATCGTTATGGTCATTGTTTTCAAGAGTTGTTAGGGGGTGGCAACCCAGCGGCAAAACTAGGTCGGCAAGGCTTGCCGATCGGCAAGGTGCATTGCCAGTTGAACGGTTAGCAAGAATCGGCATCACAAGCGGCCCATCTTGCCGATTCGGTGAGATGATTTCCAAGGCATATTCGAATGTTATACATTGAATGCATATGGACGTTGGGTATGATGTTGATGTTGAAGATTGCCACTAAAAATTCATAGTGAAGTATGGTTAGGCATAAATTGTGTTGGCACAATATTATTGGTGGTTTTTACAAAATCTTGAGGCAACTTGAGGTAAGGTTGCCACCCCTTATAGCCTTATGGTCGTTTTAACTAGAATTGTCGATTTGCGTCGTAGTTCGTTAAAGATTTTTGAATATTTTGACTGTATTCATTTAATGTTGGGGAGATGATTTGCACTCTCCCAATTGATTGGGACACTCCAATTTAGTGTGTTTAGACATTTGTAGCCTCACATGGGTGAAAATGTAAGAGTAACTGTGAGAGTATAAATGTCCAAACACACTAAATTGAAGTGTCTCAATCAATTGAGAGAGTGTGCAAATCATCTTCCTTAATGTTGTCATAATCGTCGTAAACTATTGGGGCCATTGTCGTCAAAATTATCGAGAAGTATCCTAGCCTTGGTAGTTTTAATCCAACCTACCGCAAAATCATTTTTAAGTTTACTAGAAGTTATCTAGTTTTTACGGTTACCCAATTCCACCCAACTGTTTATAATTTTATATGGCCGCATGAACTAGTTTTTACTCAAGTCTCCGTCACGAGTTTTAAGCTCCATGCATTAAAGAAAAACCTCAGCACACAAGACAACAAATCCAACAAGCAAGCAGTATGTAACGCACGAAAAAGCTTCATGATCCGAAAAGTATAATCCTAAAAGAAACCATCACTTGAAACTAGCCACAACGTATAAAAAAAATAACGATAAAACCTGTACAAAGCATTACGCATGAGTTCTCAGAGGGGACGATGCATGCCAAACTTAAAACCATACATCTTCTTTCTGTACACTTTCTCCTCCAGATTCCTTAACCATTTAGTAACTACCTATGCCTGTCTTAGTCTTAGCCGGTATCGGACACATTTAGCTGCCATAACCATCACCATTCAACACCGCCTTAAGTCGTATCCTCTGTACCACCACTGCCTAAACCTGATAATAAACTATTCACAACTTATATACGAGTTTTGTACTCAAGAAAGATGAAAAGACCCTTGGCCTTCTGTTATTGCATATAAGAGCTTTTCCTGCATGATTTGCTGCAAAAAAGACATTTATGTATAATAAGTTAACAATCCTCTTTAAGATGTGAAATTCGTAACAAATTAAGCTAAAAAAAAGGATAATGGTTTTAACCTTTGAAGAGTATGGAGGCAGTTTGAGATAATTAGCACATGTCATCACACTCGGGAGGTCCGCATCCACAAATTTATCACAATGCTATTGAGAAACAAACACTTAAGTAACAATCAAAGAATAAGAAATTATCGATACCAACAAAAGAAAGTTACAATACGGACCTTGCGTACGATTGTTAGTTTTGGATTGAGTGATGCCAAACCACCAAGAGGAAGCCGTGGTGCACCCGTCACAAATTTCACAAAAGCTTTTTGCTGCTCGTAGTCAAATTCTTGTATGACCTCCAGAAACTGCATTTTTTTTCAAAAATAACATCGGTGACTTTAAGTAATTAAACAAATAAATAACACCCGTATATATACATAAGGAAAAGAGTACTACTAACATGTAAAATGGGAGGACTGCTAGAGGTATATCCATGATCAAACTTAACGAGTTCTAGAAGTTGATTCGGCTGCCAAAAGAGCAAAACATTAACATATGCAGATATTAATCTTAGTTTGGCCAAGCGGACTAAAACTTACATTCCATGTTTCACTTTCACCACATAAAAGACGTTCTAGTTCCTCATCAGTGAATATCTGAAGATGGTCTATCGGAAAAACCTGAAAATACGTAAAATTCATATGTTCAAGCACGTTGTTGCTATTAAAAGAACTTGAAAGAATTTAATATCTCCCCTTCCTAGCTTGACTAATTTCATACAAAACCAATATACAACAATCGAATGCATAAATGTACAATGTTTTTAAAGGCATGTTTGTGTAAATATAATATTTTTAAACTTTTGGAAGGGAAAATATGAATTGCCCTGAAGAACTGGATACAACTAGTTAACTACTTATTAGCAAACAAAATATATCGTCAAACCTGATTAAACCCTGATTTAAATGCTTCCATTTGTTTCAAAATTCCAGATTTTATTGTGGCATCAACCACAAGTTCAATATAATCCCCCAAATTCGTAGTATTCACCTGAAAATTTGAAGAAAACATACTTTTAGTTCAACAGATCATAAATAAATAAATAAATAAAATAAAATAACAGTAATAACAATAATTTACTAACCATTTCTTTATTGGGCCCGGAACCAAGAATGAAATCAGGATAGCCGGGAAGAGTAAAATCCAAGTGTAAGTCCTCGATTTTTGTATCTCGAAAGCACAGATCAAGATTAACAGCTGAACTTTCTCCAACTGATTGCAGATACTTTCTTCTTTCGACAAGAGCCTGAAACTCGATAAGTGTCTTGCCTAGAACCGGGTCAAATGATTGGATGTCGTACACAGTAAGTTCCTGAAGTCACACAGTTAGTTAATTTAGTTAAAAAGGAAGTAACATGAGATCAATCATTACACTATGGAACAACGAACCAGTTAATAACCGGTTCAGACCCGTTTTTGTGCTAAGATAAGAACCATACCTGTCCAAGCACTAATTTATAGAAAGCTTTGGTGAAGGGAAGATCCAAAACCCGACCATCATAAAGAGCCTTCGCCACAATCTGACCCAAAAGAACAAACTTTTTTCTCACTTCTGAAAAATCTATACCCCTAACGGAAGGACACCATGGGCCAGGAAAGAGCCCAAACGGAGATCCACCAATAACAGAATCCGGGTTTCCTAAGCTTTGTAGTGAAACACTCGACAGCAAATTGTCTCCTCGCCACATACCAAGACCCGGTTTTTGAAACTCATTACTAACAAGTGTAAAAAACTCCAATGTAGGGCCAAGACCCGTACCAACTTCATCATCATACTTCACTTCAAGTACTTTTTGACTGGCATGCATATTCATCATTTTGGTAGCTGATTCAAGAACCCTATCTCTATAAACAAGAAACTTTTTCCGACTCCTTGGAGACTCGTTTTCGCTATCCGAATTTGACCGTGATATAGCCTGATGTTGAACTTGATGCTTACCTAATGCTGACAGCTTAAAGTACTTGCATCTTGCTTCGAAACTAAACAAGAACGGACATGATGCCATTAATTGTGCACACCATGACGGCATGCCGCCTGCAGAGGTAGCTAACGTGTCCCGCATCTGCTGCTCTAGTTTTTCGGTCAACCTAGTATTCACAAACTCGTTCTTCAAAATACCCCCACTTGTTGGTTTAACACCGTCTAATTCACTAATTCTACCTTCAGCATACTCGCATATTCTTCCACGAGACATGATTTGAAACTTGAATCTGTTCACATCTTCCAATATTCTCAGCAAAAATAGTATGTTGTGACATGGAGTTGACTTTTTGACTGATGAACCAAAATCAGATAACAGACATGTGTGGCAACCAGAAACTGGGGAGCTACTTTTATCAAATATGGACGACTTCTTGTAGGTTATTTTGTGTATCTGACTCCACAATGTTGAGTGGGTGATTGTGTCGTATTCTTCTTTGTGGTGTTTAAGAATAGCTTGATATATAGTCAACGTGCGGTCAATCTGCTTTCCTTCAAGGTAAAAGGATAGCTGACCATTTGTGCTAATGTCACTATCATTTTGTGTAGCAGTCAGTTCATAGTCCATAGGGTCCTGAAACAAGAACGCCAACTCGATATAAAAAATAAAGAAGTATAAGTAGTGCTTTTATATTCATTTTGAAACCGTTGATGTAACATTAAGGGGGTGTTGCAAGCTTAAGCTTAATAGCTAGTGCATTTTCAAAAAAGTCCTAAATTTAAAGCACGCACACCGAGTCCTTTAAAACATAATAAATTTGGTACAACATGCAAACAAAAAAAATAATCTGAGGATGAACTTACGTCATGAGTCTCATTCCCACTAGCTGACTCAGCTGATGTTTGTCCAAGATTTTGTTGACTTGTATCAGACGATGATTGACCGTTAGACCCGGTTTCATCAACCCCTTTATTATGGCTTGAACAAACTTTAGGCCACAAGTATTTTTCCAATGCATCAAAATCAGAAAATGGGTCCACATTTTGAGCATCACCCGAGTAGTCAATTAAAGTCGACTCTCCTTCACCTTTCTCAAACAAAACTTTCAAACACGGGTATGTGGTGGCATGCCTATTTGGAACAGTAGCATATGAACTTCTATGTTTAAACACACCGTTCAAGAAAACCGGAAAATCTTCAACCGATGATAACGCGCTTTGTAGTTTTGAAATAAAAGACGCAAGTGAAAACTTTGACCAAAATAACCTCCCGAATGTCTCCAATCTTTGCTCTGAAATGCAGGGTTGACTTTTTGACCCACTACTGACTGACTTTGACTTTCTAGAACATTCACCAGGAGATAAGTAATTAAATAACGACTCGGTAATTCCACTTTCAACAAATTCAAAAGTAGAAATAACATCTCCCCCGTCAAGACATGACATGATTCGATTCAAGACCTGATCATACTCATCTTCAACCATTCCATCAGTCACAGAAGCTAATTCAACAGATAAAGTTTTAAGCTTTTCAAGAATATCAGTTGTTCCGTTTGCTGATGTGGACGAATTCAAGTCAAAGTAGTATGTTCTTACGTGTTTTGCAAGTGTTTGAACACTATCTTTATCCAACTTACAACTCTGTGATTGTGATTCTGAAGACGGGATGACGTTGAAAGAATAGCATAAGCACTGTTTATGGCTTGAAGGGTTTGATAAGTGAATATCATTGAACATTGAGAACATGAACTGTGAACCCTTTTCCGGAGATATAAGTGCATCAATGGCGAAAAGAACTCCTTCCTTTATAAAGGGTTCCATGAAAATATCGCCGTCTTTTTTAAGGATGGTGTCTGATATATTAAGGGCTAGCATTAGTACATGTCGGTCCTTCCTAGTGAACACTCCCGCCAAAAACCTGCAACATAACCCATATTAACTTAAAGGTCGGTCAGGGTCGAGAGGAGTAATCCAAATTCTAGATAGAAGATTTTGAGGTTGAAGATTATTTTACCTTGAAATGTTTGTTTGCTTAAACAAATCGAGAAGCTTATCAGAGCTGATGTAATAAAGTAACTTGTCGATAACAGACAGACATCCATAACAGATAGATAGATCAACACCAGAATCAACAACCTGCTTGATAATATAAATAGTAAAAAAATAAAAAATATGCATTATCTTTTACAAAAATCAGTCCACACTCGAGACCGAAAAATCTGAAGAACAGTATTAGCACAAACCTGGATCAAGACAGGTAACATATCATTCCCAAACATCTGCAACTGACGGGGATTATTCGTCAAAAAAGCTGCCTTTTCTTCTGCTAACTGAACATCTTGATTTCTGGTTACAACAGGCACAAGCTGGATCAACAACTTCAAAACTTCATGCACCTGACCAAAAATAACTCAAACGTCACTTGCAAGCAACTATAAATATGTAAAACTAGCTTATAGAAATACGTATGATTTTAAACCTGGTTGCCTTGACCATCAAATGCCCGAGGGGAAGGCATTCCATGTGAAATATCGTATGTTGATAGAATATCCTTCAAAATGCTACTTATATTAAGATCAAAAAGTGCCTCTACAGCTATCATTGAACCAGAAGCAAGTTTAACAAGTAGCCCAATTAGTCCCTGCATATAAATTCAGTTAATAAGTTTATGCTAAAAATTAAAAGTTACGAAAACAAAAATATAATTAAAATACATACAGTATGAACAGACTGAGATAAAGTGGTGCGGCTTTTCAAGTCGATGAGATGAGCGACTTGATGAATCAACCCGTGTTTTGAAAGTTCATCTAGCATGTTGGGACGTTGATGTACTTGTTCCGTTATTTTAATTAGGCAATTGGCAACATGTTCAACAAGCTGAAAAAACAAAAATATGTCATAAAATCATCAACAGAAATGCCCAAACATAATAATTTATCGGATTGCATACTTTTAGCTTGTGCTTATGGTTTCTAAGCATTTTGAATAAGCATTTGCCCATGTGCTGATTTGGAAGTGCTTATTTTCATATAAATATGAGCAAGTAAGCACTTAACAATCCAAACATTTCAAAGTGTTTTATTATTTTCAAAATATGCAGTAAGCCAGTTAACACTTGATATATAAGATCCGAAACATCCTCTAGAAGTATATACCTGATTATCTTCGTATTGGAGCAGTTTGCACAATGATGGAACCGCATCCATATACGACGAAGAACCTTCAGATGGAAGCTTCTTACATATGTTTACCACCGTCGATAGTGCAACCCTCTTTTTTTCATTTCAAGAAAAAAAAAATGGATCAATCTCAAATACTTAACTTTATAAATATGATCAAAAACAAAAAAAGATATTTGGTCCTATAGTCTCACCTGAATACTAGTCGAAAAGAAATCAATATAAGTAAGAACCGCCGTAATCGCACCCGACCGTAAACACGCAAGTGGTTGTTCACGCGATATTTTCTCTAATGCTAGCAAACACTATATATCAAAAAACAAAAACCCGAGTATTAAAACCAAAAGAATAATGTGGCATTTGGATTGCACTAAAGTAGGGTTCGCGTTTCAATACATACTTGTTCAGCAACATCCTCGTACTCGATAGCCAACAACCTCTTACAAAGCACCGAAACACCATCATGTCTAACGATAAAAGCCGCTGAACGAGGATAAATATCACATAAATAAGTTATCGCTCTGATGGACAACAACATTATCTCAGGGTTACTTTGATGCCCGGCCAATTTAATAAGAATCGGAGACAATGTATCAGCTATTAAACTTGATAAAGTACTATCCGAAGAAAACGATAATAGTTCACAAAGTTCATGAAGAGCTGCCTGTTGCGTAGATTCGTCACTTTTTTCATTCAGGTTTTTAAATACGTTTTTGAACTTTGATGCATCACCGGACCTTTGTCTTTGGATCTCACGTATTGCTTCCCTTTGTCGTCTATGCTCTCCATCACCCATTTCATCAGAGTCACACGACCCGTATGTTGAATCTCTATCTTCGTGGGACCCACCTGAGCCAGAAGCAGATGAAGATGTTTCCATATCGTGCTCTTGTGTGTGGTTTGTGGAAGTGGTCGGGGTTTCGATTGGTGACACCGATGAAGAAGAACTTGGTCTGAATTCTAATGAACTGCAAGTTCTTTTATCGGCTGGTAATTCGTCAACTGTTTCTGATCTTTTTTGCCCCCGATTTTCCATCAAACTTTCACAAAAGAATTAAGTATCATTAAGTAACAAGCCACTAAACTTAACTTTATAGTAAATAAGCAATTTTCCAAACAAACTTAGACAAACTATCTGATTATTGCCTATTAAAAACACTGTATGGAAAAATAATATGAAAAAAAAAGTGATCAAAAACGCATAATCTCTCAGAAAACAATGTTTTGCAAACGCATAATCCGTTTTGCAAACGCAATCCCAAACACCCCCTTTTATTCAGTCTAACTGCGATAACAAACACAAAGCATCAAAAACAACTTTTTCACAAGTATACTGATCCCTACTCAAAATTAACCAAATAGCAATCTTGAAAAAGTATTTAATCATCATTAAACGAAAAACGACATATTTAATCATACCCAAAAAAAAAAAAAAAAAAAAAAAAAAAAAAAAAAAAAAAAAAAAAACACTTTACCACCAGAATCAGAACAAAACACACTTCCATAACATCAAAATAATCACTATATTCATCAATCATCATATAAAAAACCATAAAACACTATGATCATACATAAACAATATGAAAATTAACACTCACTTACATACCATAAAACACTTGCACAAGAATCATGTAAACAATAAAAACTAACCCATTAATTAAAAATATTTATATAAAAAATCACAGTGAAGCATGATACCGACATATTATAAATAAATTAATAAATAAACTGATGATACGTATTGCTGAAGAAACATATACCAACTTTAAATAATTTGACTAAGATTACTTACTAACACAAACAATATAACAATATTAATATTAACCTTAAAAAACCATGATGATGATGATTGTACCTTTGTAAGTGTTTGATTAATATTGATGTTTTGATGATGGAAATATATAATAATTCAAAGTTGGGTTGGGCTTGGTTTCTTAAATCTTAATTTTCAGTTCAGAAAAAACAGGGATTTTATTTTGATTTTTTGATTTTGATTTTGGTGATGATCATGAAACAGAAGATATTATAGTAAGGAGTCTGATAAATATATTTTTTTTGGTTTTAAGTTTGTTGTTTATTTATCGAAGGGGTTAAGTAAGTTGATTAAGTATTAGTTTATTAAAAAGGTTTAACTTTTTGTGATTATCTTTTCTTGATTTTATTTTTGTTTATATTTTAAGTAAAGATATCTTTCTTCGTCTTGTTGATTTAGTTTGTAACTTTTTTTTTTTTTTTTTTTTTTTTTTTTATTTTTTATTTTTTTTTAATACTAGACGAGTATCTTTAAATAGCAACAGAATTTTAGAACGGCAGATAAGTGTAGTGATAAAAGAAAGTTTATGAGGTATAAACAAAAAATAATAAAGTTTAAGAATTCGGATGATTAAACACGATTTAAACTGAATGAAAATAATATGGTTATTAGTTATAAATAAAAATAATAATAAAAGTTGATAGTTTTTTTTTTTTTTTTTCAAGTTGATTGTTTCAATATATAGTTTTCTTAATTTTTTATTTTCAAGAATATGAGTTTTTCTTTTATGTGTATTGTGTAGTATAGATATACACTTCTCAAGAAATGTACTATTCACTAAACATTGCATCTTTTGTCATTTTTTGAAATTTACACAAACAAAGGTTTAACTCTTGTTGCAAAGTTCATCGCTTTAGGTCTCTATGCATCACTCGATGAGAGTGACAATAAGCAACATCACGTAATATTTGATATAGGAACCCCTAAAAGATGCAAAAATAAAAAATAAATGTTATATTCACAAGAGATTTAAAAAAAAAAAAAAAAAAAGGTTTCAGACGTGATGTGGCAAGACTATTTGTCCAATCAAAACACTTTTAAAAAAGAGCAATGCTAGACTCATACAATTTTTATAAACACAAATTTACACACACGTGTTATGTGAGACGTACCAATTAAGTTGTATTAAGTTTTGTTTTTCTTATTTCTCACTTTCATGAGGTAATCATCAATTGAATCGAGAATGCAGCCTTTGATTCTTTGCACAAACACGAAAATGATTGGCGGTTTAATTTAAGGAAACAAATCCAAATCTTGGACGTCAATAAGAATGCATTAGCAAACATTTTTAAAACGTGGGTGTCAACTAAACATATGTTTTATATATATATATATATATATATATATATATATATATATATATATATATATATATATATATATATATATATATAATGGAAATTGATTGACACACTCTCATTTGTTATTTGCACACTCAAATATACAAACTAGTAAAGTAGCATAAAACAAACGTACAACTGCTGAATGCACATATTACAGTGTGCAAATAATAAAGTGGAGTGTGTAAATCATTAGCCATATATAATAAGCGTATACACATTAAGGTAATATGAGGTAATGATGACACCACTTTACTTCCAAATCCACAACAAGAATTGTAAGTAGGTCAAAACTCAAAAGTTTAACTAATACAACTTATATACCTCATGTTCTTTGTAGTGAGCGTTGCAAGAGCATAATATCGTTTCATCGCATCTTTCAATAGATGAAAGTTTCATGTTCTTGCACAGTTCTTAAGAAGCTTTAAAAAGTCATTACTTTGAACATTTTACGAGGTTTGTAGTTAACTGGAGTCATGGTACTTGTACATAATACTTAATAATCATGGATTTTCGCTTATACTATTTATTGTTATAAGACTATGAGTACAGTTAACAAAGGAAATTATTATCTATATCTATATTATATATAAAGAGTGTATCCCTTTTTCTTGAATCTTGAAATTTAAGAAAAACTTAAATATGGTAAGAAAACTTAAATATTGTTTAGCTCCCGAATACTAAAACTTTAATTATTTTTCGTTTATAACTTATAAACTTTTTTCTCGCAATAATTACAAATTGAACATGTAAATCTTGCATTAAGGGTCACATCAAAACCACAAGTTCGCATATGTAAGTATATGCCATTATACACCGTCACTTTGCGCGTGTATTTGTCTAGTAGAATATAGATAGAATATATATTATTGTATGTGCATGAAGAACAAGCATCGGAATTCATTCATGAACATCAAAAGACATAATACTGCACACGTTAAATATATAATTAAACTGGTGAGTACATAAACGTAGTTATTTATTCAACTAGTAAATATTATAGATGGAGCTAGCCATCGATACATGCACCACCTTATTTATCAATCATCCATCCATCACTTGTTCAACTTTCTATCCCATATTTGTTGGGACTCCTGTTTGATCTTAATCTCCTCGGTTTTCTATATCGTTGCCTTCTTTTGTTTCCTTGTGATTGAGGTCAGCGATATTTACACTGGTTCGTTTGTGTTCTTGGACCCAGAAGACTGGCCTTTGGAATCCATTTTGTAGAGCTAAAATGCTAAGTTTGCTTTTGTGTACGTGGTATGGTATGGGTGTAGAACTAATACTAATTACTAGCTCTATATATAGATGAATTTTCTGATTGGGTGTAACCATTAAATGATAACTAGCTCTTATGCGTGCAAATATGTTCATAGATATTAGGGGGAAAGTAACAAAATCAAAATCAAAACCAAAAACCAAAAGACAGAAAAAACTGAACCCCCCTCCTTCCCAACCCCATACTAATATTCATAAGATTAATAATAAATATACATATTAGTTTTGATACAAGTAATCATCAAAGTTCAAAAGCTAAGAGACACGTGTAATAGATATTTGTAACAGATGTTTATTTAGCAAATACTACAATAAATTCCTAAAGTTAATTTTGTTTTTTCACATATTTTTGCACATCTCGTCTTTATATACATGTTATACAATCTTATTATTTCAACAAAATATTCAACTTAATTTCTAGAATTTCATAATTTAGGTTGTGGGTATTAAAAAATATATGTATTCGGATATCCAAAAACTTGATCTTAATTTATCAAAAAGTTATGTTTTATAAAATGTCAATTTGGAACTCATATAAAAGTTTTCTAAAAATTATAGATATTTGTATATTCGGATATATAAAACTATTATCCGAAATTTCGGATATCCAAAGTGAAAAAACCTAGCCAAAATAACGGGTCTGCTAAAAAACCATCATCAAAAATTTCAGATATCCAAATCTATGCTATATATAAAGAGTGTATCCTTTTTTCTTGAATATTGAAATTTAAGAAAAACTTAATTATGGTAAGAAAACTTAAATAATGTTTAACCTCAAATCCTTAAACTTTTATTAACTTTCGTTTATAACCCATAAACGTTTTTCTTGTAATAACTACAAATTGAACCCGAAGTCTTGCTTTAATGGTCACACCAAGACCACAAGTTCGCATGTATATTTATTTGCCGTTATACACTTTCGCTTTGCGCGGGTATTTGGCTAGTAGAATATAGATAGCATATATATTATTGTACGTACATGAAGAACAAGCGTTGGAATTCATTCATGAACATCAAAAGACATAAACTTCACACGTTAAATATATAATTAAACTGGTGAGTACATGAACATATCCATTTATTCAACTAGTAAATATATAGATAGAGCTAGTTATCGATACATGCACCACCTTATTTATCGACCATCCACCCATCACTTGTTCAACTTGCTATCCCATACTTGTGGGGACTCCTATTTGATCTTAATCTCTTTGTTCTTATGTATCATTGCCTTCTTTTGTTTCCATGCAATTGTGGTCGGTGATGTTTACACTGGCTCATTCGTGTTATTGGATCTAGAAGAGTGGCCTTTGGAATCCATTTTGTAGATCTAGAATGTTAAGTTTGCTTTTGTGTACGTGGTGTGGTATGGGTAGGGATGGCACTCGTGGACAATGGGAACGAGTACCTCTACCCGTCACCCACCCACGTAGTTTTTATCTCACCCGGTACCCATCCGCCACCCACCAATGGGTATAATTTTCTACCCATGCCCTTGCCCGCGGTTGTTTGTTGCCCATGGGTTATTGTTATGCAACAAAATTACAAAACGATGACATGAAAACTAACTATGGAACTGCGTAATAAGACACCAATCAATTTGCCAAATACAACTTTGATTATTTGATCTTTCATATTCTCTTTTTAGTTAAGGCTCTTGGGGTCTAACAGGGTTTCCAAAATGTTTTTTTGTTAAGGCTCTTGGGCTTTTAGTTGATTTCCAGAATTAATTTTTTGCTAAATCCCTTGACTTTAACTGGATTTCCATAATTAAATTTGTGTTAATGTTCTTGGGCTATAATTGGATTTCCAGAATTAATTTTTTGTTAAGGCCCTTGGGCGCTAATTGGCTTTCCAGAATTAATTTTTTGTTAGGGCTCTTGGGCTTTAACTGGATATCCAGAATTTATACTTTGTAAAGGCTCTTTGGATCTAACTTGATTCCCAAAATTAATTTTTTGTCAAGGCTCTTGGGATCTAACTGGATTTCTAGAATGTATTTTTTCATAAGGCTCTTGATTTCTAACTGGATTTCAAGAATTTTTTTCTTCTAAGTCTCATGGGCTCTAACTGGATTTCCAAAATTAATTTATTGTTAAAGCTCTTGCACTCTAACTGGATTTCAGAATTAATTTTTTTGTTAGGGCTCTTGACCTTTTACTGGATTTCCATAATTAATTTTTGTTAAGGTTCTTGGGCTTTAACTGTGTTAGTGCAAATATTACGATATTTAATCTATACAGTCTCGTTTGTTTTGATTGATGACAAACGTATAACTTGATACATAACGTAAAATGTACAAGTTACTTGTAATCATACTTTGTCTCAACAAACATTCAATACCTCTCAACGTCTCGAGTCATCGTATGCTACAACACAGGTTCGTACATGTTTGTTATGTAGCATTATGATCAAACCCCTTGACCAACCATTTAGAATGACTAAAATACTTTTAGGGTCTTTAAGTATTTTAGGTGTCAAAGTGCACTTTAAGTGTCAAATAGAATAAGTGCCACTTTAGGTGTTAAAGTAATATTAGTAAGTTTTACAAATGATAAAAATGTGATGACATTAGGAATCAAATATCTTTAGTAACTTATTAACTTACTATAACAACATTACTTAGGTAATATATACAAGTTTACTTTCATATGTATTTCTTTATCTTAAAACAGAAATATATATATATATATACACACACACATCACATTATGTGCATTTATGGAAAGGTTGAGTGTTTGACTTTCCATAAGACATCTTACACATTTTGGATTTATCTATTGTGTGTTTGACTAGAAGTAACTTGATGTGACATTGTTAGATATAGAAAGTTATTGTAAATAGTAGTCTGTCTGTTCCGGCGGAACCTTCAGGCATAACGGACGGAACCCTCAAAAGGGTTCCACCTGATCCGTGGGTCTACTGAAGCCTTTGGCTATAAATAGCAGCCCATGGTCTTCTCATTAGGTTGATGACTTTGAATATACTTTCTCTCCATCATAAAACACATGTCTAGATCAGTAGCAAACAATGTAGAAACACACATGAGTCACCCTTTCAATAATGATCATAATGCTTCTAACATTCATCTTTGTTGTAAGCATACAATATTTCATGATCCACCAAGAAGGTTACAAGATCTTGAAGTCATCATTCATTAAAGCATTCCAACATATGAATATTCAAGGGCACTTGACATCCTCAATGATTGAAGACTTCTTATTCAAGAAGTTCATGTAGATTAGGCATGCATATCCATTAGACTTTTATGTCATGGATCATCATTGTATCATAACAATATAGATTAGATGGTTTATGTGTTTATGCCATAAAACACAAGGTTTTTATGTTGGGCCACAAAACATAGCGGGAGTGGTTGTACCCTTGGTAAAGAACTCGACATCTAGCTTAGTGTCGGAAATATTGTATAAGCGACGATAGGAGTGGTTGTACCTTGTAAAAGAACTCGGTATCTAGCTTTGTACAGGATAAAGTGTAAGCGACGATTGTAAGGTTTTCTCCGCCGAGAAGGGAGGTTGTTGATCTAGTGAAGTAACTCTCGAGTTGAGTACCCGAGGAGTGGAGTAGGGCGGAGAGGAGATCCGCGACCGAACCACTATAAATCCTCGTGTTCGGTTTGCACTTTCCTTTTACTTATTGCTTTACTTTAATGTTTGCATTACGTGATTGTTTGTGTTGTGACTTGTTGATTATGCTTGTATGATAACCATAGTTTTAAAAATCGCGCCTAAGGCGCGCCTACTCCCTAAATCCCACGAGGCTCCAGCCTTTGGGATTTTTTTAGATCGAGGCTCATGACATGCATGAATCCCGTAAAAATCGCAGCGCCTTGGGGATTTTTGCGCTTTCGCGCCTTGGGGATTTGTGCGCCTAGAAGATGTAACGGGGTTTTGGCCTTTTTTTCTTAATATTAAGATACATTTTGGGCTTACATGTTATATACATTTGGCCCTTTAAGTTATAAAGTATCTAATAACCCTGATATTTTAGAAAATAAATAAAACACACAGTCAACAAAGAACTATGTTTTTTTGTAATCTAATGACTAAGAATACTAGCTTATTAACATATACAAATGTTGTTTCTTTAGTGTTAAGTGTTACCAAACAAACATAGTTTTTTTGTTGTTGATAGTTGATAGTTTGATACATGGTAATTTGTTAAATTTTATAAGTCATAAACTCATATATTGTAATGTATATTCAGGAATTTAGGGTAGTTCATGGATTTTGATATGTTGTTTGCTTAATATTTTGGGTTTAAATGCAATGTAATAACTATTAAGTGGCATTATGCATTGAATATTGATAATTTTATGTTATTTAAGCAGCATAAGTTGTCACATATGTTATAAAAAAAACCTAAATGTATAGTGCGCCTTATATTTATGAATCCCGCGCCTTGGTTTGCGCCTCGACTAGAGGCTCTTTGACCCCCTTTGCGCCTTAGTGCGCCTTGAGCCTTTCAGAACATTAATGATAACATGTCTTAAGTTTATGCTAGCCATAAACTAAACTTAACATCTTTCATATTAGAACAAGCTAAGAATGGATATTTGATACAACAAGTTTAAAGAGTTTTAAACGGTAACGTATTCACCCCCCCCCCTTTCTACGTTTTTTACAAACTGGATTTCCAGAATTAATTTTTTGTTAATGCTCTTGGGCTCTAACTGGATTTCCAAAATGCTTTTGTTAAAGCTCCTGGGTTATAACTGGATTTCCATAATTAATTTTTTTCTAAGGCTCTTGGTCTCTAACTGTATTTTCAGAATTAAATTTTTGTTAAGGCTCTTGGGCTCTAACTGGATTTCCAGATTTAATTTTTTGTTAAGGCTAGCTCTAGGGCTCTAACTGGATTTCCATAATTAATCTTTTGTTAAGGCTCTTGGTCTCTAACTGAGTTTCCACATTTTATACTTTGTAAAGGCACTTGTATTCTAATTGGATTGCCAGAATATATTTTTTGTCAAGGCTCTTTGAGTCTAACTATATTTCCAGAATAGATTTTTTCTTAGGGCATTTGGGCTCTAATTGGAATTAAAGATTATTTTTTTCCCTAAAGCTCTTGGGATCTAACTGGATTTCCACAATTATTTTTTTATTAAGGCTCTTGGGTTCTAACTGGATTTCTAGAACTCATTTTTTGTTAAAGATCTTGTGTTTGACTGGATTTCCAGAATAAATGTTTTGTTAAGTCATTTAGGCTCTAACTGGATTTCCAGTATTATTCTTTTGTTAAGGCACTTGCGCTATAATTGGATTTCAAAAATTAATCACTTGTAAGGCTCTTTGGCTCTAATGGGATTTCAAGAATTAATCTTTTGTTAAGGCTCTTGGGCTCTAATTGGATTTTCAGAATTTATCTTTTGTTAAGGCTCTTTGGGCTCTAACTCGATTTCTATAATTTAATTTTCGTTAAGGCTTTTGGGGTTTAACTGGATATCTAGAATTAATTTTTTTGTAAAGGCTTTTAGTCTCTAACTGGATTTTCAGTATTATTTTTTGTTAAAGATCTTGGGCTCTTACTGGATTTCCATAATTAGTTTTTTTGTTAAAGCTCTTGAGCTCTAACTGGATTTCCAGAATTAATATTTTTGTTAAGGCTCTTGGTCTCTAACTGATTTCCAGATTTACTTTTTGTTAAGACTCATGGGCTCTAAATGGACTTCCAGAATTCCTTTTTTTCTTAAGGCTCTTGGGCTTTATCTTGATTTCCATAATTAATATTTTATTAAGGCTCTTGGGCTCTAGTTGGATTTTTAGAATAAATTTTTTGTTAAAGCTCTTGGGCTCTGACTAGATTTCTCGAATTAATTTTTTGCTATGGCTCTTGGGCTCTGACTGTTTTTCCATAATTAAATTTTTGTTAAGCCTCATGTGCTTTCAAAATTAATTTTTGGTTAAGACTCTGGGCTCTAACTGTAATTCCAGAATTAATTTTTTGCTAAGGCTCTTGGTCTCTAACTGGATTTCCACAATTAAATTTTTGTTAAGGCTCTTGGGCTCTAGCTGGATTTCTAGATTTAATTTTTTGTTAAGGCACTAGGGCTCTAACTGGATTTCTAGAATTATTTTTCTTTTGTTAAGTCTTTGGGGCTCTAAATGGATTTCCAAAATTTATTTATTGTTAAAGCTCTTGCGCTCTAACTGGATTTCCAGAATCAATTTTTTGTTCAGGTTCTTGTGCTCTAACTGGATTTCCAGAATTAATTTTTTTAATGCTCTTCGGCTCTAACTGGATTTCCAAAATGTTTTTCTTGTTTAGACTCTTGGGCTATAACTTGATTTTCAGAATTAATTTTTTGCTAAGGCTCTTGGTCTCTAATTGGATTTTCATAATTAATTTTTTTTTAATGCTCTTGGTCTCTAACTGGATTTCCAGATTTAATTTTTTGTTATGGCTCTAGGGCTCTAACAGGGTTTCAGGATTTAATTTTTTGTTAAGGCTATAGGGCTCTAACTAGATTTTTGTTAAGCCTCTTTGGCTCTAACTGTATTTCCATATTTAATTTTTTGTTAAGGCACTAGGGCTCTAACTGGATTTTCATAATTAAATTTTTATTAAGGCTTTTGGGCTCTAACTGGATATCCAGAATTAATTTATTAATAAAGCTCTTGCACTCTAACTGGATTTCTATAATTAATTTTTTGTTAATGCTCTTGGGCTCTAACTGGATTTCTAGAATTAATTTTTTGTTAAGGTTCTTGGGCTCTAACTGGATTTCCAGAATTAAATTTTTGTTAAGGCTCTTGAGCTCTAACTGGATTTCCAGATTTAATTTTTGGTTTAGACTCTACAGCTCTAACTGGATTTCTAGAATTAATATTTTGTTAAGGCTCTATGTCTCTAAATAGATTTCCAGAATTAATTTTTTGTTAAGGCTCTTGGGCTCTAACTGAGTTTCCATAATTTCTACTTTGTAAAGACTCTTGTAATTTAACTGGATTGCCAGAATATATTTTTCGTCACAGCTCTTAGAGTCTAACTTGATTTCCAGAATATATTTTTTCTTAAGGCACTTGGGCTCTAAATGGATTTGAAGAATTATTATTATTATTATTATTATTATTATTATTATTATTATTATTATTATTATTATTGTTGTTATTGTTGTTGTTGTTGTTGTTGTTGTTGTTGTTAAAGCTCTTGAGATCTAACTAGATTTCTAGAATTAATTTTATGTTGTTGTTGATTTCAAGAATTATTTTTTGTTTAGGCTCTAGGCTTTAATTAGATTTTCCAGAATTAAATTTTTTTAAAGCTCTTGGGTTCTAACTAGAATTTAAGAATTAATTTTTCATTAAGGCTCTTGGTCACTAAGTGGATTTCGAGAATTATTTTTTTGTTAAGATTGTAGGGCTCTAACTTGATTTCCAGAATTAATTTTTTGTTAAGGCTATTGGGCTCTAACAGGATTTCCAGAATCAATTTTTTTAAGGCTCTTGGGCTCAAACTGTATTTCCATAACTAATCTTTTGTTAAGGCTCTTGGACTCTAACCAGGATTGCCAAAATTTATTTTTGTGTCAAGGCTCTTAGAATCTAACAGGTTTTCCACAATAAATTTTTTCTTAAGGCACTTGGGCTTTAACTGGATTTCAAAAATTATTTTTTTTGCTAAGGCTTTTGCGATCTAACTGGATTTCCAGAATTTTTTTTTTGTTAAGGCTCTTGGTCTCTAACTGAATTTCCAAAACTAATTTTTTGTTAAAACTCTCGCACTCTAACTGGATTTCCAGAATTACCTTTTCGTTAAGGCTATTGGTCTTTAACTAGATTTCCAGAATTATTCTTTTGTTAAAGTACTTGGGCGATAACTGGATTTCAATAATTTATCTTTTGTTAAGGCTCTTTGGCTCTAATTGGATTTCCAGAATTAATTTTTTTAAAGGCTCTTTGGATCTAACTGAATTTCCAAATGTAATTTTTTGTTAAGGATATCGGGCTCTAACCGGAATTCCATAATTAATTTTTTGTTAAGGCTATAGGGCTCTAACTGGATTTTTAGAATTATTTTTTTGTTAAGGCTATTAAGCTCTAACTTGATTTCCTTAATAAATTTTTTGGTAAGGCTATTGGGATCTAACTGGATTTCCAGAATTAAGTTTTTGCTATGGCTCTTGTGCTCTAACTGTATTTCCAAAATTAAATTTTTGTTAAGCCCCTGGGCTCTAACTAGATTTTCAGAACTAATTTTTTTCTAAGGCTCTGGGCTCTAACTGGATTTCCAGAATTAATTTTTTGTTAAGGCTCTTGGGCACTAACTGGAGTTCTCCGGTGAACTCACTCATCATATCATGACTCCTCCATAGTTTGATAGCCCGGGGGGAGATGCTCTCAATCATGAGAATTTGCAAAATCCCACCCACCCTCCCGGGATATTTATGAGCTTAACCCTAGATATCCAAATTCAGGCTACGGAGCCTGATCTCGAGGAAGAAAATCTTATAAAGATTTTCATCATGATTTTCTTCCTTTTCTTCACCTACAGGGTGACTTCTCTTGTTCTTCACTCCTTCGGGAATGAAGACACTATATTTGACCCCGGCATTTTCATGTATTATTATCTTGAGCCGGATACTTATCTCATCGATGTGGAACTTTCACATGCTTCAAATGTTTGTCCAAACATCTTGAATGAAAGTCCGATTGAGATTGTTTCTTCCACATCATGCTTCCCCAAGGACAAATGAATTCGGGGTCGAGTCAAGCTAGCGACTCGGTAAACAAAAACAGTAGCATGCTTATAGGGTTTTCACCCTAAGTGTGGGGGAGCCACCAATGCTATGATTACAAAAGTGAAAAACAAAATGGTGTTTTCCACGCTTAGCTTGTAATGTTGCCCTTTTACGTTCAAACATGTCGGCATAATAGCCGGGACTTTGAATATTGAGGACAATATTCATGCTAAGTGTGGGGGGGGGGGGGGGTATTTCGCTATTCTAGCGAATTTTATCACATTTTACTATCTTATACCCCCGTTTTTGCCAAAATTTCAAAGATTTTTTAAAATTTTTTCACTGGTGCTTCAAAATTTTTGTGGTAATCAGTCCGCCTTGTCTAACCGACAAAAGGGATTGGCTAGTCCAGGAGCAAACGGCTCTTGGTAAAGACATCTCAAATCCGTTTATGGCTTGCAATTTGCTTAAAATTGTATGGTACCTCAACTCGCCATATCCCATAAAGCGAATGAGTTGGCTAGCCCGCAAGATTATGGCTTGTGGTAAAGGCAGTGGAAAATCCATAATTGGTAATCAGCTCACCAAGATGTTGACTATTCCATCAAGTGCTGGCTAGTTCAGAAGCAAACGGCTTTTGGTAAAGACTAATCAAATCCGTTGAAAGCTGGTGGTTTGCTCAAAATCACACGGTTATCAGGTGTGCCACAGTTCTTACACTTGTCTACTCCAGAAGTGATGGCTTTTGGGAAAGAGTTTTTCAAATCCATCAAGTTTTCCAAAAATATTGCTAGGGACTAGCAATAGTTTAGTGTGGGGGATTGATGAGTGCTCAAACACTCATCATTTTTATCGTATTTAAACTGCCAAAACATCCGAAAACGCTCAGAAATGCATCAAAATACTAAAAATATCCCAGGGATTGTATTTTATACGTTTCAGATGCAAAATGAGCAAAAACAATGAAAAACGAACAAAGTTTACACAATTGGCAGTTTCAGTCCCCCAACTTTCAAAAAGTTACAAAACTAGTCCCTGAGCATTTGTTTTGAAAGGAAAAGTCAACCTAAGGCATTTAAAAGTCAAAACTTATCAAATTTAATCCTTAGGTAAAAACTTTGGAAAATTACACTTTTGGTCCCTGCAGTTTGAAATTTGACAAAATCAGTCCATGGGAATGTTAAAAATGGAAAATACATTTTGTAACCTCCATCTTATGGGAATGTAACATGTTTGGTCCCTGGATTAACTTTGAGCAATTGGCAATTCTGGTCCTTCAAAATTATAAAATTACAAAATTGGTCCTTGTTGCAAATGTAAAACCAAACGGACCCTTTGTATTTTTATTAACCAAAACCTCCAAATCCAATACCCCAACCCATTTTTACCACTAGCCCATACCAATCCCAAGCCCACCATGGCGCCATCCCTAAACTAATAATAAAACAAACCGTTTAATAAACCCCCCACCCCCTTTCTTCCCCGCCTAAAACATACAGCCCCCAAACCCTGCAACTCCCAACAATCTTGTCCCCCCTCCTCTCCTACCCAGCCACCCTAATCCACCACTCCACTCAACCTAAGTCAACCCTAATTTACACCCTTTTGTCCCCCACCATCTTATAACATCAACAATCTAGGGCTGGGATAAAAAGCAAGAGCAATTCAGTGGCCAGGAGATGTTTTCCAGGGGACAATGAGAACACAAAAGACAGAAAGCAGGGAACACAAAAGGAAGAAAGAAAAAGGGCCCTGGTTCAATGTTGTTTTTCTGAGTATTTATAGAAGTCAATGTAGCCATTTTTTGGCATTAGGTTTTAAGTAGTTAATAGTAGGTAGTAGTAGTTTTTAGTAGTTTTAATCTAAATTTAAGTTTTTAGTTTCAACTAAGATAACTGATTGTAAGTCTTATTTGTACTCAAGCTTTTCAGATTTAATGCAAGTTTGGATTCCTTTTAATTGTTTTTTTACTTATAAGCTTATTTTACAGCTCATGTTTAGGTCCTTATTGCTTATTCATATGTATTATCAAGTGTTAGATAGATTAGTTTTAGGTTTGCTTGTCATTTGTGCATATTCCTTCTTTAACTGTCTCAATTAGTTAGCATGGTTTACCTGTGTTTGCTCGTTAAGCACTGCTTATTATGGGATCATCACTGCTCATTTAAGTTTAGTTAGGCAAATTTTACAGTTACATATAAAAGGTTTAGCCTTATGCCTTGTTTCATGTCTTAAATTCTCATCAGGTCAACCATAAGGGGTGTTTGGCTGATCTCAGTTTGAAGTGTTCTTGTTATTGATTTGTTCAACTTTCTGCATGATTAGTTCACATTAGGATAGGATAGCTTAGTCAAAGTTAATTTTGGTATTTTATTAGACAAAAAGTCAAAAATTAGTTTTAATCTTAAAAGCTTTCATCTATGAGGATCTTTGACTTCCAAATCTTAGTTATAGGTATAAAGATTGTTAATCTAGCTAACTTTAGTTTCAAATTAGGTTAATATAACATATTTACATATCTAGGATCATTTGAAGTTCAGATTAGTCAAAGCCTTAATGATTTCTCAAAAGTCAAAAATTGCTTGTAATGCAGAAATCTCACTTTTTGTGAGATTTTTCTAGATTTTTGTGGATGGAATCAAGACTTGAATTTTCTTTTGGTTGAAGTATCCCAGCTAGGCTATAGGAATCTTTGGTTATCTTATTTTTAAGATTTTTAGTTGAGCCTAGGCAAGAGCTTAAAGTTAACTGCTTGTTCATGTAAATGCCCTGCACCCAGGTTGCACCCACACTGACCCATTTTCAAAGTACCATAACCTAGGCAATATTGAGCCAATTGTTTTGATCTTTGTTGATTTGTAATCCCCCCTAGGTTGTTTATAGGCTAGTAGCTTTTGTTTTTCCCTTTAATGCCCTTTAGATAGCTTAAATTTGCCTTAAAGTTACCCCCTTGGCAACTGCTGCTGCTGTTTGAACAGATGAGCTTGTTGATTTGTGTTTCTGCTTTATAATTGTTGTTGTTATTGATATCATTATTGTTTGTGGTTATTGTTAGTGCTGGTCATTAGATTGTTCAAGCTTTTGCAGCTTATCTGCTTATGGTATTAGCTGCTACTGCTTGTTATTTTCTTCTTGATTCTTGTTGGTGTTAATTGTTCTTTTCACTTTTGTTGTTTCTGCTTGTTATAATTATTATTGTTTGTTGTTGTTTATGCTATTTGCTGCTACTGCTTTGCTAGTTGAGAACCTATCTAGCACTTTTAGCTTATTGGAAATTTTCTTGAACAAAATTGTGAAAACCAAAGAAAAACGTTTTTAAACTTGAAATCCGTTTGATTTTGCATAATTTGTTTAAATTTGGTGTTTATGATCTGCTTTCAAAGAAAGAATTGGGTTTGTGAGTTTGTGTTTGAGTTTCTGTGTGTCTTTGAGATGCAGTAAAGAAGAGAAGCAAAAAGAAAAAAATATATATATATTTTGGGTAAAAATTTGGGGTCGAACCTGGGTCCTCAAGGATACAGACAACACACCACACTCAACACCACAAACCAACTGCCCTAGGGTCTTTTTCATGTAACTTCTTACATATTTTATTTTTATAGTAATGTGTAGTTTTTTAGCTTATTTAACAGTTTGCTTAATTCTAGCTTATTGCTCAGCTTATTTTCACCTTTTATAATTTTCTCTTATTCCTGTCAATATTAAGTAATTTCCAAAAAAGTTTCATAATTTTCTAAGTTAGTTTAGTATTTTTAATAATTATATTTAGTGTAATAAGTATTTAATTAATAATAAATAATATAAAAGTCAAAAAAATAATTTTCTTTTTTCTAAAATTTTCTTTGATTATTAGGTTCGTAAAAATATAATTTTCATGTCCGTAGGGTTTGCGTAGCATAAATTTCACTTTTTATTTCGCGCACTCGCGTTTTATTTAATTAACTTTCGCGTTTTTAATTTTAGATTACGTTTTAGGGTCCCTAACTTCCTATTATCATTCCCGTAGACTTTTAAGTAGTTTTTGAGTTTTAATTTTCATTCCTTGTTTGAATTCATGTTTTAGTTGCGTTAATTTTACTTTTTGTACGTTATTTGCAACTCGCGTTGTATTTAACTTTTGCGTTTTTAAATTTAGGTTACGTTTATAAAAGTAGTTTGTTAAATTAAGAAAAACCAAAAACATAAATAAAGTGATAGCTTCTATTTAAGCCGTTTGGCTTATTTTTCTGCTTATTTATAAGCAAATTCTGATTTTAAGTTTTTAGATTACGTTTTTAGGATATCTGTTCATCAGTAATTATTAATATAGTATTTCTAAGTTATTTTCATTCCTTATCTCATAGTGTAATCATACAAACCAAATTCCTTACCTTTCTGTCCAAATTCACCCGATCACAAACCCGTTCGGATAACAATTCACACCTCGTCGGGACATAACGACCCGGGGAAACCACTATACTTCCGCGGAGAATTGGTTTTAGACGTTTGACTTGGTTGACCATCACCTGGTCAATTAGGTTGACCGTTTGGACCCAATCAAACGCCTCTTGGGATCTAACTGGATTTCTAGTATTAATTTTTTATTAAGGCTCTTTGAGTCTAACGAGATTTCCTAAATTAAGTTTTTGTTAAGGCTATTGGGATCAAACTGGATTTCAAGAATTATATTTTTTTTTGTTAAGGCTATTAGGCTTTAATTGGATTTTTAGAATTAATTTTTTGTTAATGCTCTTGGGCTCTAACTAGATTTCAAGAATTAATTTTTTAAAGGCTCTTAGGATCTACCTGAATTTCCAAAATTAATTTTTTGTTAAGGCTCTTGGGCTATAACTGGAATTCCAGAATTAATTTTTTGTTAAGGCTCTTCGGCTCTAAATGGATTTCCATAATTAATTTTTTGTTAAGGCTGTAGGGTTCTAACTGGATTTCTAGAATTATATTTAAGGCTCTTGGGCTCTAACTATGTTTCCATAGTTAACTTTTTGTTAAGGCTCTTGGACTCTAGCTGGATTTCCAGAATTAATTTTTTTTTTCAAGGTTCTTGGAATCTAACTGGATTTCCCGAATAATTTTTTTCTTAAGACACTTGCTCTCTAACTGGATTTCAAGAATTTTTTTGCGAAGGCTCTTGTGATCTTACTGGATTTCTGGATTTTTTTTTTGTTCAGGCTCTTGTGCTCTAACTGAATTTTCCAGAACTAATGTTTTGTTAAAGCTCTCGGGTTTAATTGGGTTTACAGAATTAATTTTTTGTTAAGGCTCTTGGGCTCTAACTAGATTTCCAGAATTATTCTTTTGTTACGGCACTTGGGCTATAACTGGATTTCAAGAATTTATCTTTTGTTAAGGCTCTTTGGGCTCTAACTGGATTTTCAGAATTAATCTATGGCTCTTTGGCTCTAACTGGATTTCCATAATTTATCTTTTGTTAAGACTCTTTGGCTCTAACTAGATTTTCAGAATTGCATTCTTTCTTAAGGTTCTTGGGCTCTAACTCGATTTTCAAAACTAATTTTTTGTTAATGCTTTTGGGCTTTAACTGGATCTTTGATGACACCTTATTTATACATATTTACGGGCGTATTATTATACATTTTATTATCATTTCTTGTGTACTTTCGATACTTACTAGCATAAAATATGTGCAGGTTTACTTAAAGATAGTCTTAAGCAAGAGACGCAAAAGAATACAAGTATCTCAACAAATAAAGCTTGCGTCAAATAAATTCTACAAATAAGTGCAAGACATAATCGAAGTACGCCGGTTTCTCTTACAAGTGCGCTTCACTTGTCTGATCGGTCAAGAAAGTTAGAGGTAGTTATTAATAAAAGTATTCCGGTTTTGAGTTATATGCGTGCCATACTTCCTCTGCATTTATGAAACTTTGGTGCCAAGATAATAACAAAGTGCGCCGCACTTGCAATCAAAGTACGTCGTACTTTGCCTATCAGAAGGCTATATAAATATCCCCATTGCAGGCATTT
The DNA here is from genome assembly GCA_030686995.1 of Artemisia argyi. Lineage (NCBI taxonomy): Eukaryota > Viridiplantae > Streptophyta > Magnoliopsida > Asterales > Asteraceae > Artemisia > Artemisia argyi. Next base: position 52,163,091 of record CM060685.1, read on the forward strand.
GAAGCTCTCCGCTCTCCAATAATTATCACTAAAGTCCATCCTTAAGAAGTGCAGAAGTACCAGACAAGTCAAGGTAGAAAAGCAACTGTACTATAGGCTGTGGTTATAGAACTTTTGATTGCTTGTGACACTTGTGTAATCCATTGATCATTCTAAATCCGTATGTCTCTTATTTGCTTTTCTACTACTTCTGTAATCATGTACTCATTAGCCATGAGAGACTAAACCTTTTGTAATTTCTTGGACTAGTAAATATAATAAAGTGATGTTTTAATTATGCTTTGATCTCTATCAGTTTCATGTTTATGTAGTGATCTATTATATCTTAAATCTTGCTACGTTTATTTGTCACTTCTGATTGAGTATAACCTTTTGAATAAGGTCGCAAGAACCAATTTGTTATATGCAATTCTAAAAGCTTGTCTATGCGTTTTTAGCCTTTGGTTGGAGAAATACGCTTAGGAGAATCGGTAATAATCTAGACTTTATATATAATACTAATCCTCTGAGAAATCACATGGTTAGATAAACACAAATCTTGAATTGAACCTAACTACTTGTGAACTTGCTCTTTTGACGAAAATGGCTAGTTGTAAGTTGTGACTCTTTTCATTATCAAACTGAGATCTAGCATAAGAATTACCACTGAATTATATAAGCTATCCAAGCAATCCCATTTCCTTATTGTTGAATTTACATCATTACCTTGTTTTGTTATTTAGTGAAATATTGTTTTGCTTAATCTAATCATCTACTACTTAATTGAACGAACTAAGTCCCTGTAGATACGACCTATAATGTTATACTACATACGTGAGTTATACTTTACCGTTCATCTGCGGTTGACCCTGTTTCACCTTTATCCGAACCAGTTCATTACTAATCTTACACTTTACCCATTTAAATGCATTTCATTACTAATTCTTGAAACAGGGTACCAAGTTTTCTTGCAAGTTATGTCTTTAGATGCACAAGGGAAGCAAATAATGAATATGAATGTACGTCCATATTCTCTTCACACGTGTGAAGATTCAACAATACTTAAATCTTGCATCATGCACAAAACCTCTCACGGTAACGTATCCTTAGGAATAACTAGCAGCAAAGGTATGCTTTCTTAAAACCTCGACTATCTTGTTTGCTATATGCCTATCTGCTACGTGCTTATTTGTTATCTGTTTGCTTGCTATATGCTTATGTGCTACATGATGATTAAGTGTTGATAGTTGTGATATAAAAAATTGTAGAATTAGACCTTATGTCTAAATGCTTATCCTCTTTGGGATCCAAGCAAATATTTGGAAATAATGGTCTTACCACAACCATTATCAACAGCTGACTACTCACGTCTATCAATCACTATGGAAGACGCACACTTTTAACTTCCACGACATCTCTTCTCTTCTCTATTTCTCATCAACAACTTTTATCCCTTTCTCTTCTCGTCATAGGCATGATTGATTTCTACCCTACCCGATGCAAGTCTCGTATTTGATCGTCATATCTCTTCTACTTCTTTTGTCTCGATTCTCCCCAATACCCATTCCTTTAGACTACTTGTGCGTATTGTGTCTCCTCCGTTTCTTGTATTTCGTGTCTAGATTTCTAAATTCTTGTTTTTGAAAGTCCACAACAAAACACCCTTTCTAAAAACTAAAAATTGGAAAACCAGTCAAAATTTTCTATCTCTCAAAAACCTTCCACTGCCGACGGTCCGCCAATTAGCAACGGTCCCCTTGACGGTCCCTTATCGATAAAGGACCGTCGATGTTTTTCACTTGATACCCCGTGATAAAGTCTTTTTGTAGTATATAATTATTCCGAAGAAATACTCGTGAAAGTATTTCCCGGGTCGTTTTCCCAACGAAGGTAGAATGGAGTCTTGAATTGTCGAATCACAAAATCGAGTCGTGAAAAGTGGTAAAGTGAAAAATATGATTTTGGAATTCAAATTAAGATAAGAAATAATGAAATAACTAGAATGTACAAGCTATATATGCACAGATGTTAAAAACGTAAAAACGGAATTGCAAACGCGAAAATAAACGTAACGTACAAAATTAAACGCGACTTTTATTCTAAAAATGATCCTACAAGTGTAAAACAATTTTCTAAAAATATTAAACTAATAAAAAGAATTTTAAGAAAAAGAAAAATATTTTTTTTACTTTTTATTTATTTTCTAGAATTTATTTTCTATTTATTGAATTAAAAAGTAATTAAAAATAAAAGAAAATGTGAAAAATAAAGTGGAAAAATGAAAATTTAATTCTAAAAATTCTAAAATATTATAAAAGAATTTCTAAAAATATTTTTGTATTTTTCAAAGCTTTTTCTGATTTTTTTTTTTGGATTTTTGTTATTAAAATGTATTAAAAATTGATTAAAAACTAAAATTTAATGAGAAAAATACTAAATTAAGCTAGAAAAATTTGAAAAAATTCTGGAAAATCTAAAATATTATTCTAATACTAGGAAAAATAAGAAAGATTAAATAAGCCCATTATTAAGCAGTTTGGACACAATAAGCAGTTTGAATAAGCACTTAGAATAAGCACTTCTACATAAAATCGCACCAAAAGCTTAGGGAATGTGTATGGACCTAAACAAACTTAATGCAGCTCAAAAATCTTAAATAAGCCTTGCCCGTAAGCCAGAAAGCTCAGCCGCATGTCCTATGTTACTATAGCAAAAAGTGTGTAAACCATCAACTTGCAGGCACAAATAAGCAGTCTAAATAAGCTCTAATACACCAATTAAGCACAAACACTTAAAGATAAGCTGGTAAAGAACATGAAAACAAAATTTCAGACCGAAAGGAGCTTATTATGACCTTCTAAGCTAGCTTGATAAGTGGCTGTTTGGGACAGATAATAACTGATGGTGAAGGGGACGAATCAGTAGAATGGAGCTAGTTTGAGCTACCTAAAAAGCTAGAATAAACTACATAAACAGGCTATAAGGCTAAAACATGCATTAAGTACCTACCAGACTACTCAAATACCAAATCTCAACCAAAAAGCTTAAATAAACAAGCTGAAAATGAGATATCAATATGGCTAGTAGAGACAGATTTACGACAGCAATTCTTGTTAGCAGCCCTCAAATAAATGTATCAAAACAAGTTCTAAACGTTGAAACAAGCATAAGCATGTAAAGTCTAAACTATAATCTAAATGTCAAACATAAATCTCAACCTAAATTCTACTAGAGCTATCCTAAATTAAGCAATTTTAAACTAATAAGCCATTCTAAAGTAGCAAATAAGCAAATGACCAAAAACAAGTAACCTATTATAACTGATATGCTACACAGCCTATGGGGTAACTTTAAGCTAAGATTAAAGTGAGTAAAAGGAAAAGAAAAAAAAAAACCCTAAGCTGAGAGATTAAGTATGCTGATGCAATATGGAACAATGAGTGAAAATGGATATTACAACTAAGAAACTTGGAACCAGAAATTACAATCATGTAATTGCAGCAATTATGAAGCATAAACTAATTCCAATATGCAACCTAATCTAAGTCAACAAATTTAATCTATATAAAAAAAATAGTTTTAAACTAAAAACTTTGGAAGACTAATTTGAAATCTGTTACACTACTAGCAACCACCAAAAATCACTTTAAAACTTCAACTGAATTTAAAATAAAGCTAAGGGAAATTCAGATAAAGTCCTAAACAAACTTTTGATCACAGAAGTCAATTAGATCCAAACACTCTTGTAACCTGCTACTTGCACTACAGCTGTGATCTAAAACTTAAATTCTCAACTAACAATGATCAACCTCAATTACTAAATAGCTACTTACTTCAAATCAACAACAATAATCCAATACTATTCACTACTCTACAATATCACAGATTCAAGAAATAATGAGCAAATATGAAACAGTCAAATGAATCTCAGCAATACTATAACAATAAAACTCAAGCAATATTATTCCTACTAAAGATAAAACAAGATATATCAATGGAACAGTAGAAAATTCAGCTAACAGATCTAAACTAAAACTTATGATTAGATGTGAAAATTGAAACTGAAACTTACAAAAGCTCTTCCCCTCAGCTAGAACAGAGGGGATTCACAGAAGCCTATCTCTAGATAGGCCAAGCTCATCCAAGGCTAGCTTGAACTATCAACAACACCATGAATTTCTACCCAAATCTGCCTCAGTTGACTATCGTTGACCAACAAGCTTATGAACAAATAGAATGAACACAAATCTAACAGAAGCTTTTTAAAACTGATATGAGATTAAATGAAACTAAAACAAGCTTAATTCAAAGCTAAATTCAACAAAACTTTTTTATTTTTATTTTTTTTAATTATTTTCTAATTTAAATGAAAACTTTTGAATGCAATAAAACTAGATTAACATGAAATAGTAATGAAAAATGTTTTTTAACTAAGAAACTAATGAAAATCATAGAGAATATAAGCTAAAACAATTAACTGAAAGTAAAATAGCAGAAATTATTAAAGCTAAAAATGGATTTCATTAAAAGTAAATCATTACAATTGAAAGTAAAATTACAATTAAAGCTGAGAAATAAAATTGGCAGAGTTTGGCTACTCCAAACTCCACACTCTAATCAGCTAACCTACATCTCTATTTATAGGAGGAGAGTGAGGTTTGGGGTCTGAATGCCATGCTGGCAATCCACCACTCATCTGTGCTTCTTCAGTCCCTTTGATCACCCTTGGATTGCTTTTGTGTTTCTTTATTCTAACCACAGCCCTTGGATCAGGATATGATGCGTGGCCTGTCCAATCTCATTCTGACATCTGTCCCAATCGTGTGCTATATTCTCTGTCCTTGTCAGAGCATCTAGAAGGCGATTCCAATGAGAAGAATGATGTGTTACACCCACTAATACTCTGCCACGTGTCCACTCGTGCAACTATACTCCTTCTGACATATCCTGAGTACGTGACCAAGCTTCAATAAGTCCCAATTATTGGCTAATCATGGTTTGGTTGAGTGTAAGTGAACCATTTGAGTAATGGTATTGAACTAGGGTTCATGGCTCTTTGAGATTTCTGGGTTTGTGGTAAAAAGAGGGAAAAAGGGTACGTTAGTTTATTTATTATTTTCTTTGACTTTGGTTTTGGGTATTTTGACCGAGGGGTATATGGGCTTGGGTACTTTATTTGTGGATTGGTTTAATTGGGCTTGTAATATTATTATTGGACCAGGTTTGTTGATTAGATTTCAGATTTTTGGTAATAAAATTACAAGGACTAATTTTTTATTTTACTAAAATCCAAGGGCTAATCATGTAATAATTCCATAGTAGAATCCAAGGGCTGAACTTGACAAACTTTGATTCTTCAAGGATTATTTTTGACAATGCAAGCTCAAATATGAAAAATGCTTTCCCGGCTCCGGCTTTTTACGCTCTTTCCATTCTCGTGCTCGTGATTGTCGATTTTCCATGATTTTTTGTCTTTTTCTTAAATATCCGTACCTGCATAATCACAAACGCAAAAACACAACATGTTTGGCATAATTGGTTAGTTTTTGATCATTTGAGTCCGGTTTTGGTCTTATAAAAGGTGTGTAAATTAGTACACACCAAAATCCCCCCGACTAAGGTATTGCCGTGTCCTCACGCAATGTGATCAATTCACGCTTTTGGGATAAATAATTTCAAAACTCTTTTTACTAACTTTGAAAAGTAGCAAGGAGGTTCGAAAGAAGTAATAAAATCATTTATTCCCGAAAATGCTCCGTTTTCCAAAATTTTCCTTTTATTCCTTTATTCCACTTACACTTCTGTTTTTGTACTTTTCATGCTTCATACTTGTGACGGTTTGTTGAACTTTCATTATTTTGCAACAATTTTTAGGGTCGACGAGTAGAAATACTTCGATTTAAGAAGTGACCATACGGATAAAAATCGTTATCCTTGATTTTTCACGAGTCCCCAAACTAAGCGTACAAACGAGATCACAGCTTATCTACAAGTTAGATGCTAACACTACTCATAAAAGTTACTTGTGGAAACTCCTTACTCCCATTTCCTAGGTTTTGTATCTCAATATTTTATTTTGTTGAGAAATGAATTGCTTCATATTTTCTCGTTTCAATAAGTTTTAGTCCGATAGTGATACCTAAGTTAAAACGATAAGTAGTTATTCATTTTCTCTTAAGAACCACTGCAATAGAAATTCGGTCAACATCAAGGAATTTTGGGTACATACAATATCTGAAATATAAGTTGCGGAGTACTACACGAGCACCTCATGTGATTGATTACTAATCAAAAACATGCACCTCACACGCCAACAATTTATTTACATTCAAGCTCTTATCATAACTTTCGACTTTCACTTTTTTCATTTTTCACTTTTTTTTACTTTTCTCATACTTTTCATTTTTTTCTTTCTTTGACTTTTTTTCTCATAACATCTATGGAAGCTTATCGGGTAGCTCCAAAACCACATAGATAATCAACTTTTGACTTTTGATTTTTTCACTTTTTTGCTCTTATTTTTGATGTTCCTTGATATGTACCCAACTTCTAAAGCAAATAATTTCTTAAGAAAACAAAGAACTAAATATTATTCAAACCGAAATACTACTAATTAACCTAGAACATCTATTATATATTGGTGACGTATCTGATGGGAGTAAAAAGCCACAAGTACCTCTCATGAGCTCTAAAGAGAACCACTACTCCATGTTTAACATCTAACTTCTAAATAAGCTCTATCATTTCTCGCTCTTCGCAATTTAAGATTCCAAGTAATGAAACCAGCGAATACTTAGCCGATAATCAGCCACGCATATATAAAGTCAGTTACGGAAACTTGCAAATTCTAGAAGAAGAATTCGCGTTTTCTAGCTCCTGATGTAAAAGACTAGCGAAAGCTTTTAAGCTGCGCACGTATAAAGTCAAGTACGGGAACTTGCAGATTCTTAAGAAAGAATTCGCATTTTATAGCTCCTTGTGTACAAGACTAGCACAAGCTTATGTGATTATCATTGGTTATGGGAACAAACTAGGGCTCAACACGCCCGGTCAAGTCAAAATATTTATTCCTACTCTCGCCAGCAAGAAAGTCAACAAGGTGTCAAAACACTTATTCAAACTTTATTATATTTTTGCACAACTTTTTCTCATCTTTTTCTCATTTTTTTGTGCTTTTCATGACATTTTCATTAAAATTTTTGAAATTTTCAATTTTTTCAATTTTTTATTTTTGGTGGAAAAACGGAGTTGCGAGAGTTCACAGCAAAGTGCAAGGCAAAAATCAGATCGTAAGATCACCCCCCCCCCCCCCCAGACTAAAACAAAACATTGTCCTCAATGTTTAAAAGGCAAGGGTTCTCCTACATAAATCTAAAGCCGTTTATTAATTATGCCAAAAGATAAATGTTAGTCGATAAGATTAGGATATATTGGATAAGCAACGGATGATGAAACTCGGGTGGAGAAAAGCAAAACCACGAGCACGAGAGTCTTCATTATTCTGGCAAATCCTGGACATTCACAACAACAAGCACAAAACACGAGAAAGTGGAAGAGGTAGCCCTCCTCACGTCACGTTAATAAGAAAATAGAAATTTAAGAAGATGAATGATAAGCATGGGGTGCCTCCCACGAAGCGCTTGTTTTTGTTCACCGAGTCACATGAGCTTGACTCGATCCCTGAATTAATTCGTCCTTGGGGAGAGCAGATAGAACGGACACTTGGCAAAAGAGATAGAGATGCCCGGATCAAATATGGTGTCCTCACTCCCGGTGGAGTGGAAAGAAGAAATGGTGGGATAAGAAAAGAACGGTTGAAACACTCGGATGACAAAAGCAAATTCAAGTTCAGAAACCTCGTCCACCATTTTAAAAATATTCTCATTCGTACCGGAAAAAACTTCATCGGGTGGTTTCGCAGGTGGATGAGAAGAAAGCAAATCGGAAGAAATATCATTCTCGTCATTCTCAATACCCGGTGGTATCGAGTCATCCGCAGCAGGAAATATATCGACATCCTCTAAAAGAGGGTTGAGTAACGGATTATCGGAAATAGGTAAAAAGTCGATCTCAAAGTGAAAACACTCATAATCCGGAAGAGTGATATCGGCATTAATAGTGGGACTGCCACTACTCGTCTCTTCAAATCGAAAAATTTCAAGCTCGGGTAAGAAATCACTATCCATATCGGGGATAGGAGAAGAAGTCGGTGGATCATTCAATGCCTCAATACGAGAAATAAGAAGATTGACATTCAACAATGTTTCACGTAAAGCTTCATCTTGTATTTCCGTATCAACATCTTCTTCATTCTCTCCTTCTAAGCTTATGAGCTCAGAAGGTTCTTCATCAACATAATCGATTTCTCCACAAGATATAAAATCATCATCGTCAGAATCGGAGAATATTCCAACACAATTTTCATTAAACGGTATATCATTCGTATCAACATGATTATCAAGACGATTATTTTCAACATTGTTAGAAATCTCCTCGGACTCACTTGGGATTGGGACGAGGTTCTCAACACTAGACTTATTGAATTCGTCCGATTCCGTTGCCAGAATAGTGTTAAGATGCTCGTCCCCCATTGTAAGAGAGTCCTCGGGTTCTACGGGAGGAAAGATAGATTCTTTTTGAGGATTAAGAACGATTGTAATCGTGGAATCATCATCATCGTACATACAACACTCACAAAATTGAGCTTTTCTTTCTTCGGCAAGAAGTTCTTCCATCGATTTCACATGAGGCTCGGGAGTATGCGTATAACGATTAGCCACCATTTCATTTAACGTCTCAATAATGGATTTAATTTCAAAAATTTGATTAGTAAATTCAGAAGTTTGTGGGGGTTTGTTAAAACCATAAGAATTGTAATATGAATTCGGCTCATAAAAATTTTCAGACGATCCCCCACAATGTTCAAAATTTGATGTATTTTGAAATGAATTATTATTGGAATACGGGTCTTGCTCATAAGTGTTTTGATAAAGAGGATTGAAATCATTTTGAGGATAATTATCAAAACTCGGATCGTAAGCGTAAGACGTGTCAGCACTCGGGGCATAGCACATACAATTAGCGTATCCACATTCATTACAAAAACATTGCCCACAAGGCACTCCTTCTTCGGAAGGGTTTCCACAATTATAGCATTTAAACGAAGATGGTGGTGGTGTATAGTAATCGGGAACGTTTGACGGATTGTTGAACGATCTTCGATCATATGCGGGAGAATTACAATTCCAACAAACGCCATCATAAATATCATTACCACATTGGTCGCACGTACACCACACACACAACCCTCCGAAAAACGGTTCTCCACAATTAACACAAAACGGATCCATAAGAATTAAACATGAGAGGGTTTGAGAAGAAGAATCAAATTTTAGAGGATAAAAAGATTATTTTTGTTTTTGATTTTTTAATTTTTATGTTTTATAGAAAATATTTACAAGATAGAGGAAGGCTTATCAAAACACGATTTTTCAAAACGAATATTCAAAAATTCACTTCGACCTTCCCCGGTAGCGGCGCCATTTTTGATATTGCCGTTTTATAGTATATAATTATTCCGAAGAAATACTCGTGAAAGTATTTCCCGGGTCGTTTTCCCAACGAAGGTAGAATGGAGTCTTGAATTGTCGAATCGCAAAATCGAGTCGTGAAAAGTGGTAAAGTGAAAAATATGATTTTGGAATTCAAATTAAGATAAGAAATAATGAAATAACCAGAATGTACAAGATATATATGCACAGATGTTAAAAATGTAAAAACGGAATTGCAAACGTGAAAATAAACGTAACGTACAAAATTAAACGCGACTTTTATTCTCAAAATGAACCTACAAGTGTAAAACAATTTTCTAAAAATCTTAAACTAATAAAAAGGATTTTAAGAAAAAGAAAAATATTTTTTTTACTTTTTATTTATTTTCTATTTATTGAATTAAAAAGTAATTAAAAATAAAAGAAAATGTGAAAAATAAAGTGGAAAAATGAAAATTTAATTCTAAAAATTCTAAAATATTATAAAAGAATTTCTAAAAATATTTTTGTATTTTTCAAGGCTTTTTCTGATTTTTTTTTTTTTTGGATTTTTGTTATTAAAATGTATTAAAAATTGATTAAAAACTAAAATTTAATGAGAAAAATACTAAATTAAGCTAGAAAAATTTGAAAAAATTCTGGAAAATCTAAAATATTATTCTAATACTAGGAAAAATAAGAAAGTTTAAATAAGCCCACTATTAAGCAGTTTGGACACAATAAGCAGTTTGAATAATCACTTAGAATAAGCACTTCTACATAAAATCGCACGAAAAGCTTAGGGAATGTCTAATGGACCTAAACAAACTTAATGCAGCTCAAAAATCTTAAATAAGCCTTGCCCGTAAGCCAGAAAGCTCAGCCGCATGTCCTATGTTACTATAGCAAAAAGTGTGTAAACCATCAACTTGCAGGCACAAATAAGCAGTCTAAATAAGCTCTAATACACCAATTAAGCACAAACACTTAAAGATAAGCTGGTAAAGAACATGAAAACAAAATTTCAGACCAAAAGGAGCTTATTATGACCTTCTAAGCTAGCTTGATAAGTGGCTGTTTGGGACAGATAATAACTGATGGTGAAGGGGACGAATCAGTAGAATGGAGCTAGTTTGAGCTACCTAAAAAGCTAGAATAAACTACATAAACAGGCTATAAGGCTAAAACATGCATTAAGTACCTACCAAACTACTCAAATACCAAATCTCAACCAAAAAACTTAAATAAACAAGCTGAAAATGAGATATCAATATGGCTAGTAGAGACAGATTTACGACAACAATTCTTGTTAGCAGCACTCAAATAAATGTATCAAAACAAGTTCTAAACGTTGAAACAAGCATAAGCATGTAAAGTCTAAACTATAATCTAAATGTCAAACATAAATCTCAACCTAAATTCTACTAGAGCTATCCTAAATTAAGCAATTTTAAACTAATAAGCCATTCTAAAGTAGCAAATAAGCAAATGACCAAAAACAAGTAACCTATTATAACTGATATGCTACACAGCCTATGGGGTAACTTTAAGCTAAGATTAAAGTGAGTAAAAGGAAAAGAAAAAAAAAAACCTAAGCTGAGAGATTAAGTATGCTGATGCAATATGGAACAATGAGTGAAAATGGATATTACAACTAAGAAACTTGGAACCAGAAATTACAATCATGTAATTGCAGCAATTATGAAGCATAAACTAATTCCAATATGCAACCTAATCTAAGTCAACAAATTTAATCTATATAAAAAAAATAGTTTTAAACTAAAAACTTTGGAAGACTAATTTGAAATCTGTTACACTACTAGCAACCACCAAAAATCACTTTAAAACTTCAACTGAATTTAAAATAAAGCTAAGGGAAATTCAGATAAAGTCCTAAACAAACTTTTGATCACAGAAGTCAATTAGATCCAAACACTCTTGTAACCTGCTACTTGCACTACAGCTGTGATCTAAAACTTAAATTCTCAACTAACAATGATCAACCTCAATTACTAAATAGCTACTTACTTCAAATCAACAACAATAATCCAATACTATTCACTACTCTACAATATCACAGATTCAAGAAATAATGAGCAAATATGAAACAGTCAAATGAATCTCAGCAATACTATAACAATAAAACTCAAGCAATATTATTCCTACTAAAGATAAAACAAGATATATCAATGGAACAGTAGAAAATTCAGCTAACAGATCTAAACTAAAACTTATGATTAGATGTGAAAATTGAAACTGAAACTTACAAAAGCTCTTCCCCTCAGCTAGAACAGAGGGGATTCACAGAAGCCTATCTCTAGATAGGCCAAGCTCATCCAAGGCTAGCTTGAACTATCAACAACACCATGAATTTCTACCCAAATCTGCCTCAGTTGACTATCGTTGACCAACAAGCTTATGAACAAATAGAATGAACACAAATCTAACAGAAGCTTTTTAAAACTGATATGAGATTAAATGAAACTAAAACAAGCTTAATTCAAAGCTAAATTCAACAAAACTTTTTTATTTTTATTTTTTTTAATTATTTTCTAATTTAAATGAAAACTTTTGAATGCAATAAAACTAGATTAACATGAAATAGTAATGAAAAATGTTTTTTAACTAAGAAACTAATGAAAATCATAGAGAATATAAGCTAAAACAATTAACTGAAAGTAAAATAGCAGAAATTATTAAAGCTAAAAATGGATTTCATTAAAAGTAAATCATTACAATTGAAAGTAAAATTACAATTAAAGCTGAGAAATAAAATTGGCAGAGTTTGGCTACTCCAAACTCCACACTCTAATCAGCTAACCTACATCTCTATTTATAGGAGGAGAGTGAGGTTTGGGGTCTGAATGCCATGCTGGCAATCCACCACTCATCTGTGCTTCTTCAGTCCCTTTGATCACCCTTGGATTGCTTTTGTGTTTCTTTATTCTAACCACAGCCCTTGGATCAGGATATGATGCGTGGCCTGTCCAATCTCATTCTGACATCTGTCCCAATCGTGTGCTATATTCTCTGTCCTTGTCAGAGCATCTAGAAGGCGATTCCAATGAGAAGAATGATGTGTTACACCCACTAATACTCTGCCATGTGTCCACTCGTGCAACTATACTCCTTCTGACATATCCTGAGTACGTGACCAAGCTTCAATAAGTCCTAATTATTGGCTAATCATGGTTTGGTTGAGTGTAAGTGAACCATTTGAGTAATGGTATTGAACTAGGGTTCATGGCTCTTTGAGATTTCTGGGTTTGTGGTAAAAAGAGGGAAAAAGGGTACGTTAGTTTATTTATTATTTTCTTTGACTTTGGTTTTGGGCATTTTGACCGAGGGGTATATGGGCTTGGGTACTTTATTTGTGGATTGGTTTAATTGGGCTTGTAATATTATTATTGGACCAGGTTTGTTGATTAGATTTCAGATTTTTGGTAATAAAATTACAAGGACTAATTTTTTATTTTACTAAAATCCAAGGGCTAATCATGTAATAATTCCATAGTAGAATCCAAGGGCTGAACTTGACAAACTTTGATTCTTCAAGGATTATTTTTGACAATGCAAGCTCAAATATGAAAAATGCTTTCCCGGCTCCGGCTTTTTACGCTCTTTCCATTCTCGTGCTCGTGATTGTCGATTTTCCATGATTTTTTTGTCTTTTTCTTAAATATCCGTACCTGCATAATCACAAACGCAAAAACACAACATGTTTGGCATAATTGGTTAGTTTTTGATCATTTGAGTCCGGTTTTGGTCTTATAAAAGGTGTGTAAATTAGTACACACCACCCCGTTTCTCTTGTATTCCCAGAAAAACAAAACCGAAACTATCCTCTCTTACTACAACAACAACGAAAACTAACCAACACACCCAAATCCTTAATTACTACACTAAAACTAAAATTAAAGGTTTCAAATTCAAAGATCATCAATCACTCTTGCATCTTAATCATCAATTGTAAGTTAATTTCATCTATCTTTTCCTTAAGTCTAAATTAAGGTTCATTAGAGCATGAAATCTAAAATTGGGGATTTTCAATTCCTTATGGAATTAACTATAATTAACACTAAATCTAAACAATGTACTACTAATAACACTTACCTAGATTTAAGAATTGGTCAATTAAGTGGGTTTTGAAATATGTCAAAAATATGATAATCCCCAATTCGAATGTGTTGTTGTTAATCATCTTTAGGAACATAACAAAAATGTAATCATGCATTGTTAATACATATAAAAAACGTTTTCTCAACCATGCAACGAAATTGATCAAGGTTTTTGAAATTAATATGATTTTTGAACTTAATGAAATAAAAATAATGTTTGGTTCAAGCACATAAAATTGGTCAAGATAATCACAATTTCATTTTGCATCATATAAGAATTTTGCTAAATATGTATTTCTTTATAGGTGAAAAAAGGCCTAAACCCACCTGTATCGCTCATCAACGAACTCGCAAGTATATTCCTATACTTTCTAATCAATATACTCCTCTACTTTCACACAATTTCCAATGTATTGAAACTCGTTGAATTCATGAGCGGCGAGTAGTTTTTCTGAACTTTGAAAACATAAACTATCTCAATGCTATGCACGGACTCGCTAAACTTGATTGTCTTTTCAAAATTAATGAGCAAATTGTTCCTCGTTTCGTTCTTAAGTTTTATAGTCAACTTAGTTTGAGCGCCGAGTTCGAATTTGAACTTCATGTTTAATTCGTAATTAAAGACAAACTTTTGTCCCATCCTCTTCCCGAGTTTGCTCGAATCCTCAGAGTTCCCACCGAAGGGCATTGCTCATTCACTGATGAATGGAGCCTTGATGCTCTAGCTAAGAGCACCCCTAAGCGTGGAAAATACTCCACCACTCCTCCTACTCCAATTGAGATCAAATCTTTTATTCAAAAACCGCGAACCTCACCCATCACTCGAACCCATAAAGGAGTCAAAACTTTTGTTGAAGAAAATAAATTCTTAACCAAAGAAATGACTGATAACATTAAAACTTTGGAAGAAATTGTTCGTGAAAATTCTTTCTGTCTCGGTGGCAACAGGGATCATGTTCCCGCTTGTCTTGGTCATATGCTTTACTGTATTACTACTTCCACACCATACAATCTTACATTCTTTTTTGTTAAGAGAATGGAGTTTGTCGTCAAAAAGGCGAAGATGAACTTGCCCTATGGCATGTTATTGACTCATCTTTATAATCGTGTCATGGATGATTTTCCCAACCTTAAGTCGGAAGATTATCTAGTCTATGATCGTGTCATGTTTCCGCTCACTCAACATATTGAGCGTAAAACAAGGTCAGATTTTGGTTCTAAAAGATCCTTTCATCCTGAGTCGTCCTCCGGTGTCTCATCCTCTCATCATATAGATGACGATGAAAATGTCCATAGCTCAAATGCTAGTACTTCCTTTCCATCCATCCTTCTCAAAACTTTGACAAATGCCCTTCCACAATTTCCTCAAAACCTTGAATCACAAGATCAATCCGTGATAACTCTTCTTACTCAAATACGAGATGAGCAACAAAAAGGATTCAAGTCTATCAAGAGCTTCTTGAAGAAAAAGAAGAAGTAAATGACTTGCATTGTTATGTGTAATGATCTTTATTTTTTTTAGGTGTATTATGGATATTTGATGCGTAGGGATTGCACCAGGCTTTACCTCTCGAGGGATCTCGAGAAGCTTACAACCCCCACCAGGCAGTGTACCTGATCGATGTAGTATAATATAATGACAAGTACCGGGGGATTGATCGTTCAGCTAGGAATATTGTCGCTAGGATTAGAAAACCTAAATATTAGGTCTAGAGATGAGGGATGATTCTTTTTGTATTTTTTTAGTTTTTTTAAAAGCAATTAAAAATCTTGGGTTTGAAGGAGTTGGGCGGAATTAGTTGCTAGTCAACTAACCCAATTACTAAGATGCAATCAAAATAAAATACTAGAAATGAAAATAAACTAAATTATACTAAAGGTGTGAGCAATATATGGAGAATTGTGTTTACTTAGATTTCACTACTCTCTAGATATCTTTTACATATTTAATTACTTGTTACAGTTGCGTGGATGACGGATTGTATTCCTTAATACCATTCATGGGGTGGCGTACTTACTTCCCCAATCCTATAAGCTCCTACTTCACTCCTATGTCGAGCCGGCTAAGAAGCTCCTAACATGGGATCATTAGAATTTGCTCATGCATTAAATACAACCAATAAAACCTAGTACACATCGGTTCATGTTTCCTAAGACGTTCAAGCATGTTACACAATGGAGATCTGCCAGTTTTCTTAAGCCTAACATTGAAATCATTCATCCAATACAACTATAAACAAGTAATCAACACATAATTAACATCTAGGTTTCATTACATCTAAGCAAACACATGATAGATCTAGCCTAGCATGTTGAAATCAAGACAAGCAGAAGATATATTCAAGCAACACATAGACATATTGATTGAATTGAAAGAAGACTTAACTTAATTGAACATGAAAGGATTCAAGGGGTGAAAACCCTTGAAAATACTGTAAAATACGACATAGGGTTTACAAAGTTCGGCCCTAGTATTCTCCACACAAGTTCTCTCTTTAATGAATGAAAAATAGAAAACTATATATAGATTCTGATAGGTGACGGCGTCAAGAACAAATTTCTGACGCCGTTATCTCGCCGCCAAATAGTTTCTCGGACTGCCTAGATCTGGGTTTGACGCCGTCATGTGTATTCCAATTGTAGGCCGTCACAACATTAACTCTTGACGCCCTTCTTGTGACGCCTTCAGGTTTTCACTGGGTCGTCACGGATTTTACTCTTGACGCCGTCAGGATTTTCTTCTTGACGCCGTCAGGTACTGTTCTCAGCATGGAAAATTAAGTCTTTGCTGTTTTCTTCACTTTTATGCTCCAAAAACTTCCAAAATGCCTTCTTTTCCAGAATTCACTCCCAAAGTACCTAAAATCACAAAAGGAACGATTTAGGGAAATATTAGATCAAATAAATTCAATTCCGGGCTTAAATGAGCCCTTAAAAGTGGTTCATTTTTCGCCTCATCAATATTTATACTTATGAACATGTATGAGATCTCTTGACTTGCTTAACTTTGATTACATTATGTCTTATTAAATGTTATTTAGTAATCATTTGAATGATCCTTAAGTTTGATCTTGC
Organism: Artemisia argyi; assembly: GCA_030686995.1. Taxonomy (NCBI): domain Eukaryota; kingdom Viridiplantae; phylum Streptophyta; class Magnoliopsida; order Asterales; family Asteraceae; genus Artemisia; species Artemisia argyi. The sequence continues at coordinate 52,179,793 of CM060685.1, forward strand.
TTGAGTATATCTATATAGTTTAGCTGAGGTTTGAACTGTTGGAAATAAATGTTACTTGCAGGATTGCAAAAATGAAATACTAGGCAGAAATCTGGCAACCTACTGCCGACAGTCCCCCAGATCATATGATGGTCCCTGATAAATAAAGGACCGTCCTATATTTAATGGATCATCCATCATGGGTCACGGATTTTTACAATGTTTCTCATTTTCTACAATCATAACCCTATTGCATGCTTATCCTCACCATTTCCATGTTTAGTTAAACAAATATATGTGCCATAGTATGTTTAATGCATGCTTTTCCAAAATGTAATACACATTTGATTATTTAAACCTTAATCATCCTCTTCTTCTTGATCATCACCTTTCTTCTTCACCTCTACTTCATTCTTCACTATGGGCTCTTCTTCAACCTCATTGTTTCTCCCAAACAAAAGGCCTAAAATCACTATCATACCACCACAAACCAACTTCATTGACCTTACTCAAGAAGACACAACTCCCTCTCCAAAATCTCCACCACCATCATCTCCTCAAGCACCTAGTGCACCTCTCAAAACACCCTCAACCAAAGGCACTTCATCATCCTCTTCAAGGCCTAACTCATCTCCATTTTCTTCATTTATCAAAAATTTGTCACCCTTGCTCACCCACTCTAGCTCGGGGGCATATACATCATTTGTGAGCAACTTGTTACCTTCTTTTACCACTCCCAACTCTCCAATTCCACCAAATACCTCCACCACCATCTCCAATCATGGGTTTTCACATTGTATACAACTTTGTGAATAACCACACCATGGGTTGTGCTTGTTGCCTTCACAACTTCAACCTCATTTTTTCCCTAATAGGTGAACTTCACTACATGTTTGGTCACATTGAGTATCTTCTCTCTCAACCCAATGTGCAACCAACTCCTCTTGCAACAATGCCGCCCTCCTCTCCATCTTATTCTCCACCTTCTAACTAAGCATCTCTACATGTTTAGTTAAGAATAACCAAATTAGTATCTTTTGGGCCAAGCATGATCTAGGAATGTGTTATGAGCAATATAGAGATCAACTGGGACAATTAATTTGTTAGGTGAATTGGTTACAATGATAATTAAATAATGTTGCTTTCTACTTTGTGTAAGAATATAGTTGACCCAATTTAATGAAAGCAATAAATATGGATAATGAGAAATATAGAAACTTAAACTAATCAGATGAATGAAAGAGAAATGATATAGTACCTATTTTGTAACTCAATAATAAATGAACTATAAATTGATAATAAAAAACTTTGGAGAAGAAAGAAAAAGAAAACAAAAAAAACACGTGTATTGGAGGAAAAGGACAAAAAAAAAAGAAAAAAAAAACACGACAGGCATCCAATCTTTCTTGTTTCTATTTTTTTTTTTTTTTTTTCCATTTTAGTTAAAAGAAGCATAGAATGGGAATACTAGATAAAAACAAGCATAGGTTTTGAAGAGTTTTAAAAAGTAAGCATAGAAAGGGAAAAAAAAACCTCTAAGGCTAGGGGAGTCCACTCGAACAAGGTTGCCTCATTTCCCTCTGCGCTAAGCCTAGAAGGCAAGAAAACACTAAATTCACCTTACACCTCAGCGCCACCTCAACTTTCTCTCCTCTCACTTCCCCTCAACCCACTCACTTAGTTGTGGGCAAGGAACCACTATATTCACCTTAACTCCTTTTTTCTTACTTACAAAATTAAGAGTAATGCGTATAACTGTTTGTTCAATATTTTAGATGGAATATGTGATGTGTTATATGAACCTAAGATTAAAGCGTTGAATATGTTTTATAGTATTTGATGTGTATGTGATATAAGTCCATAGCGGACTAGGTGTGTTTAAGTGTTAAGATCATCGTGCACCTTTGATAGTGCCGGTGATCATTATGTGAATGTGTTATAGTACCAATAGCTAGAAGTAATTGGATACACTAAGTTGTAAAATGGTTTATAGAAAACTTGAATAGAAACGAATGTGTATGACTTGTGTTGTATTAATAACCAACTTATGGTCTCATTGGTACTTCGTGTCTAGTGAATGACCGTAAATGTAGTATTGGAGACGAGATAATATAATAGTGAGTGATGCAGGAGTTCTGACCAAGTTTTAATATTTATAGTTGTCTCGTCTACCTATGGTCTACCTTATGCACTCACGAGCAGTGTACCCGGTCTTGTGTAGTGTAGTAATCGGTAAATCCGAGGTCATCTCAAGAGCTATGCGTGTGGATTCTAACTTAAGTCTATGTCATGTTTTAAAAGAGGTTTTGAGTTGTTTGATTAATTAAACTAATTAACATGTATGAAATGATGAAAGTAAATTGAGTAGAATTCAATAGGGAGAAAGTGTACTAGCCTAGTTATCCTTCATATAATGCAATGACTATGTTTTCTAATTAAGCTTCCTATCGCTTCAAGTGGGGCATAAGATTCACTAGACTCCTTTGGTCAATTCCTCTAACCTATATCCCGAGAATCCTACTCCGATATCATAGGTCTGATCCTTAGTGATTATCAGAGCTTGCAGGGAGACTAGTTCAAGTCATTAAATGTCCCCACATTCTAGATTTATTCTTTGCGTAATCCGGCCTCTCGGATCTTAGACCACACATCTAACTTCTTAAGTTCATCCAATACGGAAGGTGATCCTTTTGTCAATTCGCGCGCAAGGAATTCGTAGTCCTATGGTCAATTCTTACCAACCCTCGCAACCTACTACTCTAGGGTCCTATGGTCAATTCTCCTAGTGCAATAAGTACAACCGTTCTTCAGAACAACCGAAGCTAGAGGATCTTACAAAAAAGTAAGTATGCAAACACTAGAGGCTATAATAAAAGCGCGAAAATATAATCATAGCAATAAATGAATCATAACTAGGCTAGCACCAAAGGTGCTTAGCCGATCATATTGAAAAGTACAGAAGATTCAATGTTTTGCATGGTAATGAAACACATGGAATCGTAAATGTAAAATGAATATAAACTGCTAAAACTTATTGATGTTATGTCGTGATCTCTCCCTTAGAAAATGCTCTGTATGCTGTTGGAGATCCTCCTTGTGGAACCCTACTTCGTTCTCTGACTTTTGGTTGTGTGAAAGATGTCTAAATTGCAGAAAATAGGGTTTGTATTTATAGGCCCGACAAAGCTACGACATAACATCTAGGTATGGTTACGCCGTAACTAGTGATCTTATCCGTTTAGTGATATTTACGGCGTATTACAGCGTAATCTTGATGGATAGTTACGCTGTAATCTTCTTACGCTGACAATTACATCGTAATCTTCTTGCTAGTTACATTGTAATCTCTTCAATCACTTCAATCAACATTCTGTATAATTTTTACGCCGTAACCTCTTGCATAGGTTATGGCGTAACCTTAATAGTCATGAAATTCATCTAAGTCTTTAAATTGTTACGACTTATTCTCTTGTGGTAGTTACGCCGAATCTTTGATTTACGTTGACTTGGTCTTCGTGTATAAATCCTTAGCTACAGCGTAAGTGGGGAGTGGAGCTATGCCGTAACTTCTTCAAAGCTAGCATACTAAAGTGTGTATTATCTTAAGTACTTTTCCAATTCCGCGTCTCTTTTGCTCCTATGCTTATATACAACATGGAAATGAAATATAAAGAAATCAAAGTATATATCCATATAAAACAATACAAATAATGAGCATATTAAGGGAAATTGACACTAAAATATCAGGATTATTTGATGTCATCAAATATCCCCCCCCCCCCCCACTTAAACTCTACTTGCCCTCAAGTACACCTTATTAGAATCATTTCTAAAAGATATCCCCCAAGTTACTTGGGAAATATGAGATTAAAAATTTCCTATGTTAGAATTTTCAAAGCCGAACACCTTACGAAACAAGAAACAAACACTCGTACTCTCCCTAATCTAAGTGTAAATCTCGGGGTGATCACTCAACGCATAGTCATAGCATGTATTATATCATAGGCTTGGCGGTTACACATATCTCCACCACTAGAGCTAAGGTCAAAACAATCTTCAAATGCAATATTGGGTGAACAAGTTATAAGGCTAGGGTGTAGTGTCGTTACTAACATACTACGGGGAAGGCGACAAATACCGTTGATACGTGACCAAATACATGGCTAAGATACCAATGACTGCTCGATTTCCTTACCTAAGCATGATTCATGACTTAAGGGTAGGATAAGACATGCGATGCACATAAATGGTGAAAAATTGAAAAAATAAAAAAATAAGAAGCAAATAGTCTTAGCCTATAACCAAGTCGTTACCGTCTGTCGTCCATCCAAAATCCAAGCTTCAAGCTGCAAAAGCTGGAGCATTATGCAACAAGTAAGTGTGGCATTAGTAGACGTCATGATGAGCACACTACTAGGTCTTCATCAACATGTTGGTGTAAACATGTCACCAACTTCAAATCTTCATATGTGCTCGAAGTGGCCTTCTTGATACCATATATGATAAGCTCGTAACATAGTGCTTATAATAATGCACTATCAATACAAAACTGTAACTGTACATACACAAAATTAAATATTTTTTTTCTTTTTTCTTTCTTTTTTTTCCTTTTTTTCATAACTAATACAAAAATATGTCTTCGAGGTGAATCATATATGAGAAAATATGGGGGGGGGGGGGGGGGTCTTCAATGATCTTCAAATATATGTCTTCAACGTAGGCGTGATTCTTGAATCATTCTACTCGAACCTCAAACTTAAGCAACCGACAACTTCCCAATCATGAGCTAAGACTACACGGTAGGTTAAAGCGAATATATGTATCGAAAAAATATTTATAAGGTTATGAAACGAAAAGAATGGCTCGAAAGGGTGTATCTAAGGGTATCTTGCACTAAAGGTGAGTGCAACAAAAGGGTTTTAACACAGGGGTCGGATAGTCAAGGTGACTAATCGATAAGAGCACACAAGTATATACACATATGGCTATTTAGGTGTTAATCATAAAATATTGCTTTCTCGAATTGTTTCTTCTAAATGTATCAAGCTAACTCGACACACTACTCGTCTCTGGGCTCGAAATGATGTAAAGGCCAACTTCTAAAGTTTACATACTACTGGCACACTCACTATTTGGTGGATTTGAGGTAAATAAGGGGAAATGGAAAGGATAAATCTCTGATGAGTGTCTAAATACTCATCATTTTATACTAATCTGAGCTGCCAAAACATACAAAAACACTCAAATATGTATCAAAATACTTAAAATATCTTAGAGGTGTGTTTTATATGTTTCAAATACAAAATATGCAAAAACAGATGAAAAACGTACAAAGTTTGCATAATTGGCAGTTTCAGTCCCTCAAGTTTCATAAATTGGCAAAACTAGTCCCTGGTTATTCTAAAAACATGAAAAAGTCACCAAAGGTCCTTTTTAATCATAAAGTTACATATTTAGTCCTTTGGTGCAAAGTTTCATAAAATTACAAGTTTAGTCCCTCAACTTTGAAAATTGACATAAATGGTCCCTGGGATGTAAAAACTTTGAGAAATTCAATTTTGGTCCTTGTACTAATAATCTTTTGCAGGAATGGTCCTTGGTGATAAGTTTGGTGGAATTACATAATCAGTCCCTGAAAGTTTGGTGAATTGACAAAAATAGTCCCCGGGTATTTCAAAAATGAAATATATCAAAAATACCCTTATACTATTCATCCTTGTCAAGTTTGGTCCCTGTGAGAACTTTGGTAAACTTACTAAACCAGCCCCTCAACTTTACCTAATTTACAAAAATGGTCCTTGTAATTTATAAACAAAACAACCAAACCGGGCCCTAAGTTATTTAACTAATCCAAACACTAAACCCAAAACAAAACCAACCCACCCAAAACCCTTGGCCCAACAGATCTGGCCCAACCTTGTTTATAAATAAAATAGCGGGGTCAAACCCCACTTAAACCCCGGTCAAACCAAACCAAAACCACCCCTTATCCCTCCATTTCACCTTCTCCCTCACAGACACAAACCTTTACCACTGAGTCACCAATACCACTCAATACCCACAGTATTTCACCTCCAAATCACCACCACCTACTCTAAACTTGTCCCCTCCACCTCTCAGGGTGAACAAGGTGCATTAATTGCAAGAAAAACTGCTATAAGCAACCTCTTAGACTTTTGGCGCCAAAAGTATATTCAAAGGCTGTGATCACTTCTGCAATATCAAAGGTCAAGATTAATGCTGGGATTTGACCAAGAAAGTGAGGGGAACTCAAAAAGTCATTATAAAGAGAAAAAGAAGCAGGGGATAAAATGATTAGAATAGCTTTAGTATAATTTAGACGTAGGTAGTGTAATTTCTATCTCAGTTGTAATTTTCAATTCAAATCAGTTGTACTAAGTTACTTTCATGTATTTCAATCTTTCAAAACCCTTTAATTATAATCTTGTTCCTTAAATTCGAATTTGGCAAATTTGAAGGAATTTGACAAATTCCTCTTAATTGTTAAATATTATTATTTCTGGTGCCATTAGACTCAAACAATCTCACTAATAAGTTATTTATAGTTTAGAAAGTGTTTAAAACTCTTTAATTAAAAGAAAATCAAAAATCATAAAAAATCAAATTAAATAGTTGAAAAATAAAAAAATAGTGTGTATGAAGATACAAGCAAGGAGCAGGGAGTATTTTGGAATTTCATGGTATTAATGCCTTATGGGAGGCTTTAGGAGGTGATTGTGGACCCTGGTTTATCAGTCTGTGCCTGGATCCATTTGTGAGTTCTATTTTCCATTTCTTTGAATGCTACTGTAGTATAGCCTAGCCTGGTGTGTTTTATGCTTGTTAGTTCATTCAGTGTATCATAGTCAATTTGCATCTTAAGAATTGGTGTTTTGTTCTCTAAACCTCTTTGGTTCAAATTATTAGAACCTAACTGTGTCAATTACCTCAAAATAGAATCTTAGGTGTTAGTTGTTCAAGACAGTGTTTCTGAGCTTAATTGATCTCATGTTATCATATTAGATTAGTATAATTCAGTTTCATATCTCAAAACATCATTCATCTTGAAAAACTCAAAACAGCTCAAGTATAAGGGGTGTTTGGTTCAGTGGATCCCAAGTGTTCTACTGAGTTTTTGCCATTACCATTTATTAGAATATGTTTAATTAAGTTGCAATAGGTCATATAAATCATAAAATAGGTGGATTCAAGGCAGAAAGTCAAAATGAGCCTTATGTCTCATTTCTGAGTTCACTGTTGTGAATTGAGGGGTTCAAATCCTCACAGTAGTTACATAAGTTGTTTATACCACTTAATTTAGTTTCATTTCCTCTTATAATATCATTTTTAGTGATCTAGGTTGGTTTAAAACTCATCAAAGTCAAAAGTTTAAGTTCAAGCAAAAGTCAACTTTACCCATTTTCAGATTTTTACAAAAGTTCCAGGATTTTTAGTGATTTGTGTATTTGCTTTCATGGATTGAAATCTGTTCCTATGTAAAGCCCCCCACCTCAACTTTGTCTTCCAACCCTTGTTATAATTTTAGGAATTTTGTGTGGGCCCCACCATCACCACAAACTTACATGCAGGGCAGATTACCTGCTCTGTCTCAGCAGCTACTCACCCACACCACCCACTTTGTGGTGGTTTTGTGACCACCACAGTGGGCCCCACACCTCCAAATCAGGTTCTCCCAACCCCCCTCCTGGTAGGCATGGGAAATTGACCAATGGGTTGACCTAGAAATCCCTGGGCCCCACTTGAATTGATCACAAAAAGCTGTCCCATTTCTGAGTTGATGAGTAGTTTGGAATAAGCTTATTCTTACTTATTGGCTTAACATGTGAGCTTATTTGTTCAATCATTGCATAATTATGTTCACTTAGCTTAGTTTAATCAGTTTTACCCATTGTGGGCCCCACACAAGCTGGTTCAAGCTCAATTCCTTGTTTGGTCAACTTTGGTCAACTGTTAGGGTTAGTAGCTTATATCTAGCTTATTAATAAGTTATAAAAATATTGTTTTTACAAAAGTTAGTTATATTTAGGTATAATTTAGTTTTATAAAAGAAAAATCCAGAAAATACAACATAAAAATAAGTGATAGTTTCTATTTAATTTAATTTAATTTTCATTTTCATTTTTAGATTTTAATTAAGTAAGTTGTGCTTTTATATTTTTATTAATTTCCTTTTAAGTTAAAGTAATTTTCATAATTTTCTCAGATTTTTGTTTTGTCATTTAGTATTTATTATAATTAATATTAGTTTATTTAGTAATTAATCAATAAATAAGTTATAAATAGCATAATTAATTTTTATATAGCAACACCTAGTTTTTATATTTTTTATAGCTTTTATAAGTTATAAAATGGCTTTATAAATTTTTTCATAATTTTCTAAGTCATTTTAGTATTATTTGTAATTTAAAATAGTTAAATTAGTTTAATTAATATAAATAGTTTTTAATTAATAGAAAATTCATAAAAAGACAAAAACATTTATTTTTATTTTTTATACTTTCTTCAAGTTCTAATTTAGGTTTAGAAATTATTTTTGCAAGTTTTTAGTTTAATTTGTATTGTTTATTATTTTTAGTTTTTATTTAAGTTAGTTTTAAATAAATAGTTAAATAGTTTTTATTTAAATAATTAATAATAAATAATATAATAATCTAAAAAATAGTTTTCTTTTTATTTAATTTTATTTTAAGTTTAAGTTTACAGGATTTTCATTTTTAACCCCTGTAGTTTATTTTTCTTAAAACTCACCTTTTTCTTAGTACGCAGTCGCGTCTGATTTTAAATTGGTGTACGTTTTAAACGTTTTAGATATCTAGGTTTTTCGTAATCGTTTTAATAGTTTATTTAAGTTATAAAACCCTAGTTTAAACACACACACACTTTTATACCCTTACCTGTTCACATTCACTAATCACATATTCGTTTTTAATACCATCACAACCTCGTTGGGACATTACGACCCGGGAAAACACTGTATTTCACGGAAGCATTTGCCTCAGCTGTTTGACTATTACAGTTGGCCATTCACAAGTGGTTGAGAAATAAAAGATAACTAGTTTGAGGCCAATCAAAATTTGGCGCCGCTGCCGGGGAGGTTGTGCGCTTATTTTAAACGATTTTGCGTATTAGTGATTCTGAATATACATCCATTGTATATTTACCATCTTTTATCCATATTTTTATAAAACAAAACACAAAAATACTCACCTTTACACCCCTACCTATTTGATTCTTCATTTCTCATCCCCAAAACCCTTTGATTCTACCTTCTTCCACTTATCTCATAATTGATTCTAATGGCATCTCTTGATGACGATTTCTTTAAACAAAGGGCCTGTAAAAGCAAAGTTGAAAAACTTATTGCCTTATCAAAGATATCAAGATGTCATGTTGATTATGATAGACCATCGATTCATATTCCCTCTCCAGTGAGGGAAATGGAACGAGAAACCGGGGTGACAAAGGACCTTGTACTTTCCTCTAACAATGAAAGTGCTGAATACGTCCAACCTACGGTTATCCAAGAATCTAAACTCACAATTGATCCTAACCTTTCACGGTTTACGGTTAAAAGTTTGTCAAGCAAACGTACAGAGCTTAGAGCAGTTACTGAAAAGAACGACTTACCCAATCTTCACATTTATCAAAAACAAAAACCCGAGACCATAACGGAAGTGGTGGAAATTCCTAGCTCTCAGAGCACACCACTTGTCCCACCTCCAGATTTTGTTCCTTGTGTCGGTTGTGGTGAGCCACTTTTCGGTTTTCCATGTCGTTGGTGTACATGTGTGCAATGTGGTAATGATATTCAAAACGGGAGTTGTTTGTTTTGTGGATCGAGTAATTTATTTGCTTATGATCCTAATCAAAACTCATTCAACGACTCCTCAAATTTTTCCAACTACCCATCACATTCATACGATCAAGAATCATATTATCCAAATCACAATGATGCTTCGTATCAAAATACACCAAACCAGACTCAACAGTTTAACTGTTGTGAGTATTGTGGTGGTGCACACTACAGTTCTGATTGTCAATCAGGAGACACGCTTGTCTATGAGCAGGTTCCTAATAACAATTATGACTCAAACACATACGACTTACAGCCACATCAGTTCAACTGTTGTGAGTACTGTGGAGGTCCACACTTTAGTTCTGATTGTCAAACAAGGAATCCATTTCCTTGTAACAATTACGACTATTCGTTTCAAGACCCACCTCCACAGTGCCAAATAATTCAAGCTACTCCTCACATCCAGCAAGACCCTTATATAGAGGTTCTTGAGAAACTCAAAGATCTTAAGGAGGAGTTGACTAATATGTCGTCTCACAATGCACCAAGTTCTTCTTGTGTATATTGTGGGGGTCCTCATAATGATGATCAATGTCAACCTTCCGGTTTTGACACATCCACACCCCCACAGTCTCCACTCACTCAATATTCTCATGATAAGTCTATCACGGAATTACTTGCTGAAAAACATGCTGCTAGAGACGAAAGAAGCATGGAAGAATTACTAGTCTTAGAACAAGCAGCTATAACACGTACCAAATTTCAAAATGCTGTTTTTCTCGATGAGGATGATGAAAGTGATAATACCTCATCATGTTCATCAGTTGAGACTCCTTCCATGCATATACAGGGAGAAAAGAATATAACTGAATCACCAGCAGTAGAAATAATGGAACTTGTAGACTCCATTACTGCTAGTCCTTCTCATCTCCCTGAGTATGATGTTATCACACCCGAGGTTCCCACTCACTCTCTGAACATGGGGGACGAGCATCTTGACACTGTTCCTGCAAAGGAATCGGACGAATTCATAAAGTCTAGTGTTGAGAACCTTGTCCCAATCCCAAGTGAGTCACAGGGAATTCTTGATCATGTGTGTGATATTCCTCCCCCTCTTGTCTTTCCAAATAATCATACTGAGATGTTCTCTGATTCTGATGAGAACTATTCTTTATCTTGTGGAGACATAAGTTATGTGGGGGAATTACCTTCTGAGCTTGTCAACTCAGAAGAAGAGAATGAGGAAGAAATAATCCAAGACGAAGCTCTTCGTTTTACATTATTAAATGCTAATCTTCTCATTTCTAGAATCGAGGCTTTTAATGAAAAGCCTATTTCATCTCCTATCCCCGTCAAGGATAGTGAGGTTTTGATCAATGATTCTATTCCTGAATTGCAAACGTTCCATTTTGATCTTTCGGGAGAGAAGATAAGTGGTATCACCACTTCTCATTCTTATAATTCTCTTCCCGTTTATGAATCATTTACTTTTGAGGAGTTCCCCAATGAACTCACTCAAATCAATCCCGAATACGAATCATTCACCTTTGAGGAGTTCTCTTGAGAACTCACTCATATCATATCTCCACCGGAGTATGATAACTTCTATTTTGATCTAGACATACCCATAATATGTCTTGATCAAACGAGCTTAAAAGAGGAGATTCATGAAACAATGAATTCTCCTATTGAAGATGAGGAGTTAATTATGATTTTCATCATGACTTTCTTTCTTTTCTTCATATATCCCGTGGCTTATCCTATTCTTCACTCATTCGGGAGTGAAGACATTATCTTTGATCCCGGCATTCTCATTTATAAATTATGAGCCGGGTACTTGTCTCGTCGGTGTGGAACTTTCACGTGCTTCAAATGTTTATCCAAACATCTTGAATGAAAGTCCGATTGAGATTGTCTCTTCCACTTACTTCCCTATAGATTTTTAAATTGCTTTTTCTCCAGGTCTGTTCAGGACTTCTTTATTACAGTTAGCCGTTCACAAGCGGTTAGCTTGCGTGATAAACCTGACAGATTGGGAGAAAAGGAATCAAATACGGGGTCGAGTCAAGCTAGTGACTCGGGAATCAAAAACATTAGCAAAAACATGGGTTTTCACCCGTGTGTACCACCCTAGTGTGGGGGAGATTCCCCACATGTTGTGTATATATATATATCTAAAAAAAAAAAATGTAAATATAGTGATAGCTTCTATTTAAGAAGTTTTATCTAAAAAAATAATAATTGTATGTATATACATCTTAAATAAAGGCTATGGAATATTTTTCTTCTTACGTTCTAAGTTTGGTTTAACACCCGGTACTTTGAATATTGAGGACAATATTCAGTTCTAAGTGTGGGGGGAGATTCGTTATTCTAACGAATTTAAACACATGTTCCATCAAGAACCCCCATTTTAGCCAAAATTTTAAAATTTTTTCTCACTTAGAACGCAATAAATGGTATCAATCCTCCATGTCTAACCCACAACAGGATTGGCTAATCCAGGAGCAAACGGTTCTTGGTAAAGATAACTCAAACCCGTTTATGGCTTGCAATTTACCAAAAATTGTATGGTTCCTCAAATCCCCATTATCCTCAAAAGCTAATGAGTTGGCTAGCCCACAAGATTATGGCTTGTGGTAAAGGCCGTGGAAAAACCATAATTGGTAATTAGCTCACCAAGATGTTGACTATTCCATCAAGAGTTGGCTAGTCCAGAAGCAAACGGCTTTTGGTAAAGACTAATCAAATCCGTTGACAGCTGGTGGTTTGCTCAAAATCACACGGTTATCAGGTGTGCCACAGTTCTTACACCTGGCTACTCCAGAAGTGATGGCTTTTGGTAAAGAGTTTTTCAAATCCATTAAGTTTTTCTCAATAGATTGCTAGGGACTAGCAATAGTTTAGTGTGGGGGATTGATGAGTGTCTAAATACTCATCATTTTATACTAATCTGAGCTGCCAAAACATACAAAAACACTCAAATATGTATCAAAATACTTAAAATATCTTAGAGGTGTGTTTTATATGTTTCAAATACAAAATATGCAAAAACAGATGAAAAACGTACAAAGTTTGCATAATTGGCAGTTTCAGTCCCTCAAGTTTCATAAATTGGCAAAACTAGTCCCTGGTTATTCTAAAAACATGAAAAAGTCACCAAAGGTCCTTTTTAATCATAAAGTTACATATTTAGTCCTTTGGTGCAAAGTTTCATAAAATTACAAGTTTAGTCCCTCAACTTTGAAAATTGACATAAATGGTCCCTGGGATGTAAAAACTTTGAGAAATTCAATTTTGGTCCTTGTACTAATAATCTTTTGCAGGAATGGTCCTTGGTGATAAGTTTGGTGGAATTACATAATCAGTCCCTGAAAGTTTGGTGAATTGACAAAAATAGTCCCCGGGTATTTCAAAAATGAAATATATCAAAAATACCCTTATACTATTCATCCTTGTCAAGTTTGGTCCCTGTGAGAACTTTGGTAAACTTACTAAACCAGCCCCTCAACTTTACCTAATTTACAAAAATGGTCCTTGTAATTTATAAACAAAACAACCAAACCGGGCCCTAAGTTATTTAACTAATCCAAACACTAAACCCAAAACAAAACCAACCTACCCAAAACCCTTGGCCCAACAGATCTGGCCCAACCTTGTTTATAAATAAAATAGCGGGGTCAAACCCCACTTAAACCCCGGTCAAACCAAACCAAAACCACCCCTTATCCCTCCATTTCACCTTCTCCCTCACAGACACAAACCTTTACCACTGAGTCACCAATACCACTCAATACCCACAGTATTTCACCTCCAAATCACCACCACCTACTCTAAACTTGTTCCCTCCACCTCTCAGGGTGAACAAGGTGCATTAATTGCAAGAAAAACAGCTATAAGCAACCTCTTGGACTTTTGGCACCAAAAGTATATTCAAAGGCTGTGATCACTTCTGCAATATCAAAGGTCAAGATTAATGCTGGGATTTGACCAAGAAAGTGAGGGGAACTCAAAAAGTCATTATAAAGAGAAAAAGAAGCAGGGGATAAAATGATTAGAATAGCTTTAGTATAATTTAGACGTAGGTAGTGTAATTTCTATCTCAGTTGTAATTTTCAATTCAAATCAGTTGTACTAAGTTACTTTCATGTATTTCAATCTTTCAAAACCCTTTAATTATAATCTTGTTCCTTAAATTCGAATTTGGCAAATTTGAAGGAATTTGACAAATTCCTCTTAATTGTTAAATATTATTATTTCTGGTGCCATTAGACTCAAACAATCTCACTAATAAGTTATTTATAGTTTAGAAAGTGTTTAAAACTCTTTAATTAAAAGAAAATCAAAAATCATAAAAAATCAAATTAAATAGTTGAAAAATAAAAAAATAGTGTGTATGAAGATACAAGCAAGGAGCAGGGAGTATTTTGGAATTTCATGGTATTAATGCCTTATGGGAGGCTTTAGGAGGTGATTGTGGACCCTGGTTTATCAGTCTGTGCCTGGATCCATTTGTGAGTTCTATTTTCCATTTCTTTGAATGCTACTGTAGTATAGCCTAGCCTGGTGTGTTTTATGCTTGTTAGTTCATTCAGTGTATCATAGTCAATTTGCATCTTAAGAATTGGTGTTTTGTTCTCTAAACCTCTTTGGTTCAAATTATTAGAACCTAACTGTGTCAATTACCTCAAAATAGAATCTTAGGTGTTAGTTGTTCAAGACAGTGTTTCTGAGCTTAATTGATCTCATGTTATCATATTAGATTAGTATAATTCAGTTTCATATCTCAAAACATCATTCATCTTGAAAAACTCAAAACAGCTCAAGTATAAGGGGTGTTTGGTTCAGTGGATCCCAAGTGTTCTACTGAGTTTTTGCCATTACCATTTATTAGAATATGTTTAATTAAGTTGCAATAGGTCATATAAATCATAAAATAGGTGGATTCAAGGCAGAAAGTCAAAATGAGCCTTATGTCTCATTTCTGAGTTCACTGTTGTGAATTGAGGGGTTCAAATCCTCACAGTAGTTACATAAGTTGTTTATACCACTTAATTTAGTTTCATTTCCTCTTATAATATCATTTTCAGTGATTTAGGTTGGTTTAACACTCATCAAAGTCAAAAGTTTAAGTTCAAGCAAAAGTCAACTTTACCCATTTTCAGATTTTTACAAAAGTTCCAGGATTTTTAGTGATTTGTGTATTTGCTTTCATGGATTGAAATCTGTTCCTATGTAAAGCCCCCCACCTCAACTTTGTCTTCCAACCCTTGTTATAATTTTAGGAATTTTGTGTGGGCCCCACCATCACCACAAACTTACATGCAGGGCAGATTACCTGCTCTGTCTCAGCAGCTACTCACCCACACCACCCACTTTGTGGTGGTTTTGTGACCACCACAGTGGGCCCCACACCTCTAAATCAGGTTCTCCCAACCCCCCTCCTGGTAGGCATGGGAAATTGACCAATGGGTTGACCTAGAAATCCCTGGGCCCCACTTGAATTGATCACAAAAAGCTGTCCCATTTCTGAGTTGATGAGTAGTTTGGAATAAGCTTATTCTTACTTATTGGCTTAACATGTGAGCTTATTTGTTCAATCATTGCATAATTATGTTCACTTAGCTTAGTTTAATCAGTTTTACCCATTGTGGGCCCCACACAAGCTGGTTCAAGCTCAATTCCTTGTTTGGTCAACTTTGGTCAACTGTTAGGGTTAGTAGCTTATATCTAGCTTATTAATAAGTTATAAAAATATTGTTTTTACAAAAGTTAGTTATATTTAGGTATAATTTAGTTTTATAAAAGAAAAATCCAGAAAATACAACATAAAAATAAGTGATAGTTTCTATTTAATTTAATTTAATTTTAATTTTCATTTTTAGATTTTAATTAAGTAAGTTGTGTTTTTATATTTTTATTAATTTCCTTTTAATTTAAAGTAATTTTCATAATTTTCTCAGATTTTTGTTTTGTCATTTAGTATTTATTATAATTAATATTAGTTTATTTAGTAATTAATAAATAAATAAGTTATAAATAGCATAATTAATTTTTATATAGCAACACCTAGTTTTTATATTTTTTATAGCTTTTATAAGTTATAAAATGGTTTTATAAATTTTTTCATAATTTCTAAGTCATTTTAGTATTATTTGTAATTTAAAATAGTTAAATTAGTTTAATTAATATAAATAGTTTTTAATTAATAGAAAATTCATAAAAAGACAAAAACATTTATTTTTATTTTTTATACTTTCTTCAAGTTCTAATTTAGGTTTAGAAATTATTTTTGCAAGTTTTTAGTTTAATTTGTAGTGTTTATTATTTTTAGTTTTTATTTAAGTTAGTTTTAAATAAATAGTTAAATAGTTTTTATTTAAATAATTAATAATAAATAATATAATAATCTAAAAAATAGTTTTCTTTTTAATTTAATTTTATTTTAAGTTTAAGTTTATAGGATTTTCATTTTTAACCCCTGTAGTTTATTTTTCTTAAAACTCACATTTTTCTCAGTACGCAGTCGCGTCTGATTTTAAATTGGTGTACGTTTTAAACGTTTTAGATATCTAGGTTTTTCGTAATCATTTTAATAGTTTATTTAAGTTATAAAACCCTAGTTTAAACACACACACACTTTTATACCCTTACCTGTTCACATTCACTAATCACATATTCGTTTTTAATACCATCACAACCTCGTTGGGACATTACGACCCGGGAAAACACTGTATTTCACGGAAGCATTTGCCTCAGCTGTTTGACTATTACAGTTGGCCATTCACAAGTGGTTGAGAAATAAAAGATAACTAGTTTGAGGCCAATCAATCTCACAATGGAAATCAAGGGTTATAGTGTGCTCGGGAAAACATGTCAAAATAAACTAGAAAAATGAGAAAAATCAGGGCAAACAAGTTCACATTATAATTCTACTCAAATTCCCCCACTTGAATTGTAAAAAGTCCCTTTTGTACTAAACATGGAATAAAGATGAGGTAGAAGTAGAATTGGAATGAGAACTTCCCTGAAATTCGCTCCAAAATGAAAGAAGGATCACGTAGAACAGGTGTGCCGTCGTCTTTTCTCCATAAGCAAACTTCAATTCCCTGAAATCACGACACTACCAAAAAGCATAATTCTAAAATAAAAAGGAAAAATAAAAACAAATAAAAACCTAACTCACTTTAATAGGAATCACGGTTGTATTTACCGTATGCAACAAGCCTTTTAAACCACTCAGTGTCGCGAGTGGACAAGTGAAGTCTCGTGAGGGTTTACAGAGAAAACACCCACAAAGTTCATTTAGAACTAATACAAGGTTATGGTGTGTAAAATTAAAAGTTAAATTTGGTTGCAGGAAAGGTTACGGCGTAAACTCATTCATGAGTTACACCGTAAGTGTTTAACCTAGGAGTCATCCGATATCGGAGTAAGGTTACGGCGTAACCATAGAATTTTGTTACACCATAAATTCTGCACATAATGGATTCTTCAGACTGGTTCTATCTACAATGAACTTCACACTATCCTCCTTGCTCAAATTCCTGCAAAATATGAACACAAACACACTAAATACAACTATACTAATAAAATGGAAAAGAAAAAGGATGATTCGGGTTGTCTCTGGAAAGAGCATTTTGTTTATTTATCGAGTCTTTAAGTTAGACTCAAGGCCATGGTCAGAAATGGCTAACCACCACCTGAGGTGGTGTCCAAATTGTCCTTAAATTCCATGGTCATTTTTAGTTGTATCCGATCCGCCAAGATAGCAGTCGATCATCCATTCAATAAAAACCATTTTCTTGACCATTCCACCCACCTTCGAAGTACCGAACCGATTCTTAAGCCAATCATTAAATTTCAAGCTCCGTCCCCTAAACTCTTCATCAATTTCCTCCTTGCACTATGGACCATTATCACTTGTAAGTTTTTCCGAACTATCTTCCCTCTCGTTTGTAGTTGAATACTCCTAAAGTAATTCATCCTGGTCAAGACGATAATTTTCTAGTCACGCTGGAATCTTCTAATTAAATTTTCGCTAATAATAGCGTTCTCATACCTAACTTTATGCCATTCTTGAAAAGCTAGGTCCCCAAACTCAATATCGTGTCTTTCTAACCCATGGAAACATGTCCATTCCAAATGGGCTCTTTGTCCTTCTTCTAATACTGCATACTCTCCCCCATTACATTCTTTACGAAAGGGTTACAAGATGGCCAAGCCTGTGCAACTTAAAATGTTCAAAATCCTTTCCTTTATTTTCATCAGATTCATATTTCAAACATAAGGACGAATCAGAAGAGAACATATCAGAATCTATCCTTAGGAGGTCTAAAGATTCATCAGGAGCATTAACCATGCAGATTCCTTTAGAAGATCTAGGGAAAGGGTTTGAAAATTCGTTCATATCAAAAGCTATTCGGTCCACTCCTTATTCCAAATAAATATGCTTTTCAAATACCTTAATATATGCATGAGATGTTGCTAAAAATGGTCTTCCTAAAAAAGTCGTGAGCCTACAGGCAAATCGGACATATTGTGGTCTATAATGCGGGGTGTTATAGGTGGTATCAGAGCCAGTCTAAGCCATTCGGGATGTGGGAAAAACCTCATTGTTGTTCGAGGACAAAGAGTTCCTTAGGCAGGGTTTTTACCCAACTGAATCCCGAGACGGGATTCCCCTAAGGGGGTGAATGTAACACCCTAGGCAAATCCCATATCAATGGTGATTTGGAGTGATGCTGGGACATAAGTTAACATTCGCCTTATAAAACAACAACGCGTTTTGTAGTCTAATGGTTAATCGACCATACGGTTAAGCATGCTCGTGTGAGAGTGGTACTGGATTGGGTGACCTACCGGGAAGTCTTCATATGAGGGCCACAAAAGCAAAGCCATGAGCCTACGGGTAAAGTAGACAATATTGTGATATATATGAATATTTGATGCATTGTATTTGAAATTAATGTTGTGTCTTTTCATTTGTGAATCGAAGTTAGTTTCTTTCACTTTATTGTATCCATGTGCCAAATAATCTTTAGAAACAAAGAAATGTTGTAACTTGCATTATCATTTCGGAAAATTCTTGAAGTAGACTAGTTGCCTTACGGCTTTGTGATTACGAGGTGATGAGTCATAGGGAAAATGGTCTACTTTGGTATATAATAGGGGGCAACTCGTCTACTTTGATATAATAATACGGGACACATGGCTACACATGGTTGGGTAATGCAAGTTTCCAAGACAACCGGTATATTTTAAGCTAGCAAACAAAATGGGTTAGTAAGTGATCAATCATAGAGCAACTGGTCTACTTCGAGAATCTTCCCCTTATCTTTTTCACTCCTGCTTTTCTTTTCTTTGAGATACTTTATAACCCGAAGAAACAAATAGAATAATTTTTTTGACTCCACCTAATCATAGACACATATAAACAATACACACCATGTTATAAGTGTTTCATAGTTTTGTTTCAAATTTCAACATATCCAACATCTTAGTGTGATATACTTTTCAGCTAATTAGTTACAAGTTTAAGTGCCACTTGAAATAATTGTCTAAGATATTTTTGTAATATATATATATATATATATATATATATATATATATATATATATATATATATATATATATATACTTGATCTCATATTAATTCTTGCCTTAATAATTTATGAGCCAAAACGTATTTCTCAAAAAAATCAACTATTAGATGGATAAGTTAGTTGGCACAAGCCCGACTTGTGGTTGGGCCCGTTAGGGTTTTTCTATGTTGCTTTGTACTCTATTTATAGTAATCAATAATAAAGTGTAACCTATTGGTTTTATAATTGTCTAACATGGTATCGGAGCGGGTCTGATCCTCAGACCTAAGTGATTATGTTGAGTCGCCTCTCTTAAACCACACAGTCACCCTTTAAGCCTTATTCAGAAGAAAAACAAATTGTCTCTTCTTTGCCATAGAGAGACTCTGTATCCCTTTTTTGGTTCGGTCTTCTTTTGTTCCTACAACTACAAGTTTCTTATCTCTTTTCTTATTTTATCTTTTGTTTAGCATCAGTGCTATTTTTCAAAAGCAACTAAAATCTTCTTCACTATCTTGCTGCTTTACAATTGATGGTCAATATCTTTTTTTTTCCTTTTCTTTTCTTTTTGTTTTTCCTTTTTTTATCTTTAACCCATTCTCTCTGTGTGTGTGTGTGTGTATTTTGGTTTATCCCATATGATAAAAAATAATAATAATAGAAAAATGGATACTTTGGTAGTTTGGTTTATTTAGTTTGGTAAGAATACATTGGTTTATCCGATTTATTACGTGTTTATGTCTGTTACTGCTTGAAGATTTGCTTTCGCTTATTGTCAAATACCTTCATCGAAAAATTATTTATTTGCTTTAATTTATTGTTTATTAGTTTTACAACTCCGGTCCGAGCTTTCGTGATTTCACCGTTCGAACTACTGGGGAGTATTAGATGGATAAGTTAGTTGGCCTAAGACGGGTTTTATCATTGTTTTGTACTCTATTTATAGTGATCAATGATAAAGTATAACATACGGGTTTTATCATTATTTAACATCAACTTGTAACAGCTTAAAACTCTATTCATATACAAAATTAAGGATGTTCTATGTGTCTCACAAAGTGAGCGAATTCTAGAATTATTGGCATTTTGTTTTACAAAAACAAAATGTATTGTAAAACCATAAGTCTATCATTCTATCAATAAGTTTGTGATCAAATCCTTTATGAAACAACATTTTACAATGTTTTAATGTTTAAATATTTTCTTTAAGCAAACTAAATCATTAAAGGTAACTGTAGAAAACTAGAAGGGGGGGGGGGGGTTGAATAGTTTTACCAATTCGAATTTTTTATAAAAAACTTATAGATCGACTTATGTCAATCTAGTTTTGACGTGTTGGATATTAATAGAAATAAAAGCATATAAACTAAGCTACGAGAGAGAGAGAGACACACACACATAACCATAACATAAGTATTTATAGTGGTTTGGCTACAGGGTCACCTTCCTTGCCCTACTCCACTCCCCGAGTCACCTACTCGAGAGTTCGTAAACACTTCACAACACAAACTCCTTTCACTTTGCGGAGAAGCCTTCACAACGTCGCTTACACTTTATCGGGTACAAAGCTAAATACCGAGCTTTTCCACGAGGTAAAGCGAAACCTTCGTCGCCTACACTTTATCCGATACAAGGCTAGATACCGGGCTCTTAGCACGGTGGACCCAACCAACACACCTAGCACAACATAACTAAAGGATCCAACGTCCTTTTACACCTAACGACTCAACACATCTAAAACACCCTTTTGAGAAGAAGAAAGAACATAATTCACTTCTGTGATCTTGAAAGAGAAGAATCCTAGAAACTCATATCACGAGCTTGCAAGTCTTCGAGAAGTCGTGATCTTGCCTTTTGTAAGGAACCTAGAGAATCACAAAGAATGACTACATAGAAAGATCCTTTGATCTGAGGTTAGAGAACTTAGAATGTAGAGAGAAGATATGTCTAAGGGGGGGTTAGAAACAAGAGAGAAATGGCTCACTATTTATAGGCAAAACTGAGCACTATTCACCCGGATCCGACGGATCCCTTCCCATAGGGATTTGGCTTGTGTAATCCAAAGGATCCGGGTATCTGGTAGTACCACTTCGGATTTTGGGTTACAATTCCGGGTTTTGGGTTATGGGTCAAGGCCCATGGGTCAAGTGATGTAATGAATGATGTCAAAGACATCTTGGGTCATGGGTCATGGACTTTGGGTTATGGGTTATGGATTTTGGGTCATGGATCATGGGTTTTACCCATTCTGAAGTCATTCATGATGTCATGCAAATGGGTTATTGGTTATGGATTAAGCTCCATGGGTTATGGGTTATGGACTATTTTTTGGGTCATGGATAGTCCAAACCTTTTTCTAGTTAATTTACAACACTGGTACAAAAAGTTGTATTGGTCACGCCAAAAATGTGTGACGAAATGCCTATAGTCACACACGTTTTTTTCGTTGTGTGTCACTAAAAGTCCCGCCACCGTAGGTGGCATATGGTCACATTGTTGAGTTCGTGGCCTTTTCCATCGAAAAAGAGTGACCAAAACCCCGAATATGTGTGACAAATTAGGCACAAGTTTTGTTGGATTAGTCATTATCAGTGACCGTAAACACCTTATAGTCACACGAATGTTTTTTGAGAGTGACTATTGTTCGTCCTTTGGCCACATAAATATATAAAATATGTGACATTTGAGATGATATATTCAAGTAAATGTGTATTTTGTGTGACTATTGATAATCCAATGGCCACATGAATATACAATAAATGTGACGTTTGTGATGATTTAGTCACACAATAGGTGTTATTTTTTTGGAGTTAGTCACATACAATTTAACACAAAGTGGCCAAAAGTGTGAATAAGTGTGACCATATGCTGTTTAAAGTGAAGAAATGTGTATTTTGTGTGACTATTGATCATCCAATGGCCACGTGAATTTTATGTTTGTGTGGCCTTTTGTAATATTTAGTCACACAAAGCATGTTTGTTTTGGGTATTTAGTCACATACCATTAATCAAACAGTGGCCAAAAGTGTTAATAAGTGTGACCATATGCTGTTTAAAGTGAAGAAATGTGTTTTTTGTGTGACTATTGATCATCCAATGGCCACATGAATTTTATGTTTGTGTGGCCTTTTGTAATATTTAGTCACACAAAGCATGTTTGTTTTGGATATTTAGTCACATACCATTAATCAAATAGTGGCCAAAAGTGTAAATAAGTGTGATCATATGCTGTTTAAAGTGAAGAAATGTGTATTTTGTGTGACTATAGATCATCCAATGGCCATGTGAATTTTATGTGTGTGTGGCTTTCAGTAATATTTAGTCACACAACGACTAAAGCAAACAGTGACCAAAACTCATCAATCACGGTGTTCAGCTGACTTGCACTGATAGACCCCTATTGTATTGGAATTAGGTGTTAATAAGTGTGACTATATGCATCTTTTAGTCACATTTAAAAAATCAATAAATATCAAAACAATTCAAATATATATCAAAACAAATTCAAATACAATAAAATTGGAATGTATAACTGAACAAAATGTAAAATTGAACATCCTTTTGTACACCAAGGAGTCCTAGTCGGCTTACAATAGTTTCTTTATAAGTATCTATAATCTTTTCCATATGCAAGTAGCAACTTCGAGCGGTCTTAATCTATGAGCAGTACCAACTTTAACTAGCAGTAGTAACTTTTGTACTGGCAGTAGTAAATACTTGGCCACATTTTCTTGGAAGTTCATGAGCTGCACTAAATCTATCTAAGCAATATTAACACAAACATGATCAGCAATAATCCAAACAACATCATGAAGACTTTTAATCCAAAAACAATGAACATACTAATAAAATTTGCAGTTAAACTTACAAGTTTTTCTCCCATTGATCTAATCTCATCATCTGGATATACAAGCCTTGAAAATGTAGGCTACTGCATATCAACACATCAGGATGAGAGCAGGACTAGAACATGTCAAAGCTCACAACATAACAGAACTAGATGAGCCACTGGTTCAACTATCTGCACAAACATGATAGGAGAGTTAATACTGCTAGTGTGTATATATATATATATATATATATATATATATATATATATATATATATAAACTTATCAAACACACTTCACACATTTCCATAATCATCTCTTTATCTCTCACACTCACAGTTACAACTCACTCGGATCTAGGTTTTGATCCCAAATCTCAAAAAGCTAATAAGATCACAAATGAATATAATCCAAATACCCCCTTAGAGCTATTTATTCTTAGGCTTAGGTTGATTATCTATTATAAGAATTGCGTTGCATTTGTGTTGATAGAATAAGGAAGAACATGCTGTGTTGTTTTTGTGAATAATTAGAGCAAAAGAGATATTAAGGTTTGCTTGGATTAGCTTATTTTATCTTAGGATTAGGTTGACTATCTGTTATAAGAATTATGTTGCATTTGTATTGAGAGAATAAGGAAGAAAAGTGGCGGATGTGTGTGCGAATATTTAGGCTAAAACATTCAAGTATCAAATATGGAAGAAGTATGAATGATGGGTGGACAGACACCACTTTCAAGTATGAACATAAACTTGTTCTGGTGTTGTCCATCCATTATTGATTCATCTTTGCTCTTTGTCAAAATACAGAAATAATTATCAAGTATAATTTGTATTGATAGAATAAGGAATAACATGCTGTGTTGTTTTTGTGAATAATTAGAGCAAATGAGATATTAAGGTTTGCTTGGATTAGCTTATTTTATCTTAGGATTAGGTTGAAGTACAATAAACATATCAAGAACTTAAAGAGTTTTTTCATGTATTTAGTTATAATGAAACTATTTTCATTGCATTGTTGATCTAAATTTAATATGATTTCATTGATTCATGATTAGCTCTCTAATGTCATAGGACCTACATAACTAATATGTATGTTCGTCACATTTAAGTGAGCAATATAAATGATAGTAAGAATTTGGTTGCTAAGAACTTAAAGCTCAATTATCAGGGCCCATCTATCTAACGATGTAGATGGGTTCCATCGCTTTAGTTGGACCCCATTTTCTAACGATTTTTAATAGTTCTTTCAATAATCAAGATTAAACATCGTTAGAAAATGGGGTCCAATTAAAGCGATGGAACCCATCTATATCGTTGGATAGATGGGCCCTGATAATTGAGACGTCTTCAATGCGATAATGATATAGTGTGTATTGTTCATGACAGGCCACACTCCTTCATTATCGCATTCAAGATGAGTGATGTTACTTAGACTCTATTCTTTACACAACATTTGTAGATTATTTATATCACTCTGTTTGCTTTATATATATGTATGATGTATTTTTTATATAAGAATTATGTTACATTTGTATTGAGAGAATAAGGAAAAAAAGTGGCGGATGTGTGTGCGAATATTTAGGCTAAAACAGCCAAGTATCAAAGATGGAAGAAGTATCAGCGATGGATGAAAAGCCACCACTTTCAAGTATGAACATAAACTTGTTCTGGTGTTTCATCCATTACTGATTCATCTTTGCTCTTTGCCAAAATACAGAAACAATTATCAAGTATATGTTCAACTTGCCAAAATACAGAAACAATTATCAAGTATTAGTTCCAAGAACAAAGGTTGTTTCAAACACACCCTGAATTGCAACATTATCTTCTATTTCATTTACACTATATATTTTAAATTTTTAATATATTTTTTATTTTTTTTGCAGCAAATCCATGGTCAGACTACTTTCCAAAGGGATATTTAGATCAGGTTAATCATGAAATTTTGCAGATTTCTTCAGGTCAATCATGTTCCATTGTGACTAGTCTTTGTTGGCGACTAATATGTATATAGTTCTGTCAAAAGTTATATATAAGCATTGATCCCTGGCAAACGCTCATCCCAATGGATCATGGTTGGCCCGAAGATTTTGAAAAGGTTCAAGCCACCTGTGGGAAACATCAATCCTTTCCTGCATTAAACATAGGTAGTTTGGTTTTCCCATATCCCCTTTTTATACTCGTTTCCATGTGTATCTCAAATTACAAATCCTAGTTTATCAAATCTCTAAACAAAAACCTGCAAGAAGTATTCATAAACAATGTCTGCAAACAACAAGAGATCAGCACAATGGGTTGAGGGAGAAGGTTCAAGCATGTCTGCTTCAAAAAATAAAGCGGCAAAAAGTGTAAAAAAATTTAAATTAGATGGAAATGCGTGGTACAATTGATGGGCTGCTAAAAGAAAGAAAGCAGGAAAAACACAATCTATCAAACAACATGCTGAGGATGAAAAGGAATACAAAGCAACAAAAAAACCATCTCTCAAACAACATCCCAAGGCGTACAAGACATTGGATGATGATGATTTGTCTGATGTGGAGTTTGATGGGTTGGATTACGAAGATGCACATGTGGCATTTGACCCGGAGAAATCTCCAAAATTAGATTAGTAGATTTTTAGAATGTGTAACTTTTATTTCAAGTATTTTGTAATTTTTCATTTCAAGTTATACGGAAGAAATGTTTAATCTTAATTCCAGTACTTTTGTCATTGCTCAATTTTCTCATTACTTGTTGATATTAATATAATGATTCACCCTTTGCACTAAAAAAGATTCTGCTGCTAAGAAAATGTTACTGCAGCTGGTTTCGTACATTATTTTGTAATTTTTCATTTCAAGTTTAATTGGAAAATGTTTAATCATAATTCCAGTACTTTTGTCATTGCTCAATTTTCTCATTACTTGTTGATATTAATATAATGATTCACCCTTTGCAGTAAAAAAATAAATAAATAAATAAATCTGCAGCTAAGAAAACGTTATTTCAGGTGGGTTTGTACTGCTAGAACTGAGAGTGCAGGGGTGGATTGGTAACATTTACACTTAACGGTTTAAATCCCCAATCAAATCGATAATTCAGTTTCACGCACACATAATTTCTCTATAATCACAAACACTAACATCTTTTATCAATCATTTTCAAAATCCCCAAATCACAAAACCCTAATTCAAGATGGTGTTGCCAATTGAATCAAAACGTCCATTTGTTGACTGACACAACATGGTCGCTTTTTTGAAGAAACCAGATGGTTCTGAAGGATTCACACAGATAATCGATTTCTTGAATGCTACCCCTATTAGGTATGCATTAACTGTGAATCCTCCTATATGCATTTCTTTTATTAAGCAGTTTTGGGCTACTGCTAAGGTCATAACTTTTAATGGAGAAAAACAGATTAAGGCTAAGGTAGATGGCCAACATATACTCATAACTGAGGCATCTATTAGGGAATCTCTTAACCTACCAGATAATGAAGTGATTGTGTGTCTTGAAAATGCCGCCATTTTCAAAGGTTTGAAAAAAATGGGGTATGAGAAGAAGAATGATAGATTAAAATTTTACAAAGGTCTCTTCTCATCTCAGTGGAAATTCTTGATTCATACTCTCTTACATTGTTTGAGTCCTAAAACAACAGGTTGGAATGAGTTTGGTACCACCATGGCATCAGCAGTGATATGCCTTAGTAAAGGAAAACCTTTTAATTTTTCAAAAATGATTTTGGATGGTATGATCAAGACCTTGGATGATGATGGTAACACTTTATTATATCCAAGGTTTTTGCAGCTTATTATTCCAAATCAATTGACTACTATTAAGACACATAGAGAAACTTTTTATGCCACCTCACTACAAAAGAAAGTATTTTCAAATCTGAAAAATAATGGCAATGATTTTTCAGGAAGGGTTACACCACTTTCTCCATATATGGTGAACCTTCCACAAAAAAAGGGTGAGGATGTCATGTAAGGGGCTGCCACTTCCGCTGCTAGCTTAGAAGCAGAGCAGGCCAGTGGTAACATACATGAGACTGAGTATACAGTCATTGATTCACCTCTCAGTGAAGGTAACACATCCCGAAGTGATGAGGGTAGATCTGAAACACATGAATTGATGCATACTGATGCACAAAATGTCAATTCCAATGATCTATCTCTCGGGCTAGGTAACACAAGCCGAAGTCGTGAGGCTAGAATGAAACTTATACAGGATTTGAAGGACAATTGTACCCAGTTAGAAAAGGATGTTCTTGGTCTCCAAAAGCGCTCAACAAAACAAGGTGAAAAGATCAAAAAGTTGAAAAAGAGACTTCGATATTTGGAAAGTCAACCGAGCTCAAGAAAAACTCAGTTCAGACGTTTGAAGAAGGTGGGCACAGTACATAGGATGAGTTCTTCTAAGGCTGCTAGTTTGGAGGATCCTCCCAAACAGGGGAGGAATGAAAGCAGAGTCTCAGGGGAGGAAACGACAAATGCTGAAGGTGCTTGTGCTGATATGCATGTGGATATG
The DNA here is from genome assembly GCA_030686995.1 of Artemisia argyi. Taxonomy (NCBI): domain Eukaryota; kingdom Viridiplantae; phylum Streptophyta; class Magnoliopsida; order Asterales; family Asteraceae; genus Artemisia; species Artemisia argyi. The sequence continues at coordinate 52,207,516 of CM060685.1, forward strand.
GATATTGGGATTGATAGTGGTGATAATATGGATGATGACTATGTAGTTGCTGACAATGAGGGTAATGAGGCGGTTTTGGAAGATGTAAATAAACAGCAGGTGGTGGAATTTCCAGGTGAAAATATTGTACAAGCTTCAAAGATCATGGTGGAGACTAATACTAGTTTGGGAGAAACTGCTGCTACTAGTAATGTTGAACAACTGGCCAAGGTGGTACAAGATGTTTCTACTGCTGAAGTTTCTACTGCTGAAGAGGTTGCAAAGAGAGTTGATGAAGCTGAAATAGCTAAATTTATGGATAAGAAAAGGAGATATAAAGTGTCTGAAGTTGAAACAGAAGAGCAAGTAGCATTCAGGCTTCAAGAAAAGGAGAAAAAAAAGAGCTCATGCAGAAAAAATGCAAGCTTTTACTGATGAGGATGAAGTTCTACAGGCTAGAATTGCAGAACTTTACAAAGATAAGACTTTAACTGATGATAACAGAGTACAAAGACTTGCTGATTTGATAAATTAAAGAGGTGTAGAATTAGCTTTGAGTCAGCGAAGTAAGTCAATGAAGCAAGGTCAAAGTCAGAAGAGGAAAAGAAATACCACAAAGTCTCTGCTCATGAGTGTAATGAAAACATACTTAAAGAATCAAGGTTTTTATAAACCTCATCAACTCAGGGGAAAGTCATATGACGAAATTGCACATCTATACTACCACTGCAAGAGATATATTGAAGAAAAGTTTATCCCCATGGGTACAGAAGAAACAGCATCAAAGAAACAAAAGATCATTGAAGACAAGCATGCTGAGAAGAAGAATGATTCACAAAGAAATGAAGACAGCTCTTCTCTTGATCAGATGATGGTGATTGTTCCTGAAACATTATATGCTGATCATATTCAATCTAGACATCCAATCATAGACTGGGAGATTTACAAAGATAAATTTGGAAAGGCTTGGAAGATAATCAGGCTTGGTGGAGGATCAGAAGTGTGCAAAAGTTTTCAGGAATTGATAAGAAGAAATGACAGAGAAGACTTAGACAGATTATGGGAGTTGCTTCAAAAAAAAAAAAAAAAAAAAAAAAAAAAACTCAAAACAATCAAGAAGCCAGATGTGAAAGAGCAAGAGCTGTGGGTTGAGTTACACAGGTTATATGAACCTGATCCAGCTGATATCTATTGGAACTTCCCAATTTATTATCTCTCAACTTCATGGAAGTTTTATGATAGCTGCCATGTACATTAGTTATCAACACAAGGTGGAGTTGATGTTTTTAGGCATGCAGAAAAAGAGTATCCTTTGAGTGCTAATTTACTTGCTGTGATGATATCTAAAAAGATCATATGTGAAGAAATTACAGAGGTAGTTAAAGATCTCATTGAAAGAATTCGTGCTCAGTATGAGAGACAAATGAAAGAACGGAATAAAAGAAGATAAGGTGTTTGGAGGTAGCAGCGGTGTAGCTTCTCTGTTTTCATTAAACAAAGAATTGTATCTTCTCTGTTGTTTGTACAAAAGTTACTAATGCTATTATTAAGTTACTACTGCTATTACAATAGTTGTTTGTGTAATTTAGCCTTTTGTAATGGATTTAGACTTCAAAAAGTCAAGCTTTTCTATGGCAATGAAAAATTTTGCAGTTTTCACTAGTATATCTACTTACAGGCAACATAATTAATAATATAACATTAAAATTGATTAAAAAAAACATAACATGACATAATAAAAAATAACATTAAAATTCGAAGGAACATAACATGGCTGATAAAAAAATTAAAAGAAACTCTAAAGTCCCTTGACAAATGCGTACTTGTTGAAAAGCTTGAGCTTCGCTTCGGCAATCTTCTTCTTCAATTCCAAAAGCTCGATAACGTCGGACTTTTGAAGCTTCTTAAAATACTCCAAGCACTTGAACATCTGCACCGAAGGACGCACAAGTTCCATTTCAGCCATGTACTTGTTCCTTTGAATAACAATATCAAGCAACTCTTGATATGCCTTAAACAGATCTTTCGCATACTTCACATCACACTGTGTCTCCCTATCAAAATACACCATCATTTGGTATGGTAACTCAGTTGAGTTAGCAGCCGCTTCAAGTTCCTGAAGAAGCACAAATTGAGACATTCTTACACCCTTTGATACAATTTATGTTTTACTGTTTTTGTTTACCGGATGAATGAGGAAGTTACTTGGGTTATAGCATATAAATAGGCGGGGTAATTACATGTGAAAATGTGTTTTAGGCGTGTTTGGGTAATAATTGCTAAACGTTTGGGTTACCAACATACACATCCCAAAATTTCCTAGCAACATTAATTTATGCCTAGCAGCATTAAGTTATGCCAAGCAGCATTAACATAATTAAAGTAGATTACAACTACTTCATTTCGTTTAACTTGATGTTTTAACTTTATTTCGGTTGTAGATACAAGAATTTTAATTAGATTATAACTTTTACATTATAGTTTTAAATGATTGTTACAAACATTTAAAACTACAATATTAAAACAACAAATCTTTGTAAATTTTTTAAAAAATAAAGCAATCCTATCTAAATTCATTTTACAACTAAATAAATCTATTTTTAGGTAATGATTAACATAATTTAAGTAGACTACAACAATTTCATTTATGTTACAAGGAAAAATGTGTACATGGTTAATGGTCACATATAATACCCTTATAACGTGGCCATAATCATGATTTAGATACACATTTGTGATATGGTGTGACTATTGTAAAGCCTGTAATCACATGATCGTGCTACAAATATATGTGACTATACACATTAGGATTTGGAAAGCAAACACACACTAAACTTTAGACACACATATTAACTTACGTGACCATATGTATCAAATTTTCGTTATGCTTAATCATGTTTGTATGGTTTAGTGTGACCATATATGACATTTGGTCACACTCTTCAAGTGTGTGACATATATTTTTCACTCTTAAATGCATATCGTGACTAACGTTTCAAACTGAATTTTTAGTTGTCACACATTTCAAATTCATATGTGGCTAACTATTCAGCAAAGAATAGCAGTCACGTTTATATAATGTGTGACAAACTTGACTATATAATTTAGCCACATACGCAAGTACTTCATGTGACCATATATCTTTTTTAGTCACACTGTTCAATTGTGTGACATATATTTGTCACATATGTATATCTATAGTGTGACTAATATTTCGAGCTGATTTGTATCAGTCACATGTCCTGAATTAAAAGTGACTAAAATGTCAAAAAATATTTACCAGTTACCCTCTAGTCACATATATACACCAATGTGTGACATATATTTTACGAAATGGTCACACAAGTCGGATCAAGTGTGGCTGTTTATTTAAGGCTGGTACATTTAGTCATGTAAATATGTTGCTGTGTGACCATTTGAAATACGCTATGTGTGACGAAAGGCCAAATCTGCATTAGTGCAAGTAACATGTATTTTATAAAAATGTAAGTAACTAGTTTACTTAAGTGTTTTTATAAAATGGTTTTGGTTTTATTTAAACTTGTTTAACTAAAAATGTTTAAGGTTTGTTTAATTAAATGAGTTAGTAAGCTTTTGGCTCAAAGCGTTGACGTATTTTATCTATCTCGTCAAAATGATTTTACATTTGTTATCGACAAAACATTAGAAGATCGTAAAATATAAATAAATGTTTTTAAGGTTTAGTTGTATTAACAATATCCCCTTTTTTGTTGATGACAAAACATAGAATTATTTTAAGTAAAAGGATAAAATTTGTAAGTTTTGAATTTAAGCTTTTACACTTTTCTCCCCCTTTTGTCCAAACAAAAAGAGTGTCGAAAAGGAACTAACCTGAGTGCAAGTTCTAAGAAACATAAAGATGTAAATATGGAGCGAAGAGGGTAAAAAGGTGCTTAGTTGCTCCCCCTTTATGTTTGCTCCCCCTTGACGAGGGCCTCAAGTAATTAGGAAGACTAAACATGATCATTGCAAGTTATTTGCGTCGAATTAGGTTATTACTCCCTCCTAACTAGTGAGCCTTTTCATTTATCTGCTCCCTCCCAAATTGACAACCCTTCTATTAATTCTCTTTAGTCTTCTGATCGCACAGTGGAGAATTAAATCTCTTTAGTCTTCAAACACGCAGCGGATAAAGTAGACACTAGACAGTAGCACATTGGTTGTATGGTCGGGTAGCGTCATATCAACATAACTCGCATAGAATGCTTCACAAAAAAAAAAAAAAAAAAAAAAAAAAAAAAAAAAAAAAAAAAAAAAATCCGTAAGACGAAATGATACTACCAAAGTAACAAGTTGAAGCACTGATCATTTCTGCGAACGTCTCTCCGGCATAAATCATTATGTTTGATCACGTGAACCTATTGTGCGTCTCCGATGTATACATTTCTTCTTCCGTAAGGATTAAGTTCTTCAATAAAAGCTTCGATGTACACATTATTGGTACCTCTTCAGTTCCAGATTAAGCATAGTTCCCTCAATCAACCAAATCACGAAAGACGAAACAATAATACCCGGCTAACCTACCAGAAAAATCAATGGTGTATACGCCTATAGCCCTTCTTCATTGACCTGATAAATCTCTGTGTACACTACTTCTCCCTGACCGATGACTCATTGAACTAGAAGATCAAGTGAAGTACTTGTTGAGAACCCCAAGACCCTCAAAATCATCTACGCCATCAAAAGAAACAACACTAAACTCCAACTAATCATTCGTTAATGTTGTTTCTTTAGCCCAAAACCAATCTTCCTCGTATCAACAACCCAAAAGGATACAACAGATTCGCCTTTAAAATTTGTGCTTACCCAGATCCTCCATTGCATGAACTCGAACCAAGCTTCGAGAGCAAAATCAAAAGCTGCATGGTGGCTCATTCGAAAAGGATGGAGAAATTTGAAATAAATCATATACAAGCGAAAATAGGATTTTAGTAGTAAAATGGAGGAGATGATGAAGGTAGTGAAAGAAATCACAAGAGAAAAGGCTCCAAAAAAAGTATTGATACAGGAGGAGAAAGATGCTCCCGTCACCACCCACGTAAAGTCATAAACGCCATTTCCATTGTTGAAGAAGGGGGTAAAGAAGTGGATGAACACGTCTATAATGTGAATGATGATGTTGAGGAAGATAAGGTGATGATCCAGGAAGATAAGGAGATGATTTTTGAAGGATCGGATGGATATGAAAAAATCCTTCCTATCGGATGGGTTGATTATTCATATAAGATAATGGAAATGCCAAATTTTGATTCCATAAGATATTATCTAACATATAAAATTAACAAGAAAACAATTGTTCATCTCATAAATAACAATAAGTATAATGATTTACTAAGAAAATCCTTTATAAGAGAGATGAATTATGAACTTATGATTCTTTGCCCGCAGGTCCTTTATGCAATGCTATCCTTAGGAAGAGAGCTATTAAGAAACAAATAGGAAGTGGTAGTTATGTGATTGCATGTAGTATAAGAGATATGAGGTATATGAATGCGTTAGCCAATCAAGAGTCCAATTTAAACATAATGCCCTTAACCATGTATAACAAGCTGAGTAGTGAAAAGCCAGCTAAGACAACATTCTACTCGCCCTAAAAAACCACTATTATATGTATCCCATAGGAATAGTCAAAGATGTGTTAGTAGAAGTAACAAGCATTGGTTTATCCGTAGAATTTATGATTGTGGAGATAGAAGAGGATAATTGTATGCTTTTAATTCAAGGGAAACCATTCTTAGCTACTGCTAAAGTTGATATAAGATGTTGTGATGGAACGATGTTACTTAAGGCAGGAAGGTTCAAGGTATATTTTTCAATTCTAGGGAGATTCCTAGGAGATTAAGAAAAAGAAATAAAAAGGCTTAAGAGTCATTAATTCATGCTAATTATATAAATCAAATGATTTTAGAATGAGAAGAAAGAATTAGGGAATATAAAGAAAATGAGATCGAATTTGGAAAATGGAGAGATGAAATTTTTTATGTAAGGAACTTTGATGGACATCATTTTAAGGTTTATGATGATGAGTTTAAGAAAGGAGTTAGAGAGTGCATGACAGAGGATGGAGTCATGTAACAAGATTGATTTCGAATCTACCTACAAGACTTGTAAATAAAGAAAAGTGTTTCATGGGAGGCTAACCCCATGCCTATCCTTTATTTTTATGCATTTTAATTTCTGTCGTGTCTTTTTGTGCTTGATCTTGGTTATTTTTTTATTTGCATGTTTCGAACTTGCTTGTAATCATGCTTTATTTTGTTTTTAACTTCGTCTCAATAGCATATAAAGGTATTTCACACGAAATAAGTGTAGGGAGGATTATATCCGGTTTTAAGAACCATAATTTGAAAGCGCAATGATTTGTAATTGATTTTAATGCGCACTTTGTTATTTGCTTTTGTTTGATTATGTCAAATACTTGTCTTTGTGTTTTATAGATTTGTGCATAATTTTGGACTTCTAATTTGCAGGATTTTTTAGAAAATTTCATATAACAAAAAAGATGAAAATCTGTAAGATGTCCATGACGGCATCAGGATGCCTGCAGAATTATTTTACCATTTTTTTGTAATTTTTGAACACATTTCAAAAATTTTAAAAGTCTAGATTCCATGCAAAGTTTTTATTTCAGAATTACAAGTATTCTATCTTTATTTGTTTTTATTTAGTTTTTGTTATTATGATTTTATGAATCAATGTGATTGTATATATTATTTCCCACCTATTTTATGTCTGTGTATAGATCTTTTTCTTGGATTCATGTTTTTATTGGATGATTATAATCTCTTGATGATTCTTGGATGAAGATTGGACCTTGTATAACCATTTTTCGATCATACCGAGCAAACCAGGGGAGTATTAGTTTCTCTCGTTTTCTTTACTTTTGATTTAACCTATTTTTCGGGTACTGATTGGTGAAAAAGCAGTCAGATATTATTGACCAAGGTCAACAAGTCAAAGACAGCTCAGTTCCAATTCTCCGTGGATAGTATAGTGTGTCCCCGGGTCGTTATGTCCCAGCGAGATTGCAATGGTGTTTTGGAAAACGTTTTTGGGTATGAGTGGCACTGAGGACAGTAGCCAAGATGATTTGAGAGATGATTATGCTACTGATATTTGGTATTTGGACAATGATATAAACAATAACAGATATACAGATATATTCACAAATTCACAAATTGGGATTCAGATTACAGACAGAAAAAGTGGGTTTTGAACAATTACAAACTACAGGGGGTGCAAGTGAAACTTTTTAAAACTTAAAATTAAAAGAAAATTTAAAATGAAAATGAAATGATTTAAATGATTATTTTAATAATTAAATACTAATTAATTAATTAAAACTATTTAAAATCTAATTTAAACCTAATTTAAATTAACTAAAGATGATAAAGATTATAAATTAACCTAAAAATTTGCAAAAAATATTTTCTAAACCTTAAAAAGAACTTGAAGAAAGTATAAAAAATAAAAAGAAATATTTTTGTCTTTTTGTGGAATTTCTATTAATTAAAAACTAGTTATCTTAATTAAACTATTTAATTTATTTTAAATTACTAATAATACCTAAATGACTTAGAAAATTATGGAAAAATTGATAAAACTAATTAACCATCACAGGAATCCTAGAAAAATATAAAAAGTTTCTAAAAATTATTTTTAGACTATTTTACTAATTATTTACTTAATTATTAATTTAAATCTAATTTAACTAAATTAAATAAGAAAAATAGAAAATGAACAGTGGAATTTAAAAATCTATTTTCTAAAAGTCTTAATTAATTTATAAAACCTACTGTTGTTAATTAAAATTAAAGAAAACTAATTAATTACTAATATTACCTAATTAATTATTTAAACTATTTTTAATTCTAATAATTAGTAAACTGATCAAGAAAAATCTAAGAAAATTATTACAAATACTTAAATAAGCTGTGGGAAAATTGGTCAAAACCTGTGCACAGGGCATGCACTTGCCCTGCAGGTTGAAATAAGCTAATCCACAAGCTTGTACAAAAATCCTAAAAATAAGCTGTTTATGGGCTTTTGTAGACTAGGTGACAAACTATAACTTCTGAAAAGGACAAAGTCTCAATCCTAACACAAAAATCACAAAAATTCTTCCAAAATTTGGATTTCTGAAACAAAGGTACTTTTTGACTTTTTGAGTTTTTGCAAAAGGTTGACTTAAATGAGCTTTGATCTTGATTTTCTGACATAAATTGATTAGTTAAGCTAAGTTAAGACTATATTAAGCTAAACCACTCATGAGTGAATGGATTTGGGGCATATGCCACACTTAATCCAACACAGAGGGATGATTAGGCTTATTAATGCTTGATTTTGACTTTTCTCTGAATAAGACTTAGGTATTATGCTTGTTCTGGGCTATTAGTGACCTAAATGACTTGTGTAAACCAGAAACAACAACAACTAAACACCATAACACCTTGGATCACACTGATCCAAACACTACTTAAGGTTTGTCTGTTTTGTGATTTTCAAAGCAAATCGATGTTAAGGCCAATGAAACTTATCCAAGATTACTTAATATGATATATTAGACCTATTTGAGCACTTGGACACAGAAAATAACAACAAATGAACAAGATTACAAATACTACAAATAAAACTGCCAAATTAGAAAATCAAAGCAACTATGAAATTCAATTAACAAGGTACTAATTTTATGCAAGAATATCACTAATTAGCACTAGATAAACACAGAAAAGCTATTAAAACAACTAAATAAGCAATGCTATAGTAAGATTAGAGAAATGAGTTTTAAAGCCTTACAAGGTGCATTCTAGCTTAAACCAAGAACCAAGGACCTCAAAATGAATCCTATAGGTCTTCCACAAGACCACTAACCCAGGGCCATCCAAGATTTACCCTGCTCCAGTGTTCATCTTCAAAAACCTGCAATTGTTGACTTTCTTTGACTTTTTATATTTTTTTATTTTTTGATACTAACTTGTATTTTATGGTTTCTAAAAGCTTAAATAAGCTTTCTGGGAGCTTATATGGGCCTAAGAGTCCATAAGTTCTATGAATAATAACAATACAGAGGATTAAAAGCTTTGAAATAAAGATAAAAATTTAACAACTAAGATATTGATTCAAACTTGACTTTTATTGATAGAAAAGCTTAGAAGTACACTGAAAATGAGAATTACACTACTTGAGAGCTGAATTACAAACTAAAAACTTGAATTTAACTTATACGATTTAAATTTTCCTAAATTAAGCAAACACCACTTCTTCTTGGACTTCTCTTCTATTTATAGGCCACCATTAAGGTACTTGCATCCCTCTGATCATTTCCCATCATAAATTTTAGCCATTGGATCACTGAGAAGCTCTAATCACTAGCCACGTGTTTTGGTGGGAAAAATTGTATTATGTAATTGGGGCCTATTTGCGTGGAGGGGTGGAGGAGCATTTATTGTGGAGGTGATAGTAGGTGAAGGTGGGTTGGGCGGTGGAGATATGACAGGCAAGTTGGTGATGGTGGGGTGAAACCAGGGTGGTTTTGTAAGTGGTTTTGGGTGAGAGGGAAGGGAAAGGGGTGTACGTTTGACTGGTTTGACCCTGGTATTATTATTACCAGGGTGGGCTTTGTTTGTTTGGGCCAAAGGTGTAAAGGAGTTGGGCTTGGTGTTGTTTTTGGATTGGACTTGGTTTGGTAATAATTTAAGGGTTCGGTTTGGTTTAATATTTTCACAAGGACCATTTTTGTAATATTCTGATTTTTGAGGAGTGTAAATTGGCAATCTTCCAAAGTATATCATGAGGTGTATTTTGCCAATTGAGAATATTATGAGGACCTTAGATGATTTTTCCATTTTAATTTTCCCAAGGAACAAATCTGTCAATACTTCAAACTTCAGGGACCAAATTTGTAATTTCACCAAACTTGCCAATCAAGGACTATTCCTGCCATAAATGAGAAGTTCAAGGACAAAATTTTGTTTTTCTCAAAGTTTTAATATCCCAGGGTCCATTTTTGACAATTTTCAAAGTTCAGGAACTAAACTTGTAATTTTGTGAAACTTTGCACCAAAGGACTAATTATGTAACTTTTTGATTTAAAAGGACCTTTGGTGACTTTTTCAAGTTTTTAGAATAACCAGGAACTAGATTTGACAACTTTTGAAAGATGAGGGACTGAAACTGCCAATTATGCAAACTTTGTACGTTTTTCATCTGTTTTTGATTATTTTGCATCTGAAACATATAAAACACATTCCTGTGATATTTTCACTATTTTGATGCAATTATGAGTGTTTTTAGATGTTTTGGCAGCTCAGAAAAGGTAAAAATGATGAGTATTTACACACTCATCAATCCCCCACACTAAAACATTGCTAGTCCCTAGCAATCTTTTGAGAAAAACTTGATGGATTTGAAAACTCTTTACCAAAAGCCATCACTTCTGGAGTAGCCAGATGTATCGATTCAAGTAAGAACTATGGTCCACCTGATAACCATGTGATTTTGAGCAAACCACCAGCTGTCAACGGATTTGATTAGTCTTTACCAAAAGTCGTTTACTTCTGGACTAGCCAACTCTTGATGGTCTAAGTCAACATCTTGGTGAGCTGATTACCAATTATGGTTTTTCCACGGCTTTTACCACAAGCCATAATCTTGCGGGCAAGCCAACTCATTCACTTTTTGGGATATGGTGAGTTGATTTACCATACAATTTTGGGCAAATTGCAAGCCATCAACGGATTTGAGATATCTTTACCAAGAGCCGTTTGCCCCTGGATTAGCCAATCCTTTTGTCATTTAGATATAGCGGACTGATAACCACAAAATTTTTGAAATAAAGTGAAAAATTTTTGAAAAATTTGGGCCAACATGGGGGTACTTAGAAAGTATTTTGTGATAAAATTCGCAAGAATTCCCCCCTCCCCCACACACTAGAATTGAATATTGTCCTCAATATTCAAAGTCCCGGCTATTATGCCGACTCTTTGAACGAAAAAAGCTAATATTCAAAGCTAACTGTGGAAATATCGTTTTTATTTTTCACGTTATTTTTATGTACATATATACATTTTTTTTACTGATACTTATATACATATTTACTTTTCAAAAGGTGGGGGACGGCCACTCCCCCACACTAGAGTGGTAGAAAGTAGAAAGAAGTCAGAGATACGGGTGAAAACCCATATTTTGCTAATTTTTGTTCACCGAGTCACTAGCTTGACTCGATCCCCGAATTCATTGGTCCATGGGGAAAGTTTGGAGATCCGGGACAACCATGGATGGTATGTCCTCTCCAAAATAGTGTTTCAAACGATGACCATTCACTTTGAAGTTGGGACCTTCGGGTTGAGATAACTCAACAGTCCCGTATGGATATACTTTAGCAACAGTGAATGGTCCAGTCCATCGGGTTTTTAATTTCCCCGAGAAGATCTTTAACCTTGAATTGAAAAGAAGGACTCTGTCACCGACGTTGAAAACGCGGTTCTTAATGAGTCGTGAATCTTCTTTGTCTTTTCTTTGTAGATCAAAGAGTTCTCGTAGGCTTGATCACGAAGTTCGTTTAATTCATTGAGTTGAACCTTACGGTGATCACCCGCTTTATGAAGGTTGTAGTTTGCATGTTTCAAGGCCCAGTAGGCTTTGTGCTCGAGCTCGATCGGCAAATGACACGCCTTCCCGTATACAAGCTTGTAGGGAGTACACCCGATGGGTGTTTTGTAAGCTGTACGGAAGGCCCAGAGTGCATCATCTAGTTTGTCCGACCAGGAAGCACGGTTTTCACCTACGGTCCTCTCAAGAATCCGCTTAATACCACGATTTGAAACCTCCGCCTGCCCACTTGTTTGTGGGTGATACGCGGTAGAAAGACGGTGAGTAACACCGTACTTAAGCATGACTTTTGCGAATTGATCATTGCAAAAGTGTGTACCGCGATCACTAATGATGGCACGGGGAGTTCCAAAACGAGCAAAAAGGGATTTTAAGAATTTCACAACAACTCGGGCATCGTTAGTGGGTAAGGCCTTTGCCTTAACCCATTTTGACAAGTAGTCAACAGCCACGAGAATGTATTTGTTTCCACGAGAAGATGGGAATGGCCCCATAAAATCAATGCCCCAGACGTCAAAGATTTCACAAACTTGAATGGAATTTTGTGGCATTTCGTTCTTTTGTGAAATATTCCCGTGACGCTGACAAGCGTCACAAGCTTTGACTAACTCGTGGGCATCCTTATAAATCGTGGGCCAATAGAATCCGGAGTCAAACACCTTTTTGGCGGTGTAGTTAGGACTATGGTGGCCCCCGGCGGGTCCAGCATGGCAAGCCTTGAGAATATCAGCGGCTTCTTGTCTGTAAACACATCGCCTGATGACTTGATCGGCACAGATTTTGAAGAGATAGGGGTCGTCCCAGAAGTAATGTTTAACGTCTTTGAAGAATTTGTTCTTCTGTTGGGACGTCATCCCCTTCACGATGAAGTTACCCGCATGGTAATTTGCAAAGTCGGCAAACCATGGGGTAGTAGAGTCACCACGAAAAGCAACCGCATTGAGTGTCTCGAGAGGAAATGTTTCATTTATTTCCTGTTTCTCGGACACATCCTGGTGAGGGTTTTCTAATTGTGAGAGATGATCAGCAGCAAGGTTCTCGGCTCCTTTTTTATCACGGATAATGATATCAAATTCTTGGAGGAGGAGAACCCAACGGAGTAACCTCGGCTTTGCATCTTGCTTTGCAAATAGGTACTTCAAAGCCGAGTGATCCGTATACACTACGCATTTGGTCAGGATTAAGTATGGCCGAAATTTTTCAAAGGCATACACCACAGCTAATAGTTCTTTTTCAGTGGTGGTGTAGTGACTTTGAGCCTCGGTCATAGTTTTGCTTGCGTAGTGTATAGGCTGAAAGTATTTTGCTTTTCGTTGCCCCAAGACCGCACCTATGGCAAAATCACTAGCATCGCACATAAGCTCAAAAGGTAGGTCCCAATCGGGGGCAACAAGAATTGGTGCCTCGGTAAGCTTTTTCTTTAATGTTTCAAAAGCTTCGATGCACTCAGGAGAGAAGATGAAAGGAGCATCATTCTCGAGGAGATGGGTCATAGGCCGGGCGATTTTAGAGAAATATTGGATAAACCTACGATAGAAGCCGGCATGACCCAAAAAGCTCCTAACACCTTTAAAGGTGGTGGGATGAGGTAATTTAGCGATGACATCAATTTTGGCTTTGTCAACCTCAATCCCGTTCTTTGAAATTTTATGGCTGAGGACAATGCCCTCTTTAACCATAAAATGGCTCTTCTCCCAGTTGAGACTTGAATTCGTTTCTTTGCAACGTTTAAGCATCTGTTCCAAGTGGGAGAGACAAGACTGGAATGAATCCCCGATGAGTGAAAAGTCATCCATAAATACCTCCATGGTTTTCCCGATCATGTCGGAAAAGATAGACATCATGCACCTTTGGAACGTGCCTGGTGCATTACATAAGCCGAAAGGCATACGTATGTAAGTAAAAGTTCCGTAGGGGCATGTGAAGTAGTTTTCTCTTGATCTTGTGGATCAATGGGGATTTGGAAGTAACCCGAGAAACCATCGAGGAAGCAGTAGTATTCATTCCCCGCTAGTCCTTCGAGCATCTGGTGCATAAAAGGCAGAGGAAAATGGTCTTTACGGGTGGCTTCATTTAACTTGCGATAGTCAATACATACTCGCCAACCCGTGACCAAACAAGTTGGAATCAACTCGTTTTCCTCGTTGGTGACAACGGTTATGCCACCCTTTTTAGGAACACAATGAATTGGGATAACCCAAGGACTGTCAGATATAGGGTAAATCAATCCCGCATCAAGAAGTTTTAGAACCTCTTGTTTGATAACTTCATGGATTTTGGGATTTACCCTTCTCTGTTGTTGCACTGCTGGCTTAAAGTCATCCTCCATTAAGATTTTGTGTGTACAAAAGTCCGGGCTAACGCCCTTAATGTCGGAGAGTTTCCAAGTAATTGCTTGCTTGTGTGACTTAAGAACCTTTAGGAGTGCAGCCTTTTCCTTATCTTTTAAGTCCTTAGCAATAATGACGGGTAATTTATCATCACCCTCCAGAAATGCATATTCTAGATGAGGAGGCAAGTCCTTGAGCTCAACCTCAGGAAAGTCTTCAGTTATTTCAACATTTTTGACTTCCTCTTTATGAAGTATTTTTGGAGACGGAGAGGGTGAAGGATCGTCATTTAACAATCTTTCAAGGAGAAGAATATCCCCCTCCGGGTCAAGATAGTTTTCATCAACCCCATGAGGGATTGAACTATCCTGAGCAAGAAAAGCCTTGACCTCTTCCAGAAGGAATTCACTTCCCTCAAACGGAGTGAGAGAAAGGGAAGAGTCGGATATGATAGGCTCAAAAGAAAGAGTGGTACTACCACTTGCTGAGAAACCGAAGACCTCTTGAGAATACTCCTCTGACGCAACATCGATGATGTCAATTCGGTTTACCGTTTCAGCGTCATAGTTGGAGGAGTATCTTGAAGTCTGATCAAGATTGAATGTGATGGCTTCGCCACCAACACGTAGAGTGATTTCTTCTTCGAATACATCGATTAGAGCACGACCCGTTCTTAAGATTCCCCTCCCGAGAATGAGAGGAACTCTTGGGTCAGCATCGAAATCAACAATCACGAAATCTGCCGGAAAATGGAACTTTCCTACTTTCATGAAGATATCTTCGGCAATGCCGAGAGGACGAGATATAGTACGGTCTGCAAGCTCGAGAGTCATGCAGGTAGGAGTGAGAGCAAGGAGAGAGAGTCTCTTCCAGACAGTGTAAGGCATCAGGTTAATGCTTGCACCAAGATCGGCCAAGGCAAAGCGTTCAACCATCCCCGGGAAAATGCAAGGAATGAGAAATTTCCCGGGATCTCCAAGCTTTTCGGGAAGCTTTTTCAAGAGCACTGCTGAGCAATGCTCGTTAAGTGGAGTTTTAGCCATCTCATAGAGTTTTTCTTTATTGCTTATCAGATTTTTGATTGTTGAAGCAAATTTAGGCATGAGAAGAAGAGCATCCGCGAAGCTAATATCGAAATGTAACTCTTTGAAAATTTGATAAAATTTTTCCATATGATGATTAGCTCTTTCGCGGTTCTTTTGATCATTCAATCATGAAGGATATGGAATTGAAGGCTTATGATCGTTCTTTGGAATTTCATCAGAACTTTCAGGAGGATCAAATACAACTTTCGACTTACGAGTCGGGACCGGGACAACTTGAGGGTGGACGTTGTTGGTACCTCCGTTATTAGTAGGAAGTAACGTGTCCGTGGTAACCTCAGGTTCACGTTCCGCTACCTCGGTAGGAGGAGAAGAAGAGGCAGAGGGAATCGTGGGTCCATTATATGATACCCCACTTCGGGTAGTGATCGCTTTGACATCGCCCCTCGGGTTAGCGATCGTGTTGCTCGGTAATATACCCGGGCCCGAGGGTCGATCATTTAAAGACTTCTGAAGCTCAGAGATCTTGCTGATCAGTAACCGATTCATTTCTTCTTGTGCTTTCATGAATTGTTTTAGCACTTCATCGGAGGAAGACGTGGGTGGAACAACGTTTTGATTTTGAGTAGGAAAATTTTGAACACGGTTGTTTTGAAAATTCCCTTGGTTTTGATTGTTGTTACCCTGAAAATTGTTTCTCTGATTGAAATTACCCTGATTGTAATTCCCTTGATTTTGGTTTCTTTGAAAATTTCCTTGAAAACCTTGATTTTGATTGCCAATTTGAAAATTGTTTTGATTAAAATGACCTTGATTTTGGTTCGGGTTTTGGAAATTTTAGTTTTGACCTTGGTTAAAATCTCCTCGATTCTGATTCGAGTTACGATTTTGATTTTGGTTAAAACCGGGAGGTCCGAGAAAATTGTTGGAACGATAGCTCAAGAGATTACGGTCCCCTTGTGGTTGGTAGGAATTACCCCATGTTGTAGGAACCTTGAGCAGCATAAATGTTCTCTTGAGGAAAACCAGCAGTAGCTGGACACTCGGAATAAAGATGTGGGCCTCCACAAGTTTCACAACTTTGGGCCACGGCTTTCACTTGTTGATTCTGAACCTGCAGATTTTGCATAGTTTGGTTCATTCTCAACACAGCCGTAGAGATATCATCCATCTTTTTAGTGAGAGCAATTATTTCAGGAGATGATGATAAAGGAATGATTGATTTACATGACTCATCCTTCTCCGCAGAGGAATCCCAAAAGTTATGGTGGGCAGTCATGTTCTGAATCAGATCATAGCATTCTTCGGGACGCCTTTTCATAAAGGTCTCACCAGCAGTAGAATTGAGAATATCCCGGTGCTTCAATGTCAAACCATTATAGAAGGTATCTATGACGGTAACTTGTAACATATTGTGGTTAGGGCACCGATCAATAGCTAGCTTATAACGTTCCCAAGCCTCAAATAGAGACTCATCGGGACACTGCCGGAAGTTGCTGATATCATTTCGTAACATGGTAACCATGGAAGGTGGAAAATATTTTGCTAAAAACTTGGTTACCATTTCATCAAAGGTACGAATAGAATTCTTTGGGAGTCGGTCAAACCATGCAGTGGCATGATGAGTAAGAGAATAGGGGAAGAGATACAGCCGGAGGGCATCATCGGTGACACCATGCTGTTTCATGCTTTGGGTGACGGTAAGGTATTTATCAAGATGCTTGTTAGCATCGTCACCCGGTAATCCGTGAAATTGACACGAATTTTGGACTTGCTGGATCATGTGGTGCTTGAGGCCAAAGTCCGTAGCCTCAATAGTGAGTAGTGCAATAGGTCCGCCCCTCCCTTGCATGGTAGGCTGGCACAACTCCTCCATCGTTCGGAGATCGGGAGCTGGCTCATCCCTGGGAGGGTCAGGGGGTGGTGGTGGTGGCCCATCGACCATTTCGGTTTTTGGTTCTTCAATAACAGTACGTAGCTCGGGTACGTTTTTCTGATTTTTACGCTTTGTTTGTGACCGAGTGCGCATGCACTAAAAACAATTTTTCAAAACAAGATCGAGGCAAAACCACAGTGAACTTAAATCCAATAATCACAAGTGAATGGCTTCTTTAAAAAAGGTACACCACTCACAGGGATATAAAGGCAAGTTTTAATCTTTTGTTTGGGAACTTATTATGTCCACACCCCCAGTTGGTAGGTGTTCTGCCTTGGTTTGCGGTGGTAAGATTTTATGTATTTATTAACAGAAAAATTGTTTTTGGGTGATGAGTGCTCAAACACTCATCGTTTTTGATATATTTAAACTGCCAAAACGCACAAAAACAATCAAAAAGATATCAAAATACTTAAATTATCCCAGGGATTGTGTTTTATGTGTTTTAAAAGCAAAATGTGCAAAAACAAAGGAAAAACGTACAAAGTTTGCAGTATTGGCAGTTTCAGTCCCCCAAGTTTCAAAACTTGTCAAATTTAGTCCCTAAGCATTTATTTTGAAAGGAAAAGTCAACCCAAGGTTTTAAAAGTCAAATAATCACAAAATATTACACTTGGGTTGCAAGTTTTCTAAAATTACAAGTTTAGCCCCTGAAAATTCAAATATGGCAAAATAAGTCCCTGGGAAGTTTTGAAATTTTGAAAAATGGAAAAATGGTTTTGTGAACTTTGGAATTATAACAAGTTTGGTCCTTGGTGTAAATTGGGAAAAGTTACAATTCAGTCCTTGAGGTTTGGTAAATTGCAAAATTGGTCCCTATGGCTAAACAACCAAACCGGACCCTTTTAATATTAAACCCAACAACCAAAACAAACCCAAATACCATCCCACCCCTAGGCCCAGTCCACCACATCCAACCCGGCCCACTCCTTTTTATTATTAAAACACCCCGGTCAAACCTCCCGTTTGACCCTCCTTCTTCCCCCCAACAGCCAACGCAAAACCAGGGACGAATCCATCCCCCCTCCTCACCTTTTCACCAACTCAACCCCCCACAATTAATAACCTCACCTAATAAACCCACCACCATAAATGTCCTCACCAACACCCACCAATACCACTGAAAATTACCCCGTATAAATTTGAGCGGGAAAATGGCAATCTAGGGCTCAAAGTCATCTTAGCATAATTGGACGATGGGGATTTGGTCCTTGGTCAACAAGGAGACACGTGGAACTCTAAAAAGAGAGCTGGGATGCACATGGATGCTAGGAGGACTTGTTTTAATGTCGAAGTATAAGTAGTTAGGGATAGAAGCCATATGAGGCATATGTAACTTTAATTTAGTCTTTTTCATGTTTATTTTATGTAATGTAACCTGTTTTCAATTAATGAAAATGCAGTTCTAAGTTTATCTCTTAATTCTCAAATTCCAAGTTTCATAAAATTTTCAAGTTATAATTCAAGGTGTGTTAATGATCATTGGTTGTTTGTAAACTCTTATAAGCTCATACAGAAAGCTTGTAGAAGCTCAGTGAGCTTCTATATCAATCAAAAGCCAAGTTTTAGAAAATTATCAAATAAATCAAGAAAAATAAAAATAAAATAAAAAATGAAAGGCAATGGGTGAATGAGCACGGAGCACAGTATATTGTGGATGGCTGTGGGTTAGGTACCTCATGGGAGGGCATTAGGATTGGTGTACTTGGTTCTTTGATCCTTATCAGTTGCTTGGAAGGCTTATGTAAGCCTTCTCTTTAATTCTTACTCTCTCAGTAGTTTAGGTGCTTGTTGCTGTTTAATCTACTAAATTATTGTTTAATCTAGTAGTAGTAATCATTTGGTTGTATTTCATGTTTGTTTGAACCAAGATTTCTTCATAAGCATCTGTTAAAGGGGTGTTTGGTTGAGACTGTATTAAGTGTTTCAGTGGGTTGCAAGGTTTCATTTTGGTTCATATAACTCAATCATAGTCACAACAGACCAAAACAACCATTTTCTTGGTCAAAAATACACCCAAAGTCAAAATCACAAGGTATTGCTCACCACAGTCAACTGTGGTGAGTTTTGAAGTGAAAAATCCATCAAACCAGTTCAAAAAGTGTATTGTTTACTTAAGTTATCTTTCATACAGCTTATCTTAACATTTTAAGTCACTAAATCAGCTGTTCAAGCTCATATAAGTCAAAACCTTCATTTTTCTGAAAAGTCAAAAGTACCAAACTCAGTTTTTTACCAAAATGGAATGAATTAAATTGAATTTTGTGTTGTGTTTGGAGGTTTGAAAATTGTTGTGTTTCAACTCTACCAGTAGTATTTTTGATTTTCAAAGTGGTTACATTTTTGTGAATTTTTCTTAATAGCAAAAATGCCCTTGGAAGACACTTGCAGGGCACAGTAGTGCCCTGCACATCTGCTACTCAGTTCACTCACCACCCTTTGGTGGTGCTTTGTGACTGACCCAGTGGGTCCCACACTTCATTCTTGGTTCCATTCAACCCCCCTCCTACCCAGGATCAAGGGTTGACCATTAATTTGACCTTTAGACTTGTGGACCCCACCTTATTTGGCCTCTAAAGTCTGTCCCAGAACTGTCTCAGAACCAATTAAGCCAAGTGCTTATTTTGGTCTTTTAGCTTATTTTCTTGGCTTATTTGTGCAATACTTGTTTGAAGTTGTTCATAGTACTTGTTTACATCTGTTTTCACTAAAGTGGACCCCACATTTGCTCATTTGAGCTTATTTCACTCTTGGTCAATAAAAGTCAACTGTTGAGGCTATAAGCACTTGAAGTGCTTATTTCCTTAACCTCAGTCAATCTCACTTCACATAAGTTGTCTAAAAAGTTGTATTAAGCAGTTTGGAAAAAGAAAATCTCAAATAAGCCCAACTTAATAGAAGTGATAGCTTCTATTTAAGCCATTTGGCTTATTCATCAGCTTATTTATAAGCAAATTCCATTTTTACAATTTTCATAGGCTTCTGGTGTGTTAAAATAATTTTTGTAATTTTTTCAGATTTTTCTTTTATCATTTACTACTTTTCTTAATTTTAAATAGTTTTTAGTAATTAATAAATAGTTATTAATTAATAATAATTAATTAGTAAATCAGAAAAATATAAATTAAAATTTAAAATTAGTTTTTAGTTATTTTTAAGTTTTTTAAATTTTATTTTCACTTTTCTAATGTAATTTAATAATTAATTAGAATTTAGGGTATTTTAGATAATTAATAAATAGTTAATAATTAGTAATAATTAATTAAATAGTCTTAAAATTATATTTTCATTTCTAAAAATAGTTTTATAGTATTTTAGATTTTTCTAAGTTTAATTTTTATTTTTCCAAGTTAATTTCATAATTATTTATAATTTAGAGTAATTTAGTTAATTAAAAGTAATTAGAAAAATAGTATTTAATTATTAGTAATTATTTAATTAGTGTAAAAATTAACTTTAAATTTCCAAAAATTTTCTCTTATCATTAGGTTTGTAAAAAAGTAATTTTCATACCAGTAGCCTTCCCAGATCACCGTTCTCACATTTTTGTACGTTTGTCCACGTCTTCGGCAGTACGTACGGTTTTTAAGTTTTAGGTGATTTCTTCTCAATCTAAGTTCCAGTAATCATTCAAATAGCTTTCCTAAGCTATTTTTGTTAAATATCTCCAAATAATTTTCACAACAAACCCTTTTCCGTGAATAACACCCGATTACGAATACGCTAAAGTCACATTTCACACCTCAATGGGATTTAACGACCCGGTGATACATTATATTACCCGGAGCATTGACCTAGGCTATCTGACTTTGTTGACCATTCTTTGGTCAATATAAGTTGGTGGTTTAGCATCAATCAATTTTTGGCGCCGCTGCCGGGGAGGTGTGCGCGTTTCTGTAGCGTCTTTCGAGATTAGTGTTATCTCACTTCACTCACTGTACAAATACCATCACTTGTGAATATTTTCAAAATCAAAACACATAAAAAAGTCATTAACACTTTTCCTAAAGTGTTAAAACACCAAAAAAAAAAAAAAAAAAAAAAAAAAAAAAGTAAGTAACAACAAAACATATCGTAACGTTTTCTGATTCGGTTTTCTTTTAAGGTGATTCTTAAAGAGAAACGATTCTGGATTACGGGACGATAACAAAAATATTGTCCAAAAAGTTTTTATCCCTAGTGCATGCGCACTCGTTCTTCAAGGTCCACTAGCCCATTACGTGAGCTGGTTCGGAAACCTCGAAGACCTCGTAGACGTTCTGCACCAACAGTCGGATCTGTGATCCGTACTGTTCCACCTCCAGCTGTCATCATGGCAGCTGAACCCACTATGAACGAGCTTCTCCAAGCACCCGTCGAGGGTTACGGAGATGCTATCGTTGTTCCGGCAATCATGGCCGACAATTTTGAGCTTAAAACTGGGTTGATAAACCTGGCCACATCACGTCAATTCTATGGTTATGAGAGGGACGATCCTCAAGATCACATTCGATGGTTCAATAAAATCACATACACCATCAAATGCAAAGATGTCCCCTGTGAAGCAATCAAACTTCTTCTCTTCCCATTCTCCCTGGAGGGACAAGCCCGGATTTGGCTTGAAAAACAACCTCCACGATCTATTGAGACATGGGAAGATCTTGTGAAAAAGTTCGTGAATGAATTCTTTCCTCCTTCCAAAACCACGAGTCTCAAGAATGAGATCATGAAATTCACGCAGAAATTTG
Organism: Artemisia argyi; assembly: GCA_030686995.1. Classification (NCBI taxonomy): domain Eukaryota; kingdom Viridiplantae; phylum Streptophyta; class Magnoliopsida; order Asterales; family Asteraceae; genus Artemisia; species Artemisia argyi. The sequence continues at coordinate 52,229,162 of CM060685.1, forward strand.
ATGAATCCTTTAGTGAGGCATGGGATCGATACAAGGAATTGCTCCGAAAATGTCCTCACCACGGTTTCTCTGATCTCATGACACTTGATACTTTCTACAATGGTGTAAGCCAATCCGATCAAGACTCTCTAAATGCCTCCGCTGGAGGTAACTTCTTGAATCGCACGACAAAGGATGCTTTAGCGATCATTGAGAATAAATCTAAGGTCCGCATTCCCCGAAGCAGATCAGTTGTTTCCCAAAGGGATGTTGTTCCTTCTTCCTCATCGCCCGTGGCTCAGTCTAGCACCGATGCTAGACTCGACAAACTCACGGAAGCTGTCCATGCATTTGTTCTCGCCCAAGGCAAGAAAGATTCTTCTCCTTCTCCACAAGCTGAAATAAAAAAGATAGAAGTTTGTGTCACTTGTGGTGGTCCACATTCATATTATAATTGCACTGCCACCAAAGGCAATCCATTCGAAGTAAATGCAATAGCCGGCAATTCCAACCAAGGAGGTAACCAATACCGTCCTCAAGTGGAACCAAATTACCGGGCTAGCAATCAGGGTGGACCACCCGGTTTTCCTCAAAATCCAAATAGGTTTAATCCTAATCCACCAAGGGGGCCTACTATGCAAAATCAAAATCCTGCCCCCGTCAATCAGTACCCACCCCAAAGGGGTAATCAAGGGTATTCAGCTCCAAATTATCAAGATCCCCTCCCAAACGAGCTCAATAACTACATCAAAGTTAATGAGACCAAAATGAGGGCAATGCAAAATCAAATCTCAAATCTGAAGAATGATTTCCAATCATCAATAGCCAAACAGGGTCAAGAGCTGAAGAGTGAGTTGATGGTAACAAACAACAAAATTGATCAAAATCAAGGCAAGATTGAAAATATGCTTGCCAGTCTTATGAATCATCTCACTCCACCCTCTACATCAGGAGGTCTCCCGGCTAATACAGTTGTTAACCCCAAGGGTGAACTCAAAGCTATTACTACACGCAGTGGTAAAGCTTATGAAGAGCCGCCAGTTCCTCCTATTCCTCCTCCTCTTTATTCCGAGGAAGTAGAAATTGAGCCTGAGGCAACCACGGACAAGGTGCAATCTCCTAGCCCACGAAGTACCGCACACGTCCACCCTCAGGTTGTTCCAGAAATTGTACCAAAATCTGGACTTGTACCAAAACGGGGAGTTGTATTTGAACCATCAACAACTCCTGTTGAGAACCCTAAATCCAAACCTTCGCTACCATACCCGTCACGACTTAATGAGCAAAAGCTCCGCGAAAAGGCTAGTCACCAAATGGATAAGTTTTATCAAATCTTTCAAGATTTGCATTTTGACATTAGCCTTGCGGATGCTATCATCCTGATGCCCAAATTCGCATCGATGATCAAGAACTTGTTAAGCAACAAGGAAAAATTGTACGAAATGGCAAAGACTCCATTGAACAAAAACTGCTCAGCAGTTATCTAAAAGAAGCTTCCTAAGAAGCTTGGAGACCCTGGGAGATTTCTCATTCCATGTGTTTCCCTGGGATGGTTGAATGCTTCGCCTTAGCTGATCTTGGCGCTAGCATCAACCGGATGCCTTACTCAGTGTGGGAGAAACTCTCTCTTCCTCAACTTACTCCTACGTGCATGACTCTCGAGCTTGCCGACCGTTCAATCTCTCGTCCTCTCGGCATTGCCGAAGACGTATTCGTAAAAGTAGGAAAGTTCCATTTCCCCGCTGACTTCGTTGTTGTTAAGTTCGATGCTGACCCGCGAGTTCCTCTCATTCTTGGGAGAGGATTCTTAAGGACGGGTCGTGCGTTAATTGATGTGCACGAAGAGGAAATAACTCTTCGTGTTGGTAATGAAGCTGTAACCTTCAACCTCGATCAAACTTCGAGGTACTCCTCTAATTATGACGCCGAAACGGTTAACCGAATTGATGTCATTGATGTTGCGTCTGTGGAGTACGCTCAAGAGGTTCTAGGTTTTGTCGATGATTCTCCGAGTGAAAACTTCACTCCATCTTCTCACCCCATTGTTACCAATTCTTTTCCTTCCCTCACTCCGTTTGAGGGAAGTGACTTCATCTTAGAAGAAATGGAGGCGTTTCTCAAAAGTGATTCGATTCCCGATGGAATTGATAACCAAGAGATCGACCTCGAGAGGGATATTCTCCTGCTTGAAAAATTGTTAAACGAGGATCCCTCTCATCTTCCAGTTCTACCACAAATACTTCATAAGGAGGAAGTCAAAAATGTTGAGAAAACTGATGACTTTCCCGCGGTTGAACTTAAGGACTTGCCGCCTCATCTTGAGTACGCATTTCTGGAGGGTGATGATAAATTACCCGTCATAATTGCTAAAGACTTAAGTGTTGAGGAAAAGGCTACTCTTATACAGGTTTTGAAGTCTCATAAACGAGCAATTGCTTGGCGTCTCTCCGATATCAAGGGCATCGACCCTGAGTTTTGTACTCACAAGATATTAATGGAAGATGACTTCAAACCTGCGGTCCAACATCAAAGAAGGGTGAATCCAAAAATTCACGAGGTTATCAAACAAGAGGTTTTAAAACTTCTTGATGCCGGATTGATTTACCCTATCTCGGACAGTCCTTGGGTCAGCCCAATCCATTGTGTTCCAAAAAAGGGTGGCATTACCGTTGTCACAAATGAGGAGAATGAGTTAATTCCAACTCGTTTGGTTACGGGTTGGCGCGTCTGTATTGATTATCGTAAATTGAATGACGCCACCCGTAAGGATCATTTTCCTCTGCCCTTTATGGATCAGATGCTCGAGAGATTAGCGGGGAATGAGTACTATTGCTTCCTCGATGGTTTCTCGGGTTACTTTCAGATTCCCATTGACCCGCAAGACCAAGAAAAGACCACTTTTACGTGCCCCTATGGAACTTTCGCATATAAACGTATGCCATTTGGCCTATGTAATGCTCCGGGCACGTTTCAAAGATGTATGATGGCCATTTTTTCCGACATGATCGGGAAAAGTATGGAGGTCTTTATGGACGATTTCTCGGTCATTGGGGATTCGTTTAAATCATGTCTCTCCCATTTAGACAGCATGCTAAAATGTTGTGAAGACACAAAGTTATGTCTAAATTGGGAGAAGAGTCACTTTATGGTCAAAGAGGGCATTGTCCTCGGCCATAAAATTTCAAAAAACGGGATGGAGGTTGACCGTGCCAAAGTGGACGTCATTGCAAAATTTCCTCATCCCACGACTGTGAAAGGTGTTAGGAGCTTTTTGGGTCACGCCGGTTTTTACCGTAGGTTTATTCAAGATTTTTCTAAAATCGCCCGGCCTATGACCCATCTCCTCGAGAAGGATGCTCCTTTTATCTTCTCCCCTGAGTGCATCGAAGCCTTTGAAACATTAAAGAAAAGGCTTACCGAGGCACCGATTCTTGTTGCCCCCGATTGGGACTTGCCCTTCGAGCTCATGTGTGATGCTAGTGATTATGCTATAGGGGCGGTCTTGGGGCAACGCAAAACAAAACATTTTCAGCCTATACACTATGCCAACAAGACTATGACTGAGGCTCAAAGTCATTACACCACCACTGAAAAAGAATTATTAGCGGTGGTGTATGCTTTTGAAAAATTCTGGCCATACTTGATTCTGACTAAAAGCATAGTGTATACGGATCATTCGGCTTTGAAGTATCTAATTGCAAAACAAGATGCAAAGCCGAGACTCCTCCGATGGGTTCTCCTCCTTCAGGAATTTGATATCATCATTCATGATAAAAAAGGAGCTGAGAACCTGGCTGCTGATCATCTCTCCCGTCTTGAAAACCCTCACCAAAATGCTTTCGAGAAAAAGGAAATAAATGAAACATTTTCTCTCGAAACCCTCAATGTGGTTTCATTTCGTGGAGACTCGATTACCCCATGGTTTGCCGACTTTGCAAACTATCTTGCGGGTAACTTCATTGTGAAAGGGATGTCGTCCCAACAAAAAAATAAATTTTTCAAAGATGTCAAACATTACTTTTGGGACGACCCCTACTTGTTCAAGATATGCGCGGATCAAGTCATCCGGCGGTGTGTGTATGGTCAGGAAGCCACTGAAATTTTAAAGGCTTGCCATGCTGGTCCCACGGGGGGCCACCACAATCCCAACTACACTGCCAAAAAGGTGTTTGATTCCGGCTTTTATTGGCCCTCGATCTACAAGGATGCCCAAGATTTGGTCAAGTCCTGTGACGCTTGTCAACGTCACGGGAATATTTCAAAAAAGAATGAAATGCCTCAGAATGCAATTCAAGTTTGTGAAATCTTTGATATCTGGGGCATCGACTTTATGGGGCCATTTCCATCCTCTCACGGAAACAAATACATACTCGTGGCAGTTGACTACTTGTCAAAATGGGTTGAAGCGAAAGCTTTACCCACAAATGATGCCCGAGTAGTTGTGAAATTTTTAAAAGCTCTTTTTGCCCGATTCAGAACTCCACGTGCTATTATTAGTGATCGTGGTACGCACTTCTGTAATGACAAATTTGACAAAGTCATGCAAAAGTACGGTGTGACTCACCGTCTTTCCACTGCGTACCACCCTAAAACGAGTGGACAAGTCGAAGTTTCCAATCGGGGCATTAAAAGAATATTGGAAAGAACCGTAGGTGAAAATCGTGCATCGTGGTCGGACAAATTAGATGATGCACTTTGGGCTTTCCGTACGGCTTACAAAACACCCATTGGGTGTACGCCTTATAAACTTGTGTACGGGAAAGCGTGCCATCTTCCGATCGAGCTTGAGCACAAGGCCTATTGGGCCCTCAAGCATGCCAATTTCGACCTCAAAACGGCGGGTGATCACAGAAAAGTTCAACTAAATGAATTAAACGAACTTCGTGATCAAGCTTACGAGAACTCTTTGATCTATAAACAAAAGATAAAGAAGATTCATGACTCAAAAATCAAAAACCGCGTTTTCAACGTTGGTGATCGAGTCCTTCTTTTCAATTCTAGACTCAAGATCTTCTCGGGAAAGCTCAAAACCCGATGGACTGGTCCATTCACTATCACAAAAGTTTATCCTTATGGCACCGTCGAATTATCTCAAAGTGACGGTCCAAATTTCAAAGTGAATGGACATCGGTTAAAGCACTACTTTGGAGAGGACGTACCATCCATGGTCGTCCCGGATCTCCAAACCTTCCCCAAGGACAATTGAATTTGGGGATAGAGTCAAGCTAGCGACTCGATGACCAAAAATTAGCAACAATACGGGTTTTCACCCGTATCTCTGATTCTTTCTATTTTCTACCACCTAGTGTGGGGGAATGGCCAACCCCCCGCTGTTTGAAAAAAAAGTGTATATATGTATATAAGTCTCAAAAAAAAAAAAAAAAAAAAAAAAAAAAAAAAAAAAAAAAAAAAAAAGTTGTATATATAGAAATAAAGTGAAATTGGTATTTCCGCAGTTAGATTCGAATCTTGGCTTTTTACGTTCATAGCTTCGGCCTAATAGCCGGGACTTTGAATATTGAGGACAATATCCATTTCTAAGTGTGGGGGGGAAATTCTAACGAATTTTAAGCAATATCTTTCAAGTACCCCCGTTTTTGGCCAAAATTTTCAAAAAATTTTCACTTTATTTCAAAATTTTTTGAGGTAATCAGTCCGCCTTGTCTAAGCGACAAAAGGGATTGGCTAATCCAAGAGCAAACGGCTCGTGGTAAAGATAAATCAAATCCGTTGACGGCTGGCAATTTGCCCAAAATTGTATGGTTCCTCAACTCCCCGAAAACAAATGAGTTGGCTAGCCCGCAAGATTATGGCTTGTGGTAAAGGCCGTGGAAAATCCATAATTGGTAATCAGCTCACCAAGATGTTGACTAGGTCCATCAAGATGCTCGCTAGTCCAGGAGCAAACGGCTCTTGGTAAAGACTTAACAAATCCGTTGGAAGCTGGTGGTTTGCTCAAAATCACACGGTTATCAGGTGTGCCACAGTTCTTACACCTGCTACTCCAGAAGTGATGGCTTTTGGTAAAGAGTTTAAAATCCATCAAGTTTTCTAAAAAGATTGCTAGGGACTAGCAATAGTTTAGTGTGGGGGATTGATGAGTGCTCAAACACTCATCGTTTTTGATATATTTAAACTGCCAAAACGCACAAAAACAATCAAAAAGATATCAAAATACTTAAATTATCCCAGGGATTGTGTTTTATGTGTTTTAAAAGCAAAATGTGCAAAAACAAAGGAAAAACGTACAAACTTTGCAGTATTGGCAGTTTCAGTCCCCCAAGTTTCAAAACTTGTCAAATTTAGTCCCTAAGCATTTATTTTGAAAGGAAAAGTCAACCCAAGGTTTTAAAAGTCAAATAATCACAAAATATTACACTTGGGTTGCAAGTTTTCTAAAATTACAAGTTTAGCCCCTGAAAATTCAAATATGGCAAAATAAGTCCCTGGGAAGTTTTGAAATTTTGAAAAATGGAAAAATGGTTTTGTGAACTTTGGAATTATAACAAGTTTGGTCCTTGGTGTAAATTGGGAAAAGTTACAATTCAGTCCTTGAGGTTTGGTAAATTGCAAAATTGGTCCCTATGGCTAAACAACCAAACCGGGCCCTTTTAATATTAAACCCAACAACCAAAACAAACCCAAATACCATCCCACCCCTAGGCCCAGTCCACCACATCCAACCCGGCCCACTCCTTTTTATTATTAAAACACCCCGGTCAAACCTCCCGTTTGACCCTCCTTCTTCCCCCCAACAGCCAACGCAAAACCAGGGACGAATCCATCCCCCCTCCTCACCTTTTCACCAACTCAACCCCCCACAATTAATAACCTCACCTAATAAACCCACCACCGTAAATGTCCTCATCAACACCCACCAATACCACTGAAAATTACCCCGTATAAATTTGAGCGGGAAAATGGCAATCTAGGGCTCAAAGTCATCTTAGCATAATTGGATGATGGGGATTTGGTCCTTGGTCAACAAGGAGACACGTGGAACTCTAAAAAGAGAGCTGGGATGCACATGGATGCTAGGAGGACTTGTTTTAATGTCGAAGTATAAGTAGTTAGGGATAGAAGCCATATGAGGCATATGTAACTTTAATTTAGTCATTTTCATGTTTATTTTATGTAATGTAACCTGTTTTCAATTAATGAAAATGCAGTTCTAAGTTTATCTCTTAATTCTCAAATTCCAAGTTTCATAAAATTTTCAAGTTATAATTCAAGGTGTGTTAATGATCATTGGTTGTTTGTAAACTCGTATAAGCTCATACAGAAAGCTTGTAGAAGCTCAGTGAGCTTCTATATCAATCAAAAGCCAAGTTTTAGAAAATTATCAAATAAATCAAGAAAAATAAAAATAAAATAAAAAATGAAAGGCAATGGGTGAATGAGCAAGGAGCACAGTATATTGTGGATGGTTGTGGGTTAGGTACCTCATGGGAGGGCATTAGGATTGGTATACTTGGTTCTTTGATCCTTATCAGTTGCTTGGAAGGCTTATGTAAGCCTTCTCTTTAATTCTTACTCTCTCAGTAGTTTAGGTGCTTGTTGCTGTTTAATCTACTAAATTATTGTTTAATCTAGTAGTAGTAATCATTTGGTTGTATTTCATGTTTGTTTGAACCAAGATTTCTTCATAAGCATCTATTAAAGGGGTGTTTGGTTGAGACTGTATTAAGTGTTTCAGTGGGTTGCAAGGTTTCATTTTGGTTCATATAACTCAATCATAGTCACAACAGACCAAAACAACCATTTTCTTGGTCAAAAATACACCCAAAGTCAAAATCACAAGGTATTGCTCACCACAGTCAACTGTGGTGAGTTTTGAAGTGAAAAATCCATCAAACCATTTCAAAAAGTGTATTGTTTACTTAAGTTATCTTTCATACAGCTTATCTTAACATTTTAAGTCACTAAATCAGCTGTTCAAGCTCATATAAGTCAAAACCTTCATTTTTTTGAAAAGTCAAAAGTACCAAACTCAGTTTTTTACCAAAATGGAATGAATTAAATTGAATTTTGTGTTGTGTTTGGAGGTTTGAAAATTGTTGTGTTTCAACTCTACCAGTAGTATTTTTGATTATCAAAGTGGTTACATTTTTGTGAATTTTTCTTAATAGCAAAAATGCCCTTGGAAGACACTTGCAGGGCAAAGTAGTGCCCTGCACATCTGCTACTCAGTTCACTCACCACCCTTTGGTGGTGCTTTGTGACTGACCCAGTGGGTCTCACACTTCATTCTTGGTTCCATTCAACCCCCCTCCTACCCAGGATCAAGGGTTGACCATTAATTTGACCTTTAGACTTGTGGACCCCACCTTATTTGGCCTCTAAAGTCTGTCCCAGAACTGTCTCAGAACCAATTAAGCCAAGTGCTTATTTTGGTCTTTTAGCTTATTTTCTTGGCTTATTTGTGCAATACTTGTTTGAAGTTGTTCATAGTACTTGTTTACATCTGTTTTTACCAAAGTGGACCCCACATTTGCTCATTTGAGCTTATTTCACTCTTGGTCAATAAAAGTCAACTGTTGAGGCTATAAGCACTTGAAGTGCTTATTTCCTTAACCTCAGTCAATCTCACTTCACATAAGTTGTCTAAAAAGTTGTATTAAGCAGTTTGGAAAAAGAAAATCTCAAATAAGCCCAACTTAATAGAAGTGATAGCTTCTATTTAAGCCATTTGGCTTATTCATCAGCTTATTTATAAGCAAATTCCATTTTTACAATTTTCCTAGGCTTCTGGTGTGTTAAAATAATTTTTGTAATTTTTTCAGATTTTTCTTTTATCATTTACTACTTTTCTTAATTTTAAATAGTTTTTAGTAATTAATAAATAGTTATTAATTAATAATAATTAACTAGTAAATCAGAAAAATATAAATTAAATTTTAAAATTAGTTTTTAGTTATTTTTAAGTTTTTTAAATTTTATTTTCACTTTTCTAGTGTAATTTAATAATTAATTAGAATTTAGGGTATTTTAGATAATTAATAAATAATTAATAAATAGTTAATAATTAGTAATAATTAATTAAATAGTCTTAAAATTATATTTTCATTTCTAAAAATAGTTTTATAGTATTTTAGATTTTTCTAAGTTTAATTTTTATTTTTCCAAGTTAATTCCATAATATTTATAATTTAGAGTAATTTAGTTAATTAAAAGTAATTAGAAAAATAGTATTTAATTATTAGTAATTATTTAATTAGTGTAAAAATTAACTTTAAATTTCCAAAAATTTTCTCTTATCATTAGGTTTGTAAAAAAGTAATTTTCATACCTGTAGCCTTCCCAGATCATCGTTCTCACATTTTTGTACGTTTGTCCACGTCTTCGGCAGAACGTACGGTTTTTAAGTTTTAGGTGATTTCTTCTCGATCTAAGTTCCAGTAATCATTCAAATAGCTTTCCTAAGCTATTTTTGTTAAATATCTCCAAATAATTTTCACAACAAACCCTTTTCCGTGAATAACACCCGATTACGAATACGCTAAAGTCACATTTCACACCTCAACGGGATTTAACGACCCGGTGATACATTATATTACCCGGAGCATTGACCTAGGCTATTTGACTTTGTTGACCATTCTTTGGTCAATATAAGTTGGTGGTTTAGCATCAATTATTGGGCTTATGGGTGTGTGTAGAGAAAACTTTGGGAAATATTTTTGGAACTGATTCGTTAACCGAAATCGTTCTTTTAAGATTACTCGCAGGCTGGCGGGAGGAAAGAGTGGATTCCTCTTCAGTTTGCAATTTAATGTTAGAACTTACCTTATACCAACTGTTTCAGGTTGTAATCTTAAAGAAAACGAAGTAATTTAACTTCACAGTTTGTTTTGTTGTTTTTGATTTTTTTGGTGTTGTTAACACTTCAGGAAAAGTGTTAATGTACTTTTTGATATGATTGATATTTTTACAAAAACTTTTTACAAATTGTGTGAAATTTGTACAGGGAGGGTTTTGAAAACCATTATACTTAAAACGATTTTAAAAACACGCAACAACCTCCCCGGCAGCGGCGCCAAATTTTGATTGGTGAAAAAGCAGTCAGATATTATTGACCAAGGTCAACAAGTCAAAGACAGCTCATTTCCAATTCTTCGTGGATAGTATAGTGTGTCCCCGGGTCGTTATGTCCCAGCGAGATTGCAATGGTGTTTTAGAAAACGTTTTTGGGAATGAGTGGCACTGAGGACAGTAGCCAAGATGATTTGAGAAATGATTATGCTACTGATATTTGATATTTGGACAATGATATTAACAATAACAGATATACAGATATATTCACAAATTCACAAATTGGGATTCAGATTACAGACAGAAAAAGTGGGTTTTGAACAGTTACAAACTATAGGGGGTCCAAGTGAAACTTTTTAAAACTTAAAATTAAAAGAAAATTTAAAATGAAAATGAAATGATTTAAATGATTATTTTGATAATTAAATACTAATTAATTAATTAAAACTATTTAAAATATAATTTAAACATAATCTAAATTAACTAAAGATGATAAAGATTACAAATTAACCTAAAAATTTGCAAAAATATTTTCTAAACCTTAAAAAGAACTTGAAGAAAGTATAAAAAATAAAAAGAAATATTTTTTTCTTTTTGTGGAATTTCTATTAATTAAAAACTAATTAGCTTAATTAAACTATTTAATCTATTTTAAATTACTAATAATACCTAAATGACTTAGAAAATTATGGAAAAATTTATTAAACTAAGTAACCATCACAGGAATCCTACAAAATATAAAAAGTTTCTAAAACTTATTTTTAGACTATTTTACTAATTATTTACTTAATTATTAATTTAAATCTAATTTAACTAAATTAAATAAGAAAAATAGAAAATAAACAGTGGAATTTAAAAATCTATTTTCTAAAAGTCTTAATTAATTTATAAAACCTAGGAAAATTATTAAAACCTACTGTTGTTAATTAAAATTTAAGAAAACTAATTAATTACTAATATTACCTAATTAATTATTTAAACTAGTTTTAATTCTAATAATTAGTAAACTGATCAAGAAAAATCTAAGAAAATTATTACAAATACTTAAAGGTGACAAAAAATTAAGAAAATTATGAAAATGGTGAAGTGCTTATTAAAAAGCAAAAAAGAAAAATGAAAAAGATAGAATCTATTAAATAGAAGCTATCACTAATTTTAAATTTGGTTTTTCTTGGATTTTCTTTTTGACAGACAAAAATAAGTTGAAAATAAGAAACTTTTACAAAAAAAACTTTTGTTTTAGCTTAAAAATAAGCTGTGTGCACCCCCTTGTTTCCAAATAGTGACTTAAAGCTTATTAGGACTTAAGCCAATTGTGAAAAAGCTAGGAAATGAGAAACTAAGCATGCACAGATGATTACTAACTTAAAATAAGCCAATTAGAACAAAGAAGCACTCAGAATAAGCAATGAAACACAAATAAGCACTTATGTAGCTATTAGGCCAAAACAGGCCTGATATGGGTGGATTTGGACCTCTGTGGGATCCACAGAAGTCAAGGAGTCCAAAATGTAACTTGAACTATGAAGGTGGACTGGGAGGCTTCAAAATAAGCCAATAAGCAGGGCTATGGCTTATTAATTAGCTCTGGGTGGGCCTTGGAAATTGGGGTCACACACTGAGTGATCAGTGTTCACTCAGGAACTAGCCAAACTTAAAGAGGGTTGCAGCCCTATCAAATAAGCTCACAATGGTGAAACAAGCCCTGACTTATCAAAAGGAGTTACTAGGCTTCCCAAAAAGCCAATAAGCAGAAGGTGGGTCCCACTGGGTAAGTCACAAAGCTATTGGGAAAATTGGTCAAAACGTATGCACACGGCATTCACTTGCCCTGCAGGTTGAAATAAGCTAATCCACAAGCTTGTACAAAAATCCTAAAAATAAGCTGTTTATGGGCTTTTGCAGACTAGGTGACAAACTATAACTTCTGAAAAGGACAAAGTCTCAATCCTAACACAAAAATCACAAAAATTCTTCCAAATTTTGGATTTCTGAAACAAAGGTACTTTTTGACTTTTTGAGTTTTTGCAAAAGGTTGACTTAAATGAACTTTGATCTTGATTTTCTGACTTAAATTGATTAGTTAAGCTAAGTTAAGACAAGATTAAGCTAAACCACTCATGAGTGAATGGATTTGGGGCATATGTCACACTTAATCCAACACAGAGGGATGATTAGGCCTATTAATGCTTGATTTTGACTTTTCTCTGAATAAGACTTAGGTATTATGCTTGTTCTTGGCTATTAGTGACCTAAATGACTTGTGTAAACCAGAAACAACAACAACTAAACACCACAACACCTTGGATCACACTGATCTAAACACTACTTAAGGTTTGTCTGTTTTGTGATTTTCAAAGAAAATGGATGTTAAGGCCAATGAAACTTATCCAAGATTACTTAATATGATATATTAGACCTATTTGAGCACTTGGACACAGAAAATAACAACAAATGAACAAGATTACAAATACTACTAATAAAACTGCCAAATTAGAAAATAAAAGCAACTATGAAATTCAATTAACAAGGTACTAATTTTATGCAAGATTATCACTAATTAGCACTAGATAAACTCAGAAAAGCTATTAAAACAACTAAATAAGCAATGCTACAGTAAGATTAGAGAAATGAGTTTTAAAGCCTTACAAGGTGCATTCCAGCTTAAACCAAGAACCAAGGACCTCAAAATGAATCCTATAGGTCTTCTACAAGACCACTAACCCAGGGCCATCCAAGATTTACCCTGCTCCAGTGTTCATCTTCAAAAACCTGCAATTATTGACTTTCTTTGACTTTTTTATATTTTTTTTATTTTTTTGATACTAACTTGTATTTTATGGTTTCTAAAAGCTTAAATAAGCTTTCTGGGAGCTTATATGGGCCTAAGAGTCCATAAGTTCTTTGAATAATAACAATACAGAGGATTAAAAGCTTTGAAATAAAGATAAAAATTTAACAACTAAGATATTGATTCAAACTTGACTTTTATTGATAGAAAAGCTTAGAAGTACACTGAAAATGAGAATTACACTACTTGAGAGCTGAATTACAAACTAAAAACTTGAATTTAACTTATACGATTTAAATTTTCCTAAATTAATCTAACACCACTTCTTCTTGGACTTCTTTTCTATTTATAGGCCACCATTAGGGTACTTGCATCCCTCTGATCATTTCCCATCTTAAATTTTAGCCATTGGATCACTGAGAAGCTCTAATCACTTGCCATGTGTTTTGGCGGGAAAAATTGTATTATGCAATTGGGGCCTGTTTGCGTAGAGGGGTGGAGGAGCATTTATTGTGGAGGTGATAGTAGGTGAAGGTGGGTTGGGCGGTGGAGATATGACAGGCAAGTTGGTGATGGTGGGGTGAAACCAGGGTGGTTTTGTGAGTGGTTTTGGGTGAGAGGGAAGGGAAAGGGGTGTACGTTTGACTGGTTTGACCCTGGTATTATTATTACCAGGGTGGGCTTTGTTTGTTTGGGCCAAAGGTGTAAAGGAGTTGGGCTTGGTGTTGTTTTTGGATTGGACTTGGTTTGGTAATAATTTAAGGGTCCGGTTTGGTTTAATATTTTCACAAGGACCATTTTTGTAATATTCTGATTTTTTAGGGGTGTAAATTAGCAATCTTCCAAAGTATATCATGAGGTGTATTTTGCCAATTGAGAATATTATGAGGACCTTAGATGATTTTTCCATTTTAATTTTCCCAAGGACCGAATCTGTCAATACTTCAAACTTCAGGGACCAAATTTGTAATTTCACCAAACTTGCCAATCAAGGACTATTCCTGCCATAAATGAGAAGTTCAAGGACAAAATTTTGTTTTTCTCAAAGTTTTAATATCCCAGGGACCATTTTTGACAATTTTTAATGTTCAGGGACTAAACTTGTAATTTTGTGAAACTTTGCACCAAAGGACTAATTATGTAGCTTTTTGATTTAAAAGGTCCTTTGGTGACTTTTTCAAGTTTTTAGAATAACCAGGAACTAGATTTGACAACTTTTGAAAGATGAGGGACTGAAACTGCCAATTATGCAAACTTTGTACGTTTTTCATCTGTTTTTGATTATTTTGCATCTGAAACATATAAAACACATTCCTGGGATATTTTCACTATTTTGATGCAATTATGAGTGTTTTTAGATGTTTTGGTAGCTCAGAAAAGGTAAAAATGATGAGTATTTACACACTCATCATGTACTTATTAGAACAATGGGGACAATGTTCAATTTAAATGTAGGGAGGGTAAAGAAAGCTTAGAAACTATTCTAGCATTTGTATTTGTTTAGTCCTCATAAGAATGTGCAATTTTATGAAATGTAATATGTTTAGGCAATGTTAACACCAATTTAAAAAACTTTCACGGCATTTACCTATGACACTAGTTTCAAGCGTCTAATGGATAGGATTTATAAGCTAGCACAAAAGCCCTACCACTCAAATATCATCCCAAACAAGTGTGGAACACCTTATATAGTGTTCATTTTATGCTTGAGTGTACCAGTAGTGTATTAGATTCTACAACTTGCTTTAGTTTATGCATTCTAAGATTGATAGTGAGATCACATTCGCGTGATTAGAATTTACTAAGTGATAATAGACTCTATGATTTAACCTCGTTTTTAGCCTACATTTGTTATAGTTATTTGACTTCATAGGTCATGTAATTGCCCATACCCTTTTGTTGCACTCATTGATAGTGTCGGATACCCCTAGTACACCCCCTGAGCCTATTTTTGCATTTCTTGTTTACACACCACTAAAAAAATTGTTACACCCAAATTCCTTTAGCCCACATCTATTGTTTATATGTGTTTAAACCCTATTTAATTTTTTAAGTTAATTACATTTGCTAAGTCAATTTGTATTTAAAGTTTTAAGATGATTAGAACTCTTGGGAGTATTATGATTATGGAGAAATGAGGGAGAAAGAAAAATTATTACCCTTGAGTTATGTAGTGTTAATTAGTACTCCATGTGTATTGATCATCCTAAATCGGACCATCTATGCTTATGTAAAAAAATAATGAGAAAAGAGCATACGAAGTGCCATCATGCTTATGTTTAAGTCGATACATATTTAGAAAAGCAAAATAATATAGTCATTGTTCATTTCGTATATGTTTAGAGTTTTTCACTTAGAAACATGAAAATGTAGTTTGCCACATGTAAAAAAAATTTCCTTATATCCTTAACCTTTATTTCCCTACCCGAAGCCTTACGTTACAACCCTTTGTAAAGACCTCTTTGATAGTAGATTCTAGGTGCTTACGCCAAAGGGGTGGATGTTTGATCATTTATCAAGCCTATAGTTAATATATGCGCTATGAAATGGCAAGTGAGTGAATTTTCTTGTTTCCATATGTTATATCATTTATATAAACCTGAGAGATTGAGAGTATCCAAACACTAATTATGTGAGGTGTTAGTCTTATAAATTCGTGCTTGAAACTGCCAAAATTGTATTGTCAAACTACTAGTGTCATAAATTATTTTTATACTAATGTTAAATGCCCCTTAAATTGTATTATAGCGTGGTTAAAAGCACACTTGCTTGAGGACAAGCAAATTACAAATGTAGAGATATTTGATGAAGTGTAAAATCGTATGGTTTTTAGGGGTCATTTAGCCCCTAATTTGATACATGAGTAAACTTCAAAATACATCCATGTGGTTTGCCCAATTTCACGCCATACATCCCTCTCAAAAAAGTTGCAACAAATACATCCCTCCGTTAGTAAAAGTGAACCAATATACATCCACGAGGACGAACGATGCAAATGTTGTATCGTTAATTTGGACACGTGGCAGTTAAGTAAGGGTAATTCTGTCATTTTATGTTTCAAACCTACTCTCACCACTCTTTTAATACATTTTTCTGTCAAACACAAATCAAATAATGCAAATCCAATCAAAAACAAAAACCCAAATCATAAACACATAGCATAAACAGAAATCAAAACTCATCTACACTAATCCCAGCCCCAAAATCCATGCATTCTTTAATCCAAACAACAAACACAAACTCATCTCTTGTGATTCTTGTTTCTTGTTTTCAAATCCGAATACAAACACAATAAGCACCCTTATATTTCTTATCTTTGACCTACGAAAATAAAGAATAAAAACAACTTCTTGGAATCTTGTTTGTGAGTCGTGAACAAGGTAGGTGGTTTAGAGTTTTGTTTTTTCCAAGATCAATGAAGGTTTTGTTTTATCTTTAAGGATCTTTGAGTGTTTTGAAAACCAAACCCGAGATCTTTTTTTTTCGTTTAATTTTTTTGAGAAAGATGTGGGTTTATTAGGTAAAATCCTTTTAAAGAATAGATCTTCAAGGATCTTTCGAGCTTACACATAACCCATCATCGATCTTGCTTTGAAAAAAAGGTATTACCTTAACCAACTACAAAACCCATCTCTGACAACAACAACAATCAAGATTCGAGCCATAAAAAGAAAAGGTGACAAGATCTCAGATTCGTTCAAAGAGTATACTCTTTAAAGTTTAAAGACTTTAAGTCTTTGAACATAACCCATCATAGATCTTTATTTGTTTGTGTTTGTGTTTTTTATTTTGGTTTATGTTCATTGTGACAAAGAAACAAGAGAAAGAAAAAGGGGGGATTTGGTTAATGTGGTGGCAGCTATTTGTTTGTGTTTGTGTTTGTGTTTGGGTTTATGATTTGAAGTAGGTGTGAAATATAAAATGACAAAATTACCCTTACTTAACTGCCACGTGGCCAAGTTAACGACACAACATTTGCATCATTCGTCCTCGTGGATGTATATTGGTTCACTTTTACTAACGGAGGGATGTATTTGTTGCAACTTTTTCAAGAGGGATGTATGGTGCGAAATTGGGCAAACCACATGGATGTATTTTGAAGTTTACTCTTGATACACTTTATTTCATTTATTTTCCCAATCCTTTATTTTTGAGTTACATGTTTGGGAGTGCTTTTGTTGGAAACATGCAGAACCCGGGATAATTTGGACGAAGAACGAAAAAAAGGCAAGTTTCAAATATGTGACCGGCAAGTATGACGCCGTCACCAGAAGTGCCTAGAAAGTGAAATTTTGAAGATGTTTTGTGATGACGCAGTGAGTGGAGATGGCTTTTGGGACGCCGTCACAACTATGGCGGTGGAAAAATAACTCTAAGACGATTGACAACGTGATGGCTTCACAGCCATAAGCTGACACCATCACAAGATGAAAATCTATATATATTTCACCTTATTTTCATATTTTGGTGTGGAATTACTCGGAGATAAACCCTAGAATATTCTTGGTGCTTTTCTAGCCCTTATTACCTTAGTTTCTCATATATATTGAAGATATAAGTTTTGTGATTAATCAATCAATCATGTTTACCTTTAATTACTTGAATATATATTGTTCTTGTTTCTCCATTGCTATGCTAGGCTATATTTGTTTAGTATTTACTTAGGATTTATGCATGAACTTGTTAGCTTATAATATTTGCTTTCCTATCGATTCTTTGTTTGATTGTATGTTTGTGATTTTGACAACTAAGTACAAAACATGATTAATATTTGTCCCTCCACTTTTATATTGGATTGTCTACGATACCTAATTAATATTGTCCTGATAAAGTCCTAGAACAAAAGCTAGATACCTGGATAACTTGTGCCTTTAGTTTTCACGTCCCTCTAGTTAATCAATCCGCATGCACTATAACACCATTGTCTAATGCACGTCCCTCTAGCAGTTTAGCTAAGAAACCTGGTCATCACATGCTACTAGTGGAATCGTTACCTAGGCACCATGGGCATTTGATCAAATAAGGAAGTGACAATTGGTAGGTAGAATTGGATAGCAAACAAGGAGTAGTGAACCCTAGGTAAATATGCCTTTATCTCCCATTGATCACACCAATATTTACTTTTAATTGTTATTTTAGTTTTCTTGCATATAGGTTAATCTTAGTCTAAAGACAAACTCTCACAAACCCCGGATATTTACATGCTTTCATAAAATAAGTAAAGTACCCCAAAGACTCTTCCATCACCTTTAGATCATATGACACGCATTTCAAGTCTACCTCACTATTCCCCTAGAGAACGATCAATCCCCCAGAGTTATTTTAAAACTTCGGTGTTGCAACCGCTGCATCACATAAATCGAGTTGCAAAATGAGATACTGAAACCCATTGAACTCATGACCTTAGAAAGAAAACACCCAACTTACACTATCAAATGCTTTTGCAAAGTCGAGATCAAAATCAAACCCATGCTACAGTTTAGCTTAAGATCATAGATTAATTCAGAAACTGTCATGACACCGTGTAAAATGAACCAACCGTCCACAAAAGCACATTGATTCTCCTCGACCACTTCAGGAATAACTTTACAAATCTTATTTACTAGCACTTTCGAAAGCAACTTGTAAACACAATCAATTAAACTAATTGTATGATAGTCGGTCCATTTTTTGCTTTAATCTTTTTTCGGAATAAGACAAACAAAATAATCATTCATAGTTTCAAGAATTGTGGCGTCATCGAATATATCCAAAAAAATCTACGCAATTTCGACCTCTAAAAATTCCACTCTTTTTTAATAAATAATAAGTTGAAACCATTAGGCCAAAGAGGTTTTAAGCCATCGACTTAGTCTAAGGCCGTCTTGATTTCACTCCGACTAAAAGATTGACTTTAAAACTGGTGGGATGCATCTCAAATCTGATTTAGGCTAAAATTCGAAATGTTCAAATCAGGCCAAAAATTGTGTTTAATGCTAAAAGGAGTTTTGAAAGTATAGTGAAAATGGTATTTGACGCGCTTAGTTTCTACAAGCCAATGATCAACCTCTCGGATGCCATGAATTTTATTGTTCTTTTTTCTCGTTGAAGCATAGAGATGAAAGAACTTGGTAATGCGGTCTCCTTCTTTCAAGATCTCTATCAAGCTTTGCTCTTTACCTCCATTTAATTTCAAGCTCTCTATCACGCTTTGCTTTTTTAAGCTTTAAGTCAAATGACTTCTGCTTTAGATCGTGATCCCATAGCGGGGCTTCTTCAATACTTTGAATCAACATTTTGCAAGCGGATAATTCAGATTCTACATTCTAGAATTTCTCTTTACTCCAATTCTAAAAAGATATTCAAGCACCAAAGTTTGTGCCTCGTTTTTACTATACGAAACGGAAAACCCAAAAAAATGTCTTGTACTGTTATGCTCCGTTATCAAGATCTTTTTTATAAGGAAAGGAAAGAAA
This sequence comes from Artemisia argyi, assembly GCA_030686995.1. Classification (NCBI taxonomy): domain Eukaryota; kingdom Viridiplantae; phylum Streptophyta; class Magnoliopsida; order Asterales; family Asteraceae; genus Artemisia; species Artemisia argyi. The sequence goes on from CM060685.1 coordinate 52,248,416, forward strand.
ATTATAAGAAACTGAATTCTTATTGGGTTCTTTATTTTACTTGAACAGAAAGCAAAGAAAACATAAGGGAAATAACATGAAAATTCTTAACTTTTTTCTTCAAACATTTTTCGCCCAAATATAAGCGAATTTGGACGGAAACAAAACTACACCCAAACTACTGAGATATTATGACCAATATAACCCTGAGTATGTACTCATATTCAACTCTTGTGATAAAATGAACATATTTAAAAGCATGTAAATGTATTTATGTTTCTTTTCCTTTCCTTTTTTCCCAACTCGAGAACACAAATTTTTTTGTATTTTATTTTATTTTTCTTCATTTCAACTCACCTTGATTAGAAATGATCAAATGGCTCCACATATGATATATGACAACTTAATATAAGATTAGTTTACAATATCTCAAATTTCATAGAGGTTACACACACGTAATATCACTTGTAATACAAGTTTTCTAATCAACTTTGCATTTCATCAAACACTTGGTGTGCATCAAACTAAATAGCATCAAAAACACAATTCAAAAGCATGTTACAGTTCACAATATCTCTTGTATTATCACAATAATCATCTAACTATCAAAAAAATCCCTCAATAAACTACTTTAATCTACAAAACATAAAAGTGTTCATAAATATTTTCAAAAACACTAATATAAACAAAAAAAAATAAGAGCAAAATCATTATAATCATCGCAATATCTAAAATCAACAAAAAGCAAACAAAATCTTTATAAACAATATCAAAAACAGAAATATAAGAACAAAATCACATTAAATAGTTAAATAATAACAAAATAATGGATCAGAACTGGCGTACCATCTTTTTCAATCTGAATCTCTTCATTTTGAACCGTTTTTCCCCGGATGTGGTTTCGATTGCCTCGATTCATCCATTGCTATGTGTCTTCTTTGATTTTGATGGTTAAATCGGTTTGAATTGTGATGTTTTTTGTTTATTTTGAAGTTTTTGTTTAGAGAGAGAATGTTTATGTGTGTGTTTTTTTGTTTGAGTAATTTTGTGAGAAATGACGTGTGTTGTGTGGGGATCGATGGGTGAGAATGACAAATTTAAAAAAGTGGTCCCTCTGTGTAATTTATTATTAAAAGTTGTCTTTTGATTCGACGGTGGAGATCAGTCCCCTGGTAAGTAGCGAAATATTGTTAAGCAAAATAAAGCGACTCGAATTTAATATGCTTATTTACTTACCTAAGGTATGTTTGGCAAAACTAATAGTATGTTGTAAGCTGTTAACATTAGTTACAGGCTGTATTTTGTTTAATAAAAGTGTTTGGTAAATTAGTTGTTAATTGTGATTATAAGTTGTCAACAGTAATTTTACATTTTAACAGCTCCGAATATTTTAAAAGCTTCATGAATCAGTTTTTATTTTGGAGCTACTTGTTTAAAATAAAAGATTGAAGTTGATATATCCAAATAGAGCTACTTGCATTAAAACATATTATTTTTGTAACAAAAATCTTACGACTCAAAAAAACCTCCCTACAAAACACAGCCCCTAACGTAACATGTTTTCCAACATTTATAGATATTTAGCACCCTAGCTTTCTTAACAGCCAAATAATAAATGATGTCAACTTCTCTTTGGTATATTCGGCATTAAGCGTTTAGAGGTGTTTTGAAGTGACTAGCAATAATGTTTTATACATAATGCATGTTTAGAAACAATCAACTAACATTCTTAAGTTTTTTAACGCTACTTTTATTAGAATTTGTTATAGCATTTTCACTTTTAGTTATAGTTATTCAGTTATATTACCAAACATTTTATCAAAATAAATAATTATCGCTTCCTTTATGTCACTGTTTTTCACTATCGTTTGCTATTATTATTTTCATCAAACATATATGTTGTATACTTGTACTATAGGGAATTGGTTTTTATTAATTTATTTTATTTGATACCCTCCGATACAGGGACAGAGCCAGGGGGTTTTCGCGGGTGCCCGGGCACCCCATGGATTTTTTCAATGTAGTGTTAATTTTTGAAAAAAAACATCGATTTTTTCTAAAGTCAGTTTAAATGCACCTGGTTTATCAAAAATATTTCTAATATTAGTGTTCAATTTTTTTTGTGCACCTAGTCATATTTATTCCTGGTTTCGTCCCTGCTCCGATATATGGTTAGATAAGTGTATCATATGTACGTCGTTATTTGAAGGGTAAAGAAACGATGTGTGAAAAGGTCTGTGACTTTCAATAAGTGGGTTTTTTTTTTCTTTCTAAAAGTCTTTATTTGAACGGATGTTTTTTTCTAAGAAATAACCTAAAGCCTTGAGATATTTACGTATTTATTATCATGGCTGAAAAGGTCCATCATGACTTACGATTGATTGCTTAAGTGTGTGATAGTAAATATATCTTTAACTAATATTTTCTTAAGTCAGTGGTTATCTTTTTGAATGTTGAACTACTGTTCAAAACACAGTAATCCCATGTGTTTAACCCGAAAGTTCTCATTTTCCTTAACAAGTCAGCAACGTGGTTTTTTTACTTTGAATTTTTAAATAACGTGCAAATATGCAATATATTATATTGAAAGTATTACATCGGCACGGTTTAGATATTATATTATATATCAATTGGCGTTTCAAACAACACTAGCCAAATTAGAATGAAATTAATGAAGCATACGACGTCGTTTTGTATGAATGGTAGCGACGTCGTCTCGGAGAAAACTTGCTGCATAGTTAACTTGCCGCCAAACTATCCAGCAAGTTATAAAAATTACCTTGTGTACTTCTTACTATTTACGACTTTTTTACAACAAACTTTTACTTCTTGATATTTAAGCCATATCTTTGTATCGAATGGTGTTGGGTTGAAAGGGAACAACAATGTACTCAAAAGCTATATAAGAAACTTTTAGATGCCGTTTTACACGTTCACAATTTTGTAGAGTATTTAGTTAATGTGCCAATATACTCGACTTCTTTGAGACACAGTGCACAGTGGAACCAGACCAACAATTGTTCTATATGTTCTTTTGAGTTATTAATGTTAAAATGGGCAATATTTGTGGGTTGGGTTGATTGTATAACATGTCAAAACGAATGATATTTGTACAGTTTTTAGTAGTCCAATGACGGGTTGGGTTGACCCAAATAACTTTTTGTCCATGTCGCTAAAATGTAATTATTGATACTGAGTGACCATTTTAAAGAGTATAAAAACATAATAGGTATAAAGAAAAAAAATTGAAAATAGATTAGGAAATAAATTTAAATGGGCTAAATTTAAATGGAATCTTAATGGGCTAAATTTAAATGGTGTTTGGGTTGAAGATCCTGATGCGATTTTCACGGCTGCTCTCAATCACTTTTCAAGCCGTTTCCATGAAGATAGACCAAGTCGCCCAAAATTTCGCAGTGATTGCTTTCGTCGGTTGGACAATGCAGATGTGGAAATGCTAGAATCTGCCTTTACCATGGAGGAAGTCAAAGCAGCCGTGTGGGATTGTAGCAGCTCCAAGTCCCCGGGACCTGATGGTCTGAACTTTAAGTTCATAAAGAGGTACTGGAATGTTATCAAATTTGAATTTTTTAACTTCATAAAGTACTTCGAAACCCATGGCAGATTGGCGAGAGGCTGCAATGCTGCATTCATAGTCCTCGTTCTCAAAAATGCGGATCCTATTGAATTATGCGACTATCGCCCTATTAGTCTCATTGGGTGTATGTACAAAGTTTTATCGAAGGTACTTGCTTCTAGGCTTAGTCGTGTTATTTCTATCTGATTAGTCCTAATCATACTGCGTTTTTATCCATAAGACAAATCTTGGATGGAAGTCTGATCGCTAATGAAATAGTTAATTTTGCCAAGAAAGCGGGAATGAATATGCTTCTTTTTAAAGTTGACTTTGAAAAGGCATTCGACAGTGTAAATTGGGACTTTCTATTGGATGTTATGGCTCAAATGTATTTTGGGGATAAATGGTGCCAATGGATTCGCTCCTGTCTTTCATCGACGTCGGTCTCAGTTCTGATAAATGGACCCTCTTCGAAAGAGTTTAAGATGGAGCGGGGTTTAAGACAAGGAGGCCCACTCTCTCCTTTCCTTTTGTTATTGTTGCGAAGGCCTTACAAGTAATGTTTATAGAGGCTTGAAATAAAGGAATTTATAGGGGTATCTATCTTGCTGATGATGGTGCTAATATTTCTCTCCTCCAATATGCAGACGACGTGCTATTTTTTGGTGAATGGTCAAAATCAAACGCCCTACACCTGGTTCATATCCTTGATTGTTTCCATGACGTATCAGGTTTGAAAATCAACTTGGCAAAGAGCAGGTTATTCGGTATTGGGATCCCTCCAGAAGATGTGGCGAATGTTGCAAGAGCTATAAGTTGTTCTTATGATTCGCTTCCATTCACTTATTTAGGCCTACCTGTTGGAAGAAACTTAAGAAAGGTTGAAGCTTGGACTGAAGTGATCAACAAGTTCTTAAAAAGACTCGCCACATGGAAAAGTAAACTTCTTTTTATTGGAGGAAGGCTTACTCTGGTGAAATCGGTATCAGGGAGTCTCCCTCTTTATTACCTCTCTATCTTTAGAGCGCTTAAGTCAGTCATTTCTCATCTTGAATCAATTAGAAGATGTTTCTTCTGGGGTTTTAAAGAAAACGAGAAAAAAATGGTATAGGTTAGTTGGAAAAAAGTTCTCTCTGAAAAAAAGGATGGAGGTTTAGGGATCGGAAGTCTTAAAGCAAAAAACATGGGGCTTCTTGGAAAATGGAAGTGGCGTTTCCTCAACGATATAAATTCCTTGTGGAGAAAGGTAATCACTGAGATTTATGGTTCAGAAGGTGGTTTTGATTTAAATATTGGGTCGGGGTTGAAGTCCGGAGTTTAGTCAAATATTGTTAGCTGTTGTCTTGAAATAGATCAGATTGGTATTCCTCTTAACAATCACATTGAAAGAAAAGTTCATTGTGGTAGGCAAACTCAGTTTTGGATCGACAGTTGGATTAAAGATTGAGGCCCATTAAGAAACTGTTTTCCTCGTCTATATGCCTTAGAGACACATAAAGGTTGTTATGTCTCGGAAAGGTGGGTGTTAGAAGAGGGCGTTTGGCAAGGTAAATGGGCCTGGAGAAGGCGGCCTACTGGTCGTGCAGAAGGTGAATTGTCATTGTTACTAAGTCTTATTAACTATATTGTTCTTGATCCTACTCAGGATGATAAATGGATATGGACTTTAAATGATTCTGGTATGTTCGCGGTCAGCTCTCTAAGCCAAGTTATTCAAAAGCGGATGTTCGTAAGCAATGACGCTCTCTCCCCTTGCATATGGAATTCTTGGGTTCCTCGCAAGGTGAATGTATGCTCTTGGCGTTTAGCTTTAAATCGTCTTCCTACGAGAGCTAATTTGGTTCGTCATGGTGTTTCGTTATCCTCTTTGACATGTCTATTTTGTGGGTGGACGATGAGTCTCGGGAGCATTGTTTCCTCTCTTGTCCTATAATTAAGATCATATGGTTTAAGATTTGGAGTTGGTGGAGGTGTCCGTCGTTGTTTAATCCATCGTTGTCGCAAATTCTTAGAGGTAATACAGGTTTCTCTACAAACAATTGGGTGGCCAAATTATTTCACGCAATGTGCTTAACTTGTTTGTGGTCAATATGGAACTGGAGAAACAAAATCCTTCATGCGCCTTTGGAGGCGGAAGTGACAACGATTCGTCACCAAGATATTTTTTCTACGGTTCAAAGGATGTCTCTCCTATGGGCTTCTCATCGGGCTTCTAAGAACCGATTTTCGTGAGATAAATGGATCTAAAATCCGGGTGACTTACTTGTTGTATGAGCTTTTCTATATGGTTATTTTTGGTGTTTTTTAGTGCTCCGCCTTAGAACACGCCTCTTATGTTGTCCTTTTTCTCTTTTCTTGCCTTGTTGGCTTAATATATTTGCCGTTCAAAAAAGATTAGGAAATAAATATTGGACTCGTCGTATTAGCTCATAGTCATTATCAATAATAATAATAATAATAATAATAATAATAATAATAATAATAATAATAATAATAATACAAAGTTACATAAAAAATAATATATATACTAACAGACATATAATGTATACTAAAAATATATATAACAATACATTAAAAAAAACTAAACAAAAAACGAAAATAAAACGTTGTAACTTACCATGTATACTAACACTACATAATTTTAAAAATAAATAAATAAATAAATAAAATAAAATTACTCATTCTAAAAAAAAATATAAGGCATAAACACAAAACAAATAAATACAAAAAATTTCGTCACTATAAACGCATATATCAAAATCAGAAAGATACGATGTAACGTTCCGAGACAAGTTCCCTCGTTGAGATCAATGATCAATCATAGTGGTAGAATAACTTGCATAACGGTGAATCAATGAGTTAAGATCAAATGAGAAGTAAAATTGAAATGAGAAGTGCGAGAAGAAACAACAACCGCACCTTTCATATGCACCTATAAAATTATATGCATCTTACTTTAAATTTCTCTCTTTTATTCAAAATGTGCGGCAAAAATCCTACTCACCCTTCTCATTTAAATTTTTCTTCTTACCGTATACTTTCCCCGAATCAACCTTATATTTATCATAATTAAAAAAAATGTCCTGTAAACTTGTGTGCTAGTAATATTCGGATTGAACTAGCTAGAGACTTACCAAAGTATTGTTTGATAATTGTAATGTCAACCATGAAGTTGTTAGAGAAATATAAAGAATTATGAACAGCGCGATTAGCCACTAATCCATGTTAGATTATAATTTTAAACGTGTAGATCTTGTTACATTCTTAAGCAACTTGCTTTAATCCTTCATATGGAGGGTTGACCTGCCAAAGCATTTGAGCCATTTAAAGTTGATCATAGTGTTAAGCTTAGGTCACTTCATTCTTGGTAGTCATTTTCAAGTTTTGAATGGCTTCTCTAAACCCATTTTTTAGTCCAAAATTCGGTGAGAAACCGTGGGTAGATCAGATCAGCAAAACCTTGAACACTCAACTTGCAGTTACTAATACACCTCCCGTTTCCATATTTGAAATTCCAAAAAATCTGAAAGCTGAAAAGCTAGAAGCATATGTCCCTCAACGTATAGGGCTTGGGCCGAATCATCATTTTCAGCCTGAGTTCTATCAGAAGTTGGAGCAGAACAAGCTCACTGCAGTAAAAAGAGTACTGCAGCCTCGTCACATTCATGACTGTCAACACGTAATAGTAGAAAAAGTAAAAGAGATCATCCCTGTCATTTGCGCATGCTATGATATGTACCTTGATGCCGATGCTGATACTTTGGCATGGTTATTTGCTATCGACGGTATGTTCTTGCTTGATCAACTTGATGTTTATTCAGATCATAACTTTGCAATAGAAGCAAAAGATTTGATCATGTTAGAGAACCAGATTCCAGTTTCCGTGTTGAAAGAAATCCAAAAGGCACTATTAGGCGAAAATGCTCAGGAAAATTACTTGGTTTCCAAGTTCATTTTTTTCTGCAAGTCCCTTTCGCCTTTTATACTATCGAATAAGAAAATTGATTTCAATCAAGTTAATCATCTACGTGATTATATGTATCATTCCATTGTGAACAATGAAGTGTCAAACACAAGAAAAGTCAACTTCACAGACAATGGAAGTGATGGAAGTGATCCATCTGAAAAAGACGCGAATCTAGAGTTACTTGAAGCTGTTATCACATTTGCAAGCATGATACCGGGGGCTCAACCTTTTTTAAAAATAATTGAAATCATAAAGCAAAAGTTTCTTGAAAGCACCAAGAAGAAAGAAACAGTTGAAGAGATCGAGGTGCCTTCAGTTTCACAACTTCACGAAATTTCAAGAGTAAAGTTTCGTTTGTCACCTGGAAATGAAGGCATCAGAAACATAAGCTTTATCAATGAAAAAGAGAGGTTTTGTTATCTGCCGCGTATCACTCTTAGTGCTTGCTCAGAGGTCATACTAAGAAACTTAGTGGTTTACGAGAATCTAATGGCAAAGAATAGTTTTACACCGGGGTTTGGTCTTGAACTCACTGAATATGTGGATTTCATGTGTGGGATCATAGACAGTGTTAAGGATGTGAGGTTGCTACGTGAGGAAAAAATCATAGAAGGCGACTTAGGAGATGAAGAGTGTGTCAAATTGTTTAACGGGATAAGGAGATCTCATGGGAAAATGAGTGTGGAATCAGAATTGTGGAAGACAGTGGATCAACTGAACAAGGTTTATGAAAGCTCGCCGAGGGTTTGGGTCAAGAGGTTGGCTGAGAATCAACTTCGTGCTTTGGCTAAGATCATAACTTTCCTCGTTAGCATTGCAAGCATACTTAACGTGATTCGTGAGGTGTATATGAAGGCCTATGGTTTGAATCCACCACACATGATGTTGGTTCATTTCTTACAAACCAAGTTGAGCCATTTTCTTCATTGATACAAAGGAAGTGCATTTGTCTACACATAACCTATATCATCCCAGTGTAACCTTCTATTACGAATAAAGTTGGATCCAAGCTTTTAAATTCATCTAAAGAGTATGAATAAACTTTTCAAGTGTATCAATATTCAGGTTCAACTAGATGGAACTAAAAGTTATAGCAAACCGAGTTTATGTTTTGATATTCGTTTGATTGATTGTTAGGTTATTAAAAGGTTTAACTTTTTTGTGATTTTTTCATGGATCAGGATCCTCTCATGTTTAAGTCTTTCATGTTTTCTTTATATTAGCATATTGTGCAAGGATATAAATTAATAGGTCTCATATTTTATCTAACAATGATCTCACTATTTGATTTATTTTTATGTTATTGGTTCAACATCACACAACTTGTGACACAAAAATTAGAGGATATCACTCTTTTTTTTATGTTAAGTAAAGATATCTTTCTTCATCTTATTGATTTAGTTTGTAACTTTTTTTTATTTACTTTAATTTTAATTTAAATATAAACATTTGTTAAGAAATGTACTATTGGGATCTAAAATAAGAAAGGTGAGAAATAACAATGACCACACATTTAAGATGCGATGACTTGAATTAAACATATCTCTATTCATTTAGATGCATCTTAATTAGTTGCGAAAGTAATCTTGAGTGAAAACGATGCAAAGTAGTAATAGCAACAAATTTGACCACTAGGGGACGAAAAATACATATGATTCGCCTAACTTGATGAAATGCTTTTAAAATATGTATATGCATTTTTTTTTTTTGCTAGAATATATATTAAGGTGCATTTAAAATATTAGAGATGCATTTAATTCAAGTTGATGCATCTCTAATTTATGGTTATAGTTATTTGTCATCATTCTCATTTTAAGAGTTTTTATCATTTGATCCTAAGTCATGTACTATTCGCCAAACGGTACCAAAAAGTGTAGTCATATCAGCGTCACATCAACATCCATACTTTTAACACCAACACCTAAAAACGCCTTTCACTAAGACTAGACGGAGTGGAGCACTTTGCTCACTCGTGAAGGGCTACCTTACGCATGAAACCTATTCCACACACAACCATTCACGTGTGAGAAGGTGGAAAAAGATAAGGGAAAGGTGACCGGCTCAACTTTGGTTGCATTGGAAAAATAGTTGGGCCCCGTTTTTGTTTTAATGTTTTTTATTTGATTTATGGACTTAGGATCAAATGAGAAACATAATTAAGATGAGAAAAATGAGAAGAAACTACTATTAGATGCACCCATGAAATATTAGATGCACCCATGAAAAATAGATACATCTCCTATTATTTCTCTTTCTTTATTTAAAATATGTGGCTATAATTTTTCTCACTCTTCTCATTTTATTAATTCTTCTCACTAGATCCATACTCTTGATTTATGAGTGTGTGTGTGTGTGGTTATTTAGTGAGGTATATTTATATAAAGTGAGTATTTTAATGAAAGGTGAAGAGAATGTTCTAAAAATGTGAAAGGTGAGGGGGTTTGAAAGGATAGAGAAAGTTGAGATGGCTGTCATGTGGAAGGTGAGGCGGTGTGACCACTACTTTCAGCCTAATAACATCCCCAACACCGCCTTTTTGAGACCAACATTTAATTTATTTTCCCTTTTTAAAGCACATTAATTTATCGTTCATTAAATAAAAATAAAAATTACAATACAGTAAATTAAAAACAATATGAAACTAAAAATAATAAAATAATAAAAACACAAACGTCCAAATTTATCATTCATTAAATAAAAATAAAAATTACAATACAATAATTAAAAAACAATATGAAGTCGAAAAAATACGATAAGAGAAACACAATTATTCTATTTGTTTCTTTTATGCATCCATTTAACTTTAGCACTAGTGTTATCTTGTATTGTTGACGCTAGTTTATATAAAGCATCATGAATCTCCCAATCTTTCCAAGTTTCATCTTTTAGAAAAGTGTTAATCGAAGATAGTTTTTTTTTTTGTGGTGGGATGTTTTTGCATTCCGTGTATGCTTTCCTCATATCATTTTTAGCATGTTGTGCATTGTTTAATTGCTCAGCTAAGTCGATAATCGTTGACGAATGGTATCCTTTGATTAGTTTCTGAACCCTATCTTTGATTTCTTCGACGGTGTGGAAGTGAACAAACCATAAGATTTTTGGATGAAAATGTAGGTAAAAGTGTATATAAATTGTGACTTTGTTGGAATATTTTAAAAAGTAGATGTCAAAAGTTATTTTTTTGGTAGAGAACATATGTATTTTGGTAGAAAGATTTGAGAAAAAATTGGGTAAATAGGGTATAATATATATAGAGTTAGATTAAAAAATAAAAATGTACTAGACAACAAATATTGGACTCGTCACATTGGCTCATAGCCATTATTACAAAACAATAATAATAAAATAAATAAATAAAATTACATAAAAAATTTTATATATATATATATATATATATATATATATATATATATATATATATATATATATATATATATATATATATATATATATATATATATATATATAAACATACAATGTATACCAAAAATACATATAACAATACATTTAAAAAATATAAAATAAAGTAACTTAAAATGAAAATGAAACATTCTAACTTGCCATGTATATTAATACTATATAATTTTAAAAAATAAATAAATAATAAATAAAATTACTCATTCTACAAAAATATATATATATATATATATATATAAGACATAAATACAAAACAAATAAATACATAAAATTTCGTTACTAAAAACGCATACATCAAAACCAAAAAGCTCCGCCGTAACGCGCGGAGACAAATTCCCTCGTTGAGATCAATCATAGTGGTAGAATAACTTGCATAACGGTGATTATTTAGACTTAGCAAATCAACCAGAGTTAGGATTAAATAAGAAGTAAAATTGAAATAAGAATTGTGAAAAGAAACAACAACTGCACATTTCAGATGCACTTACAAAATTAAATGCATCTTTCTTTAAATTTCTCCCTTTTTTTTAAAATGTGTGCCTAAAAATCTTACTTGTCCTTCTTTTTTTAATTTTTCTTATTGGCACATCCTGAATCAACCTTATATTTATCATAAAAAAAAAAAAAAAAAAAAAAAAAATGTGTCCTGTAAACTTGTGTTCTAGTAATATTCGGGTTGAACTAGCTAGAGGACTTACCTTGATGGGTATATCATTATTAGGTCAAATAAATATGTAATCACCAAAGTATTGTTTGATAATTGTAATGTCAACCATGAAGTTGTTAGAGAAATATAAAGAATTATGAACAGCGCGATTAGCCACTATAGATTATATTTTAAATGTGTAGATCATGTTACAATCTTAAGCAACTTGCTTTAATCTTTCATGTGGAGGGTTGACCTCCCAAAGCATTTGAGCCATTTAAAGTTGATCATAGTGTTAAGCTTAGATCACTTCATTCTTGGTAGCCATTTTCGAGTTTCGAATGGCTTCTCTAAACCCATTTTTTAGTCCAAACTCCGGTGAGAAACCGTGGGTGGATCAGATCAGTAAAAACTTAAACACCCAACTTGCAGTTACTAATGCACCTCCCGTTTCCATATTTGAAATTCCAAAAAATCTGAAAGCCGAAAAGCTAGAAGCATATGTCCCTCAACGTATAGGGCTTGGACCGAATCATCATTTTCAGCCTGAACTCTATCAGAAGATGGAGCAGAACAAGCTCACTGCAGTAAAAAGGGTACTGCAGCCTCGTCACATTCATGACTGTCAACACGTAGTAGTAGAAAAAGTAAAAGAGATCATCCCTGTTGTTTGTGCATGCTATGATATGTACCTTGAAGCCGATGCTGATACTTTGGCATGGTTATTTGCTATCGACGGTATGTTCTTGCTTCACCAACTTGATGCTTATTCAGATCATAACTTTGCAATAGAAGCAAAAGATTTGATCATGTTAGAGAACCAGATTCCACTTTTCGTGTTGAAAGAAATCCAAAAGGCACTATTAGGCGAAAATGCTCAGGAAAATTACTTGGTTTCCAAGTTCAATTTTTTCTGCAAGTCCCATTCGCCTTTTATACTATCGAATGAGAAAAGTGATTTCAATCATGTTAATCATCTACTTGATTATATGTATCATTCCATTGTGAACAATGAAGCATCAAACACAAGAAAAGTCAACTTCACAGACAATGGAAGTGATGGAAGTGATCCATCTGAAAAAGACGCGGATCTAGAGTTACTTGAAGCTGTTATCAAATTTGCAAGCATGATACCGGGGGCTCAACCATTTTTAAAAATAATTGAAATCATAAAGCAAAAGTTTCTTGAAAGCACCAAGAAGAAAGAAACAGTTGAAGAGATCGAGGTGCCTTCAGTTTCACAACTTCACGAAATTTCAAGAGTGAAGTTTCTTTTGTCACCTGGAAATGAAGGCATCAGAAACATAAGCTTTATCAATGAAAAAGAGAGGGTTTGTTATCTGCCTCTTATCACTCTTAATGCTTCCTCAGAGGTCATACTAAGAAACTTAGTGGCTTACGAGAATCTAATGGCAAAGAACAGTTTTACACCGGGTTATGGTCTTGAACTCACTGAATATGTGGATTTCATGTGTGGGATCATAGACACTACTAAGGACGTGAGGTTGCTACGCAAGGAAAAAATCATAGAAGGCGACTTAGGTGATGAAGAGATTGTCAAATTGTTTAACGGGATAAGGAGATGTCATGGGAAAATGAGTGTGGAATCAGAGTTGTGGAAGACAGTTGATCAACTGAACAAGGTTTATGAAAGCTCGCCAAGGGTTTGGGTCAAAAGGTTGGCTGAAAATCAATTTCGTGCTTCGGCTAAGATCATAACTTTCCTCATTAGCATTTCAAGCATACTTATCTTGATTCGTGAGGTGTATATGAAGGCCTATGGTTTGAATCCGCCACACATGATGTTGGTTCATTTCTTACAAACCAAATTGAGCCGTTTTCTACGTTGATACAAAGGAAGTGCATTTGTCTACACGAGCTATATCTTCCCAGTTTTAACTTCTATTACAAATATAGTTGGATCCAAGCTTTTAAATTCATCTATAAAGTAAGAATAAACTTGTCAAGTGTATCAATATTCGGTTTAAGCTAGATGGAACTAAAAGTTACAGCAAACCAAAAATAGTTTTCAGATATTCATTTGGTTGATTGTATTCAGTTCGGTGTATAGGCCAAACCAGAAATTTGAAACTAAGTTGTGCAATTAAACATCAATCGTGCTTAACCATTGCACATTTCCACTAAGTTACCACATGTATAGCCAAGTAAATAACACCATAACAAAATGCATTCTAACATCAGGTTTTACATAATACCTCCAAAACACAATCCAGTTGTGAGGTCGAAACAATTTTCTTAGATATCCGCCAAATGGTTTAACTTACAATTTAATAATATGATAATACATAGTCTAAAGAATCAAGAGCATGCTTAGTAGATGCCCAAGTTTAGAACAAGGCTTGCTGATGTGTCAAAACGCCTTTTTAACTTTGAATCACACCAGATACCACTTAACCATGAAATGCTAATCTCTCCCTTGCATCTGAACCATCATATGTTGAGCCTGCATATGACAAGTTTCACATAACCATTGAAATCAGTATTTGATTATGCAAAACACACACGTCTATATGGGTACTATTTTGTCCGTACAAGTACTAGCACACAAAACAATTAAATAACGCACCTGTTGGTTCCCATAATCCAAACCCTGCAGATACGAACCTTGATGAGCAAGCTGTAAAAAAAAGCCGGAAGATCGTTTTTGAAATTCAGTACATTAAAGATAGATACATATATTTTACACACAATAAACTAATACAGATGATAATCTTTAACCCATTTATGTGATAATGGTGTCAATTTGTGTTTTATCTTACTGATAAATGGTACAGAGGATTTACACAAAACATCGTTTAGCTATAAAAAAATAAAAAAATATTTGAAGAAAAAGGTCAAGCTCTTTATAAATAAGCAAATTGCAATACTCACGTGTTCACGATAATCAGGTTGAGCCCCATCTTTCCTAGCTGATCCTTCATGACCTTTTCCAGATCCCTTGGTGTCACCCTGCAAGTGGGACCATGTTACCAATTATGCAAGAAAATTATAATAATAAAAGAAAGATAAAAGTATGAGAAGAATAACTTCACTAACCTCCATCTGCAATAGAGATCCAATAACGGCAATAAAAAACACACATCAAAATATCAGTAAATGTTTGTGAGACTAACGTGTAAGACATGAAATCCCAAGATAAAAATGATACATGAAAGCTACCTCTCTGTATCTACTCAAGTACAACTTGAGTGGTTCGATATAATCTTCGAACCCGAGGGTGGCCATTGCCCATAGAAGATCATCACCGTTGATAGTTTTCCTCTTTTCCCTTTGACACTTGTCACTCGCCCTACACATACAACACCAAGAGACCGGTTAAAATCATTTTTTCATTTAAATGCAAATACCGGGAATATGCAACTTTTTTCACATTAGCGTCACAATAGCATGATGTTTTATCAATAACTTTCTGATTATCATTCTACGAAGAGCCCAAATCCCACCCACATAACTTCACCACTCAGGTGTGGGTTTTCTGGTCTTTTTAGAAAAGGTGTGTTAAGTTAGGTTCAAAAGGGTGTTTGGATATGCAATTTAAAAGTGAATATAGTTATACAGCAATTTGAAGAATCAGATTCAAAATCATATAAAAAATTATTAAAGGAAGGCAGGTAATTTGGCATTTGTTTCAGTTCCCTTACACACTTATCCATACCTGATTATTTTGACCCTAAGAAGGGCATTGCATTTTGGAAGTAATTATCTGATTATTACAATTTTCAAGTCATGTATGATCAGTTTAGGACTAGCTGCAACAAAACTGAAAATGATTCTGATTATAAAACTAGAGTTAATTTACATGTAAATTCTCAAATAATCAGAATTTGTCATCACTCAAACGATAGTTGATCTTTTAAAGCCTGATTTGTTACAGCTGACCGTCTAATTCTAATAATTTCATGTCACAAAATCGCCTTCATAATGCAACACAAAACAACCCCTAAATAATCATAAGCAAGCATTACCTTACCAAAGCAATTATCAGCTTAACAACACATCCAAATACCCCAACTTATAGAACAAAAACACAATCTCATCAAGTAACTAAATCCAAACACAAGCAATGAAAACAGATGTTAAGAAGAGCATAAGCATACGTACTCGCTAGTGACAAAGCTGATGAACTCAGACACACACTCTTGAACAGTCTCCTTTGCATCCTTAGCCATTTTGCCATTAGCTGGTAACGCCTTCTTCATGATCCGACTGATATTCGCAATTGGCAAGAATCTGTCCTGTTCTCGAACATTTGAAGACCTCGGGCTCAAGTCCCCACCACTCTCATGACTGCCACCACCTGGACTCGCCGGACCCTCCGCCATTCAAAACCCCTAAACTCTGAATTATAAACAAACCGATAGTAAAGATCTAAACTTCATAACAAATCCAACAACAGAAATAGACCAAACCCCTTAAATCTGTATACTGTATTACAAAACCAAACCTTTACAACAAACCCCCAATAATTCAAATACATTACATATACATACACATATAGAATGAAAGTACGTACTCAAGTGTTGTATACAAACTAAGGTCATAACAGTAAATTAACAATAACCTCTCATAAAATTCAAATCTTTTATCAAACCCATGAACGAAACACCATAAAAAAACCCCTAACACGACATCAAATCAGAAAAAGGTACTATTATGTGCATCATTCAAGGAACCAAAACCCTAAATCACAAAATCGAAACAAACCGAAAATAAAAATCATAACATTACACCAAACCCATCAACCAAATACCCTCAAAAACCCCTATACCTTCGATACATTACAAAAACATACAGAATTAATATGTGTATGCAAATCGAGGCCATACGGTAAATTTTAACAACAAAATCCATCCTTAAAAGCAAACCTCTTAACAAACCAATAAACAAAACACCCACAAAAACGCCTAACACGACATCAAATCAGATAAATGTATGTCTAATTACATATATATGCAGTGGCGGAACTAGAACATTTTTTGGCCAAATCGGAGATTTGTTTGTAACCTCAACTAAATTACCCCTAAAACCTATAATATTTACACTAGGTGCCGCAAATTTTGTTGGTGGCCGGGACCCTCCCCTGCCCCTACATAGGGCCGCCATTGTATATATGTACACAGAGGCGGAGACAGGAGGGGGGCGGGGTGGGCTCGTGCCCCCTAGCGAAAAATTTGTAGTGCAAATTTTTTAAAATATCTAACTATTTTTGTAATTTGCCCCCCTAACGAACCGATTTGTAGTGTAATTTCTAAAAATTATCAAAGTTTGCCCCCTCGACCATAACTTTCTGGCTCCGCCCCAAGTACTCATTGACCGAAAAGTAAACGCCCTAACCAAAAAATCCTCACTCCTCACTCCTCACCCTTGGCCACCCCCAAATAAACATCTACCACTCAATAACCAAAACCCTAAACCCTAAATCACAAAATCAAAACCCATCACCAAAACCCCCTCAAGAACCCTAGTAATTAAAAGATAATCAGACCCATAATAAAAAATCAATCTTTTTTCCACAAACCAAGCTCAAATCAGATAAAGACAGCATATATATGTGCATAATTAAAAACCCTAAAATCCTAAAGCAAAATTAAAGGAAACCCATAAGTAAAAACCCTAAAAAGATATGTTAAAAATGAAGGGGAAAGTGATGTATATTAAAAAAGGAAGGGGGGTGTGGAAGTTACATACAAAATGTAGTAGAGTAATAAAGGCGCGAGAAAGAGAAGAGAGATCGGACGCTGGAGAACGAAGGAAGGAGAAACGAGAGACGATTGAGATGTACTTCTATCTCCTATCAAACTTTCCTTTTTATTGGCTGACTATTATACTACTAATGTTTTAATATTTTTAATCTTTATTTCTGTTTTTTGAAATGTATTTGTCATTTTCTTAACGGAATTAATTTGCACACATTAGTTACTACGGAGTAATTGATTGGCACGCTATGTTAGACTTGTACTGTACTAATATTCTGCATTAATTACTTGTACAGTTGAGTGTGCAAATAAAAAGTTGGAGTGTGCGAATCATCTCCCTTTTCTAAATTATTACTCCGATTAGAAACGATTTTTTTACAAAGTTCCGTCTTGGTATATGGGAACTATAAAAAAACAGTGTTGCAAAACAAGTCATACAAGGTCGATTAATAACTGATTAGGTATTACAAGGCCACCAACTTTTTTTATTTGTGTAAATCAGTCAAACTACTCGGTCAATAATGGTCAACGATGGTTAATGACGATCAGCGGTGGTCAAGCTTGCCCGAAACCTTCCAACCTTAATGAAAATACCCAAAACTCGCCAGTAAAATTGTTTAATAAGTTTTACTTATTGTTTATATCTATTTCAAGATTTTTTTTTAAGAAAAATCTTACCGATAATATCTAAAAGTTTCCGGAAATACCTAAAACTTTGCCGAAAATACAGAAAACTTGTCCAAAATTCCAATCCGATTAATCCCGCCTAAACCGATTACAAGCTACAGGGGGTCGACCGCCCAACTACCGATTCACGATTTTTGCAACCTTGTAAAAAAGTATCATTAAATGTAACGAACGTTTAGGATTAATCATAAGGAGTTTTGATATGCACATTTTGATGTTTTGTTATATAAGAAAAATTACACGTATCATTATTTTTAGAGCATTGCTAAAGTCTCTTACAATATTCTCTTACTAATCCACCTACACACAACAATGTTATATATATTTTTTCCGCTCATTCTCTTTCTTTATATCCGAGCCGTCATTTCTGACACTTGTCAGGATTTTGTGAGTAGAAAGATAAGTAGGAACAACGCATTTTCCTTATTTTTAACGTAACAACGCATCAAAATGTGTATATTGGAACATTTTATAAAAGTTCGTTGCATTTAATGATATTTTTCATAATTCATGAACTTTGATATAATAATAATAATAATAATAATAATAATAATAATAATAATAATAATAATAATAATAATAATAATAATAATAATAATCGGCATTGTTGGCATTAAACATCGGCATAATATTGTGCGTGATGTTCTTGTTGATATATGCTCTCGGTCCGGAATTTCAGCTCGTAAGGAGGTGGATATTGGGCTTTATGGTGATAGGGATAGATCTTTGCGCCCAGCTGATATATTATTTTACTCTTGGGATGGTGGGCTTGATGTTTGTGTTGATCTTACGGGGTCGTCACCTTTGACGCAATCTGGTATGATTGATTTTATGCCAGATCGTGCGGTTATTGAAGCTGCACAACGTAAACGTGTCAAGTATGAGGCCAAATATGTGGATATCGGATATGGGTTCCTCCCCTTCTCTTTCTCCTCTTTTGGAGAACTTGAGAAAGATGCAGTAACTCTTCTAAAGCGTATTCGACGTTTCTCTACGACTCAAGACATTAGAGCGCGGGCTGTCGTTCATATTTTTAATAGGATTGGTTTTGCTATTGCTAGAGGTGTTGGGGCCCAGTTGGTTTCTCGGCTCCCAACCAATTTTTTGTAAAATCCTATTTATTGTTAATAAAAGTGATGGTTTATAATAAAAAATAAATAAAATAATAATAATAATAATAATAATAATAATAATAATAATAATAATAATAATAATAATAATAAATTATTTTATTTTGTGACATGAACCTTACTATTCTCCGCCTAAGTTTTTTCTAGGTATTATGATGTTTTGAATAATGAGCTTGTGTCTTCTATTAGAAATTTATGATGTTTGGAATAATGAGCTTGTGTCATATAGTGATTATCATGTTTGTTAAGTCATGGTTAACTGAGCTTATAAAGTCGTGTACATACGATGTTTTTCTGCGTAACCTTTTCTCACATTTTTTTCATCCAGTCATCATCCCTCAACGCAAAGGTAAAACATCAAAGAAACTTTCTTAACCTTCTCATAAACCTTGTTTTCGCTACACTAAATAAGAATATGGGTTTGCTTGAATAAACTATAACAAAATGAGCCGCTAAGGTACATTCACGCTTAACTCATCAAAAAAAAAATAGCAAGTTGAAATGCCCATATTCTAATGTATGTCACAGTAGCAATTTCAAACATCAGATAATTAGTACGTATAAGCAATTTCAAACATCCACAAAAGTGGTCATATTGAATAAACTATTCTCTTACATTTATTGTCTTTCTTTCATAATTTTAGAAACACTAATAAATGTATAACACTTTATTCAACCATTCAACCATTCTTTCATGACCAAAAGATTGTGCGTGCCCTTTTCTGGAAATAATAATTAAATTGTGTGTTATAGAGGAACATTTCCCCCAAAAGGAGAAAATGGTTTGAATGCTCAAAATGAAATGCTGCTTTTCAAAAAAAAAAAAAAAAAAAAAAAAAAAAAAAAAAAAAAAAAAAGCTCAACTGTTGATTAATAAACATATTTGATACAAAAATATTACTGTATGTTTTGTCAACTAATTTTAAATGCTGGTCCATAAGAGCTTTAAATTTACACCCAACCCCTACAACTACAGAAACTTACAAATTGACCAAAAAGTTAAACCTTCAAGAATAAACAAAAACACACCACCATACTAATACTCTAATAGCAACAACTACTAAACCCAACTTCCAAAAACCTCACACCGAATAACACGAAAATGAAAATATATATATATATATATAAAAAACAGAACCATGCTATCTTGGACCAGGTCGTGCAAAGGACTCATCAATCGATAAATCTTGATCATTGGCACCTAGATCAAGAGATCCCATTTGCAACATCGAATGCCTTGACATTTCATCAGAACTATGTTCTCGTGCAGCTGCCACCACTCCCCTCTCTATTGAGATTGCATCTTGTATTTCCTTGATGACTTCAGACATTGTAGGTCTCATGTTCCCGTGTGGTTGCACGCACATCAAAGCCTTCTCGGCTATCTTCCACATTGATTGGATGTCGTATTCGTTACCAAGAGCCGGATCAATGATTCCTTGTATGTCACCATTCTCTATATGCAGCTTGGCCTGTCGTCAAATCATTACAATCAGTAATAGCATGGGTGGCAAAATAGGTGGTTCTAGTACGGAGTAACATGTAAATATAATGCAAGGTCAAAATGGGTAAATTTTCAGTGTATGTTGAAACGGGTTGCGACACCTTTTGCTGTCTTAAAATTATATATACATAATGTGTTAGATTTAGTTAAAAAAAATATATTACTTTTTAATAAAAGCAACTTAGGAAGCTTATATGCATTTATACAGACCTAGAATGATTTTCAACCCTTTTGACTGTTTCCTTTTTAGTTAAATACTTTAGCTTAACCCTGTTGACCCATTAAGTACATGGATAAAAACTGCTGCCTTTAAGGTAATAGGTTATCAGGATGCGTTGATGGGGATAACCAAACTAGACTTACCCATTGAACGATGTTCCGGCAGTTGACACCAAAGCTTACATTTGAAATTGCTTCTTGGCCGGATATAAGTTCAAGAAGAATGACCCCGAAACTATAGATGTCACTTTTGTCTGTTAAACGGTTTGAAATGTAGTACCTACAATACAGCAGAACTATGAGAATTTGTAAACTTAAAAACATAACAGAAAAAGTTACTCAGGATCAAGATTTCATTATTAAATCTTAACAGAAAACTGTGGTAGATATTAAGGGACATCCCAAAGTTGAAGCTATGAAATTTTTTAATGATGCATGACAGAAGAACTTACTCAGGATCAAGATATCCAAGTGTACCACGAACGATGCTTGATACGTGTGAAGTGCCATCAACTGCAAGCTTTGAGAGGCCAAAATCCGAAACTTTAGCCCTCATATTTTTATCAAGAAGAATGTTGCTTGTTTTCAAATCTCGATGGATGATGGAAGGGACACAACCTGTATGAAGGTACTCAATCCCTAAAACAAGTTTAGAAAAAGACCAAATTAGCCATGTAACCACAAAGAACTCTTGAAATTTAGACATAAGATTAGGTGTCAAAACAAAAAACTTGAACTTCAGACATAAAGATTCATTATCACAACAAAAAATCTAATTTACAGATAAAGATTTGTTAAAAAAAACATAAAACCTTATTTTTTAGACTTTTAGACATAATCCTCGTTAACGAAACTTGAAACTTGAAATTTAGACATAAAGGTTCGGTGGCACAGCAAAAAAAGTCGAAATAGAGAAAAAAGATCCGTTATCCGACAAAAGACCTGAAGTTTAGAGTTTAGACATAGAGATTTGGTATCACAAAAAGTAGCTTAATTAAGACATAAGACTCGTTATCACAGCAAAAGACTTGAAATCTAGACATGTAGATTTATTTTTAATAACGCAAACCTTTTGCGGACTCTTCAGCAACCTCGAGTCGCTTGAGCCAGTTAATCCCTCGTTCCCTGGCTAAAGGACCTATAAATGACATAAAGATTCATCATCACAACAAAAAAACTCGAAATTGTGTGTCGGATCAAGAACACCGAGTGTAAACAAGACCTAACCGTAAAGATGTTCTTTGAGTGTTCCATTATGCATAAACTCGTAAACAAGAATATCCTTCCCTTCTTCTTGGCAAAACCCTAAAAACTGTACCAAGTTTCTATGATGGATTCGTGAAAGAAGAGTAACCTTGATCAACATAAAAGGAATACAATTAGAATGATTGCAGCTCGTCTTATTAAGTAAACGAAAATGACGAATTGTATTGATATAAAATTACCTCATTTGCGAACTCTTTCTTGCCCTGATAAACATTACTGTTTTCAAGTAGTTTGACAGCAATTTCCTTTCCATCATGTAATTTTCCATAGTAAACGGTTCCAAATCCTCCTGACCCAACTTTCTTCTCGAAATTCTTTGTGGCACTCCGTAATTCAGATAATGTGAAGCTTTGAGCAGCTTCGTTGGCTGCATTGTTCATAACAGGCATGGCATGTTTGGGCTCTGCCAGAATAAACATAAAAGCCAACAGATCAAATCATTAGAAAACGTAAAGGCAACGATGTATGCAAGATGATACATATGGGGTGTTTGTATTTGCATCCAAAATTGATCATTTAATTTTGCCAATTATCAGCATATAATGTTTGGTCAAGTAAATCTGGCATCTCAAATAATCAGTTTTGGACATACTAGCTTTGCAACAAAACTGATTATCAAAGGAAAATTAAATTACCTAACCACCTATCTTTTCAAAGTTGATCTGAGAGGCTTTAACTCGGATCTCACACAGTATCTCAATATTTTTTTTCACAGGAATGTCCTTTATGGTCGTTTGATTTACTTGTATTTGAAATGATCATAGTTTTTTATACACTCAACAACTACCCATTATCTGATTATTACAACAAAAGCACACCAAAACACTATCATGTACATCCATTTTATTTTATGATAGTTACTATATTCTGATTATTCAAGGTTAGATAAACACTTTCAAGACATCCCTCCAGATTGGTGCTTCATTTGTTGCACCATGTGCATGATAAGTATATCAATACGTGTTGCATGAGCTTATTACCTGTTTTGGGATTTTTCTTCCGTTGGCGAAGGAGTAAGCATGAGGTTATGAACCCTAAAAACAGGGCAGCAGCCCCGACTCCTAGTCCAATAAATATGTTTCGATTGCGCCTCCCTCCGCTACTTCCGCTACTAAGATTGGCGTTTCCCGTGTAACTGAAAAGATAAAAAAACACGACACCATATAAGTTCATCTTCTTCAAAAGTCACAATGTGAGGAAAAGCACAAAGCAGCATGCATAAACTAGACTATTAATTTTTTTTGTAAAAGTTATAAGAGCAATCAAGAAATACTCACTTTGAGACTAAATTCTTGTTCAGAAGACTGGATGGCACTTCACCGGTTAACATATTATTTTGTAAATACCTGCATACGACAGATTCATAATGAAAACCAACTTGAGATTATTATACACGGTACGGTTTTATTCTATACCCATAACAAACAGAACAGGTGGCCGATTGATATATTAAACAACAAAAATAATACATAACAATTTTTTTAAATTTCAGATTTTCCACTATTCTTGAGCTTTTATCAATTTTTTATATACTTGTTTGGTAGGTAAGTGGCATTATATCAAGATTGCTTTCAATCAATCGAACAACAAATTACTTTTCACCTAAAGTCTGTTTGTCACTGAGCCTTTTATTAGAACCTATCTAGTGTGCTTCCGTCATATATCAGTATACTTTCTCAAGGCAAAGTTGATTTTGCAATGTCAAAACTCAAAAGGGATAAGGTTTACAAAAAGGTGACAAAATTTGTATTCTTAATTTCTTATATATAAGAAGAGGATGACATACTGACATCAAGCTATATAAAGATAGTACTAAATATTCCATACTAACAAACGATATCTGAAACCAATCTTGATCTCGATTCTCATATGTCCAATGTTAACTTTTAAAAGAAAAAAGTCGACTATTTTTCTTTATTCGATCTACCTCTGAACATCATTACCCTAGATTTATGTATGCATTTGTATGTAGCAATACAGAAAACCATATAAGTACATTTTTTGGACAACTGGAGTATAATATACTTACAGTTGGCTCAAATTGGGTAGATCCCCTAACGAAGAGGGTATGTCACCACTCAACTGATTGTTCTCAAGATGTCTGCATATTCAAAACTCATGGCTTAAATTACCAAAAATAATACATAACAAGGCATAAGGATGACAAAAATAGAACATATATTACATGATCTTCAAATTTGGACATCCTGAAAAATCAGGAATTGGACCCGTTAGTGCATTCCCATCAAGCCACCTACAATTAGAAACATGTAAAGATATTACTGTCATACTTCCGTTTACACAATTGTTAAAGAAAGGCGTAGATTGTGACTTACAACTGTTCTAAGCCGTTCAACTTGGTCAAATCAGAAGGAATGCTTCCAGTCAAATTCTTGCCAGACAATTTTCTGCATAAAATGGGTACAAAATTCAGTCAGTACGCTAAGATAATCTTCAACTATTTTTTAAGCAGATAAACCATTTAGAATAAGCCATCCCAAACATCCCCTAAGATCAAGATAAAGAGAGTTAAAAGACGGTACATTGAGATAATCTTTGGTTCATGATCCAAATTACACTCCAACCAAGACCATGCAACTGGCAAACACGGATCACCACCTTCTTGAGCCCAATCCAGCAACTTATAACCGGATACTAAACTCGCAGCCACCTCACCTATCAATCAAACAAACCCATATAAAGAATCACATTTCAAAAATAAATCACAAAACTTTAATCAAAAAGCTTATAGCTTTACTTACCATCTAAAGACCCATCACTTATTTTTAAGTATCTATTAATCTCAATTGCATTAACAAGAGGCCCCTCACTAGAATCAGACGTCTTCCCAAACTTAAACGACAAAACAAACGGAAGTGTTATGTTTGGATATCCTGGTTCATATAAACGGTGTGTCCCCTGAGCATTTTCTTGAATGTTAACAACCGCTTTACTAATTTCTGGGTCCCCGGGAAGTACTAACCGGAACTTTCTAGTCTTTGTGGGACCTAAGTCTTCGATTTCCGCAAAGTAACTATAAGCCCAACCAGGTCCCGGAAATCCATCTAAGTTCATTCTGTAAGTCAAATTACCATTTCGTCCAACAACAGCCGTTTGCATAACTTTTTGAGGTGGTTGCTCATCTTTCCCAACATCGATTGGTAAATCCGTCGATACCCGATCCGTCCCCGCAGCAACATCAACGAGATAATTTGCTTTTTTCACTAAATCCGATTCCCATATTCTATCAAAAGGATCATCTGGGAACCTAACTGGATCTTCATTTTCTGCCCCAAAGTTGATTCTTGCAGAAACACTAAGAAAGAATTGGTTTTCAAAAGGTGTCAGATATATTGAACCATTAAACGGCCGGAGCTCAAGAGTGGAAATAAACGGTTGCCCAGTTGTTGCATTTGACAAACAAATGCTAACGGTTTCACTTGAAGCTAAAAAGATAAGTTCTTGAGACTCGATAGTGTTAGCATCTGAAATGACAATTGTAGCCCAATGAGTGGGTCCCACTGAGATATCAAATTTTGGATATACATTGTTGTTATCAAAATTACCATATAAGAATGTTGCTCTTATAAGGTACCTAGTCCTAGTCTTAATACCGAGTGTGTAACAATATTTTCTGTTATCTGCAGGGAAGTATCTGACAGTCTGATATTGCTGCCTTGTTTCATTTGTGACAGATATATTGCTGGTGATCCCGTAAATGATTTGATTATCGGGTGTCCAGTTAAGGCCGAGCTCGTCTGTAAAATTGCTTTGACCACCACAGTCGAGACTCACAAAACCTGTTTTTGCATGATCAAATTTGTCAGCAAAATCTTTACCCAAAAAATTTGTCAGCAAAATGTCAACTTAAACTCTTTAAGTAACACTAAACTTGATACGTGAAATTGCAATAATGAGTTACTCTGGGTCAAACAAAGGAGTTGTCATAAAAAATGAGATAAGTGTAAAATTACTCAACTATCCTTAACTAAAAGCATTTTGTTATTTGACTATGTTTCTTCAATTTGCAATAATCTATTAACAAAATCACATCCAACAACCCCTTAACATATAATATTATTTAATATAGAAAATTGTTGAACATATGTTACTAGAATAAGCACACTAGGATCGGTCTCTATATCGTTCTAACCGAGTAGCAAAAACAAGGGCGTGATCGATGTCATGACAAGATGAATGCCTATAAAACGAGACAACTAGTAGCCAAAAGCATATACCTACCCACAAACATAAACTTACCTTAATCTACTAATGAAGTCTACAATTAATTTCCACCCAAAGAAGACATAATAATTTAAGGTAACTATAAGGGCATAAATTTAACCACCACCATGGTGGCCTAGTGGTCAGGCGTCCAGTGTCCTCACAAAAGGTTTCGGGTTCAAACCTCACTAGGTAAACATTTTGAGGGGTGGCTAAGGAAAGGGTTCGGAAACGGTCACGGGGATAGCCGCTTAGGCCACGTACATCTGAGTCATATGTTTGCCCTCCCCGCTAACCAAGAAAATTTTAGACCCAATTTGCCTCAAATATCACAATTCTCATAACTGAATTTACCCAACTTCAAGACAAACCCACATCCAAAATTACCCAAAAAACATAACCCAAAAACCATTCAATTCATCAAACCCAAAAAAACACAAAATCAAAACTTTCAAGAACCCCATCAAGAAACAAAAAATTATACTAAAAATCATATAAATTCATAAACAATCAACCAAATTCTAAGAAAACAAGAACCCACATACCATAAACAACATGCATAAACATCAACACAAAAAAGCTACAAATTTTACAAGAATCAAACCTGGAATTTGAGCAGTGGTGATATCCAAATTGACAGCAACAACAATAGTTAAAAACAGTAAAAACCATATACTACTATTAAACCCCATCTGGGTTCTTTCAATTCTGGCTAAAAAAGTATAGTACAAGATTAAAACCACATAAAAAGACTATAAAAGTATATGCTTTATTGTACACAATGTTGTAAGTAACACAGCTTCTTTTTTTTCTTTTTTTTGTTTTTTTTTTTTGTTTAATAGTATGAATGTATAAATATGAAGAATGATTATGGTTTTTGGGTTTGATAGTGATGAAAAAAGTGAAAGTGATGAGGATGGGAAGAGGTCACTTGCTGCACACTGAGAAAGGTATACTAATGTGGGCCCCAAACAAGGAGACCATGTGGCTCCTACTTACTTAAGGTTATGGGGGACTCATGTCTTGTTTTTACTCGTATTATTACTTCTACCTACGAATGTGTGGCCTATACGGTTAAGGAAGAATTATGTAAAGGTGTTGTTATTTTTGGTTGTGTGTCGTGGAGGTGAAAGAAACCGACCCATCCGATCCCGAAACCGGTTTAGGGAAAATCGAACGGCCGGTTTAGAAACCGGTTTTGGGTAAAACCGGTTTAAACCGAACTAGTACTTGGTTTAAATCAGAAATTTTCTTTTTCAAACCGGACCAGTTTATGCAAAACCGGTTTTGGCCTATTTGGCTAAAACCGAAATCGGATTTTAAGCCGGTTTGGTTAAAAAAAAAATTGCACCTCTAGTGTGCCGTGTTAGTTTGTAGGTTTGTGTAAAACATGACTCGGTTTGGTGTTTACAAGTTTTAACTAGTACTAGACGAATACCCGCATAAAGTGATGGTGTATAACGACAAATAATAATATTTGTGAACTTGTGTTTTGGGGTGACCATTGATGCAACTTACAAGTTCAATTTGTACTCATTGCGAAAAAAAATTATAGGATATAAACAAAAAATGATACGAGTTTGAGGATTAAACAATATTTAAATTATTAATTTAGTGATGTATGTTATTACCATTTCTAATCAAAGTTATTTTAGTAATTAAACTTTACTCATTTTTTAAGTGTTTAAATTTTAAAAAATAAAAATGATATAAATGGTAGTATAGATATGTGCGGCCTGTACACACTTGAGTTAACTTCTATTGAATTGTATGCAATTGAAGTAACAGATCTCCATTGTAATATGCCTTTTTCTTAATCTTGTTTAGGAACCTTCCATGTTTGCATTTGGGTTATATGTGTAAAATTTTGTTTAGTATATTAAATTATTAATACATAGAAACCTGGGAGGTGAAACGGGGTCTTATTTTTGTAAGGGAGGTGATTGGCACACTCTTAAATCTTATTGGGACACTCCATTGTACAAGTAGTTAAAGCATCTTACACTTAATGTACAACTGTCTGTTGCATACAGTGGAGTGTCCCAATAAATTTGAAGAGTGTGCGAATCATTTCCCTTTTTGTAATGAACAATTAAGGTCCGTTTATATTTGTGGTGATTGTATTAGTTTAATTGTTAAAATAAGTCAGACGGGTTGGCAAGTTAATAATAAGTTTTAAGTGACATGGTCAGATTGTAAACATGTTATACAACGATTGTGCACGAACAGGTTAAATTTAGTTCTTATCGTAAACTTGTTAGTTGTTACTAAAAGCAAATTGGTGTGACTTGTTTATCAAAAAAAAAGGCAGTTAGGCTTACCTTTTTGATGACGTATAGCCTATAGTTGGGTCACGAGCTCAAATTATAGACATTACTAAGCTCAAACCCACCACGAGTGGGCTATCATGACAAATGACTTGGGCCATTAATACCTACGGCTTGGGCTCACGAAGCCCAAAGCCCAACTAATATGCATAATTAATGGATAAGGATCTTCTATTCACGGGATAGATATCCTTACCCCAGATAAGCACCACGAGTGCGAAGAGTAAGGAGCAAGATACCTACACGGTTTCTGCGTCCTATATATAGAATTACATATTCTCATTAAAAGGGACGATTAACACAATCCCTAACTCTTCTACAAACCCTAAAATCGATTACTTACTCTCACGCCGGAGTCTAACCGTGGGAGACAATCCCACGATAAGCCTAACGGTGTTGTTTGCTTTCTTAGTGCGCAGGTTTCACAAGCACTAAAGTTCTAATTGGTACGAGAGAAAGAGTCCAAAAAAAGTAAGCCCAACTTTTGTATCAACAAGTGGCGCCATCTGTGGGACCCTACACTAAGAACTCAAGACCAGAATGCCGAAAAACAAGAACTCAGGCCAGCGGACTCCGCAGCTGGAGAAAACACGTGATGATTCACATAGGAAGAAGCATCAAGACTCGACTCCTAAGCCGACCTCTGGAACAACCAGTGCGCTTGGTCATCGTGAGTCAAACGTAACTCCAATCCCGACCGCGGTAGAATTGCCTTTGGGAACAACCCGAACTACTACCGTAGTCTCAAGCGGTGAGGACATTCAGCGCACCCTCTTTACCACTCCCCACCAGATGGCATCCATAGTGAACAACACTGTGCCACCGGGAGCATCTAATAGAGAGAGGGAACACCATGCGGAGACGGACATCCTTGCAGTAGAAGAGGATGCACCTGGAGTGGCATTAAACGATTTCGTGTCCCAGCATTATGAGACTTTAACTCGTCTCATGCAAGAGGAGGCAAGGAAAAGGTCAAGCCGCAACCCGCAAAATCGGCTAAACTTTAACCAAGAAAAATCTCCACCGCGCCACCCTGAGAGCAGAAACAGTGAGAGGCGCACCAACGTCCATGATAGGCTTGGTACAACATCCAACTCACAATACTCGGAGGATTACGAAGACAACGCGAGGCGCACCAGGATGCTAAGCTTGGTAGCCGCAGGATACAAGATAGACTTGGACGACAACGCTCACCAAGCGTAAGCACCTCAAGGTCATGAAGCAAAAGAATCCAAGATAGGTTGGGGAAACACTACTCCCCAAGTACAAGTCCTTCAAATTCAGGCTCCGAGGACAAACGGCGCAAGCGCCATAGGAGAAACAACTCCCCCTCAAGCAGCTCCTCGGACAACGAGGACAGAGAGACGGGACATTGGAAATCTAAGAACCGACGCCGGTACGACGAGGATGAGGATATTTCCCTTCCTTGGCGTCGCCAAAAGGTTGATGCGTTTACGCGACGCATAAGTGACTTCTCAGATGACAAGAGAAGGCGCATGCCCACCAATGTTAAAACGTACGATGGCACGGGTGATCCTGATGATCATCTAAAAATTTTCGAGTCAGCAGCTGCTATCGAAAACTGGCCACAACCTGTGTGGTGCCATATGTTCAACTCTACCTTGGTAGGGAATGCGCGAACATGGTTCAGCAAGCTTCCACGACGAAGCATAAATGGGTTTGAAGAGCTACGGAAAGCATTCTGCCTAAATTTCACGCAACGAAAGAAGTGCCCAAAGAACCCTGTGGAACTAGCCAGAGTGAAACAGCGCCAAGGGGAATCCACAAGCGCTTACATGGAGCGCTTCAAGGATGAATGCATGCAAGTCAAGGCATGCCCCGAGGTACTAAAAATCTCAGGGTTCATGAATGGGATCAATAACCCAGAGCTGATACGGAAGCTAAATGACAAAGTACCACAAAGCTTTGATGAGCTAACAAAGCGCACCAGATCCTTCGTTCAAGGGGAAGCGGCAGCGGCAGACAGCAAAAAAGGTTACTCAACCTTTAAACTACAAGAACAGTCAAGGAGACAATCCAATGACCAAAGTGGCAACCGCAATAGGAATTACCGCAACCAAAATAATGGAAGGGATAACGACAAGTATGTCCCACTCACAAAAACCCCTAAGGAAATATTCGCGACAGAGGGAGCAAATTTTCCAAAACCTCCACCAATGTTAACCTCAGAAGAAAAGCGCGTCGGAGGAGGATACTGCGAATACCATGGACAGAAGGGCCACACCACTAACGAGTGCGTTCAACTACGCCAGCTAATTGATAAATTAGTGAGAGAAGGAAAGATGGACCACCTCGTTAAAAACATCAAAGAAGGGAAAGATAGACAAAGGAATGGGGCCAAAAAGGAGATACCAAAAAATAAAGCTGATACAATATACATGATACAATCATGGCAGCGAAATACGAAGCAAAAAGTCAGCCAAAGGTTTTCCAAGGGAAACCATATCTCTTTCCCCACCCTCACCGCGGACAACGCAGTAATCGAACCACTCACCATCGAGATACAAGCGGGAGGCCACGAGATCCACCGCATGTATGTCGATGGAGGAGCATCTGCGGACATCATGTATGAACACTGCTTCAGAAGGCTAAAACCCGAGATACAAAACCAGTTAATTCTGACCACGACGTCGCTGACTGGATTTATAGGTGAAAAAATTTGGCCCATGGGGCAATTGCGCATACTTGTGGTCATTGGTAACGAATACCATTCTACAACGGCTTGGATGAATTTCATGGTGATCAGGTCTCCTTCGTCATACAATGGCATCATTGGGAGACCAGGGATATCAGCTATGCGCGCAGTTCCATCCACAGCACATGGGATGCTCAAGTTCCCAGTGGAAGGAGGGATCGTCACCCTCTACAACACTACCGCATCTCCAAGAGAATGCAACATAGTGGCAGATGAAATTCCGCGCGCTCCAGAACAGCACACGACCAAGGTGACAAACCTGAAAGTTGCAATCCACCCAGATTACCCTGACCAAGAGATATCAATTGGGGGATCACTGTCCGACAAGGGCAGAGCAGATGTGTGCGCATTATTGCAAAAGAACCTAAACATCTTTGCATGGGAACCTAAACACATGACCGGAGTGCCAAGATCCATTACTGAACATAAGCT
Source organism: Artemisia argyi (assembly GCA_030686995.1). Lineage (NCBI taxonomy): Eukaryota > Viridiplantae > Streptophyta > Magnoliopsida > Asterales > Asteraceae > Artemisia > Artemisia argyi. The sequence goes on from CM060685.1 coordinate 52,280,224, forward strand.
CGAAATCCGACAAGGATATCCTCCAATACGCCAGAAAAAACGTGGCCAAGCTCCAGAACGCGCAAAAGCTATCCTAGAGGAAGTACACAAAGTCGTGGACGCAGGGATCATGCGAGAGGTTTATTACCACGATTGGCTTTCCAACCCAGTAATGGTAAAGAAAAGCGATGGTAGCTGGAGAATGTGCGTGGACTTCACCGATCTCAACAAAGCATGTCCACAAGACTGCTACCCACTACTAGAAATCGATTGGAAAGTAGAATCCTGTGCGGGTATCCCTTTAAATGCTTCCTAGACGCGTACAAAGGATACCACCAAATTCAAATGGCCAAGGAGGATGAAGAAAAAACAGCTTTCCATACGAGTCAAGGGGTGTATTGCTACACAAAAATGCCTTTTGGCTTAAAAAATGCAGGAGCCACATACCAACGGTTAGTGGATAATGCATTTGAGAAGCAGGTAGGCCGCAATTTGGAGGTTTGTGTTGATGACCTAGTCATAAAAAGCCATACCGAAGAGGAATTGGTGCGCGACATAGAGGAGACGTTTAAAACATTGGGAAGAATAAACATGAAATTGAATCCTAAGAAGTGCACTTTTGGAGCAACAGAAGGCATGTTTCTTGGATATCTAATAGAACCCGATGGTATTAAACCTTGTCCAAAAAAGACAAGAGCAGTTATCGAACTACCTTCACCGCGCACACTAAAAGAAGTCTAGTCACTAAACGGCAAATTAGCCGGGCTGAACCAATTCTTGTCCAAATCAGCGGACAAATCACTTCCTCTCTTTAAAACACTCACGAAGTGCACAAAGAAGGGAGATTTTCGATGGACTCCAGAAGCAGAAGGAGCCTTCCAACAGCTGAAACAAAACCTAGCAGAGCTACCAAAGCTTGTCGCACCCCGACAAGGGGAAGAATTGATCATGTATCTCTCAGCGAACCATGGAGCAGTCAGCGCGGTACTACTGACAGACAGAAACTCTGTTCAAACACCTATATACTTCGTAAGCAAAGCCCTCAAGAAGACAGAGACTAACTACACCGCTATGGAGAAACTGGTCCTAGTTCTAGTATTCGCAGCTAAAAGGCTGGGCAGGTACTTCCAAGCGCATCCGATAGCTGTAATCACGGACCAACCCATCAAGCAGGTTATCTCTAAACCTAACGCATCAGGGCGGCTTCAAAAGTGGAGTGTGTTATTGAGCGAACATAATATCTCCTATAGGCCGCGCACCGTGATCAAAGGACAGATACTGGCTGATTTCATTATTGAGAAGCCAGATGATGATACTCCATCACCAAAGATTGAAGTACCATTACAAGAACCATGGGTTCTATTTACATATGGATCCTCATGCGCAGAAGGATCAAGCGCATGTCTTATCCTTACCAGCCCAGATGGAACAGAGCATACTTACGCCCTACGCTTTGAATTCATAGCCACAAACAATGAGGCAGAGTATGAAGCATTACTGGCTGGACTACGCATAGCAAATCAAATGGGTGTACGCAACCTAGAAGCTAATGTGGATTCACGACTAGTAGCTAACCACGTGTTAGGCGAGTATGTGGCTCAAGAAGAACACATGATCCAATACCTCGATAAAGCCAAATCCCTGATCAAGAATTTTGACAAGTTTTCCATCAAACAAATCCCACGAGGAGAAAACAAAAAAGCAGATGTGCTTAGTAAAATCGCATCCACAAGCTTTGCACACCTGTCAAAGCAGGTATTGGTGGAAACCTTGAAAAACAGATCCATCTCTGAGATGGAAGTATCCACAGTGATAGAGGAAGAAAATCCCACATGGATGACACCCATCATGGATTTTATCAGTAAGGGAACACTCCCCCAGGAACAAAAGGACGCTCGACGGATACGGCGCGCAGCGCAGAGGTTCGAACTTCAAGATGGTATCCTATATCGGCGTTCATTCCTACAACCATGGCTCAGGTGCGTCGGACCTCTTCAGGCAGATTACGTACTCCGAGTAATCCACGCTGGATCTTGCAGCAGGCACTCAGGACCACGGTCTGTTGTAGCGCGCGCTTTGCGATCCGGATACTATTGGCCTACCATGCACCGCGACGCGCGAGACATGATTAGAAGATGCAACGACTGCCAAGTCCATAGACCCATTCCGCGTCGGCCACCACATGAGCTAACACCCATCACCTCACCATGGCCATTCCACAAATGGGGAATTGACATTGCTGGACCCTTTCCAGTCGCGGCAGGAGGACTCAAGTTCCTCATTGTCGCCATTGACTACTTCACCAAATGGATCGAGGCGAAAGCAGTAGCAAGTATCACAGGCAACCAGGTCAAACGATTCGTTTGGGATAACATTGTATGCCGTTTCGGCCTACCTGGAGAAATTATTTCGGACAACGGAAAACAATTCTGTGATAACCCATTCAAAGATTGGTGCGCGCAGTTAAACATCACACAGCACTTCGCGTCAGTTAAACATCCACAAACAAATGGATTAGTAGAACGCGCGAATCGTAGCCTGGGTGAAGGAATTAAGGCGCGCTTGGACAAACATAAAGGAAGATGGGTAGATGAATTATCGCATGTTTTGTGGGCTCACCGCACAGAAATCAAAGTCAGCAATGGCGATACACCTTTTTCTCTTGTCTACGGGGGCAGAAGCTGTTATACCAGCAGAAATTGGAATGCCAACAATCCGTACATCGGAAGTTAACATTGCAACAAACGATGACGAACGACGCATTGACTTAGATCTGTTGGAAGAACGACGCGAAAGGGCGGCTATCCACGAAGCAAAAGCTAAATCAAAGATGAAGAAGTATTATGATGCACGAGTCAGAAACACTTCTTTCAAACCAGGGGACTTTGTATACCGCACCAACGATGCCAGCCATGCAGAAGACACGGGCAAGCTCGGACCAAAGTGGGAAGGGCCTTACGAGGTCACAGAGGCATTGGGCGACGGTGCGTACAGAGTGCGCGATATGAAAGGCCACGAGCTACCACGCACCTGGAACATTTGCAATCTCAAGAGATGCTACCTCTAGGCCACGAGCCGCACACCGACACATCTGCACTTTAGTAAGCGCTCAATAAATGTTGGTGTATTTATTTATTTTTTTTTTTTTTTAGGAAATTGTCCTTTTTGCACTTGCAACAATTAATAAAACGTTGTGGTTTCTAGCTAACTCCACAACACAGTTCAACATTATTGCTTACATTATTTATTTATGTTTCAATTCTGTTTATATTATTGCCTACATGGCGTGCATGCACATATTAAGACCACACGAGGGCAGACAGGATGAGTAAACCTACTAAAGTACTCGTTGAGTAAGAGGGTTGCAAACCCATCAACATCGGATCACGTATCCCTGTTAAACACCTTACTATCAAGACGTTGGAGTAAGTTCATAAGTACACCCCACGATGGATGCACTTTATTGCACATGGTGCGTGTTTAACAGAACATGGACTCAAGACAATTGACTCCTACATAGTGGAACTCGCAGTACGCTGCACTCCACCACACGGACTCAAAACAATTGACTCCTAAGTTCGTACACTAACTTCATACAAGCTCATGACTTTAGTACGCATCTCACAACGAATGTGCAACAACAAGCTGAAAACGAACTAATAAACCAAAACACTTGGTTATCAAAAATGATAAATGTAGCACGCTACTCGTACGTTTGTTAAGGTTATGGACCGCAAACGTTTCCTAAGTCACGGACTTAATGCACAAATTCTGGGCTCAAATACAAGATATTATTTGCACGTTTGTTACTTTAGATAAATCTTTCACGTGATAAAGACAAGAAAAAATTTAAGTACAAAAACAACATATGTGCACAAAAGAGTTCAATAATTTTATTTACTAAAAACTACGAGTTTTTACAATGATATAACTAAGAGTTGTACATATCTATACACTATGGATGCGCTTGGGGGAAGACTCTGGCACAACTGAGCTTCCCGCCTCCTGAAGCTTCTTCAACAATAGCGCATCTCTTTGTGACACTGTCGCCACACTGACTGCAATGCCATCCGACCTAGGAAGATACGTAGCACCCACACCGCAAAGAGTGGCCTTCCCTTTAAGACCTTTCTTCTTTGCTACCCTCTCTTCATGGCGCTCCAAAACTTCCTTCAGTGGCACCTCCGTCTCAAGAGCGAAAGGGGTTCAGGATATCACGCGGTCGCGCAAATACTGGAACCTGCAGTTAGGATTCATCAGGCTTTAAGAAGAAATCAGCCTCGGCCTATGCATTCTCGGCTATATGCCTCCCAAGTGTTAATCCCTGCATGATCACTCGGATGGGATAATATTGGTCGCGCTCCAGCTGTGCAATGTGGGGAAGCTCAAACAGCCTCATCTTTTCCATCGCCTGCACAAGCTCGTCGTAGGCATCAGCTTTATACTCAGGAACCTCAGAGGGAGATACCTTGAGCAGTTGCGCCTCAGCCAACTCTTCAACAGCCTGCGCCTTGCCACGAGCAACGGCGCACTCCACTACCCTCCCAAAGGCATTCACAACCTCTGGGGACTCCAATGTCCCCACGGAAGCCAAGCGCAAGCCATGGCTGATCAACCACCTGCGAAAACAACGACAAAGGCATTAGAAAAAAAAACACAAAATATACAAAGAAGTTAAGGTACAACAAGTACCTGCGCTCTGCAATGGTCGACAGCAGATAAGGATACAGCTCCTCATCATACTCTATGCTAAGCCTGCGCAGCTTCTCTTCCTGAACCTCAACAGAGTCCTGTACTTTCTTGCCAAACTATGCAAGCTGACCGCAGAGCTCGTTCTTCTTCTCCTCCAGGTATTTCACCCCCCAGGCAAGGTCAGCCTTATATTGCTGCGACTCCCCACGTTCGCGTTGTAGCTCAGCCAACACTACCAGCTTCTCCTCAGTCGCCTTCTTGGCGCGCTCATCGGCAGCTAACACCTCTGCCTGAGCCTCAGCCAACTGCGCCTTGAGCTGCGCAATCTGCTCATCCCTCTGAGCAAGGCTATCTCCCTCAACAACGGTCCGCTCCTTCAGCTGAGTGACCAACTCAGCCTGGCGAGCAGCAACACCAACAAGCTCCTCCACCAACTCCTGCGCAGACATCTGCGCTGCTGCCCTCAGAGGCTCCTCTACATCAGCAGTCTTGGGCGATGCAGCATGATCAGCAAAGGCCGCATCACCCTCTGCAGCATGGTCCCTATGAAATAAAGAAGATGAAGTTAGTACGCGGATATATATATATATATATATATATATATATATATATATATATATATATATATATATATATATATATATATATATATATATAAGTTACAGTCGTAAACACTTACACAAGAGGTGGAGATTCGGCCTGATTCCTCTGGGCGCTGGTAGCAGACATCTCATCAGGCGCATCCGGCTCATCCTCCCCAATCAAGTGACGCCTCCTTTTGGAGGTACCCACAACCACCAGAAGACGCTTCCTTGCGCTTCTTCCTGCGGACCTCCGCGGACTCCAAAATCTCCACGCTGTTAGACGCCTCCACATGCGTCTCTTCCCTCACGGGAGACCTCTCCTCAATAGGAGGGACAACCTACACTGGCACGACAAGCACAGCTGCAGGAGGAGAGTCTTGCTGCGCAACAGGTCCAAATACAGTCAGGTGTCCCGCAGTAGCCTGCAATATGGGTTGCTCACCCTCCTTCAGGGGTCGCACCCCTATCGTCACACGCTTAGGTTCTTTCAGCTTCACAACAGAGAACAAATCCATTTCTGCGAACAGACAGAAGACAAACAACAAAAGAACAAAGTTAGTTATTCAAAGGATAAGAAGCAAAACACTTACATTATAGACGCAGTAAAAGGATGAGCACCCACCCTGGCTGTCCTCATCAAGAAAGGTTGGAACCTCGTTCGCACCATCAAAATAATTTTGGCTCAGCCCCACGTGCACCAAAAACTCCTCAGGATAGGAGTTAATGGGAATACGGTTACTATCAATTGTATCCGCATCCGCGAGGCTGTACGAACCAGGGATAGGACGCTCATCCCTCGGCAGTGTCCCTTGGGCATAGAACCCAAAGCGCGACGGGAAAACCACATCGTCCACCCAGAAAAAGTATTCCCTCCAACGCCTTAATGAATCTACCTTAACGGTATAGCATTGAAGGTTCCCTGAGCGTTTGGCAAATGAGACCCATCCGTTCGCCCATGTAGAATGGTAAAACGCACAGAACAGGTCGACAGTCGGGTTAATGGTAAGCAACCGACAATTAATCTCAAAATTAGATATCTTCGCCGCACCTATGCAATGCAGCTGCGATATATGGAGCTGATAATAATTGAGCACGTTGCTAAAAAACACGGAAATGGGGAGGCGATAGTTCGCATAGTCAAAAAAGCGTGTATATAAACCTACCTTTCCATCGGGGAAATCAGCTATACACGCGTCAACATCTGGGGCCTCCGGATGGACGTCGAGAGGAATGAAGTAGTTAGAAGCAAACTTACGTACGTCATCCTCATCCATCAGGGAGCGAAACTCATCTAACTGAGCAACAACCATTTTCGGTGGATCACAAGATTTACTAGGATTGCGGACACGCAGTTACCTAAATCGAATAGTAGATCGAGGAAAGAAAAAAGCTTTGATAGTTTTTGAAAATGGCGGAAATGTTTTACTATGTGTTTTACGGTGAAAAGGAGGCGGTGACTTTATATAAGTACCAAAAAAACCCTAAAAAGGGAGGCCACGTGGATCCCACTCACAGATCGTGTGGATAGGAAACGAGCAAGTACAACACTTTTTCCCATTTACCTAGGTACACGTGGATACTTCCCCCGTTTTTCGAAGCACATCTCTTGATATATAGGGACTTGATACATTGTTCCTATCATTTGGGCGGGAAGTATTCGATTATTTCCCGCCACACTTACCGCTCCTTCCTTTAGTCTAGTATCCGCGGCTATGAGCCGCACACACTAGACTGGGGGGACATGATGACGTATAGCCTATAGTTGGGCCACGAGCCCAAATTATAGACATTACTAAGCTCAAACCCACCACGAGTGGGCTATCATGACAAATGACTTGGGCCATTAATACCTACGGCTTGGGCTCACGAAGCCCAAAGCCCAACTAATATGCATAATTAAGGGATAAGGATCTTCTATTCACGGGATAGATATCCTTACCCCAGATAAGCACCACGAGTGCGAAGAGTAAGGAGCAAGATACCTACACGGTTTCTGCGTCCTATATATAGAATTACATATTCTCATTGAAAGGGACGATTAACACAATCCCTAACTCTTCTACAAACCCTAAAACCGATTACTTACTCTCACGCCGGAGTCTAATCGTGGGAGACAATCCCACGATAAGCCTAACGGTGTTGTTTGCTTTCTTAGTGCGCATGTTTCACAAGCACTAAAGTTCTAATTGGTACGAGAGAAAGAGTCCAAACAAGGTAAGCCCAACTTTTGTATCAACACTTTTAGCCTTGACCCATTCTGAAAGAACTATTGACTTTGTCGGAGATTTTATTGTCATCACCTATTTTAAATAATTGTGATTTACTAAATACCAACAAAATTTTATATTAATAAGCTCGGATACGAGTTAGAGAAGTGTGGAGTACAGACTCATTATAAGCTAACAGCTTTAGCTATTTTCTTGGTAAAACCCGGTCCACATAACTTTTTGTCAACAATTATGACCACGAGATGTCAACCGACTTTAATTGTCAAAACTATATATGATTAACAGATAATCTGGTCTCATTTGAACACACCAATACCCGCGCACGCACGGGGTTTTTTTTTTTTTTTTAATTTTTTGAATCATATATTTTTATTTATTAAAAAACAAATAATTTAACATTTGTTTTATTTGATTTATGATTTTTAGTTATAGTTTTTTTGTTATTAAAGATAATTATTTAAAAATTTTAATCTTATTGTTAATTGCATCTTATCTATATTTTTTGTATTTCTATTCTACTTGTGTTATGGATAAATATAAAATATTACATAATAAGAAAATAATCTTTTTTTTAAATAATATTATTACTAAATAAAGTATGGTTTAGTTTTTTTAAAATGGAAAATCCCCACTTGAAGTTTTGTTTTATTATATAAAAGATTCTTTTTTTTTTTAGAAATTCACAAAAACACCCAATTTTTCAAACCTATTTAATAAAATACATAATTTTTTCCAAAAAGCCAAAATATCCATAAAATCCGCAAAATTCAGGACCCTTTGCGAAATTAATAAAAAAATCAAAAAGTTTTCGATATTTCTTAGAAAAAAAAATAGATATTTTTTAAAAAATCGACAATTTTCGATTTTTTAAAAACACTTATGTTCTCGCCTATATCGAAAGTTTTCGATTCGACAAAACTTTGCGAAATTTTCTCAAAGGAGACGACACGACACTTATACGCAAAGGGATTTAGAGGAAACACATGAGAAACAAATACCGATAAATCACAGTTCTTATAAAGCATAAGGCAGTGAAAAATCACATTTCTTTTATCTTTTATGATCTAAACCTCAACTTTGAGTCAATACCAGTAAAAAAAACACTCAAAATGAGAAAGAAAAGTGGGTCAACGTTAATTTCTAAAGATGATTAGGCCATATGCAAGAGGAAAAAAAATCACATAAGAGAAAAGGAAACATGTAAGGAGGCAACTGCAGTTTCACTATCCTTAAGCATCTTTTCTTGTTTATCCAGTAAAAATGGTTTTGGTTCTAAGACAAATTTGGTCATCATACAGAAGAACATATATTTAAGCTTCTTTTTCTTGTTCATAGAAATGTTTGTGATTTTTTTTTTTTTTTTTTTTTTTTTTTTTTTTTTTTTTTTTTTTAAATCGAAAATTTTCGATTTGTTTAAGAAATATTGAAATTTTTTGATTTTTTTAAGAAATATCGAAAACTTATTTATTTATTTTTTTATATTTCGCAAAGGGCAAATTTTGCGGATTTTATAAGTATTTCGGGGAAAAAAATAAGTATTTTGTGAAATACGTTTGAAAAATTAGGTATTTTTGTGAATTTCTCTTTTATTTTGCCTAAAAGCTAAGTATTCTTCTTGAAATATCTTTCATAATACTAAGACATTAAAAGATCAAAAAACCTCATTCGAAAAATAATGTATTCGACTTGAAAAAGGTTACCGAAGATTAGTATTACAACCCTTAAGTGATTTGTAACATTGTATATGTTTTACGAGTCATTCATACACGTGCGATGCACACGGGATTAATCTAAATGTTTGTTAGTGTATTTTCAACACTAATTTTCGTCATTACATGGGCTGTATATAAGTGTTCATAGCGTAATCTTTTACACTTATTTTCGTCATTATATATCTAAGTTGTGATAGTATCACACATTTTCTAAGCATGACACACATTTAAATAGTTTATTGACATTAAAAGAGTAGATGTGAAGAGACTTTTTTCAAGATGCTACATTTAAAAGAGTCTCTTCACTTGTAATTTTTTTAATATGTATAAGTTACATACTAAATGTCAAAGGGAGGTTAAACGCATACAGTTCTTACAAAATAAATGTAACTCTTATATAAAATCGTAACAAAGTGGATATTCTCTATATTTTGAGATCTAACTTGTGACAATGAATTATCCTTTTGGTTTATCATATCAAATACGGTAGCTCCACATTACTACGCTTAGTTACTCGAACTTTATTTTATCCACAAAAATCATTTAAGTTTTAATATTTTTTTATTGTTGTGAAAATCGGTCCAATATTGTTAGTATATTTAATTTGTAGCATATTGCATATATAAATATATTTGAAGACATCAATCTCAACATATAATTTTTCTACTCTTAATAACTAATATAATAATTTTATTTTGCCAAATTTGTTTGTCATTCTACAAATGAAACTAAAATCATATTAAGATAATCAATTAATGTCCATAATGATATTAACACACCGCAAGACAAAAAATATATTAAGAGCAAAAATATTAAAATGCACCAACAAAGTGTAGTAATAATTATTGATTAAAAATTGAATGCTCGTTACATTATTTTCAAGAAAATTACTTGCTAATGAATCAATAGTATTAGCCCGTTTATCGGTATTACATGAAGTAAAATATTGCATGTTTAATTTGTAACGTACAATTAATATGAATGCTAAGTATTCATCCCACCGATGGCCGTGGCGTTGTTCTTGTTTTTGTTGTTGTTCTTGTTGTTGTTGTCTTTATCGTTATTCTTCATTGGCCTTTTGCATGTTTTGTTCTTGATAATTTTTGTGACTTCTCGATCTCTTTCTTTAATGATTCTTGATGTGCTATAAAAAACAATTAGATATAGTTGAACTTTAGTAACTTAAATACGGTTAATCAATATATTGCATTTTCGATGAAAGTAAAAATGTCCGTGCATGTTTCACTTAATTGATAAGACAACGATGTGTAGGATCTCTTAAACATTAGATAAGATGATGTTACTACCAAACCTCCTAAGCACCATCTTTATGTCCTACATTCTTACACATGTGAAATTTACATGAAATAATATAAATCAATATGCTAAATATGTAAGACGATATGATGCTTACTTTACCACCATAATAAGTTGTAGCCCAATGTGCACGCGGTGTGCAGGAAGTTGTGGTTTGTTGTGTGTGATTTTTGACACATTATATAGTTGATAAAATATTTGTAACTCATGGATGAGAAGGTAAAAAGACTAACCACTAATTGGTGTGTTTAATTTATGCATTCATGGCACCAAACACTTCATCTCCTATGTACTTATCCTTATGCATGACTATTAAATCAATGTACTAACACATGAAACATTCACATTTTACTTTTAATTCATGAGCCATTTATTATGACCACTTACATTTATAAGGCTACTTAAGCTTTTATTATATAAGATGTTTACATGGCAAGATGGACTCATACAATTAATATACATATATATATATATATATATATATATATATATATATATATATATATATATATATATATATATATATATATTTTTGAAATTGACTCATACAAATAATTCGACCTTGGATCTTTGAATAGTAAGTACAACGTGTTTTACGATCTCCTAGTCTTTGTTGTATTTATAGACTTTGTGTAGTTTTCTTGCCAAGGTAGGTTTTGTCGAAACTATGGGGCCGTTTAGTTTGTTGCTAGGAATCATAATGGGTGCGGATTTGGTATTGGGTAGAATGGCAATGGGCCAAAAGATCCGTGTAGAACCAAGTTTTACCATAGAACCAATCAAACAATCTCAGCCACTAATTTTTTTTTATCAAAATAAAAAAAATAAACTTTCACCCTTTTTTTTAAAAATAAAATATCTCGCAAACCGTAAATCGTTACGCGAAAAAAAAAATACAATCGCGAAGAGAATTAAATTATCTTTCTATAGATATGCATTGTTATATACTTTCAACGAATTTTTTTTTTGACGAACTTTTTTTTTTTTTTCAAAATTTCCGTCCAGAAAAATCATATATGATTTGTAAAAATCATATGTGATTTTTACGAATCATATATGATTTTTCTGGGCGAAAATTTAAAAAAAAAATCGTCGAAAAAAAAGGTTCGTCGAAAGTATATAACAATGCATATCTATAGAAAGATGATTTAATTCTCGTCGCGATGTTTTTTTTTTTTTTTTTTTTTTTTTTTTTTTTTTTTTTTTTGTAGCTTTAAGATTTACCGTTTTTAAGATATGTTGTTTTGAAGAAAAAAAATGTAGAAAATATAAATGAGTGGCTATGATTAGTTGATAGGTTCTATGGCATGTATTGGTTCTTCATGGATCTCAACTCATGACAATGGATATAAAAAAATGTATCATCACGATTGTTTATGTTTAGATGACAAAATATGATATAAAAAAATGTACATATATTTGAATTTTGTGGTGAAAAAAAGAAGGGCTCGCGGAATAGATTTCATATACACCAAATTGTTGAGTAATGAATCTATTGGTATGATATACTCATTTTATTACTGAACCCACTAAGTAAACCTTTAATCACTATTAAACCCATAACCCATTTCCATATACCTATACCAAACGCACCCTATATCTCCTTAGAAAATACAAATTTTTAACTGACATGATGTTAATTATAAGACTATATACAGCGAGTGTGAGGCATCACCACTCACTCTCACTCTCACTCATGAGGATCATAGCATCTCGAAGGGTGACGTGTGAGCAAGCCTTAAAAAAAGGACGACAAGTGATTGAGCTCACCATTCGACTTATGTGCTTAGAAATGTTTTTATTGTTATTTATTTGATTTGTGATTTAGGGTATTTTATGCGGTATGTTTGTATAAAGTGATTATTTTAAAGAACTGAAGCACTTTATATCTCCTATTCATTTTAATGCAGAAATCCTTTGATCACAGATGATCTAATCCTTGTTATAACTTACTAAGGAAATAACAACTTAGGGTATAAATTACTAATGCTACACCGATAAATCATAATGCTAACAATATGAGACAACAATAGGTAAGTTGAAATAACGCGTACCTTCTAAGTTCCATAGAGAAGCTACTAAGAAGATAATCATAAAGCGTTTTATCTTGACTCGTAGGAAAGCTTGGAAACTCAAATACTCATGAATCCAAGGAGGTTAGATAAACATATGAAAGCATAGAACATGATATCCTTAATCCTTTTATCATAAGTTTCTATTTAGAGATTGAGTTACTTTTAAATCTCTCTCCCAGGCTTAACAAACTTTGCTTGCTTTGTTTTACTTGTTGATGGTGCATTTGAGTTAAACCCTAATCCGGTTTTATCTCTAAGTGACTTTTGACTTTTCAACAATCTTTCAAGAGATTTTGAGCTTTCTTCAAACTTAGCTAACATTTTTCCTTTTTCCTTTTGTCTTTTAATTTCATGTTTGTAGTCTTGACATATTTTGCATTCTAGGTCAATTTCAACATTACTCTCAAGTCTAGACATTTTATCTTCCAATATGATTTCTATTTCAAAATTGTTCTTAATAGATTTTGATGGTTCATTGTTAAAGATTGCTTTTAGGTCCATGTTACTTAAATGTTTAGATTCATTTTCTAGTTTAGAGAATTCTAAGATGAAAGTGTCAAAACAAAAGTGTTCGGTTTCAAGTTGTACCTTGTTTGTGGTTTTATCAACTTCATGACTACAAACCGGATAGTTGTCGTCATCTTCATCCTTGTCACTCCATGATTCGTAAACAAGTCCTCTTTGAGAACACGATTTTTCATCTTCACATATACCTTTATTAAAAACATTTAAACTCGTAGCACATGAATTAACTTCAACTAAATGTCTATCTATTAGTTTTTCTAAGAGTAACAACTCATATGTAAGATCAAATTTATCATTTTTAACTTGATATATTTCTTGATGAAAGTTTAATATATTTTTCCAAATATCATTAGCTGTTTGACAAAAATACACTATTTCATATTCAATCCTAGGTAAAGTTTTATAAATCATTATCTTAGCTTTAGTGTTTTTATCAAATTTAAGATAATCATCTTGATTTTCAAAACTTGTTTTTCTTGGTTTAAAATCACCAATGGAAATAATATGCCAAAGATCTTGATCAATTGATCTTACATAGTTTTCAAATTTACTTTTCCATTCAAGGAAGTTTTCTTTTTCAAATAGCGGTGGCCTTTGAATAGATTGCCCTTCTTTGAGATTTTCAAAATCCATGGATCGATTCAAGTTTTAAAATACAATATATATTAAAGATCTTGAGTAACGTACCTCTTGATACCAATTGTGGAAAACTAGAAGGGGGGTTGAATAGTTTACCGCTTTTTAACTTGTTAATCTTTGAAAAGCTTTACGTGTAATCAACGAATCTAACTAATTAACAATAATTAACATGCAGGTATAAAGAAAGAAACGATCAAACCACAACACGATTGTTTATCGTGGTTCGGCTACAATGACTCTTTTTCCTTGCCCTACTCCACACCTCGAGTTTCCAACTTGAGAGTTTTAAGCACTAGTCAACAAGTTCCTTTCACCGGTGGAGAAACCTTTACAATCGTCGCTTACACTTTATCTGGTACAAAGCTAAATATCGGGTCCTAGTTCAAGGTAGAACCAACCTAACGTCGCCTATCTACTATTTCCGACACTAAGCTAGATGTCGAGTTCTTTTACAAGGGTACAACCACTCCCGTCACACTATGTATTTTAAGGCCTAAAATACTAACCGATCACTACTGAATATACACAATCAAATGAAGTGTAAACTACACTAAGTTTACACAATACTAAGCTAACAAGTCTTGCAACGTTGTGTTGAATACTTGTAACTTCTCGGATGAACTTGTGAACTTCCTTTCTACATAAGAGAATCACACAAGTGAGTTGCTACTGAGTTAGATAAGATAAATGAGAGTATATGTGTAAATTATGACTCTAAATGATTAGAGATTTCTTGCAAATGGCTTGGTATTTATAGCTAACCAAACCAGTACACTGGTGGATCTGGCGGAACCAAAACAAGGGTTCCGCCCTTGTACCCCCAGGGTTCCGCCAGGTCTGACAGTCAAAGACTTCAAGAAATATTTCCATATCTAGCAATGTCACATCAAGTTACTTCTAGTAAACACACAATAGATAAAGTGAGAATCCTTCCCAAATGTGTAAGAGGTCTTATGGAAAGTCAAATACTCAACCTTTCCATAAATGCTCATGATGCATGCTATGATGTCATGTTACAATTTCTATATCAAGAAATATAACAATGTTATGTTTAACATGAAATGTAAAGTCTAGTTATACAAGACTAACACTAAGATCATGTTTTACTACAAACTAAAGTTTACACTTTGTCGTTAACAAAACTTAGCAAAGATCGTAAAATATAAATAACGTTTTTAGGCGATATTTGTATTAACAAAATCACTCAAGTCTCTCATTCGCTCAATTGCTCGGTCGTGAAGAATATTCTATCATAAGCTTGGCAAGGATACACATCTCCACCACTAAAGTCAAGGAGTAACAAGTCTAAAGCGGAAAATTGGTCATAAAAAGCCTTAAGGGTAATACCTGGATTTGTTTAAACATCTTCTGCACCAACTTAGTAGATCGCTGGCGCGAGTTCTCGATTCCTCAAACAACGGATGGTCACTAATTTGTTTCTTAGATCACTGGCGTGTTATTTTCATAACTCATGGTCACCAAGTCACAAACCATATCGCTGGCGCATTATTTGATTAGTCTAAAACTCGGATGGTCACTACCTTATTCATACATTTGACATTCTCACTAGGCCATTATCATGCTCGGATGCTCGAAAGCTAACAACAAATATAATAATTTGGTAAATGGTATGGATAACAATTGGGAAACAAATAAACTATATGGTGTAAAATTTCACCACATCACTATCACGATAACTCTGGATAAATTTTCCGTACTTCTCATAACTTCAGACATAAAGATAATAGTGAAAATAGCAAACAGACGAAAATCAAAAATGCAATATATACTTTCACTCCATTGCATTGTGCAATTTTTCTACCTAACCAAAGATAATAAAATAAGCACATGAACACAAGAAACACGGGGAAAACACACGTTTACCAAAAGCAACTAACCACGGACTTAAATCTATATGGTAGGCTAAGGTTTAAGGGTGTAACAAAACAAATTTTTAAAAACATTTGTAAAACCAATTCACCACGTTAGACAAGTCGCTCCAATTATATCAATAATACTCAATATTGTGGTCTCGAGTAGTATACAAGCCAAGTTCTAAAGTTTACAAGTCACCGGCACACTCATACATTTGTGGAATTTGGGGTAAAATATTGGGAAACGGGTACGCTCAATTCTTACAATTTTTAAATAATTTTTATGTGTGCGGCTATGTAATTTAGATTTAACAAAAATATGCTAGAAAATTTTAAATTTAGCATATTAAGCACAGATTAACACATATTTTTGAAAAATAAGGACAAGTATCGTTCTAATTCTCCATCATCCCACTTAAGATAAACAACGTCCTTGTTGTTTGAAACTGAAATTAAAAATAGGAAATATAAAGAATTAGAACGGAAAACTCCCCTGAGATTTGCTTGGTATGATCCTCCATTATGCGTTTGTGAGCAACTTTCAATTTTCTGTGAGCAAAGGGCGTTCAAGCCTCCATGAACGACGTCTCCACAGAAAATACAGAATGTATGTACACCACCAATCTTGGTAAACACCTGTGTTATAAGAAAATCACAGCTATTGTATTCTTTATTAATGGTTAGTGAAAAATAAACCTAAAAATTAAAAATTAAAAACTGGAAATTCATCAGGTCAGTCGATACACCGTATCCATGGGAATGGGATACTCCGTATCGAGTTTAGAATAAATATGAGTCAAAAAAAATTTGATACGTCATATCCTTAACCAGGAATACGCTGTATTAAAATATCTGACAGAAAGTTAAGAGTTCAGAAAAATAAAATGCAGAAAAATAAAATATAGATATGACATGTTTAGTTGATACGCCGTATCCCATGGAAGGAGATGCGCCGCATCAATGTGCAGGTCTGACAGATTCAATAACAAAAAGAGTAAAGATAAATCCGGATTGTCTCCCGGGTAGCACTTTTCTTTATTCCAGAGTCTTCAAGTTAGACTCATCTTCAGCTTCTTTTTTATTCTTGTCACGAACCATCCCTCGTCCTTAATGCGAAAAATTTCATGATATACTTGTGATATATTTTATTCGGTTCGAGTCAGCTCATTAAACTCGGTAATTTTTATAGCTGCATACTCCTCAAGTTGTCCAAAAGAATATTTAATAACTTCAAATTTTTCAGCGGTGAATGTCAGTAGCTTATGGTAGGGAATTCCAAGCAGCTGACATTTTCTTTTCTTGAATGATTCTTCCTTTTCATAAATGAAGTTAGATTTGTTGTTGCAAATAAAGTAATCATCGAGCCCATATGTAAGTCCATTATTGTTTTCTTCTGGTGATTCCGAAAAATTCTCTTGGGTATCTTCAGGGGGACAATCGCTCCATTCATCAATTCGAGTTTTGCTTTTTCTTTTAGGGCTTTGTGTTTACTTTTGCAATCCACAATTGAATCATACCAATCGTAATTTGCGAAATAAATGTTATCACCAACTTGTTTCTTTCCCGATAAATTTCCCCCATTACTAGTTCCATCCCTTTTTCAATTACAAGTTGGCCATTCCTCGTATCTGTTCTTGAAAAGAATGGGCTCACATGTATGTTTCACTCTATTATCTTCCCACGGTTTATCAAATACCCATGGTATTTGGTCATTCCATTCGTAATACCAGGTATTTTTTAATTCATCATAGGCTTTAAACCTTGGTAAACCACTAGTTAAAACATCATTATCAATATATAAGAGATAATTGTATGGAAAACTAGAAGGGGGTTGAATAGTTTTACGTCTTTTTAATTTATTATGAAAACTTTTGTTTACTTTAAAATTTTCGATTCAATCTTATGTGAATTCAATACTTGAGCTATATGAACAAATATATGTAAGTAACTAAAAGCAATGTAAATAAGTAATGAATGAAAATATATGGATGGAATGATCAAACCACAACACAAGGATTTATAGTGATTCGGCTACAAGGACACTTTCCTTGCCCTACTCCACTCCCCGAGTCACCTACTCGAGAGTTCTCTTCACTATGTCAACAAACTCCCTTGTGGCGGAGAAACCTTACACACTTTTGCTTATACCAATTAACGACACTAAGCTAAATGTCGAGTTCTAATAATAGCTAGAACCAATCTCACAGCTTCTACACGACGGCTTCACGACTTCTTCACAATGGCCTCACGACTTCTTCACACCTCAACTACTTCACAACTTCACACTACTTCTTTACAACTCAACTATTTACTTACACTTGGATCTACTTATTACAAATACACAACACTTTACACAACAAGCAAACAATATAGATTGAACTACAATACTTCTTCTCTAGTTGTTGAAGGAGTATTCTTCTTTTGCACTTTGATGGTGGAAGCTTGAATCACTTGGAAACAAAAGCTTAAGATTAAATGATCAAAGGATTTTAGAGAATAGAAATGGAGAATTATATCAGAAAGTTTGGAGTGCAAAAGGTGAGGAAAAAATCAGGAATAAATCATTATTTATAGGCAAAGCTGGGGACAGCAGGAGCGTGGCCGGCCCCCTTAATTAGGGGTCGGTCCCCTTAATTAATACGGGGGCCGTCTAGTAAATTAAGGGGGCCGCCCCTTATACCCGTTGCCCAACTTTGTCTTTTTATGGGGAAGGTTTTTCTTGAACATTTTTGCTATTTTTAGTTGAAAATTTGAATTCATATATTTATTTTAGATTAAACATATTTCTTTATTTCCAAAAATGGTTTTGTAAAAGATATAAAATGTTTGGTGACATTTTATAAAAAATCTAGTGTTTAAGAAAATGTTCCTTTGATCATAAAATGCATTAGGCATTTTGTTTATTTATACCTTAAGTGATTGAGTTGTAGAAATGTATATTAACAACTAAGCATTTGTTTACATACTAATCTTTGCAATTAATGATTTTACATTTTGTGAATATCTAAACGTAGAGATATCGAAAAGTATTAATAACGTTTGTAGGCATTATTTATATCAACAAATTGAATTCTTTGGATTCCTTACACAGAGGTGTTTCATACTCAAATAGGTTTGTTTCAATTCTAAATAATTCGGCCACCTCTTCAGTTAGCTCTTCCTTCGTCGTTCCCCTTTATCCAGTAAGTCTAGAGCTCACTTTTGAGAGATGTGCTCAACTTTTCTGGGTTGCAAAACTTAGACCTCAGCGAGCAGGAAAATTCAGGATCATGCTCATCATGACCAAACTTCCCTAGGAATCTTGTTTTAAGTTCTATCCAATTAGTTATGGATCCCAAAGGTTCATTATTCAGCCATTTTTTTGCAGTTCCTGAAAGTGAAAGAGGGAAAATATGAAGCATTAGTTGGTCAATAGTTACTTTCTCAGTTGTAAACAAATCTGCTATCTCAAGGATCTTTTCCACATGCTCATTTGCATCTTCATGCTCCGATCTACTGAAAGCATTCTCTCGCAACTCCTTGAGAAATTGACCCTTCAATTAAAAGTTGGCCTCTTTTTCGAACTTAGGTCTAGCAACACCGAACCATAGTCTTCTCGGGTCTTTTTTATGTATTCCTCCATAGTTGGTTCCGTCATTATTTCTATGACTCGTTCTTCTTTTTGAGATTCTTGATCAGAAAAGTAATTGAGCTCTATCGAACTCGAACAATCAAGGCTAGTTGTGTGGAAAAGCTTCCTAAGTGAATGGAAAGCTTTTTCAGGTTCTTCGAAAGGTTTGATGATGTCTTTAGTAGAACTCCTGGTCATGCACATCCTAAAATTAATACAAAAGCATCAGTAGGATAGGTTTGATAAAGTAAAATAACAGAAAACTAATAGCGAAAACGGAATACGAAAAATATGAGTTGCTGATAACTGCAGATGATACGCCGTATCCAATAATCTGGATACGCCGTATGTTAAATCGTTAAAAATACTCAGAATTTTATTTCAGAAAAACAATACGCCGTATTAAAAGAAAACAATACACCGTATGTTTTGATTTTCAAATCACATATAATTATAAAAAGGACTACGCGTATGAGCGGAAGCTAATACACCGTACTTTCGTTACATTTAAAATACAAGCTTTTTGATATTAACGCGCCGTATCGACATAAATCCATACATCGCTTCTAGTTATTTAAAGAATTCAAAACTATTTTTAATAATTAATAATACGCCGTGTGAGAAAAACTCATGCGCCGTATGGCGTTTAGGGTTTTGAAAATTTTCGGATTAAAAACAGAATACGCCGTATCTAGGGGATAGATGTGTCATACTCGAATTATTAAATAAGATAGGATGTATGTAAAATAAAAATGCAATATGCCATATCTACAAGAATAGATGCGCTGTATCGTTTAAATCAGCAAATTACAGCAGACAGTAAAAATGCAGAAAAACAGAAAAATGAAAAACGAACAAAAATATAGAAAACGATAAAACAAGAAAACATGAAATATGCAGAAAAATACAATGAATGCAATTAAACTAATACACAACAAAGTTAGCAAATAAAAACTAAAAATAAAAAACTAATAAAGTTAAAAACTTAATTAAAATACTAACAGATATTCAAGTATTAAACAAGTATTAAACAATTCTCTCCCCGGCAGCGGTGCCAAAAACTTGATGCGTGCGTTTATCGTTGTAGGATAGATTATGATTATCAAGTTTTAAATTTATATTTAGCCGACTTAACTATAACATACACTAACTAGCAGTGTGCCCGATCAATGTAGGTAGTTAGTAAGTAGAGTGTCAAACACTAAAAGTGGAACATTAACACCTTAAATGTCTATCAATCTTTAAATTCTTAAGTTAGTTCTAAGACCTAATCTAACGCAAAGGGGTTTTCAGCCTGAGAGACTGTAAAACCCTAAATCCCGAATACCTAAATTATGTATAATTTTAAAATTTCTAAATAACGATATAAGTAAAATTAAAACGCGCATATAAATTAAACGAATTAACCATAAAACAATAAAATTATAACAAAACATCAATTTTGAAATCTTTGAATATATTTGAACTCCAAAGTAAATTTGTGGCCTAAAATAAATTCGGGAAACCATTTGTGTTGCACGGGATGTCGTTTTGGATCAAATTTTCTTTCGTTACGCAACAATAACTCACCAAGGACCAAATGAATTTAGCCCATCATCAAATCAGGCCTTATAAGCCCAATTCGAACCCCCCCCCCCCCTTTTATTTGGGAGGCCGGTTTAAATTTCTTTCCACACACATATACACGCTTTCAATTTCTAAAAAAGCCCTAGGCCTATTTTTCTTTCAACAAAGTAGCGGCATAAAATTCTTGTGGCCTCTTTCCTGCTTCTGTAGATAATCAAAGGACTCCAAGGAGTGAGTTTTGAGTGTTCTTACATTATGGGGTATTGATTTGCATGTGTACAAGAGTCAAGGAGTAGGGAAATCGGGTTTTGGTCCTTCATTCTCTCGTTCCTTATTTCCAATCGAGTACTAGGTGATCTTTTTCATCTTTTCCTTCTTATTTCTAAGTTCCATTCTAGTATGAATATGGTTATATTATTATCATGAATCAAATGGTATTGTATGAAATGAGAAACGCATGAAATCATGTACATGAAGTTTAACGAGGGGATTAATCCATAAAACACTAATCGGTATTAAATGAAATCGGCCCTGTTCTTTTGTAATGTTCACAACTTGTTAACATGGTCTTTTAATCAGTATTAAACCCTAAAATCAAGGTACAATTAATGGTAATAAAAGCTTGAAACCCTAGTAACTAACATGGGGCAATTAGGGTTTTATTTGTGAATTGATGTGATGTTGTCTAGAAATTGGGTCGGATTGATTGATGTGTAAACTGTTGATGCCAATGTGTTTTTGGGTGATTTTTGAGTCTAAAAATAAGTACTACTTGTCTACTTTCTGGAAATAAGTTTCATAATTTTTGGAGGCCTGGAGAATGTCTTTTCTGATTTTACAAATTCAAGTGTCATAACTGTTTTTCGGATGCCTGGAAATCAGTAGGTGTTTTTGATTTTTCATTTTCAAACCGTAAGGAGTTAGAGCTCTCCTTTTTCAGGAGTAATATTTAGGTTATGTGTGACTTCTTGTAATTTTGGTAGATTTTTCTGATGTGTCAAAATGGGTGCGATAAATGTAAACTTTTGGGGTGTTTCAGCAGATCCGAATCTGAACTAGTTTTGATAATGAATTTTTATTCTATAGTTCTACTACCTGGAAAATTCTAGAAAAATTACACAAAGTAGTTAACATATATATCTACCAGGGAAAATTTTGCTAAGGCTCAAGAAAATGCACAAGTATACATTAAAAATCCCGAAAAAAAATGATCCAAAAAAGGATTTGACCTAAAGTTTTGGGATATGTTCGACCAAAGATTTTACCTATCCAATAGTAAAATCCTGCAAATAAAGCAGGAAATGTGATACATATTTTGATATTACAAGCTAAATTTTCTTAAATGGCGAATTACACACTTA
The DNA here is from genome assembly GCA_030686995.1 of Artemisia argyi. Taxonomy (NCBI): domain Eukaryota; kingdom Viridiplantae; phylum Streptophyta; class Magnoliopsida; order Asterales; family Asteraceae; genus Artemisia; species Artemisia argyi. Next base: position 52,302,386 of record CM060685.1, read on the forward strand.
AAGCCTATTATATCATTAATATGTGTAACATAATCATAATGAATCTTTAATTAAGTGTTTAATACAGTAAATGAACTACCTATGATCTTTATGTAACCTAATATGATATTTAATTTGACTACTACATGTTTAAATACGTTAAAAACCCTAATTTACTACTATTGAGAATTATAACCAAACTAAGCATGAATACTTGTATTTGTGATATAAAACACTTATGAATTAGTTTTAAACCTATAATATGTGATAAGTAACCCTAAAATGACCTATATGAAGTTTTACCCAAAACCTACTAAATATGGAAACCTGCTAATTATGGAAACTTGCTAAATCTGGAAAGTTACTATTTTTGGAAAGTACCTAAAATAGAAAGTTACTAAGAATGGAAAGTATACTAAAACGGATAACTAAATTCTATTTAACCTAAAATAACACTTGATTATTAATTCCTATAGGTTCCGTGAAGCGGGAGTGATCCGTGATTCTTCTTGTGTGACCTTTCTTTCTTTGTCATTTGCATTTAAATAAGGTACATATATTCTGACCTTCTCACAAGTTTCTCATGAACTCTCTCTCTTATCTTAACCTTTGATTTGTGAAGCTTGCTATGCTCCCCTTGAATTATGAACCGTTGATATGACCCACTTGATTTGAACCTTTGCTATGAAGCCTATGCTATGATCCCTTTGATTTGAACCTTGACTTGAACTACTTGATATGAACCTTGAACTTGGACACTTGATACTTGACTTGACCTTTGACCCACAGTTTGAGACTACGAGCCACCACTTGTATACTAGGCATGGGGGTTCCATATCCGTGTCATTGATGCACCGATGGCATGACTCTAGGGTAGGAGAGTGATGACCTATCCTGTTCCATTATTTGATTTATTACGGAGATGAAGTTATTTGGCCGTTTGGGGCGTATGGATGCATCCTAGACATGATATGACTTGATATGTGTACGATACACGTCTTTCACAGCTTGGGAGTTCGCAACTCCAACCCTTGTGGCATCCCCTCACACTTGGTATTCCGAGGTCACCCTCCAGATATATGGCTAATTGGTTACTTGATATGACTTGACTTGACTTGGGCTCGTGGTGGATTATTGTTTCCTTTACCTTTATTCTTAGCTCTTACTATATCTTGCACTGTTTCATTTACTTCATTAACCTTTCATTATCTCATTGTTATTACTTGTTACCTTTATATCTGTTCACTGAGCTCTCGTAGCTCAGCCGCATTTCCTTTTCCTGCGGCAGGTTTTAGTGGGAAGCTGGGTTATGAGTGGAGAGCACCTTGGACTTAGACACTTTGATAGATATTCTGGATTAGAGATAACTAGAAGCATTTGCATCTTCAGACTTAGTATTTACTGTTGTTCTCTTTTGTAATCTTTTATTTCAGATTTTTCCTTTGCAACCTTTTAGATTCCTTTGTATTATGTATGTTGTATGCTTGTGTTTGCTTTGATATGTCACCATAAAGTAATGCTTCTACCCTTATCGGATTAGGGTGTTACAGAGAGTGGCACGATTGGGTAGATTAATAACGGTAAATAAAACTATTGAGTTGAATAAGCGAATGGTGAACATGTACACAGGTAGGAAACAAATATAGATAAGAGGTCAAGCCGATAGATAAGTAGATTATCACTTTGTTTTATTGCTAGTTTTATAGTATGAGTACTAAAATATATTCTCTCTCGTTAGTATCTTATTTACAGGCGAGTAAACTCTTAATGATTACTTATGTCTATATTATTTGACCTTTTTTAAGGGCTTATATTAACTATAATGCTAATGAAGTAATTGTGAGAAGATTATGGCAGTGCTAACAAGCCACGGCTAAACACAGAGGTAATCAAAGCACATTTATAAAGAACCAAATAAACATAAAATAAACTTTAATCAATGGGAAAACAATACAAAGGCGAGTCCTATGGCGTAGACAAGGCCAACAATGTTGATGGATTAAAGAGTACTAATACAATAAAACAAATCTACTTAATGAATTAAACACTAGCAGGACCTTCTTACTGCTCTGAATCCTTCGTTTGGGTGGTGTCTTGTGTTGCCAAATCATCTGTATTCGTCTCCTAATGGTTTTGTTGTGCACACAAAAATTGGCTATCGAATGGGGCATTTATAGTTTATGTCTGAGGAATCGATACAGCGCATCAACTAAGTAGATGCGGCGTATCTAGATAACTTCGCGTGGGGTCCAATAATATAATATTCATGATATTCCTACACCGTCTTCAGATGCAGCGTATCTTCAATCTCTTATGCGGTGCATGTTCTTCTATGTCTTGAATATCTTTGGTGAAGTCTTGAGATTGATACGCCATATGTCTGGAATGAAATATGGCGTATCTGGAGTAATCAAGTCAGATCTTCTTTGTTGACCAATGTTTCATATACGGTGCATGGGATTATTCCATGCGGCACATTCTTCAAAGTCAGGCATGGTCTTCAAATTCGTCTAAGTATCTTCGTACAGCGTATCTGTCTAGAATGATACGTCGTATCTTCCTTTAGTTGAGTAGACTTTTCCAACTTGATCCAGTTTGCTCCATTTTACGTCCAAAATAGTTAACTTCCACCAAACGCTTGTTTATAACTGAAAATTACAAAAGTAAATGATTAATTATCAATTCTCATATAGAACATATAAAACAAGTCAATACATAGGATAAATGATAACAATAATATGTACTTATTTGATGTCATCAAGTGCTAAGATTGGAGGGAAACGATGTGGATGGAAACTCGGTCACCGAATCATAGGGCTGGAATTTCTCTTTAAAGAAATTCATAAATGTCTCCTTAACTTGATGTGGATTAGTGATCCAGGACTCCAGGTACCTTCATGCATGATGCCTCGAATAGAATTGGTTCTAAGCATTTTGTTCACTAAACCATGAAAGACTTTAGAATTTTCATTGCCTTCAATGTCCTACTTGATACGAGATTTTTTGTGCTAATCTATAGCTTCAAATTTATCAATCTTATCAATCTCGTGAAGAAGTTTGATGCGAGATTGACGGTCTTCAAGAGAAGCGATTTTTGAATCGATCTTGATTTCATTGTTCTTTAATGCAACAAGGACCTCCTGTTTATGATGTCTCTCGTTAGATTTATTAACTCCAAGCCATTCTTTAATTTTTTACGCTTATAATGAGACAAAAGGTTATGGTTGTCACTGTTTTGATCAAAGGAGTTCCATTCTGTAAAGATAAGATCATCAAAGCCTTCACGATTAAACCAAGAATGATAATGTCTGAAGGGAGTCGGACCGTAATCAAATTTATTACAGTGAAGGAAAACAGGGTTGTGGTCAGGCCATAACCTCTCGAGAGTCGAGGGCAGTAACTTGAACATCGGGAAGAGCCTTAATCGCGTTTTTAGATAGTAAAAACCGATCCAATTTGCTTAAATTTGTGCCCGCTTTGTTCATCCAAGTGAATAAACGTCTTCACATAGGTAACTCAATTAAACCAGAGTTGGTAATGAAGGTAATAAACGTATGAGTTTCGGATTGAGAAAAGGAGGAACCAAGGTGCCTAGAATCAAAATGGACCTCGTTCAAGTCACCAAATAACTTAAAAGTACCAGTGTGATGTTGCATAAAATCCTTAATGCGGTTCCATAAAATGACTTTAGCTAAAGATTCATGGGGGCTGTAAATGTTGATCATAAAGTAATCACCATCTAAAATTTTTTAATGGCCCTTAACAATGACAAAAGCGTCATCACACCAAATATCTTCTTTGATGAACACGTTAGGATCCCACAAAGATATTAAACCACCAGATCTACTGCGAGCCAAACTACATGCATAATCGAAAGAATCATTAATCCACGTGGTTTTAAGATGGAATAATTCTAACTTTATCATCTTGGATTCTCGGATACCTAAAAAATGAACGTTATGTTTAAAACAAAGGTCCTTGATCCAAATACGTTTATGTCTTTGTTTTGTGCCACAATTATTAATAGAAAGAACATTCATCTGTCAACTATGTAAACTCCAATACCGTTAATCATTCTTTAAAGATTCGAGACATCCTCTCACTTCATAGCCTAAAGAATCACCAACTTCAATGATTATAGTTATTTCATTGATAAGGGAAAAACCTTTGATATCCTTCTTCCTAAATCTAGCGAAGAAGGTGGAACACTTGCTAGTGGATGATTCCTCTTTCTTTTAGTGTTTAAAGCCTAGTGGACGACTTAAATCAAATGAAATTCTTTCATTTATAGATTGATATTGAGCGATTTTTATTTCTTCCACATTCTGGTTATCGTTCTTCTCATTATTGGGTTCATTGTTATAAAGTTGACATCATTATGCCCATTGTTTTCGTTTAAGTCAGTTATGAGATCATCTAATTCATCAACGGAGTTCACATCCTCTGGACTTTCGGCCTTCTTTTCTTCACTTTCGTCTTCTATGGATTGCGAATATATAGATTCACCGAGGATATTAATACTCCGTGTTCCTATTTCTTGAACCTGGACATCAAATGTTTCCCCGCGAACTTCAACATTAACTTTTTCTGAAACAAACTGATAAGATTTGGTGGCAACACAAACTCTACCTATACATATTGTTGCCGATTGTTCGATTTGGTGAATGCTATGGTTATTTAAAACTGTTTTAGTAATGTATTTGATTTTTAGTACTAAACTACTAGTAATAACAAAGGTCCATTCTTTCATACTAGCAGGGTCTCCGCGCGATGAGGCTGCGGGTACCCTGTTATTTAATTTTTTCGGCTAATAATTTAATGTATTTGTACGTTTTTTGGCAAGAGCTTTACTGATTATTTTGTTCGTTTAGTGATTATAAACGATGGAAAAAAGTTTGGTGAAACTTTATTTAGTTCGTATTATTTTATTTGTTTATTTTTCGTGTTTAGTAGTTTGCTTGGTTTGTATAATGTGTTATTTTTATTGTATTTTTCATTGAAAACGAGTTTTTAGAGTATCATTAATTAGTTGCTTGCATGACTTGTAAGTAGAGATGGCAACGGAGTCGGGTATGCGGGGAATGGTTGATATCATCCCCATCCCCACCGGGGGTCACAATTACGTCCCCATCCCCGTTCCTGATAGGGAACGGGGATCCCCAATGGGGAATCGGGGATTTTTCCCTGTTACATAATTATATGTAAATACATATTATAAACAAATGATCGCACATAGGTTTTTGGAAAAAAAATCATACAAAACATTTAGATTGATGATGTTTAGAAAACATTAACACGTATAACAAAAATTGTTTCTTTGAAGAAAACGTATTATATCAACCTTGGATCATATAAAACTTATTATATGTATTCACATATGCCTTATTAAAACAATTGATCAAAAGAAGTACACATAGAGAATGATGAAATCAGGTTTGATAACATAATATAGATATATAATGTATTTTGTACAAAAAATATATTTGGGGCCGGGTTCGGGGATCTGAGGGTGTTACCATATGATGCGTGGGAATTGCACCAGGTTTTACCATTCGAGGGATTTCGAGAAGCTTAAAACCCCCACCAGGCAGTGTACCTGATAGTTGTAGTATAGTATAGTGACAAGTACTGTGGGATTGATCATTCAACTTGGGAATAGTGTCGCTAGGATTAGAAACCTAAAGACTAGGTCTAGAGATGAGGGATGATTCTTTTTGTATTTTTATGTTTTTAGAAAAGCAAATAAAAATCTCGGTTTTTGAAGGAGTGGGCGGAATTAGTTGCTAGTCAACTAACCCAATAACTAAAGATGCAATCAAAATAAAATATTAAAAATGAAAATAAACTAAATTAGCTAGTGGTGTGAGCAATATATGGGGGAATTGTGTTTACTTAGATTTCACTACTCCCTATATATCTTTACAGGTTAATTACTTGTTACAGTTGCGTGGATGATGGATTGTATTCCTTAATACCATTCATGGGGTGGCGAACTTACTTCCCCAATCCTATAAGCTCCTACTTCACTCCTATGTCGAGCCGTCTAAGAAGCTCCTAACATGGGATCACTAGAATTCGCTCATGCATTAAATACAATCATAAAAACCTAGTACACATCGGTTCATGTTTCTTAAGACATTCAAGCAAGTTACACAATGGAGATCTGCCAGTTTTCTTAAGCCTAACATTGAAATCATTCATCCATTACAACTATAAACAAGCAATCAACCTATAATCAACATCTAGGTTTCATTAAATCTAAGCAAACACATGAAAGATCTAGCCTAGCATGTTATAATCAAGACAAGTATAAAATATATTCAAACAACACATAGACATATTGAATCAATTGAAAGAGGACTTATCTTAATTGAACATGAAAGGTTTCAAGGGGTGAAAACCCTTGAAAATACTGTTACAAACGACCTAGGGTTTATTAGGTTCGACCCTAGTATTCTCCACACAAGTTCCTTTCTTAATGAATGAAAAACAGAAAAATATATATAGATTTTGTGAGGTGACGGCGTTGATGAGTGCTCAAACACTCATCATTTTTGGTCAAATCTGAACTGCAAAACATACAAAAACACTCAGTAATGCATCAAAATACTGAAAATATTTCAAAATGGTGTTTTATATGTTTTAGATGCAAAATGAGCAAAAACAAATGAAAAATGTACAAAGTTTGCAAAATTGGCAGTTTCAGTCCCCCAACTTTCAAAAATTGTCAAAACTAGTCCATGGATATTCAAAATATAGAAAATTATCACCAAGGCCATTTTGAAATCATAAATTGTCATATTTAGTCCCTTGGTGAAAAATTGGAAAGTTTTGGAAATTTACAAAATTAGTCCCTGAAGTTTCAGAAATTGTCAGATCTGGTCCCTGGTGGGATAATTTTGAAAGAAAAATCATTTTGGGTCCTTGGAAAGTTACAAAAATCATTTTTAGTCCTTGGGGTGAAATTTGATAAATTTACATGTTTGGTCCTCATAGTTTAGAAAATTGACATAAATGGTCCCCAGGAATTTTAAAAGTGAAAAAAATAGCAAACTTGGTCCTTGTATTATTAGTATTGGCAACATTGGTCCTTGTGATATACTTTGTGAAAGTTACATTTTCAGTCCTCAAGTTTCTGAAAATTACAATTTTGGTCCTTGTTGTTTATTAGTTAAAAGCCAAATTGGGCCCTTTGTTATTTACCCAAACCAAACAACACCCTTATACCACCCCTGATCCAAGCAAACAGCCCACCCAAGCCCAACTTACACAAATACAGCCCACTCCCCCCATTTCTAATATTTCCCTAGCGTTGACCCCAGTCAAACGCCACACCATCTTCAACCTCCAGCTTTCACGCTCCATGTTCCCCCCTCCTCTCCAATTTTCTCACCAAACACCACCTTTGCATTAATATTGCTCACCAACTCAACCAACCCCCCCTCCTAATTAATACCCAACCAAACCCCACCCAATTGCTCAAAAGCCATTTCGCGCGAAAACTGTTTTGAACGGCCATGATTAAATTCAAGCCATCCAATGGCTGTGAATCAAGTGGGAAAGAAAGAAGATACTTCCAGGGACTATATAAGTGAAGAAAAGAGAAAGAAAGAGGGCAGTTAGAGTAGTATTTAGTATATAGTAATATAGTTTAATGTAGAATCAATTTTTATGTAATTTGTAAGTTTATGTTGTTGTTTTTAGATAAAAAAGTTTGTACTCAGTCATTTTAATGTAATATAAGACCTTTGTTATCATCAGTTTCAACTCTGCACTTGAATTTAATTTTTATGAAAAATTGCTTAAATCTTCATTGTATCTTTTATTAGTCTCACAAGCTTCAAAAAGTTTAAATCTCTGTGTCCTTAGGTTTACATAAGATTCATTCAGCTTATTGTAAGCTTGTTTGAGCTTAGTCAGTATCAATTTCCATTTTTATAAAAGTCAAACAGTCAACTGAGGTTCATGGTGTGGAGAGGTGATTTGGCAGGGTGGAGTTTGATAGCATTTGGTTTAATATTCCATGGGGACTATTAGGTTACTAATTTGGGTTCTTGTTCACCATTTGTGCACACTATGGAAGGAACTTGTAAGGATTTTCATATTTTCTTTGTTACATGTCATTTTAAGTTTTTGTTCCTAGTAGTTGTTTAAATCTGCTCTAGTAGTGATAATTAGTAAGTATTTTAGCTTAGGTTTCAGTTTCATGTATCAAATAGGGTAGAAGCTTTGTAATCACAAATCTGTGTAGTATAAGGGACTGTTTGGATCAGTGATTTGTTGGGTGATCTTGTTGTTAATTGGTTGTAGTTTTGGCTCTAGTAGATTGCATCATGCTAAATGAGGTCAAGTAAAACTTAAAAAACCAAGTTTCATTTGAAAAAAGTCAAAAACATCTCTCATTCACCCTCACAGTTAACTGTGAGGGATTTGAGTTCCACAAACCATCAAATTAGCTTATAAGCTGTAGGTTTAGCATTATTTGGTTTTATTTCAGTTTGTTATAACTTATTTAGTTATTAAATCGGGATCTAAAGTTCAATTGAGTCAAAGATTTAAGTTTCTTCAAAAAGTCAATTGTGCATCTTTCAGGTTTTTCCAATAATTGCAAGATTTATGTTGATTTTTGTGTTTGTTTTCATGGGGTGAAACCTGTTCCTATGTAAACTCTACCAGTTCTATTTCATGTTCCTATGTCCCTTTTATTTTTACAATTTTTTCCCTAGGTACTACAAGCCTCCCAAGTGGGCTGCAGGGCAAGCTGCCCCCCTACTGTACAGATCAGACAACCACCACCACCACCACTTGGTGGTGGTTTTCTGGCCACTTCAGTGGTTCCCATGGCCACAACTCAGCTCCTTTCAGCCCCCCCCCCTGGTAGGCACCATGGATTGACCAACCATTTGACCCCTAGGCCTGTGGACCCCATCTAAATCAAGGCCTCAAATCTGTCCCCATTTTCAGTCCTAACACAAGTTTCCAAGAGCTTATTTTGTAGCTTATTGCTTATTCTGTGGTAAATTTGTGCTTTTTCCAGCTTATTCATGTTTCATTAACTTATTTGGACCTGATTTAACCATTGTGGGTCCCACTTGATCTCATTTGAGCCCACTTTCCTTCTTGGTCAACTTTGGTCAACTGTCTTTCTAATAAGCCCTCATACAGCTTATTATTAAGTTTTAAAAATCTTGTTTTCACAAAAGTTTGTTGTTTTTAGTTATAAAATAGATTGGTAAAAGAAAAATTCCAAAAAACAATTTAATTTTAAGTGATAGTTTCTATTTAATGTAATTTAATTTTAATTTTCATTTTTAAATTTTTATTAAGTACTTAGCTATTTTATATTTTTCTTAAATTCCTATTATATTAAAGTATTTATAATAATTTTCTCAGATTTTTATTTTATCATTTAGTATTTATTAGAATTAATCTTAGTTTTATTAATAATTAATTAATATTAAGTATTAAATAGCATAATTAGTTTTTATTAAGTGAAACCTAGTTTTTATATTTTTCCTAGCTTTTAAATGTTATAAAATAATTTTAGGAATTTTTCCATAATTTTCTAAGTTAATTTAGTATTATTTGTAATTTAAAATAGTTTAATTAGTATAATTAAGATAATTAGTTTTTAATTAATAAAAAACTCATAAAAAGACAAAAATAATTATTTTTATTTTTTATACTTTCTTCAAGTTCAATTAGAGGTTTAAAAAATATTTTTGTAAGTTTTTAGTTTATTTTGTAACCTTTATTATTTTTAGTTTATTTTAAATTAGATTTAAAATAGTTTTAATTAATTAATTAGTGTTTAAATATTAAAATAATCAAGTTAATAACTTTATTTTCATTTTAAATTTTCTTTTACCTTTAGGTTTGTAAAAAAGTCATTTTCACCCCTGGGTGTTTTCAGATTTCAGTTTTTACGTTTTATTTTGTACGTCTACGTTTTATTTAAACGTAACGTACGCGTTTTTAGGTTTAAATCGTTTCTGGTTTTTCCTAATTTCCAGTCTTATTCATATAGCTTATTTAAGCTATTCTCTTGTAGATTCCTTAGTTAAACCATTCACAAACCTTTTCCATCCAAATTCACCCGATCACGAAACCGTTTTGATTACAATCCACACCTCGTCGGGACATACCGACCCGGGGAAACACTATACTTCCACGGAGCATTGACTCTAGGCTGTTTGACCTTGTTGACCATTCTTTGGTCAATATAAGTTAGTGGTTTAGCATCAATCAAATTTTGGCGCCGCTGCCGGGGAGGTTGTGTGCGTATCTAAACGGTTTTTCTGATTAGTGTCTTTGGAATTCGTTCCATTGTACATTTATCCATCCTTTGTTCATACTTTCCCATTATCAAAACAAAACGGTTCCCGAAAACATTTTAAATCAAGTTTTCAACGAACACAAAAACACAAAAACATTTTCTTTTATCATTTGTACAAAATGTCTTTTCAAAAACCCAAAAATATTCACCTTTACCCTCCTACCCTTTTGATTCTCCATTCCTCACCCTCTACACACATTTGATTCTTTCTATGTCTCATCCACACTTTCTGATTTGCCAGTGGTGTGGTAATCCTTATAATGGTGGCAATTGCCCCAGCTGTGGCATGGTAGAATTCGGAAACGGGTCTGTCTATAACCCAGATCCTTATTCCTACCATGACACGACTGATTCATTCCATCAGTTACTACACCATGATACTCAGCAGTTTTACTGTTGTGAGTACTGTGGTGGTTCACACTACAGTTCTGATTGCCAATCGGGAAACACGCTTGTCTATGAGCAGTTTCCTGATTACAATTATAACTCAAGCACATACGACTCACAGCCACATCAGTTTTACTGTTGTGAGTATTGTGGAGGTCCACACACTAGCTCTGATTGTCAAACAGGGAATCCATTTCCTTGTAACAATTACGACTATTCGTATTCAGACCCACCCCCACAGTACCAAATGATTCAAGCAACTCCTCTTGTTACTGAGCAAGACATTTTAATAGAGGCTCTTAAGATATTGAAAGAACTTAAGGAGGAGTTAGCTACTACATCGTTTCAAAGCTCTCGTGAGAAATCTATGGCAGAATTACTTGCTGAAGAACGAGCAGCTAGAAACGAATTGAGCAAGGAAGAATTGCTAGTCTTAGAACAAGCAGCTAAAACACGTGCCATATTTTGCCATGCTGCTCTTCTCGACGATGATGATGATGATGATGAAGTTACCCTTGATTTTTCTAAATTTTGTACGGGTTCATCAAATTCATCATTTGTGATTCCTTCCATGGAAAATCAGGGAGAAAACAATGAGACGGGGAAATTACTAGCCGTTGAACAAATGGAACTTGAAAATTCCATGAATGCTAGCTCCTCTCATCTCCCTCAGTTTGTTGTTATCACACCCGAAGTTCACACTCACTCTCTGAACATGGGGGATGAGCATCTTAGCACTGTTCCTAATAAGGAATTGGACGAATTAATAAAGTCTAGTGTTGAGATCCTTGTCCCAATCCCGAGAGAGTCACAAGGAACTTTGGATCATGTGTGTGATATTCCTTCCCCCATTGAGTGTCCTAAAGATCAATTTGAGACTTTCTCAGATTTTAGCGATGATTGTATATCTTATGGAGACATCGAGTATGTTGAGGCATCAGTTCCACAAACTGATGTTGATCATCTTCTTGAGGAGTTCGCTGATGAACTTGCTCACATCAATCCACTTTCATTGGAAAGTGATGATGGTCTCCTCGACTTTGAATCCGATCTGGGAGAAATTGAAAGTCTCCTATATCATGATCCGTCACTCACTTCTGATCCCAGCAGTCCAATAGAGAATGATAATCTCTTTGTTCCCGAAACATTTAATACGACTCTCACTAATCCTCTATTTGAATTCGAATCTGAATTCACTATGATTTCTATCAATCCAATCTTTGACGAGGATTGTGATGAGTCCACAATGGAACACGAGTTCACAAATTCACATCTTGTGAATAATTCTCTTTATGAGGAGTTCTTCGGTGAACTCACTCATCATATCATGACTCCTCCGAAGTTTGATAGCCCGGGGGGAGATGCACTCAATCATGAGAATTTGCAAAATCCCACCCACCCTCCTGGGATGTTTTTGAGCTTACCCTTTGAAATCCAAACTCAGGCTACGGAGCCTGCTCTCGAGGAAGAAGATCAAATCATGCTTTTCATCATGATTTTCTTCCTTTTCTTCACCTACAGGGTGACTTCTCTTGTTCTTTACTCCTTCGGGAATGAGGACACTATATTTGATCCCGGCATTTTCATGTATCATTATCTTGAGCCGGATACTTATCTCATCTGTGTGGAACTTTCACGTGCTTCAAATGTTTGTCCAAACATCTTGAATGAAAGTCCGATGGAGATTGTTTCTTCCACATCATGCTTCCCCAAGGACAAATGAATTCGGGGTTGAGTCAAGCTAGCGACTCGGTAAACAAAAACAGTAGCACGCTTATAGGGTTTTCACCCTAAGTGTGGGGGAGTCCCCCATGCTATGGTTACAAGAGTGAAAAACAAAATGGTATTTTCCACGCTTAGCTTGTAATGTTGCCCTTTTACGTTCAAAATGTCGGCATAATAGCCGGGATTTTGAATATTGAGGACAATATTCATCCTAAGTGTGGGGGGGTATTCGCTATTCTTGCGAATTTTAACACATTTTACAATATAATACCCCCGTTTTAGCCAAAATTTCAAAAATTTAATTTTTTTTTTCATTGGTGCTTCAAAATTTTTGTGGTAATCAGTCCGCCTTGTCTAAGCGACAAAAAGGATTGGCTAGTCCAGGAGCAAACGGCTCTTGGTAAAGACATCTCAAATCCGTTTATGGCTTGCAATTTGCCCAAAATTGTATGGTTCCTCAACTCCCCAAAAACAAATGAGTTGGCTAGCCCGCAAGATTATGGCTTGTGGTAAAGGCAGTGGAAAATCCATAATTGGTAATCAGCTCACCAAGATGTTGACTATTCCATCAAGAGTTGGCTAGTCCAGAAGCAAACGGCTTCTGGTAAAGACTAATCAAATCCGTTGACAGCTGGTGGTTTGCTCAAAATCACACGGTTATCAGGTGTGCCACAGTTCTTACACCTGGCTACTCCAGAAGTGATGGCTTTTGGTAAAGAGTTTAAAATCCATCAAGTTTTCAAAACAGTTATTGCTAGGGACTAGCAATAGTTTAGTGTGGGGGATTGATGAGTGCTCAAACACTCATCATTTTTATTCAAATCTGAACTGCAAAACATACAAAAACACTCAGTAATGCATCAAAATACTGAAAATATTTCAAAATGGTGTTTTATATGTTTTAGATACAAAATGAGCAAAAACAAATGAAAAACGTACAAAGTTTGCAAAATTAGCAATTTCAGTCCCCCAACTTTCAAAAATTGTCAAAACTAGTCCCTGGATATTCAAAATATAGAAAATTATCACCAAAGGTCATTTTGAAATCATAAATTGTCATATTTAGTCTCTTGGTGAAAAATTGGAAAGTTTTGGAAATTTACAAAATTAGTCCCTGGAGTTTCAGAAATTGTCAGATTTGGTCCCTGGTGGGATAATTTTGAAAGAAAAATCATTTTGGGTCCTTGGAAAGTTATAAAAATCATTTTTAGTCCTTGGGGTGAAATTTGAGAAATTTACATGTTTGGTCCTCATAGTTTGGAAAATTGACATAAATGGTCCCCGGGAATTTTGAAAGTGAAAAAAATGGCAAACTTGGTCCTTGTATTATTAGTATTGGCAACATTGATCCTTGTGATATACTTTGTGAAAGTTACATTTTCAGTCCTCAAGTTTTTGAAAATTACAATTTTGGTCCTTGTTGTTTATTAGTTAAAAGTCAAATTGGGCCCTTTGTTATTTATCTAAACCAAACAACACCCTTATACCACCCCTGATCCAAGCAAATAGCCCACCCAAGCCCAACTTACACAAATCCAGCCCACTCCCCCCATTTCTAATATTTCCCTAGCGTTGACCCCAGTCAAACGCCACACCATCTTCAACCTCCAACTTTCACGCTCCATGTTCCCCCCTCCTCTCCAATTTTCTCACCAAACACCACCTTTGCATTAATATTGCTCACCAACTCAACCAACCCCCCCTCCTCATTAATACCCAACCAAACCCTACCCAATTGCTCAAAAGCCATTTCGCGCCAAAACTGTTTTGAACGGCCATGATTAAATTCAAGCCATCCAATGGCTGTGAATCAAGTGGGAAAGAAAGAAGATACTTCCAGGGACTATATAAGTGAAGAAAAGAGAAAGAAAGAGGGCAGTTAGAGTAGTATTTAGTATATAGTAATATAGTTTAATGTAGAATCAATTTTTATGTAATTTGTAAGTTTAAGTTGTTGTTTTTAGATAAAAAAGTTTGTACTCAGTCATTTTAATGCAATATAAGACCTTTGTTATCATCAGTTTCAACTCTGCACTTGAATTTAATTTTTATGAAAAATTGCTTAAATCTTCATTGTATCTTTTATTAGTCTCACAAGCTTCAAAAAGTTTAAATCTCTGTGTCCTTAGGTTTACATAAGATTCATTCAGCTTATTGTAAGCTTGTTTGAGCTTAGTCAGTATCAATTTCCATTTTCATAAAAGTCAAACAGTCAACTGAGGTTCATGGTGTGGAGAGGTGATTTGGCAGGGTGGAGTTTGATAGCATTTGGTTTAATATTCCATGGGGACTATTAGGTTACTAATTTGGGTTCTTGTTCACCATTTGTGCACACTGTGGAAGGAACTTGTAAGGATTTTCATATTTTCTTTTGTTACATGTCATTTTAAGTTTTTGTTCCTCGTAGTTGTTTAAATCTGCTCTAGTAGTGATAATTAGTAAGTGTTTTAGCTTAGGATTCAGTTTCATGTATCAAATAGGGTAGAAGCTTTGTAATCACAAATCTGTGTAGCATAAGGGACTGTTTGGATCAGTGATTTGTTGGGTGATCTTGTTGTTAATTGGTTGTAGTTTTGGCTCTAGTAGATTGCATCATGCTAAATGAGGTCAAGTAAAACTTAAAAAACCAAGTTTCATTTGAAAAAAGTAAAAAACATCTCTCATTCACCCTCACAGTTAACTGTGAGGGATTTGAGTTCCACAAACCATCAAATTAGCTTATAAGCTGTAGGTTTAGCATTATTTGGTTTTATTTCAGTTTGTTATAACTTATTTAGTTATTAAATCCGGATCTAAAGTTCAATTGAGTCAAAGATTTAAGTTTCTTCAAAAAGTCAATTGTGCACCTTTCAGGTTTTTCCAATAATTGCAAGATTTATGTTGATTTTTGTGTTTGTTTTCATGGGATGAAACCTGTTCCTATGTAAACTCTACCAGTTCTATTTCATGTTCCTATGTCCCTTTTATTTTTACAATTTTCTCCCTAGGTTCTACAAGCCTCCCAAGTGGGCTGCAGGGCAAGCTGCCCCCCCTGCTGTGCAGATCAGACAGCCACCACCACCACTTGGTGGTGGTTTTCTAGCCACTTCAGTGGTTCCCATGGCCACAACTCAGCTCCTTTCAGCCCCCCCCCCGGTAGGCACCATGGATTGACCAACCATTTGACCCCTAGGCCTGTGGACCCCACCTAAATCAAAGCCTCAAATCTGTCCCCATTTTCAGTCCTAACACAAGTTTCCAAGAGCTTATTTTGTAGCTTATTGCTTATTTTGTGGTAAATTTGTGCTTTTTCCAGCTTATTCATGTTTCATTAACTTATTTGGATCTGATTTAACCATTGTGGGTCTCACTTGATCTCATTTGAGCCCATTTTCCTTCTTGGTCAACTTTGGTCAACTGTCTTTCTAATAAGCCCTCATACAACTTATTATTAAGTTTTAAAAATCTTGTTTTCACAAAAGTTTGTTGTTTTTAGTTATAATATAGATTGGTAAAAGAAAATTTTTAAAAAAACAATTTAATTTTAAGTGATAGTTTCTATTTAATGTAATTTAATTTTAATTTTCATTTTTAAATTTTTATTAAGTACTTAGCTATTTTATATTTTTCTTAAATTCCTAGATTTTTATTTTATCATTTAGTATTTATTAGAATTAATCTTAGTTTTATTAATAATTAATTAATATTAAGTATTAAATAGCATAATTTGTTTTTATTAAGTGAAACCTAGTTTTTATATTTTTCCTAGCTTTTAAATGTTATAAAATAATTTTAGGAATTTTTCCATAATTTTCTAAGTTAATTTAGTATTATTTGTAATTTAAAATAGTTTAATTTGTATAATTAAGATAATTAGTTTTTAATTAATAAAAAACTCATAAAAAGACAAAAATAATTATTTTTATTTTTTATACTTTCTTCAAGTTCAATTAGAGGTTTAGAAAATATTTTTGTAAGTTTTTAGTTTATTTTGTAACCTTTATTATTTTTAGTTTATTTTAAATTAGATTTAAAATAGTTTTAATTAATTAATTAATGTTTAAATATTAAAATAATCAAGTTAATAACTTTATTTTCATTTTAAATTTTCTTTTACCTTTAGGTTTGTAAAAAAGTCATTTTCACCCCTGGGTGTTTTCAGATTTCAGTTTTTACGTTTTATTTTGTACGTCTACGTTTTATTTAAACGTAACGTACGCGTTTTTAGGTTTAAATCGTTTATGGTTTTTCCTAATTTCCAGTCTTATTCATATACCTTATTTAAGCTATTCTCTTGTAGATTTCTTAGTTAAACCATTCACAAACCCTTTTCCATCCAAATTCACCCGATCACGAAACCGTTTTGATTACAATCCACACCTCGTCGGGACATAACGACCCGGGGAAACACTATACTTCCACGGAGCATTGACTCTAGGCTGTTTGACCTTGTTGACCATTCTTTGGTCAATATAAGTTAGTGGTTTAGCATAAATCAGCGTCAAGAGTAAATGTCTGACGCCATCATCTCGCCGCCAATAAAGTCCTCGGACTGCCTAGATCTGGGTTTGACGCCGTCACGTGTAGTCCATATTCAGGCCGTCACCAAAATAACTCTTGACGCCCTTCTCTTGAAGCCTTCAGGTTTTCACTGGGTCATCATGGATTTTACTCCTGACGCCGTCACAATTCCCTTCTTGACGCCGTCAGGTACTGTTCTCAGCATGGAAAATTAAGTCTTTGCCGTTTTCTTCACTTTTATGCTCCAAAAACGTCCAAAATGCTTCCTTTTCCAGAATTCACTCCCAAAGTACCTAAAATCACAAAAGGAACGATTTAGGGCAGTATTTGATCAAATAAATTCAATTCCGGGCTTAAATGACCCCCTAAAAATGGTTCATTTTTTGCCTCATCATATACCCTTACACTTGAAATTTACTTGTCCTCAAGCAAAATGCACTTTTATTCTAGTCAAAATATAAGTTAGGGGTCATTTAACACTAATATAAAAGTAATTAAAACAAATAATCGTTCCACTAAAGACCAAAGACAAGCATGGAGGTCATACACTAGCACCTCACAAATAGTGTTTAGATACTCACATCTCTCGGGTGTAATAAAGTAATATCACAATATGGAAATGGAAAACATCTCTCATTACCTGTCATAGCAAAATAGATTACCATAGGCTTGGGAAAGGATCAAACCTCCACTACATGGCGTAAGCACCTAAGATAAACTATCAAAGAGGTCTTTTAAAGGGTTGTAACGTTAGGTGTAGGGATATGGAATACACGGTTTTGTTGGATATAGGCAGTCTTTACTGGTGGTGAGTTAATAATTTTGGTTAATTACATGTATAATATGGTGTTGCTAAGCCAAGACTAGACTCGACTTAAGCTAATAAATGAAAAATAAAAAAACATAAAATTAACATAGAATGAAACAGGATGGTAGTCCGTATGTTTTTTTCTCTTTTTTTTTTCTATTTTTTTTTCTTCTTAATTTTATTTATTTATTTATTTATTTATTTATTATTTTTTTTATATTTTTTTTTTGTATACACTTTTACCCTACCATCCAAAATAATACATCATAGGGAATGAACATTCCCCTTACATTTGAATTTTTACATACTTTACAATAAACCAATCTAATGACTCGAATTAAGATAATCAAAACACTTGGAGTAATTTTAAGATTAACGTACATATGGGGGTAATAATATAATGTTCTTCCCCATTACTCCATCAATAAGTACTTTACCCATTAGTCCCAATCGTCCCAAAATAATATGTACAAGGATATGACTCGACTTAGTAACTATGTAATCAATTAGATAATTAACTAAGGGTTTAACAAATAACAATAATGCACTAAAGATGAGAGCATACATGGAAGGCTAAGGCGATTTGGTTGTACATTTAAGTGGGGTGTAACAAATTCTTCCTTTAAGTAAGATGCTTAAAGTTAGAAACGAAAAGATAGGCTCGGAGGGGTGTACAAGAGGTTTCGTGTACTAAAAATGAGTACAATGCTAAGGTGTGAGAAAAATTAGTTGACTTAACTAGCCAAGTAATATGACTTAAATGGTCAAGTAATTATGATACGGGTTTAACACAAGGGTGATCCTAATGCCTCTTATCATGTAGTAAATCCTACTACACGAATGTAGTCTCACTAGCGGTCTCGGGATGCATCACTAACGCAAGTTCTAGAATCTAAATGCTACCGGTACACTCATAAGCACTAATAGTAAATGCTTTTCCTATCAAATCTAAAGGCAAACCTCACATATTTGGGTGGAAAATTTTTCTCAATGGTACGGTTTTGTGCTAGTCATACGATCTCCTATCCATGAGACGTTTGCTATGGCTAAAGTTTCAATCCTAAATGTTGTAAAAAAATTTAAATTTGGCGCTAAAATTACACTAACAAGTATTTCTCATAGTTTTATTACACATCTACTATCAAACAAACAAACTCAAGCGAAAGTGTATCTGTAAGGTATCATCATTTTACCCTCCCCTTACACTTAGGATGAACATTGTCCCCAATGTTCAAGTAAAAAATGTAAAAGTGAAATAAGTAAAAAGAATGAAATCAAATACTCCCCTGATTCGCTCAGTATGGATAATAAGGTGGCCAGGTTAGATCTTCCTCCAAGAAAATGAACAATCAAAGCTTCCCTTCCAGAATATAAATCATCTTCTTGTCATATATAACCTGTTAAACCTGAGAAAACAGACAAGGCAACCTCGCGTAAAATCGGCGGCAATCTATATATTCTAACAAATCCTAGAAAACAAAATAAGATATAATGCTTGTGGAATGATGTTTGCAGGTCTCCTGGAGATTATAAAACTAAAGATTCAACAAAAACTTTAAGACTCCGTTAGAAAAACAAAACTAGTAAAATTTCCAGAATTTTACACGTGACGCCGTCAGGGATTACTTCCTGACGCCGTCAGAAGTGACTTGCAGAAATTCTTATGTTAAGTTTCCGGAAAATTTCTGGAAAAACTTCGTCCTACTTCCTGGAAAATCCTGCAAAACATCATTATGACTCAATACAAGCATTTGATTCTAACAAATACGAATATACATGTTCACTTAAAATTGTGGAGAATCATGATCGAGTTTGTTTCTTAAAACATATTTGGGGTTTCCCCTTACACTTATCTTTTGCAAAATACCTTTGGATGAAGTTAAGACTAAACCAAACAACAAAGTAAAGTATTTTCACCATTTTAGTTTGAAACATGATCTACCAACAATAAAAATAAAGCATGCATACGGAAGCAAATAACAAACAAACAAAAATAAAAATCACACAAAACATGGGTTGCCTCCCAAGAAGCGCTTTTTCCTTATTTACGAGTCTTGTAGCTAGATTCAAGGTCATGGGCTATCGTGTGTCGCTTATGCTCACATAACCAAGGGTGAGCCATCTAATAGTCGCCTCATCTTTCTTATAATCATCACCTAACTCTAAACATCCGCGATAATACCTTTTATTCTTTTCATGAGTATATTTAAGCCCTTTTCTCTTATCATTCTCACTTAGCATTTCTATGGGCGGATACCTACTACACTTCTCCATGGAAAAATCCTTGAACCTAGGGTGTGCACGGGGCATTTGGTAGACAAAATCTTCATCCCCATCCGAGAATGTAATTAATCCTTCCATAAGTTTTTCATCAAGGTTGGTCAACCTTTTGAAAGGTTTTCCAAACACAACTTGGGTTAACTTACTATCGATAAATTCTCCTAGATTCTCCATAACCATAAACTCAACAAGATAAACGAAGCTTCCTACAAACACATGTAATGGCATTGCCCTAACAATAACATTATCTCCCTTGTATTCTAAATCATCTACCATGATTTTATTATATTCACTACGCGAGATTATGTTCATTGGGAGAGATGAGTTAAGGTAGGCATTAAAGCTCCTAAATCCAATCTTACAAGGAAATTGCATATTGAATGAGCTATCACTCTCAATCCTTGTTCTAGGGTCGACATACCTAAGAGGGTTCACTTCATCTTCCATCCTATCCTCATTAATCACATCACCATCACCTAGATCCTCATCGGAGTCTGAATAGTAAAAAGGACTAGCCCTATGGTCATCATCATGGTCAGACTCCTCCATTTCAGAATTATTGTCAAAGTGGTGGTTAGGCGATAGGTTAGGTGGGTTCTCATTTTCCACTAAAGGGATTGGGCGGGCATTTGGAAAATCCAACGATGAAAAACACGAATAACAGGAATCAAACGATCAATGTTATTGTTATCCATCGAGATAGTTTACGAACAAAGGAAACAAAGAAATAAGATAGACTAAAGAGAACCTAAAAATAAAAATAAAATCTTACTAGAAAGGAATCTAGCAAGTAGACCTAATAAAAAGAAATTCTAACCTAGACAATAACTATTCCCCAGGCCGCGGCGCCAAAAACTTGATGCGTGGGAATTGCACCAGGCTTTACCTCTCGAGGGATCTCGAGAAGCTTACAACCCCCACCAGGCAGTGTACCTGATCGTTGCAGTATAGTATAGTGACAAGTACCGGGGGATTGATCGTTCAACTTGGGAATAGTGTCGCTAGGATTAGAAAACCCAAAGACTAGGTCTAGAGATGAGGGATGATTCTTTTTGTATTTTTATGTTTTTAGAAAAGCAAAATAAAAATCTCGGTTTTTGAAGGAGTGGGCGGAATTAGTTGTTAGTCAACTAACCCAATAACTAAAGATGCAATCAAAATAAAATACTAAAAATGAAAA
Organism: Artemisia argyi; assembly: GCA_030686995.1. Lineage (NCBI taxonomy): Eukaryota > Viridiplantae > Streptophyta > Magnoliopsida > Asterales > Asteraceae > Artemisia > Artemisia argyi. Next base: position 52,323,581 of record CM060685.1, read on the forward strand.
TAAACGAAATTAACTAGTGGTGTGAGCAATATATGGGAGAATTGTGTTTACTTAGATTTCACTACTCCCTAGATATCTTTTATAGGTTAATTACTTGTTACAGTTGCGTGGATGACGGATTGTATTCCTTAATACCATTCATGGGGTGGCGTACTTACTTCCCCAATCCTATAAGCTCCTACTTCACTCCTATGCCGAGCTGGCTAAGAAGCTCCTAACATGGGATCACTAGAATTCGCTCATGCATTAAATACAATCATAAAAACCTAGTACACATCGGTTCATGTTTCTTAAGATGTTCAAGCAAGTTACACAATGGAGATCTGCCAGTTTTCTTAAGCATAACATTGAAATCATTCATCCATTACAACTATAAACAAGCAATCAACCTATAATCAACATCTAGGTTTCATTACATCTAAGCAAACACATGAAAGATCTAGCCTAGCATGTTATAATCAAGACAAGCATAAGATATATTCAAACAACACATAGACATATTGAATGAATTGAAAGAGGACTTGTCTTAATTGAACATGAAAGGTTTCAAGGGGTGAAAACCCTTGAAAATACTGTTACAAACGACCTAGGGTTTATTAGGTTCGACCCTAGTATTCTCTACTCAAGTTCCTCTCTTAATGAATGAAAAATAGAAAAGTATATATAGATTTTGTGAGGTGACGGCGTCAAGAGTAAATGTCTTACGCCGTCATCTCGCCGCCAATAAAGTCCTCGGACTGCCTAGATCTGGGTTTGACGCCGTCACGTGTAGTCCATCTTCAGGCCGTCACCAAAATAACTCTTGACGCCCTTCTCTTGACGCCTTCAGGTTTTCACTGGGTCGGCATGGATTTTACTCCTGACACCGTCACAATTCCCTTCTTGACGCCGTCAGGTACTGTTCTCAGCATGGAAAATTAAGTCTTTGCCGTTTTCTTCACTTTTATGCTCCAAAAACGTCCAAAATGCTTCCTTTTCCAGAATTCACTCCCAAAGTACCTAAAATCACAAAAGGAACGATTTAGGGCAATATTTGATACGTTAATTATTTTATGTTTTTAGTATTTTATATTTATGTTTCTAGTTTAAGGGAATTTTGATTATTTTCTATTATGCAAGGGATATGATTGTAACTTGCATATCTATTTATGTTTAAACATATCAATGAATAAGCAGATCAGATTTGGTGAATTATCCCTCTCTTTAGCTTCTTCTTCTCTAAATCTGTTCTAACCTATCAAGTACCTTATCAAGGGTATCAGAGCATTCTAGTCGATCCCTACCGGTATCTTCGATCACCATGACAAACACTCGCAATCAAGAAATTGACAACACTCTCAAGGAACATGGCAAGGCTATCTCAGATCTCCAAGAAACCCTAGCCACACTGTTGAAACAGCAAGAACAGTAAATGAAACAACAAGAAGAGATCTTACGAGCAGTCACGGAACAACTCAGCGGCGGAGGGTTCAGCGGCAGCGGCGGCGCCGGTTCCCGTGGCGGAGGCGGGGCTGGTAAAGGGCTGTTTGGTGATGATTTACGGCAGGGTACTCGGCCTATGCGGGTCGGGAAGGTTGAGTTTCCTCGGTTTTCAGGTGAAGATGTGGATGGATGGCTCTATCGCTGCGAACATTTTTTCGCGCTTGATGAAACTCCGGATAACCTCAAACTGAGATGTGCAGTTGTTCACCTCGACGGAGAAGCCATACAATGGCACCGGTCCTTCATGAAGGTAAGAGGGGTAACAGTGGTGAACTTTCCATGGGCATATTATGTTAGTGCAATATCTAGTCATTTTTCTAATGCAATGTTTGAAGACCCTATGGAAGAGATTGCATCTCTCGTTCAACTTACTGATGATGCCAAAGGTCTACAAGAATATAATTCAGGTTTCGATCGCTTGCTTAACAAGGTTACTGTTAGCGAATCCTATGCGGTTAGCCTTTATTTGAAGGGTTTGAAGCCGGAAATTAAAGGGTCGGTAAATATGTTCAAGCCTCCAACACTACGTGACGCGTATGGGTTAGCAAAAATTCAAACCATCAACAACACAAGCTTGATGAAGCGTCTCAACGAGGGGGAGGGTGGGCCGCAAACCGAAGATGTCAAAATAACACCTCCGGTTAATGCTTCAAAACTTCCATTGCTCCCAACCCCAACAAACGAGTCACCAAGTAAACCGGGAACGCTTAGCTCGAGGCGTTTGACGAGCAATGAACTCGAGTTAAAAAGGGCAAAAGGGGAATGTTTTTGGTCTACCGAAAGGTTTGTTCCAGGCCACAAGTGTAAGAACAAACAAATCTACATGCTCAAGGTGATAGATGATGAAGATGATGAAGGTGATGAAGATAAGGTCACTTGAATCCCTTTTTGAGGGCAAAAAGTGGGTTAAGAAGGGAGTATTGATACGTTAATTATTTTATGTTTTTAGTATTTTATATTTATGTTTCTAGTTTAAGGGAATTTCAATTATTTTCTATTATGCAAGAGGTATGATTGTAACTTGCATATCTATTTATGTTTAAACGTATCAATGAATAAGCAGGTCATATTTGGTGAATTATCCCTCTCTTTAGCTTCTTCTTCTCTAAATCTGTTCTAACCTATCAAGTACCTTATCAATATTTGATCAAATAAATTCAATTCCGGGCTTAAATGACCCCCTAAAAACGGTTCATTTTTCGCCTCATCACCATACCACTTTTCAGTATCGGGGATTCCCCGCCCCCATCCCCATACGCGGTCAAATCGGGGTCGGGTATCGGATTATCCGTTGGGTTCGGAGTTTTTTTGCCATATCTACGTGTAATATGTATTTTAATACTTGTATGTATAAAAAAATGAGTGTTTTAAGAATGTATATTAATTATGCATCAAATGAATTGTAAAGATTGCGTGAATACTTGTATTTTTGAAAATTAAGTTTTTTAAAGGTATTTAATATTAGAAAAATGTGTTTAAATTAATTGTACATTTAACTTGTACAGTTGTATAGCTGAATTTTAAGGCATTAAATGACCTAAAAAGGCTAAATGCATAGTATGATAACATTTGAGTGATTTTAATTTGACCACATGCTATAAGACTTTTTTCTTTAACAATTTTCGTCCAAATGATCAATCTTGAATCATTCTTTATTTTCTAGAGTGAAGGTACTAGTAATAACAATGGTTCCCTATTTCATACTAGTAGGGTTTCCGCGCGATACGGTTGCGTGTATCCTGTAATTTAATTTTTTTGGCTAATAATTTAATTTATTTGTACATTTTTTTGGCTATAGCTTTACTAATTAGTTTGTTCGTTTAGTGACTATGAACAATGGCAAAAGTTTGATGAAACGTTGTTTAGTTTGTATTATTTTATTTATTTGTGTTTTTATGTTTAGCAGTTTGCTTGGTTTGTATAATGTGTTATTTTAATTGTATTTTTCATTGAAAATGGGTTTTCAAAGTACCATTAATTAGTAGCTTGCATGACTTGTAATATGTATTTTAATACTTGTATTTATCATTAAATGAGTATTTTAAGAATGTACATTAATTATGCATCAAATGAATTGTAAAAATTGCATGAATACTTGTATTGTTGAAAATTAAGTTTTCTTTAATGTATTTTAGGGTATGTTTGGTAAAAATAGGTTGTGTTGGTGCTGATGCTGGAGCTGGTGCTTAAAAAGATTATAAAAAGAAATTATTTTTATAAGCTAAATAAAGTAACCTTTAATTTTCAGAGATTATGGAAGATTAGTTTTTCATAATCTCTTATAAGTTCTATCTGCTAAATAAAAATTATTTTTTAAGTATCTTATTTTTTGAAAAAATAAGTATAATTTATCGATAATCTCATGTGTTAGACATGCCTTTAATGTTAAGAAAGTGTGTTTAAATTAATTGTACATTTAGTTTATATAGTTGTATAGCTGAATTTTAAAGCATTAAATAGCTTAAAAAATTAAATGTTTTATAAGATAGTAAGATAACATCGTCTAAGTGATTTTAATCTGACCACATGTTATAAGACTTTTTTTCTTTTTAACAATTTCTTCCAAATGGTCAATCTTGAATCATTCTTTATTTTCTAGATTGAAGGTAGAAGCATTTATTGCTGTAAGATAACCATGATGACCTGTAAAGAGGAAATGGATTTATTTATATAGTAGCAGGGTACCTGCACGTTACAGTGGCAGGTACCCTGTGACAATTAACCGGAGAAATAGATCCCGATTAAGCATGGTTCACAAGTTTGTATCGGTTCTAACGGGTTCTCTTTGGTTCATTTTCAGATGGCTTTTATTGGCTAGCCGAACCAGTGGCGACACCGATTCCCGGTTGAACCCGTGGTCCGGTCTGGTTTTCAAAACTATATGTACCATCAACTTGTTAGATTGTATAAACTTTTGTGTGTTTTATTAATTTGTACAATATGTATAATAACATGTACTTTTTATTTTAGGGTGTTTTAAAAATAACATTAATTAGTGTATTTAATTATTTTATATTTTGTATTATGTTGTAGCTTGTTTAGATTGTACATTATGAAAATTTTATTGTACTTTTTAGTAAGGGGTGTTTTAATTTGTTGTATTTAATTTAATAGCTATGCTTTTAACTAGTTGTACAGTGTGAATAACTCATTCTATTTTTAAGTAATAGAGTGTTTTAATAATAGTATTAATTATGTTTTAATTTAATGTTTTAAATGCTGAATTTTAAGGCATTAAATGGATAATTGTGTTGATATTACTTGTACCTTTACCATTAAAAGTTGTAATGTTGAATTTTAAGGTTTGCATTAATTTTTAGGCCATTAATGGCCGGAAGTGGCGTGTACATGTAGCTACAAAACTTGTAAATGTCTAATTGTATTGATTTTAATGTATTAAATGTCTAATTCTGTTGATATTACTTGTATTTTTAGCATTAAAATATGTAATGCTTAATTTTAAGTATTTCTATATTTAGTAGGCCTAAATGATTTATAAGATAGTAAGGTTCTTGCGTCTTTATTGGCTGATATAATCTGATTACAGTTTATATTAAACCCAAAGACATATGGTGCCGTTTTTCCCCGGTCTTTTCCCGCCAAAATTACTGGGCCATGTCCGGCATGTTTTTCCGGCCTGTTTTTGCTCAATTGGTTAATCCATTGCTTTCTTAGCTCAATCCGGCTCATGAGTACAAAGGGTGCTGCTTGATAGCGGTGGAACATTCTCGAGACACACAGTAAAATGCGTACGATTATGTTAGGGTTTGATGTTTTGGGCCTTTTGTTTTCTGCTTCAAGATCCTACGATTTACTGTGAGGGGTTTTCGTGGCGGAGTGGTTTTTGGTTGTTTCTACAATATGTAAGTTTAAATTTGTTGTTGTTGGTTATTTGGTCATGCCATGTTTTATGGTCTTCTAGAAAAAATTTCTACATTTATGTGTTGCTTAGATATGAATTGGGGTTTATTAAAAGTGTTGATGAAAAGATTAAACATGGCAGCCACACCTTGATTGTGGTTGTAGCCGTGTCAGGTATTACAAACACCCAATGAAAGACCGTTTATGAAGGAGATTGTTTGCACACCAAGTGTTTGATGAAATGCTTAAATGAAAAATGTATTTATAATTTATGCGCACCTATGCCTTCAGTCATGCTGAGGTTGTTGTAATTAGCCTTATGTGCCCCTATCATGGCAGGGCATCACGGTAACGTGTTTGCAGCCGGGGGGAGGGGGTGGATTAAATTGTGATTAAACAAAATAGAGAGGGGCCAAAAAAATCAGCAAGTGTTTTGAGACCGATTTGCTTATATGTGAATACAGGTTGTGATGGTTCTTAGAATCTGTTTCATAGGAAAAGGGTTATTGAAATTTGGATGTAACATGGCGGGGATATCACTGGACGTTATAGGATTAATCATTGTTATGCAACCAGGTGTGTTTGCCGCCATGTCCCAGTTCAAATGTTTGTTAGATATCCTCCGGTTGTGTTCGGATGCATTGTTACTCATTTGAACACCAAGCATAAACCAATTTCGTTGCGTCCGTCAATATATACAAGGTAATGTACCATATGATTGAGGCGATGATGATAGCTTTGTACACTTACATTTTTCGACGCACGGTCCTTGGCAGGGAAACCAGTATCGTGGTTGCAGCCATGCCGTGTATTTAGTGTCGATTTTATATGTGCATATATGAGCCTGCTTAGTTTTATGTTTGTCTATTCTTTACCTCAGAATGTATCTTGGTGTAGCAAGCATGCCAGTATTGTGCTTGCAACGATGATTAAGGCGATGATGATAGCTTTGTACAATTACTTTTTCTGTTTCGATTAGTTCCATTCTAGGTTTTTTTTGTTTGGATTAGTTCGATTCTAGGTTTACCTGTATGATTTAGGTGTTATGTTATTGGTTTTCAGGCTATTTATTGATTTAAGTTATATTGAGATCATACTTTGGCGGACCGTTTAGCCGTTTATGCTAACACATCAACTGCTGTTTTCTTGCCTTCATTATGTCTGGCCTTTTAAGGGTCTTACATGAATGGTAGTGGGTTCATACAAACTTGAGAATTTCTGTGTCCTGGCTCTGACCCAATTTGCCTAGATGCAAAACATAGACGGATGGTAGAGTGCGATAGACAATCGCCTCAGCAACCTCCATTTCTGCGACCAGGGCATCGGGTAATCTAACTTTGTCTACCATAAGAAAAATACTACATATGTCATGTACCTAGTCAATTCAGGTGATAATGCAATGTATATATACAAAATAAACGGACCTCGGTAGCCAGACATTTTGCCGGGAAACCTAAAAGCATCACTTTTGGCAAGGCAACCACTCTGTTTGGTGATTACAACCATGGAAAGTCTCCCTGTCTTCTGTGCGTTATCTGGGTTATTGTTGCAGCCAAGACCGGGGGTGTCTTGGCGAGGTAACTTGATCCGGGTTACGGTTGCAGTTAGACAGTCAATTTGGTTGATGCAGCCATAGAAGTGATGATTGGTTAAGTTAAGTTATGCTATGGTGTTATGGTGTTTAGTATCATGATATCTGGATTTTTAAACATGTGAAATCTATCCGTATCTTGGTGGGGCAGCATCACAGAAGTGATGCTTGCAGCCATGGCGGGTTGATAATGCATGCTAAGCCTAGGCCGATAACAGGTATGGGCCGGGTATCCCCTTAAATGTGCTTGGATAATGTTGTTTGGTTTGATGATGCCTTGGTTAAGCTCAGTTATGCTATATTGTTATCAAGTTTCGTCTGATGATACTTGAATTTTTAGAGCATGTCAAATTTATCTGTATCTTGGCGGGGCAGCATCACAGAAGTGAGGTTTGCAGCCATGGCGGGTCGATAACGCATTCTAAGCGTAGGTCGATAACAGGTCTGGGCCGAGTATCCCCTTAAATGTACTTTGGTTTTGATGTTTGGTTTGATGATGGTTGGGTTAAGCTCAGTTATGATATGCTGTTGCCATCATCACAGAAGTGATGTTTGCAGCCATCGCGGGTCATATATTCCTTTTCGGTATGTCAAATAAAGCTGGCTATGATGAACTAAGTTCTGAGCCTTCTAATTTTACTTACGTCTATTTTTTGCCGTGGCAGCCACACTGGGGATGTGGTTGCAGCCACAGCGTGAAGCTTATAATGGTTGTGAATTGGTATATTTGAGCCTGTGCATTGTTAGAAAACATGTCGGTAACACTTTTGCAGAAAATGTATTTTGAATGTCACATGAATGGTAACATACAATAGAATTCTTTTGCCCATAACTATTAAGGCAATGATGATCATCGCATTTCACTTAACTCCGTATTTTGGCATGGTAGCCACACAAAAAAAGTGGCTACAGCCATGCCAGAAGTTTTATAATGGCGGTGAGTTTCTATATCTGAGCCTATGTGTTGCTGAAAGAAGCGTCGAAATACGTTTCAATGGATACTAAAGTGAAGCTCGAGGGATGTTCGATTGCAGCCGTGTACAAGATTTTCCAAAGTACATTGGAGTCAAACAACCTGAAAAAAAAGGTACGTTTTAATTTCAGTTTTTAACTATCGTTTTCATATAGTACTAGGCCGCTACTTTCTACGCAGTTGTTACACCAAATTAACAACGGCCGCTTTCAGTAACTTTTCAATGGATATAGTACTAGGTGCATGTATAATTTCGTTTTCGAAATCTTGGAATTGGTCATTTGCCAAGTAGCAGTTGTTAAAAGGAAACTAGGCTTCGTATTTACATTGTTGAATGTTATGATCAACTGCTTCATTTTCTTGGTTTCAATCTTTACTAAATTAAAATATTCATAATTGTAAAGAATGGAGGTTTATATTTCTAGAACTTCAATAATTTTCAATAACCAGCTAAAGTTACATTTTTATGCTTGCAGGCCCGAAATAAGAAAGTGACAAGTACTACATTTTCAAGTAAGCTCAAATAGGGAGTGGTATATTAGATGGACTTGCATGGAGGAGTTGACAGTCGAAGGGTTGCAGCTGCATGATGTCTGAAACTGCTGTGGCATCAGGTTACGGTTCACTGCTACTACTGGAATCAAAAATAAAAAAAATAAGCTTTCGGCGATGGGAATGCTATATACCAGATACATAGCCTTTCCAGGAAACTGGAACACACGTTTGGAACATGTAAGTATTATTACCAAAATATGTTTATTGACTTAAAATATTGGTATTATTACCCGAGTATGTTAGTATCATTGCTGCAATCGTAATCAAATTGCATAGACTCGCCCAAAAAAATGGGATAAAAAACAGTAGAACAACTGCTAGTTAAATATTATACTTTGCTTATGCAACAAAAAAAGAAACGAAAAACAAAGACTAAAAAAACATTGGACAAAATAAACAGGCACGCCCGCAACTCGGCGACCGTTGCCAAACTTGTATGTTAAAGAAAGTGAGATTTTGTTTTTGTTATTCGTATATTTTTTTTGAACAGTAATCCTATATAAGTTGTTAAAAAAGAGAAAAAAAAAAAATCATACAAGAATGACTAGCTATTTATTTTTCCAAAAAATATAACGATTTTCATCAAGTTTATGATATAGTATTACAAAAGAATTATCACGCTACGATATGAAATAACATACCAGGAGGATCAGACTGGCCGTAACGGGGGGCCAAACGACCGAGCCTTTGGCATTTAACACAAAAAATGATGACTTGTCGATTGTAAGACCGAGTCGTAAGTGTGTGTTTTCTTATGTTTGTGCGTGTGTTTAGTGAGATATATATGTGTTTAAGTGGGGTATATTTTTGTAGTGAAGTTATTGTCTTATCACATTAAATAGGTGGTGAAATTGATTGTAAAGAGAAAAAGCTGATATAACGCTAATGTGAAGGTAATAACTACGGTCTTAAGGGCTGTGTATTCAATACTTACTAATTTTAATTAAATATATTATATTTTTCAAAATTAGCATATATCTCTACTACATAATGCACACATATTTTTCTTTAATCCTTAAAAATGAGTAATACATATTTTTCTTTAATCCTTAAAAATGAGTAATGTTTAATCTTTAAAATACTTATTTAAAACGTAAATTTCAATCTTTTATTTACTATAAAAAAAGTTTTTTTTTTTTTTTATAAAAAAGTTGCCTCAATTTTATTATTATTATTATTTTTTAATTTCTAAATTTAATGTTCTTATGAAAATTAAACAATCTCTACAATTTCTTTTTTTCTTTTTTACAAATTCATCACTTCTATTCTCAATCCTGATTCGTATTTCAATCACAATTTATTAAAGTGAAACTGGTATGATGTTTTGTAATCTAACTATCTTATATTGGAGGAAGGCATACTATTAATAGAAATTCTTAAAATTAAGCAATACAACATCAAAGGACTTGTGGTCTAGTGGGTGAGGCTTACATGGTTAAGCACCCACAAATGGGAGTAGTACCGGGTGGGTGACCACCCGGGAAGTCTTCACTTGTGGTCCACTTGCAGACCATTTGTTCCGGAGATATATTGCAATGATGGATTCGAAGCCCTTAGACCAAGCCGCTGGGGTTAGAATCCTGAGCATGGCCCGGTTTTCATCCGGTTGTTTCTCCAGCAAGGTAACTTGTGTGGAGGCAGTACGGTTTCCGGGGGAAACTCGTTACCACCTGAGATCAGCGTGGACCCGGTTAAGACAACATAGTCTGGCGGGGTGGCGATGGGGCCTTCGCTATCCGCGAAGGTGGTCGATTCTAAGTTGAAATTCACATTTCAAAAAAAAAAAAAAAAAAAAAAAAAAAAAAGAAGCAATACAACTTCTAAAGCTATAAGTATAACAACCAATGCTACTTAGGGCATTCACTATAGTTAAAATTTATAAAGCTTTATAAGTGTTTCATGTATTCAAATATCAATAAATTATAAACCTTTTGAGTTTATAAACCTATTCTCACTATGATAAAAATGTGTTAAAACTTTATAAAACATGCATTAATTGTGTTGAGTTTATGAAGAGGTCTAAGAATTATGACATTTTCATGCCACCTAGATTTCTCACTATGTTGAAACAAGATATAAACTTTTTCAAGTTTTTTAAACCTATTTATAAACCTCTTATAGTGGATGCTCTTATAGAAATTCCTCTCATATTTAATTCTAACATACAATTAATGCTAACATTAAATACAATAAATAAATCATTATGTACATTAAATACAATTAATTAACTGGTCAATAAATACAATTAATGCACTTATTAAACACCCTTTACAAAAGAAATACAAATAATCAAACATATTGTACAACCAACTTAAACACAATTCCTGCATTAAATGTCACTAATACAAATAATAAAGCATATTATACAAATATTCAAGCTCGAACGGGCAATGAGCCAAATGGGCTCGAGCCCGAACGGGCACGAGTCAAACGGGCTCTAGCCCGAACGGACACGAGCTAAACGAAATTTTTGATATCCGTAAATTTATTGTCAAAAAGAACATAATAAACTAAAATATGTTCACATATTGCACAAACCAAACAAACTAATAAAAAATAAAATAAAATAAATAATAAATAAAATAATACAAACTAAGTAAAATTTTATCAAACTTTTGCCATAAAAAACTAATTAACGTACAAATAAAATAAATTATTAGCCGAAAAAATTAAATTACAAGGTGCCCGCAGCTGCATCGTGCGGGGACCCTGCTAGTATTAGATAATGATGAAAAGTTGTTAACTTCAATTACTAAATGTTACATGAAATATTTAACCACATTATTTTAACTATAAATATTTGCAACTATAAAATCCCGCTATGCACGGGTAGACGCCTATTACGTTAAAAATGCATAAATAATCTAAACTTTTAGTGCAACTTTCCCTATACTAGTTTCCTTTGCTTGGAATCTTTGCTTTGTGTTATGAGTCGTATTTTAAACCTAATTTGGAATAGTCAAAAAGTTTGCAAACTTGTGCTTTTGAAAACTTGAAACCGGGTTTTATAGAAGTCTTTTGCACCTAATTATAAACTGGCTTAAGTAAACGTTATATACTATACGTATATCGCCATAAGGGTTAGTAAAGTTAAATTATCATCTCATATTGTTTCGTGTAGGATGGATTATGGGGTTAAAACAATGAGTGTACAACGAAGAGCATAAAGGCTTTTTTTTTTTTTTTTTTTTTTTTTTTTTTTTTAAACGACAACATACACAGTGTTGCTTTCATGAAAATTAACTTTTCTTTCTAACTCTATATACATCTTTAATACTTCGGTTATCCTGCGTACATCTTATATACTAAAAGCTTAAGTTGTCTTATAAATGCAAAGTGCTCTCCATAAATGTTTCTTGAATTGATTGTGAAATGTGGAGGCTTCATGTGTTAGTACATTGATTTAATAGTCATGCATGAGGGTAAGTACATAGAAATCGTGCACAAAAGTTTGTACGGTACAACATGTTTCAAGCCATCTCTAAACCAATAGATGTTTCATGAATAAAAAGTGAAATGTGGAGGCTTCATATATTAGTACATTGATTTAATACTCATACATAAGGGTAAGTACATAGAAATCGTGCACAAAAGTTTGTACGGTACAACATGTTTCAAGCCATCTCTAAACCTCAAAGAATACAAACAAAAAATGTCATGAATGCATAAATTTAACACACCAATTAATGGTTAGTCTTTTTACCTTCCTGTCCATGAGTTACAAATATTTTATCAACTATATAATGTGTCAAAAATCACACACAACAAACCACAACTTCCTCCACACCACGTGTTCATTTTGGCTACAATTTATTATGATGTTAAAGTAAGCATCCTATTATCTTACTTATTTAGCATATTGATTTATATTATTTTATGAAAATTTCACGTGTATTTTGTCTGTGTAACAATGTAGGACATAAAGATGGTGCTTAGAAGCTTTGGTAGTAACATCATCTTCTCTAATGGTTTAGGAGATCCTACACATCGTTTTCTTATCAACTAAGTGGAACATGCACGAACATTTTTACTTTGATCGAAAATGTGATATATTGATTAACTGTATTTAAGTTACTAACGATCAACTATATCTAATTTTTTTTGTAGCGAGTCAAGAAGCATTAAAGAAAGAAATCGAGAAGTCACAAAAATTGTATCAAGAACAAAGAATGCAAAAGGCCAATGAACAACAACGACAAAGATAACAACAACAATAACAAAGCCACGGTCACCGGTGGGATGAATACTTAGCATTCATATTAATAGTACGTTACAAATTAAACATGCAATATTTTACTTCATGTAATACCGATAAGTGGGTTAATACTATTGATTTGTTAGCAAGTAAGTTTATTGAAAATAATGTGACGAGCATTTAATTTTTAGTCAATAATTATTACTACACTTTGTTTGTGCATTTTAATATTTTTGCTCTTAATTTAGTTTTTTGTCTTGTGTTGTGTTAATATCACTTTCTTAATTAAACTTCTTGGAATATTGTATGACTTTGATATTTGATATGACTGTGTAATTATGTCGATGTTACATATTGAAAATGGTAGTATATAATAAAAATATTTTCACACTATTATCATAACAATGAGAATCTTCTAAACCGAAGAAGTATGTAAAGGAGAAGAAAATTGTATTTGAAATGTTATCCTACAACTATCACGAGGTAAACATTATTCATTTGAGTTTGAGATCATGTGATTCATGTCGTCATACTGTAAATACTTAGAATGAGTTACTAATGAATGCTCCAAATTCGATATTATAGTTTATGGAAAAATGTTGTAATAATGCATTAATTAAAAAATAATTTATGTAACTTACTCATATTAAAAATTACATATGAAAAGTCTCATTTAAATATAACATTTTGCAAAAAACCTCTTCACATTAAAGAAAGAGATCGAGAAGTCACGAAAATTGCATTAAGAGCAAAACATACAAAATGCCAATGAACAACAACGACAAAGACAACAACAAGAACAATGCCACGGCCACCGGTGTCAATATAGATGAATACTTAGCATTCATATTAATAGTATGTTACAAATTAAACATGCAATATTTTACTATACGAATTTTAATTTATTATACGAATTATAATTTACAATCTTTAATATACTAATTACTTTAATGTATTATGTTTTTATAGTTTCGTTAAAAAGGAAATTTGTTTTATAGTTCGCTTTTTATAATGTAATTTGTTTGAACAACGAAGTCCGTCTTTCACCAAAAAAAAAATGAGAGTTTCAAACATGAACCAGAAATTAGTCCCGAACATTACAAAAACAACAATTAGATCCAACCTGTGTGCATCGCATGGGTCCTGGGCAGTCCAAACTTGTTTGCATTGCACGGGGATGAATATAAAAGGTCTCCAACATTAATGTCATCGCTTCATATTTAAAATAATTTATGTAACTTATACATATTAAAAACTTACATGTGAAGAGACTCTTTTCAATATAATATCTTGAAAAAAAAAATCTCTTCACATATACTCTTTTAATGTCAATAAACTATTTTAAATGTATGTCATGCTTAGAAATGTGATATCATCACAACTTAGATATATAATGACGAAAATAAGTTCCGAAGATTACGATATAAAAACTTATATACATCCCATGTGCAACTCATATACAACTAAATAAAGTACTTTATTCTTATAAACCTTAGAAAATGAGTAATAATATGACAACTTTTATACAACATACGTACCAAATATTAAGATATAAAAACTAATATACAACCCTAAAGCAATAAAGAAAAGTCTATTAAAAACGTTTAAAGGTTAACACATTTGTGATACCATGACAACTAAAATCTAAAACGACAAACATAAACCCAAAAAACTATACTTTGACACCTTCTACAAAACTCGTGTGCATCGCACGGGCTATCCCGGATACATCCATTTTAAAAAATATATATAAAGCTTAGAAAATGTGATATACCATGACAACTTAAATATAAAATACCGAAAATAAAAGTCAACTACTACACTCTCACAATTTCTATACAGCATACGTCCCAAATATTATGCAATAAAAACTTATATACAAACCATATGCAACGCAATAAAGTATTTTAAATACGTATAAAGGTAACAAAATTTATGATATCATCACAACTTAAATATAAAATGACGCAAAAAATACAAAAAATTACACTTTAACAACTTTTATTAAGCCCGTGTGCATCGCACGGGCAATTCTGCCTATACGTATAAAGCTTAGCAAATGTGTGACACCATGAAAACTTAAATATAAAATGACAAAAATAAATGCCGAATATTACGCTATAAAAACTTCTATACAGCCCATATGCATCGCACGTATTTTAAATCTATGAAAACTTCTATACAGCTCATGTGCATCGCACGTGAATTGTTGACTATTATAAGAAATAGTTATAACTTAGCCCGATGTATTAATATTAGTTAGTTCAAATAAAAAACGATAGAGTAAATACTAAAATAAATAGACAAAAAAATATTACGTAAAAAATACATCTTAAAAGATTACATGTCAATAAACTATTTTAAATACGTACCATGCTTACAAAATGTATGCTACCATGACAACTTATATATATAATGACAAAAATACGTCCCGAATATAAAATGACGAAAATAAATGACGGATATTAGACTTTGAAAACTTCTATACAGCCCCTGTGTATCGCACGGGCTTTCATGACTATTCATGTTTGCAAGTGTATTCAAATAATGAAATGACATGATCCCGCAATGAATACATGACGAAAATTAGTGAACATTACGTTATGAACACTTAAATACAGCCCGTGTGCAACGCACGGATCTGATTGCCTAGTCTTATTTAAAGGCTCACATTGTTTCAATAAACAAGAAAGAAAAACCTCATCCATTTATACATTTGAATATTGCTAATCCAACATGTATGAATGAAAAGTCGCCTTCTACAATAAATTCATAATGTAGCACGAACAGCAAATACACAATTTTCAAATTTTTCATCCAACTTTCGATAATGGGTGAATATGTATTTTACCAAACAGGAGAAACAACAACCTACATTTAACTAATTAAAGTCACTTTTTTATCATATGTTACGTAGACACAAATAGTCGAAAGTAGTGTGCACCTTCCAGATGCTTAGATAGTATGCTTGCATCAACATGTCGTACATTGAGCAGGAAAATTTGTATCGTATAACTGGCAAAGTGGAAAAACCTTTACTAAAAGCTGTGTTTTTATTAGTGTGATTTGCCTTTTATTAAAGAGTCTATATATACGACTTTGATGTTTACCTTTACACAAAGATGTATCTTTCTTTACAGAAATGTATCTCTTTTTCAATTTCATATACTTATGGAACTCGTATCAAATTTAACTACAACACCTAATCAAGTTCCGTAGTCATAATGAATTGAGCATATAAATGAAACAACAAACTTAGTGAAGAATAATTTGTTAAATTCTTGTTTGATTTTATAACAAAGTAAACAAGTAAGGCATAATGCAACATCGATACAAGCTTACAAACAGAAATTTGCTTCACACATACACGCATCCATGCATGCAAATAATTACATATGTATTACTGTATTATATTGCAACATATGTATTATTATTGCATTTGGATGGATTTCTTAACCATTAAGCTTTCAAAGTTTTAATGATCCAATTGTAGTAGTTTGTCTTAAACATGAAAATTCAAAATTGTATAGCATCCGTCCGAATAAGTCATTATCCTTAACTAATGGAACTATATAAATAGGAAAATAATTGACCATTGTACGTATAATAAAAATAACTTTAGGGGCAAAGTATCAACGAAGTCAAAAGTTTACACAATCTAAAGGTACAAGAGTGAAATGGTCATTATTTATGAATTATGATATGTTGGCCATGTGGATGTGGAGAATATTTTAGTTCGATTGTAGTTGGAAAGAACCATATTTTCTTTCTCATTAAGAAAACATTAATGCAGAATAAATCGACGTTTAATCGTATTTTTGTATCCCAAATAAGCATATACATACATAATCAAGAGTAAACTACATTTTTGGTCCTTGTGGTTATATCAAAATCTCACTTTTGGTTCAAAATTCAAAAAACGTTCAATATCAGTCCAAAAGTCCACGTGGACTTCACTTTTGGTCCAATTTTCGTCCCTAGTTAGTTTAGTCGTTAAGTACGTTGCACCGTTAGTCCTTTAACCTAACGGTCGTTAGCAATATTTGCACCGTTAGTCTTTTCAGTTAAAAAATTGGAAAAATTCGAAAAAAAAAAATTTTTTTCCAAAAAAAATAATTTGAAAAATTCGAAAAAAAATTTTTTTGACGAAATTTTTTTTTGAAAAAAAAAAATTCGTCAAAAAATTTTTTTAGAATTTTTTTGGAATTTTTCAAATTATTTTTTTTGGAAAATTTTTTTTTTTCGAATTTTTTAACTGAAAGGACTAACGGTGCAAACATTGCTAACGACCGTTAGGTTAAAGGACTAACGGTGCAACGTACTTAACGACTAAACTAACTAGGGACGAAAATTGGACCAAAAGTGAAGTCCACGTGGACTTTTGGACTGATATTGAACGTTTTTTGAATTTTGGACCAAAAGTGAGATTTTGATACAACCACAAAGACTAAAAATGTAGTTTACTCCATAATCAAAGCATTTTTGCCGGATGTTTTAGACGCAGTTTTTTATTTTTTATTATTTTTTTTAACCATGGTTTTTGATATTTTAGCCGATTAATTCACGAGTTTGAACCCATCACCACACATACTCAAACCATGTAATAAATATACAACATTTTACATCATACGTCACTCATACTTCGCTTTGGTGAAATTTGTTGTTATTATTGTGATGATCAAAACATCGTAAGAATATGATGAAATATTTGCTCCATCATAACTTACGACAAATCAACCTAACAAAACTTAGGTAGTTAAAAGAGTACCATTTAGACAAGAAAAAGTTTATTTTCTTATGATTATTAATTAGATTAATTTCATAGATCACCTTACTTTCATAATTAATTTAATATATACTTAAAGTATAAGCATTGAATGCATAATGTATAATATTTTTAAAGAATATTTAGGTATATATGAAATTTCTAAATTTAAGAAAGGATATATGAAATTGCCTTATGTACTTATGAATGAATGAAATTCTGAAACTAATATAATATTTTAGTTAGAGACAATGTACAAACATAGTGAATTGAGATGTGCCTCTATGTGGGCTGAAGACATATGTGTGTGTGCTAAAGTGGGCTTTGCTTGGACCCGGTTAAGACAACATAGTCTGGTCGGAATGATGGTTAGGGCCCCGGTCTTCGGGGTGATAAACCTAAGTTGGAAATTTACCTGTCAAAAAAAAAAAAAGTGGGCTTTGCTTATAAATACCCAACTAAAGTAACTCATTTAATACGCGATTGGGCTTTTTATAAAGTCACATAACTCCAAAATGTCAAATCCAGAGCCTTATTATTATTATTATTATTATTACTCCCTCCGTCTCAAAATTATAGTCCCCTATTGATTTTTTCGGTCTTTTTTCCTCAACTTTGACTATAAATATTTTTGTTTGTGTTATACAATTTTTGATAAAAATTATACCAAATGAAAATACATTTAAAACTCAATTCGTTCATATATTTTGTATCAAGTATTATGTAATATAAACAAAAATACTTAAGGTCAAAGTTGAAAGGTAAAGACCGAAAAAGTCAATAGGGGACTATAATTTTGGGACGGAGGTAGTATTAATTTTTTATTTTTTTTAAACAAAAGGGATTTTACAAAAAATTAGTGGGGAGCCGAGAAACTAACTGGCCTCCACACCTCTAGCTATTGCAAAGCTAATCCTACTAAAAATATGTGGAGCAGCACGAGCGCCAATGTCTTGAGTCATAGAGAATTGTCGAATACGCTTTAGTAAGGACACTGCATCTTTTTCAAGTTCTCCAAAAGAGGAGAATCAAAAAGGGAGGAACCCATATCCGATATTCGCGCATCTAGCCTCATACTTGACACGTTTACGTTGTGCGGCTTCAATGACCGCCCGACCGGGCATAAAATCAACCATACTCGAACGCGTCAAAGATGACGATCCTGTAAGATCAACACAAACATCAAGCCCACCCTCCCAAGAGTAAAGTAACATATCAGTTGGGCGTAAGGTTTTGTCCCTCTCTCCATAAAGTCCAATATCAACCTCCTTACGAGCTGAAATTCCAGACCGAGAACATATATCAACAAGAACATTACGCACAACATTATGCCGATGTTTAATACCAACTATACCAGCACACGAAACAGCATGATCCCCAAAAACATCTCCAGAAAAAACTTTAGAGCAAGCTGAACACGGCATCTGGACAGTGAAAAGAGGAACACCCAACTGATAACACAACACACATCTGTAAGTCCTGGCATTCATAGTTTGTCCCAAACCAGATATCGGTGCCACCCTAAGCCAATCTGACGTATAATCCTCTTTTAGTGAGCTCCACAACGCCATCTGTCTAGGGGATAAATAGAAGGTGGATTCAACCGTTTGAGCAACACGTGTGAAATGTATATCTGCCAAGTTCTTCATAAGTTTGGGGGCAGCGATCTCACTAGGATTACTCAAAAGGTCAATATCCATATTCGTATTGAAAGTACGCAACACATCATCAAATGAGGGACCAGTAGCCACAGTACCAGAACTACGGAGTAGCTTAGTCTGTAAGCTGGAAGATTGAAGTCTAGAAGCAAGGAAGGCATAGTTCAAGACATCACCTGCATAATACACACCGAGTCCCCCAAAAGCAAAAGGTAGGGTAGCAAGTCTCCATTGCCAATCACCAAACCCGGGTCCAGAAGCCGTAACAATGCGTTCCAAAGAAGAACGAAGTGATGCATCAAAAGAAACCTGAGCACCCTCAAAGACCCGAGGAGGACATGTGCGCATAAAAAAATACAGCTTGGAAATACCAGTACATGCACGCAGTAGCAACAACTCACATTGAGGATCATTAAGCTTAGCAACAACATCCATAAGTTCAATAGTTTTAGCAACCCTTTTCATAATAAGCTTACTGCTAACTCAAAGTCCACACTGGCAGGCCCACCTAATAATTTAACACCATGTGAAGGTCGAGAAATATTAGGGGGGAAAACACCAACATACCTGCTCCTGGGGTCTTCCTTTGGCAAAAAAACCTCAGTTTTATCAACGTTGAGGTGTAATCCAACACTAGGTCCATCCACCATAATCAACTCTAAAACCTTCCCCACAACCAAAGTATCTCCAATAATAGTACCATCATCCAGATACCAAGCTTGAAGAGAAAGGGAAAAGGAGTCTCTAATCTTACATGCCAAGGGATGTAACACTAAATCAAAAAGAAGAGGCCCAAGCGGATCACCCTGTTGCACCCCTTGGTGCGACCATAAAGTATGCTCACCATAATATAATCTAGCAGGACTGGAGTAACAAAATTCCACCCAACATGAAATGGCCGGAACACGAAGGCGAACTTCTCGTAATATAGCCGCACGATCCACCATGTTGAAGGCGTTTTTAAAGTCCACCAACAACATCGATAGACCAACATCGCCCCCACGGTCTTCAACCAACCGATTCACAGCATGAAGAATTGCCTCCCCACCTCCCGATACCCCCACGCCAAATTGTAAACCATCAAAATAACCATCTAAAGAATGGCCAATCATAGAAGCACAAACCTTGGAGACTAATCGCCTCCAAACAGTCCTAACAGCAATAGGATGGATCCCCCCTCCTGGTTTAACCAAAGGCGTAAGAGGAGCACTAGCAACATACTCGCCCAACACCCTTGGGCATTTACCCTCAAGAAAAAGGTTCACCACCTGGGTGATAGAAGCGACTAACTCATCAGAAATAGCGATAGCAGCACCATTTAAACAATCCAAAAGGTGTTAGGCACGCAAACCATCCCGTCCACAAGAAGTACCACGAGGGAAACTCTTAATCATATCAAGAACCATAGCAGGAGATGCCGAAAGGTAATGATGATCAATAGGTATATCTGGCAAAAGGGGAGCAAATTGAAAAGGGTGCTTAGCTTTTAAATCTTCAAGAGTAGTACCATCATAAGCCGTAATACCAGAAGAAGAAAGAACTCTGACAGCCGCAGTGTAATGGCCATCACAAATCTTCCTCTTACACTGCTTGATATTACGGTCACCCAAGTCTAAGTTTTCCTCATCAATATTAGACCATAAAGGGAGGGGTTCGGCTAAAACCTCACGCACAATTTGCAAACTACCACCAGGTGTGCCCCAAGTTGAAATAGCATTAACAATATACTCTTCCTGTCGTTGACGCTTAGTAGCAGACCTACACTCTTGATTACTCCTAGGGCAAAAAGTTTTAAGCAGGCAAAGAGGCAAGACTAACAAACCAACCCAGCAAGAAATGTCATCAGGCGAACAAACCACCTTATCGAGAGCTCCTTTCAAAACTCGAGAAAACCCCAAACGACATTTAGGAGGGATGCATTTGACAGTACGCAGCCCGTTAGAAAGTAGAGTATCAAGGAGATGTAAATCAAACAAGAGCAGCATGAGAAGGAGCTTGTAGTTTGGTGAGATCATGCAACACGAACCGAACAACACCATCACCACAATCAGGAGGTGACACGAAATCAGACCCCTTACCATGCTGACACTTAGTCCGTAAAGTATGCATTTTGAAGCAACCACCACATAACCACAATCCCATACGCTTAATAGTAACCTCAGCTCTTTCAAAAATAACCAAATCCGACACGAGAGAATGTCTAGTGATAGCTCGCGCCTCCCCACTAAAGTGTCAATCACGAAGATGTGTGATCAAATAAGTCTTAGTAAGTCCATTTCCACCCCCATCACGACACCCACTAAGACCTGCGAAAGGGCAATGAAATCTTACGATAGGCATAGGAAACTAGCAACAAAAACCAACTGAAACGCCAAAACAAAAAGCACCGACAAGTGTAAAACTACTGTAGCAGACTGTATCACTGTAGAACTGTAGCAGACTAGTATAAAACTACTGTAGCAGAACTGTAGCACAGAAGCACTATAGCATCGAAAAACCCTATAGCAGCAAAGAAATACTACCAATACCTATAGCAGTCAAGCGATGAACCCAAGCAACCACAGACACCTGTAATACCCTTATAGCAAGGAATTCCACCAATACCTATAACAGTTGAGATGATACAGTTGGAGAAGATTCAACAAACCATGTAGCAGTAAACCCTAACAACCATATACGAAACCCAACCAACCACAGATACAAGCGAACCCTAAAAACTGTTATAGGAAGAGCAACAAAACCCCTAACGATGCAGAAGAAGAAAACAACAACAGAATACACCGGAAAAAAGAGTCTCAAACGAAACCCTAAAAACTAAAAGAAGAACAATATGGATGAAAACCCAGCGAAAAACAAACCATGATTCAACTGATGATGTTGAATAGAGAGGCCTAAACAAGCGTGAGATCAAGGCGATCCCACCTGTTGGCGGAGAAGAACGTTATTATTATTATTATTATTATTATTATTATTATTATTATTATTATTATTATTATTATTATTATTATTATTATTATTATTATTATTATTATTATTATTATTATTATTATTATTATTGAAGAACAAATAGGATTTTTACAAGAAATTAGTGGGGAGCCGAGATACTAACTGAGCCCCCACACCTCTAGCTATAGCAAAACCAATCCTACTAAAAATATGTGAAGCAGCACGTGCTCCAATGTCTTGGGTCATAGAGAATCGTCTAATGCGCTTTAATAAGGTCACAACATCCTTTTCAAGTTCTCCAAAAGAAGAGAATGAAAAGGGGAGGAACCCATATCCGATATCAGCACATTTAGCTGCGTACTTGACACGTTTACGTTGTGCGGCTTCAATAACAGCCCGACCGGGCATAAAATCAACCATACACGAACGTGTCAAAGGTGACGAACCTGTAAGATCAACACAAACATCAAGGCCACCATCCCACGAGAAAAGTAGCATATCGGCCGGACGTAAGGTTTTGTGCCTCTCTCCACGAAGCCCAATATCCACCTCCTTACGAACTGAAACTCCAGACCGAGAACATATATCAACAAGAACATCACGCACAATATTGTGCCGATGTTTAATACCAACTAAGCCTGCGCACGATACAGCATGATCCCCAAAAATTACATGAATTATTATTATTATTATTATTATTATTATTATTATTATTATTATTATTATTATTATTATTATTATTATTATTATTATTATTATTATTATTATTATTATTATTATTATTATTATTATTATTATTATTTATTTTTATAAAACCATTGCTTTCATTAGAAACATGAAAAATTACATGAAATTAGAGGGGAGTTTAGACACAATCTGTGCTCCCACTCTTTTCTGAATGCAAAAACTAACACGATGAAAAATAAAGACACCCCTCTGAACATTATTAGAGTGGCTGATGGCAATATTCCTAATACGAGAGAGTGTATCCAAAGCTTCCGCCTCCAATTCCCCAAATGTAGAGAAAGCAAAAGGAACAAACTTGTATCCATTAT
Organism: Artemisia argyi; assembly: GCA_030686995.1. NCBI lineage: Eukaryota > Viridiplantae > Streptophyta > Magnoliopsida > Asterales > Asteraceae > Artemisia > Artemisia argyi. The sequence continues at coordinate 52,346,662 of CM060685.1, forward strand.
CTTCACATTTAGACGCATACTTCTTCTTCTTCTTCTCCACAACATTACTCAAGGCCATCCTAGGAGCCCATGAAGTCGTCTCGGTGCAAGCAAATGGGGAGATCCCGGTCACATCCAAGCAAACGTCTTTACCTCGAAGCCAATTGAATAATAGCAAATCTGCAGGACGTAACTCCCTCCCTTCCTCTGAAAGAAACCCCATGGGAGCCTCCTTGCGCACCGTGATCCCCACCTTAGAACATATATCAACAAGGATATCTCGCACCAAATTATGCCTGAACTTTACACCCACTTCGCTAGAGCAGCGGACCGTGTGATCTCCCCATTGGCCCATACGGTGTACATTACAACTCGGACATATGCTACCTTCAGCGAACATAGGGACCGCAAGCCTGTAACAGAACACAGACCGAAATTAGTGATGATTCATCCTCTATCCCAAACCGTCTATAGGGATGGTGAAAAGAAAATTATGTACATGTGGGGCGCGAATGCTGCTAAGAATAGCCACTTGCCTTTGATTTAGTGAGTACTTGGAAACAAGATCTTTCTCAATGACACAAAAATAACACTTTGCCAAGGTTTTCATCATATGGGGGTAGAAGCGCCAACAGTGCCAGAGAGAATGTCTGTGTTGCAAGTAGTGTTGAAAGTATCCAAAGCATGTTGAAATGAAGGGCCATGTGCAACAACACCCATTTTGGTAAGTATCTTATCCTGTAGATCGCTCGTTTGCATACGGGACGCGAGAAAATCATATTGGATAATATCTCCCGATGAAAGGATGCCAAGGCCACCTACCTTGATTGGAAGAGTGGCAAGCCGCCACTGCCAATCACCAAACCCCGGGCCTGAAGCAGTAACAATCTTCTCCAGGGAGGCACGTAACATCTGATCAAATTGAACTTGGGCCTCCAATAAGTGCAAGGGGGAGCATGTTCTCAAAGCGTAAGATAATATAGAAACTCTAGCACAATTACGCAAAAGGAGAAGCTCACATTGAGAATCATTAAGTTTATTAATTGCCTCCATTAAAGATATGGTTTTAGAGACCCTTTTGGAAGCCAAGACACGACAGAAACTTTCATCCAAACTAACAGAACCACCCAGAAGTTTAACGCCCTTGAGCGGGCGAGCGATATTGATTGTGTCAAAATCAACTTATATAATATATAGTAGTATATCAAAGTGATCCGCGTAAAATACGGATCACCCGAGTCGTATCCAAGTGAAGGTGAATGGAATCAAGAATATTGATTCGTGAAACCTTGAATTGAGAAGTGAAAAAGTGAAAATAGCAATCAAGAAATTCAAGTAATCACAAACAAATATGAATTATGCAAAGAGTTCAATCTAATAATGCACAAAAGTCTAAAACGTAAAAACGGAAATGCAACCGTGTTATTTAAAACTCAACTTTTATTTAAAAATGATACTACAAACTTGAAAATATTTTCTAAAAATCTTAAACTAATAAAATGAATCTCCAGAAAAAGAAAAATATTTTTTTGACTTTTCTATTATTTTCTATGAATTTATTTTGATTTTTGTAATTTTAAACGGATTAAAAATGAAAGAAAATAAAAAAATAAGTTGGAAAAATGAAAATTAAATTCTGAAAATTCTAAAATATTATAAAAGAATTTCTAAAAATATTTTTGTATTTTTCACAGCTTTTTATGAATTTTTATGGATTTTTGTTATTTAAAAACTATTTAAAAATGAATAAAATCAAAAAGAAATTAAGAAAAATAGTAAAAATGCTTGGAAAAATCCGGAAAAATTTCAGAAAATAAAAAATAATAAAAAGAACTTGAGAAAATTTTTGAAATGAAAATGAACAGTAAAAGTGCTTATTCTTATGAAACTGATTATCACAAGTGCTTATTAATAAGCACTTGTGATCCAAACTGATTGAATCTGAAAACTCAGTCTAAAAATGATGCAATATGCACAGTAATGCAAGAAATGCTCAAATATTATCACAAAATTCAGGATAAGTCGAAAAATAATGCAATAAGCTCAATGATAAGCTCACTTTAATAAGCAGAACAAGAACAGACAATTCCAGAAGCAAAGCTATGATACAGAATACTCAAACTACTCAGATACTACTCAGAATCAAACACAATACACAAATACAAGCATAGGAACAAAATTGCAAGCCTAAGATGAAAAGCAATACCCTGTGTTGCACAGGCTATTAGACAGGTTCAAAAAGCTGATCTAAAAAGCTCAATACTCAGATAATATGAGGGCAAATGAATAACTGCTATATTGAGATCACTAATCAACAAAAAGTGTGAATCTCTACACCAATGAATCCTGTCTAAATGACTCCTAACAGTCTAACTATTACTGATGCTCAGGGGATATTTTGACACACAGTCAACTTCAAACCAAAATCTCAATAAGCAAATGAGACTCAAACTGAAATTTTCTATTTGAATTTGATTTTCAAGCTGATGAAATTTTAAAATCAACAAGTAATCTTTATTTTCAACAAATTAATAACTCCACAGACATTAACAAAGATCAGACAATTCAGTCTTGAAAATATCCTTGACTTTTTGCTGTTTTGTAAAACTTGACTAAAATGAAATTCAAACACCTTTAATTTAATCTAAACATGATAATAAGCTGATATGAAACTTGATTAAGCTAAGTGCAACTACTGATAACCTATATCTAAGATTATATCAGCCAAAGAACAACTGAACAAGCATAAGCTAATATAATAACTAAGTTTGACTATATATGTATCTACTTACTGAATTTTAAGCTATATTACTCTACTCTAATTCAAACTAGAACTATGTGTGCAGGCAAACCACTAATCCAATCACAAGCAACTACAGTAACAACTAGATCCAAACACTCTTTAATTCACAGATTATACTTTACATCTAGATCTAGGTTATTCAACACTTCAACCATGATCAAACTAGATTCACTAACAAATATAGAAGCTAATTCAACAGCAATCAACAACAATCAAATACTAGAGCTCAGAATCACAGATCTGCAATTATGATAGAAACTTAAAACAAACAAATCCACAAACAGCTATAGCTAATTATCATCAAACAGTAAACTATTTATTAAAACAGCAAATCTACAAGGCTAAAACTATCACAACTACAACAATCTCAAACAATTAAACAGTGATGAAAATTTAAACAATAGATCCAAAACTTACAAACTCCTTCAGTCCAGCCTGAACAGGACTGATTCACTATGCTTGCCTATCTTTAAGATAGGCAGGTCCTTCCCTTTCTGACCTAGCTATCCAATATACACCTCAGCAACCAATGGATCTGATATACTTTTTAATGGAACAGTACAAGTACACCACAAGCTATATGAGCTTGAATATACTGCATATAAGCTGAATGCAGCTTATTGAAGACCTAAATCACAAAAACTTTTAAACATTTTTATATTTTTTAATTTTCTGATTTTTGTTTATTTTTCTTTCTATGTAAATGATTTATAAAACTAAATAAGAGTAATGGTTTGAACTAAATGAAACTAGAAATAGCAGAATAAGAAGATAATAGAATAGAATAAGCAAAATTTAAGATGAAAAATAAGCTGAATATTAATGAAAAAGCACTTTTATTAGAAATAAAGAGTAAAATTACATGAACTAAACTAGAGTACAATTCAGAATAAAATTTGACAGAGTAACTTTATATAAAAAACTACACACTCAGTAAACTAAAACAAACCACTATATATAGGAGAGGTGAAGGGTTTGGGGTCTAAATGCCAGGTTGACGATCCACACCTCACTTGTGCTTCTTCAGTCTATCTTATCACCCTTGGATTGCTTTGTGCTTCTTCAATCTCATCATAGCCCTTGGATCAATTATTATGACGTGGCCTTACCAATCACATCATGCCATCTGTTCCCATTCGTGTAGTAATTCTCTGTCATTGTCAGCAAAATCCAAGGAAGGAATGTGAGGTGTTATGCCCAGTACCATTCTGCCAAGTGTACCCTTATCTTCAAACATTCTCTCTCTGACACCTCCTGAGCACGTGATCAGGCTTCTAGAAGTACCAATCATTAACTAATGATGGTTAATTGGTGTGGTGTGAGGTCAATTGAACCAGGGTAGTAAACTAGGGTTCATGGAGTGCGTGTGTATTCTGGGTATTGAGGGAATTGGGGAAAAATGGAGCGGGTGTGGTTTTTATTATAAGTTTGACCCTAGAATTGACTATTTGACCATTTGACCGAAGTTTGGGCTTGGCTAATAGATAATTGGACTTGGGCTTAAATTTTGTAATAAAGATATTGTGGTTTTAGACTTTGGTTTTATGATGCAATATTTTGGACCAGGCTTCAATAAAATCCAAGGACTAAATTTGTAATTCTCAAAAATCCAAGGGCCATTTCTGTTAATCTTCAAAAGTAAAATGCAAGGACTAATTATGCCAAACTTGAATAAATGAAGGACTGAAGTTGACTTTTGGATCCCGGCTTTGACTTTTTGACCATCTCCCACTCTCGTGCCCGTTTTTCTGGTATTTGCTTGATTTTTCGTCTTTTTGTGATAAACCCGTGCCTGCATATTCACAAACATAAAAAACACATTTCTTTGGAATTTGTTAGCTCATTTAGTTAATTTGGGGCGGTATTTGGCCATAAAATGGTATGTGAATTAACACATACCAAAATCCCCCAGACTAAGATATTGTCGTGTCCTCACGCAATGTGATCAATTCACGCTTTTGGGATAAATAATTTCAAAACTCTTCCTACTAACTTTGTAAAGTAGCAAGGAGGTTCAAATGAAGAAATAAAATCATTTATTCCCGAAAACGATCCGTTTTCCGATTTTCATGAATAATAACTACAACTACTCTTTTTGTATTTTTTTATTTATATATATGTGACGGTTTGCTTTGACTTTCATTATCAATTCTTATCTGTTGATAATTTTCAGGGTCAACGAATAGAAACACTTCTCACAGAGAAGAGTCCATACGGATAAAAATCGTCATCCTTGATTTTTCACAAGCTCCCAAACTAAGCGTAAAATCGAGATCATTGTTTATCCACAAGTTAGGTGCTAACACTACCCACAAAAGTTACTTGTGTCATTACCTCTTGTTCCCAATTCCTAAGTTTTGTATCTCAAGATTTTAATTTGTTGAGAAATGAATTGCTTCATATTTTCTCGTTTTGATATTTGTTAGTCCGATAAGAGCACAAAATTTGAACACTAAGTAGTTTCCAAACTTTCCCTCGAAAATCCCTGCATACAGAAATTGGGTGCACATGAAGGTCTCTGATTTAACACGATTTGTGGGGGCCCCCGTTTTTATTTACGACCGAGACATACCATGTTTGATACCTGAAACGGAAGCTTTTTATTAAGGAAACCCCCGGAGTCGAGGCTTGGCATTTTTGCATAATCATAAGCACTTTAATAATACTTGGTCCTTAGTCCTTTATTTCTTTTATAATCAACGGTTTATGAGCCGCCAAGATGTAAGAGCTTTATTATGGCTTTAGATTTCTATCCGCTGCTTTTTTATAGCTTTGGATTCCTCTGCCTTTTTATTTGGCTTTGGACTATTATTATTGATATTCATAATCATATGCCAAACCCCGAGTCCTACGGTCTTTACTAAGATCACAACATCGGCTGCGAACTGGCAAGATTCAATAGTCTATTTCACCGTAACACTGGCAGTACCCCTATGTGTACCAAACCCCCATATGCAGAGATTTTGTTGGGAACGAGAAAAAAACTAAGTATTGCCCAAACCCCATACACTTAATTAATCCTAAAGATCTATTTTTATTGGTGTGCAAGCTTGTGGGAACAAGGAGGCCACAAGTACCTTTCGTGGGCTCTAAAGAGATCCAACTACTCCATGTTTAGCACGAAATTTCTAAATAAACTCTATCATTCCTCGATCTCCGCAAATTTAAAACCCAAGTAATGAGATTCGCGGATGCTTAGCCATAATCTTTTGATTATATTGGTTAAGGGAGACGAGCTAGGGCTCAACACGCCCGGTCAAGTCAAAAAATTTATTTCTACTCTCGCCGTAGGAAAGTCAAAATAAGGTGTCAAATCTTATTATTATATCATATATCATTCATTTTTTTAACACAATAAAAAGGTGACAAAAATTTAAAACTTTTGGTGGAAAACGGAGTTGCAAGAGTGCACGACATTTGTGAAAAATGCAAGGTCAAAATTGAATCGAAGATTCACCCTCCCCCAGACTAGAATGAAACATTGTCCTCAATGTTTTACGGGTTTAGGTAATCCTAACAAAATTCTAGGCCGTTTATTTATTATGCCAAAGATAACGTTAGTCGATAAGATTCACGGATATAGGATTTCAAATAGCACCGATGAATGAAACTCGAGCGGAGAGAAGATAACGAGCACGAGAGTCATCATAAATCGCGGACAATCCTAAAAAACATCACAAACAACCACAGAACACAAGAGTAGAAGAGGCACCCCCTCCTCACGTTATTTGTTAGAAAATAGAAAATAAGAAGATGAAATTGGATAAGCATGGGTTGCCACCCACGAAGCGCTTTGTTTTTGATTTCCGAGTCACGTAGCTTGACTCGATCCCCGAATTAATTTGTCCTTGGGGAAAAATCCATGGAAAAATAATCTCACTCGGGCTTTTATTCAAAATATTTTGAAAAACATATGAAGTAGTGAAAAGTTCCACCCCGAAGAGATAACCGATGGTATTTTAATAGTGAAAACTTTTAAAAACAATACTAGGGTCAAAAACAACATCCTCACTCCCCACGGAGTGAAGGATAAGAGAAATCACACCAAATGTTATAAATGGCAAGAAGGTCATGATAACAATCTTGAAAAACTCATCATCATCAAAAGAAAACTTCATAATTGTGGAATTATGAATTTTATCATTCAAGCTCATTTTAAAAACTTTCCCGGGTGGGAGGGATGGGATAAAATTTTCTTCAAAACTCTCATTTTTAAGAACACCACCCGGATCATGATCAATTTCAAAACTGAAACTTTCATATTCAGGATTAGAAAACTTTTCAATTTCACATTTAGATTCATCAAAACAAAATGACTCATACTCCGGAAGAGAGATAAAAGCATGAGAAGTGGTACTGCCACGACTCGTCTCTTCCGAGTGATCGATATCAAAATGAAAAGCTTCATAAGTCGTATCAGAAAAATCAGGACGATAAGTGGGATTGCCACTCATCTCCTCAGTCGTATCAAAGGAAAAACTCTCAAAGTCGGAGGAAATGATGGGGAAGAGTCGGAGACGAAAGTTTTCATAAAATCATCAAAGGAATAATCACAAACATCAATGCTTTTGACGGAGTACTTCTTTCGAAGCATCGGCTTTAAAAATCATTATGTCATCATCATGTCGTAAAGTTAGAGTATCCTCAAAATGATCTACTAGGGCTTTTGCGGTACGTAAAAACGGTCGCCTTAGTATAAGAGGAACTCTCGGATCAGCCTCGAAATTTACAACAACAAAATCTGCCGGAAAAGTACACGAATTCACACGAACAAAAACGTCTTTAGCAATTCCAACCGGATGTGTTATCGATCGATTAGCAAGCTCTAAAGTCATTCTCGTCGGTTTAAGTTCCCCCATTCCAAGTTGTTCATAGATCGATAATGGCATGAGGTTAATACTCGCACCTGAATCGGCCAGGGCGTTGCACGCCTCTTGATCTTTCAACGAACAAGGAATGAGAAACTTTCCCGAATCAGCAAGCTTTTCGTGAAGCTTCTCGAGAAGAATCGCGGAACATTGAGCATTTATCGGCGTTTCGGCTAATTCAAACAGTGTTTCTTTATTACTTATGAGGTTTTTGAACGTCGAAACAAATTTTGGCATGTACACGAGAGCATCCATAAAACTTATATCAAAGTGCAATTTTTGAAAAATATCCAAAAATTTTTCCATTTGTTTTTTAGACTTTGCACGGAGCTCTTCATCATTAAATCGTGATAGATATGGCAATTTAGACTTGTATTTCACATTATTCTCAAAAACGACTTTTTCTTTATCTTTTGACTTTTGGACAACCGGAGGTTGGACATTTTCAGCTCCTCCATTATTAATAGGAGGAACCGGGTCCTTTGTCGCCTCGGTCTCACAGTCCACTACCTTAGGCGGAGACGAAGAAGAAGAGGTAGTAGGAGCTGTGGGTCCATCATATTTAGCACCACTGCGAGTCGTGATCGCCTTAACTTCGCCCCTCGGGTTTGCGATCGTGTTGCTTGGCAAAGAAGTAATACCCGAACCCGAGGGTCGATCATTTAAACGCTTGTTCAGATCATTGATTTGAGTTGCAAATAACTTTGTTGTTTCCTCTTGTTTAGCAATTAAAGCTTGTTGACTTTGAATCAATTGCTTAATCAAATCATCCGTGGGCGACGGATTTTGGATAACACCTTGATTTTGATTATTATTGAAATTCTGCCCACGGTTTTGGAAATTACCATGATTTTGATTCCCATGGTTAGTGTTCTGAAAATTCTCAGGGTTTCCATAGTTTTGTTGGTTTTGAAAATTCCCTTGAGGCGGGCCTTGATTGTAATTACTTTGAAAACCCCGGTTTTGATTAAACCCTTGATTATGATTTTGAAAACCGTTATTAGCTCGAATCTGATTTTGATTTCCTTGATTATTACGATTCTGCACATTATGATTCTGGTTGACTTGATTGACTTGGTTTGATTGTTCGAGAACGGGTGGTCCAAGATAATGAGTAAAACGGTAGCTGAGGAGATTACGGTGTCCTTGTGGTTGTGGGTAACCGTTGTTACCCGTGTTTGCAGCATACACGTTCTCTCGAGAAAAAGCACCGGTGGCCGGACATTCATAATACAAATGTGGACCACCACAAGTCTCACAACAATGACTAACCACATTGACTTGATGGTTTTTCGTTTGATCTTGAGTCGTTTGATACATTTGATGCATTCGTAGCATAGCTGTCGACATATCATCGAGCTTCTTACTAATTGCAGCAAGCTCGGGATTAGATGAAGAATTATGAGTCACGGTCGATCTCATGGGCTCATTCCTCTCGGCTGAGGAATCTCAATAATTGTAATGAGCCGTCATATTCTCAATAAGTTCATAACAATCTTCAGGACGACGATTCATAAAAGTACCTCCGGCTGCTGCATTGATCGTGTCACGATGTCGTAAAGTCAAACCATTATAAAACGTATCAATTATTGTAACGAGAAGCATATTATGATTTGGACACCGATCAATAGCAAGCTTATAACGTTCCCAAGCCTCGAACAATGACTCATCGGGAAGTTGCCGAAAGTTGCTAATATCGTTTCTCAACTTCGTCACCATCGATGGTGGAAAATACTTCGCCAGGAACTTAGAAACCATTTCATTGAAAGTATGAATCGAGTTCCTGGGACGGCGATCAAACCAAGCGGTGGCATGATACGTTAGAGAATAGGGGAAGAGAGAGAGACGGAGGGCGTCATCGGAGACCCCGTTTTGCTTCTTATTTTGGGTGACGGTCAAAAATTTATCGAGATGCTTATTTGCATCGTCACCCGGTAGTCTGTGAAATTGGCACGAATTTTGGACTTGTTGTATTCATGTGGTGTTAAGTCCAAAATCCGTAGCCTTAATATTTAGAGGGGCAATCGGGCCACCTCTACCATGCATTGTGGGTTGGCACAGCTCCTCCATCGTTCGAAGATCGGGAGCCGGCATGTGTTGGTTTTCATCACCACCCACCGGAGGGTGTTGATTATTCGGATCCATTTCCTCAATGTTAAGGAAATGGACACGGTGTATGTGTCGAATTACCCTTTCGGAATTTGACAAAGGTGATATAAGACTCTCAAAAGAAAAGCGGGTGTGCATACACCAAAAGCAAAATCAAAAAGAAAAAGAAGAAGAAAAGAAAAATCTTTTTGTTTCTATTTTTATCCCAAAAACTTTTTATTTCTTTTGTTTTTCTTTTCTTAAAACGTAACGTTAATGGAAAACCGTTTCTTTCAAAACCACTCGCGACGGGATGGGAGAGAAGAATTGATCTCTCTTCAGCTAGCAATTTAATATCTTAGCTTTCGTATTTCCCGCTTAATCGGTCGTAGTAATTGAAATAATCCGATAAACAACTAATTTCACGTTTTCGTTATATTGTGAGACTTATTTGGTTTACAACGCCCTCTCTTCCACGGCAGAGTCAAGGCTGTAACTTTATTAATTTTTTTGGTATTTTTGTAAACACTTTAGGAAAAGTGTTTTGAATTTTTCAATTTTTATAGAAATATATATACAAAGTAGAGGAAGGCTTAACAAAACACGATTTTTCAAAACAAATATTCAAAAATTCACTTTGACCTTCCCCGGCAGCGGCGCCAAAAATTGATTGTGTCAAAATCAACTTATATAATATATAGTAGTATATCGAAGTGATCCGCGTAAAATACGGATCACCCGAGTCGTATCCAAGTGAAGGTGAATGGAATCAAGAATATTGATTCGTGAAACCGTGAATTGAGAAGAGAAAAAGTGAAAATAGCAATCAAGAAATTCAAGTAATCACAAACAAATATGAATTATGCAAAGAGTACAAGCTAATAATGCACAAAAGTTTAAAACGTAAAAACGGAAATGCAACCGCGTTATTTAAAACTCAACTTTTATTTAAAAATGATCCTACAAACTTGAAAATATTTTCTAAAAATCTTAAACTAATAAAATGAATCTCCAGAAAAAGAAAAATATTTTTTTGACTTTTCAATTATTTTTTATGAATTTATTTTGATTTTTGTAATTTTAAATGGATTAAAAATGAAAGAAAATAGAAAAATAAGTTGGAAAAATAAAAATTAAATTCTGAAAATTCTAAAATATTATAAAAGAATTTCTAAAAATATTTTTGTATTTTTCACAGCTTTTTATGAATTTTTATGGATTTTTGTTATTTAAAAACTATTTAAAAATGAATAAAATCAAAAAGAAATTAAGAAAAATAGTAAAATGCTTGGAAAAATCTGGAAAAATTCCAGAAAATCAAAAATAATAAAAAGAACTTGAGAAAAATTTTTGAAATGAAAATGAACAGTAAAAGTGCTTATTCTTATGAAACTGCTTATCACAAGTGCTTCCAAACTGATTGAATCTGAAAACTCAGTCTAAAAATGATGCAATATGCTCACTAATGCAAGAAATGCTCAAATATTATCACAGAATTCAGCAGAAGTCCAAAAATAATGCAATAAGCTCAATGATTAGCTCACTTTAAAAAGCAGAACAAGAACAGACAATTCCATAAGCAAAGTTATGATACAGAATACTCAAACTACTCAGATACTACTCAGAATCAAACACAATACACAAATACAAGCATAGGAACAAAATTGCAGGCCTAAGATGAAAACCAATACCCAGTGTTACACAGGCTATTAGACAGGTTCAAAAAGCTGATATAAAAAGCTCAATACTCAGATAATATGGGGGCAAATGAATAACTGCTATATTGAGATCACTAATCAACAAAAAGTATGAATCTCTACACCAATGAATCCTGTCTAAATGACTCCTAACAGTCTAACTATTACTGATGCTCAGGGGATATTTTGACTCACACAGTCAACTTCAAACCAAAATCTCAATAAGCAAATGAGACTCAAACTGAAATTTTCTATTTGAATTTGATTGTCAAGCTGATGAAATTTTAAAATCAACAAGTAATCTTTATTTTCAACAAATTAATAACTCCACAGACATTAACAAAGATCAGACAATTCAGTCTTGAAAATATCCTTGACTTTTTGCTGTTTTGTAAAAATTGACTAAAATGAAATTCAAACACCTTTAATTTAATCTAAACATGATAATAAGCTGATATGAAACTTGATTAAGCTAAGTGCAACTACTGATAACCTATATCTAAGATTATATCAGCCAAAGAACAACTGAACAAGCATAAGCTAATATAATAACTAAGTTTGACTATATATGTATCTACTTACTGAATTTTAAGCTATATTACTCTACTCTAATTCAAACTAGAACTATGTGTGCAGGCAAACAACTAATCCAATCACAAGCAACCACAGTAACAACTAGATCCAAACACTCTTTAATTCACAGATTATACTTTCAATCTAGATCTAGGTTATTCAACACTTCAACCATGATCAAACTAGATTCACTAACAAATACAGAAGCTAATTCAACAGCAATCAACAACAATCAAATACTAGAGCTCAGAATCACAAATCTGCAATTATGATCGAAACTTAAAACAAACAAATCCACAAACAGCTATAGCTAATTATCATCAAACAGTAAACTATTTATTAAAACAACTAATCTACAAAGCTAAAACTATCACAACTACAAGAATCTCAAACAATTAAGCAGTGATGAAAATTTAAACAATAGATCCAAAAATTACAAACTCCTTTAGTCCAGCCTGAACAGGACTGATTCACAAGGCAGGTCCTTCCCTTTCTGACCTAGCTATCCAATATACACCTCAACAACCAATGGATCTGATATACTTTTTAATGGAACAGTACAAGTACACCACAAGCTATATGAGCTTGAATATACTGCATATAAGCTGAATGCAGCTTATTGAAGACCTAAATCACAATTACTTTTGAACATTTTTATATTTTTTAATTTTCTGATTTTTATTTATTTTTCTTTCTATGTAAATGATTTATAAAACTAAATAAGAGTAATGGTTTGAACTAAATGAAACTAGAAATAGCATAATAAGAAGATAATAAAACAGAATAAGCAAAATTTAAGATGAAAAATAAGCTGAATATTAATGAAAAAGCACTTTTATTAGAAATAAAGAGTAAAATTACATGAACTAAATTAGAGTACAATTCAGAATAAAATTTGACAGAGTAACTTTATATAAAAAACTACACACTCAGTAAACTAAAACAGACCACTATATATAGGAGAGGTGAAGGGTTTGGGGTCTATATGCCAGGTTGGCGATCCACACCTCACTTGTGCTTCTTCAGTCTATCTTATCACCCTTGGATTGCTTTGTGCTTCTTCAATCTCATCATAGCCCTTGGATCAATTATTAGGACGTAGCCTAACCAATCACATCATGCCATCTGTTCCCATTCATGTAGTAATTCTCTGTCATTGTCAGCAAAATCCAAGGAAGGAATGTGAGGTGTTATGCCCAATACCATTCTGCCAAGTGTACCCTTATCTTCAAACATTCTCTCTCTGACACCTCCTGAGCATGTGATCAGGCTTCTAGAAGTACCAATCGTTAACTAATGATGGTTAATTGGTGTGGTGTGAGGTCAATTGAACCAGGGTAGTAAACTAGGGTTCATGGAGTGCGTATGTATTCTGGGTATTGAGGGAATTGGGGAAAAATGGAGCGGGTGTGGTTTTTATTATAAGTTTGACCCTGGAATTGACTATTTGACCATTTGACCGAAGTTTGGGCTTGGCTAATAGATAATTGGACTTGGGCTTAAGTTTTGTAATAAAGATATTGTGGTTTTGGACTTTGGTTTTATGATGTAATATTTTGGACCAGGCTTCAATAAAATCCAAGGACTAAATTTGTAATTCTCAAAAATCCAAGGGCCATTTCTGTTAATCTTCAAAAGTAAAATGCAAGGACTTATTCTGCCAAACTTGAATAAATGAAGGACTGAAGTTGACTTTTGGATCCCGGCTTTGGCTTTTTGACCATCTCCCACTCTCGTGCCCGTTTTTTCGGTATTTGCTTGATTTTTCGTCTTTTTGTGATAAATCCGTGCCTGCATATTCACAAACATAAAACACACATTTCTTTGGCATTTGTTAACTCATTTAGTCAATTTGGGTCGGTATTTGGCCATAAAATGGTATGTGATTTAACACATACCAGATATTCATAGGGAACACACCATCTGCTCTACTTCTAGGATTCTCTACTGGCCAGAAAAGTCCAGTCTTATCAACATTTAAAACCAAACCACGAGCCGGGCCATCTGTCCTGATGATGTCAAGTGCCTTGGCAACCATGTGGGTATCTCCAACAATAGTACCAGACTACCATCATCGAGATACCAAGCCTGAAGGGTAAGTTCACAAGACTGATTAATAGCATGAACTAAAGGGTGCAAAGCTAGGGCAAACAACAAAGGGCCTAACGGGTCCCCTTGTTGGACCTCATGGCATTACCAAAGGATAGAGTCATCATAATAAAGTCTGGCCAGACGTGCATAACAAAAACTCGACCCAAGGGGCAATGGACGGGCATCACACCCTAGCTTCCTGAAGTAATACACTCCTATCGACAAGATTGAAAGCATTCTTAAAATCCACCAAAAGCGTAGAGAGTCTGACTTCATTGCCTTAGACTCAATGAGCCTATTCACATAATGGAGGACGGCCTTACACCCTCCGGGGACACCAACACCAAATTGGAAATCCTCTAAATAAGAATTCAAGGAATTACCAAAAGAAGAAGAAGCAACCTTAGACACAAGCCTACGCCATACTGTACCAACAGCAATAGGGCGTATACCACCACCCGGCTTGACTAAGGGAGTCAAGGGGGCACTAGCGATATACTCCCCCAGTTGAATAGGGCACTTTCCACTGAGAAACAGGTTAACAACTCCAGTAATGGACCCAAGCAAGTCATCAGCGATAGCAGACGCCGCCCCTCCCAAAATGTCCATCAAATGTTGTGCCCGGAGCCCATCACGACCACATCACGTCCCTTTCGGGAAACTACGGATCCTGTTGAGCACTAAGTCTTTGTGTACAAAAAGGGCGTCCTCGTCAGGTGACGAAGAGGACAGAGTCGAAGGGGGCATACGGGTGTTTGGCCTCAAGCTCCTGCAAGGTGTTAGCAGTGGATGGGGCAAAACCAGAAGATGTGAGCACCTTAATAGCAGCAGTGAAATGGCCATCTCCCAGTTTACGCTTACATTGACCTAAGTTGACTCCATCTTGATCCTTAAATTTCTTCACCCCACTGAAGAAAGGAGGCACTTCGGCCAAACGATCCATCACCAAACCAATCTGTCTACGGGATCTCTCCATCTGAGAATAGTACGAGAAATACTGTCAAGCTGGCATCGTTCTCTCTCACCAAAACGTCGTTGAGCTCTGTTTGTTGCCACAAAAGTAGACAACACACATGATGGCAGAATAAGGAGTTGCACCCATACCGATAAGTCCCCTGGGCGCGCAAGAACCTTATCCAGCGCACCTCGAAAAAGCTTAGCAAATCCATGTCGTGCTTTAGGGGGAATACATTTAGCCGTGCGTAACTTCTTTGAAAAAACCCGATCAAGAAGGTTGATGTCAAACTCTACCCCAAGAGGGGGCGTCACAGAAGCTGCTCCCTCAACAACCTTATCATCAACGGGAGTACCATCCGACTCATCAACGACACTCTCCTCGACTATATTCAGGGCCGGTCTAAGAGGCATAGGGATACAGTAGATCGCCACTTCGTCGAAACTAAGGGCGAGGACCACATTACCACCAGCATGTTTACAATTCTTACTAAAAGTGTGAGTGCAAAAACACTCACCACAAAGCCATATGCCCGCCTGATGGAATGCCTGGTCAAAATTGGAAAATAAGGAGTGGTCACTCGCAATACATGCTTTGTGAGAGGCCTTCAAAACAGCAGTCTTAAAATGGCGGGTACCCAAGTGGTCAATAAAATATTTCTTAGTAAATCCCTTTCCATTCCCCCCACTGCACCCCTCATGTCCTTGTAGCGGGCATGGTATACGAAATGCGCCTAGGCTAGCCATAAAGAGACCTATTGTAACATAAGCCCACCAAAGTATAACTATTGTTGGGTGCAGTAAAATAAGCCCACACGTCAAGGCCCAAAACACACCAATATCCAAGCCACTATCCAAACCCAAAGAAATAGCAGTGGGGCCCATCTGAACAAAACACTAATCAGTAACCACAATAAAATCAAATCACATCCAGGGTGGAACCACCAAGCCAACTCGCTGCTTATATTATCCTGAGGGGGACCACAAATTAAATCGCATGCTATATTGACACACCAAGACAAGGGCAGGAAGGAAAGGGTGCCTCACAGTACCAAGAATAGCCCTTCTTCCCCAACTGTCAACTCGCACCTAACAAAATCAAGCCATAACCAAGACAGGTTCAGGAAGAGAGAAACAACGAGGATGGGAATGCATGTCAACGCTCGTTGTGAAGATGCTGGAAACACCTCCCCAACTCGCGCCTGCTACAGACCCAAAAAACGAACAACAAAAGGAAAACAAAGGAAAGGAAAACCAACAATATATGAACAAAGCCGGTGGCGATCCAACAATATGTTGAATCCACGATGAAGGGAAGGAGAATGATGGAGATGCAGGATCAAGGGGATCCACCGTACGTCACCAAAATCGCCCTTACACTTACACCGTTTATTATTATTATTATTATTATTATTATTATTATTATTATTATTATTATTATTATTATTATTATTATTATTATTATTATTATTATTATTATTATTATTATTATTATTATCATTATTATTTTATAAAACATCACTTCATTAGAAAATCATAGGATTTACAAGAAATTAGTGGGGAGCTGAGATACTAACTGGGCCCCCACTCCTCTAGCTATAGCAAAAGTAATCCTATTGAAAATACGATTAGCAGCTCGTGCTCCGATGTCATGAGTCACGGAAAATCTTTGGATGCACTTTAGTAGGGTCACTGCATCTTTCTCAAGTTCTCCCAAGGAAGAGAATGAGAAGGGGAGAAACCCATATCCAATGTCCGCACATTTAGCCTTGTACTTGACACGCTTGCGTTGTGCGGCTTCGACCACCGCACAACCAGGTACAAAATCAACCATGTTGGTTTGCGTCAAGGGAGACGACCATGTTGGTTTCCAAAGTCAAACAACAAGTAAAACAATAGGTTTTCCAAAGTCAAACTACGATTCTTTTAGAGTCAACCTACAAGAATCCCGCAAACAAACCGCAAGTACCGAGAGTCAAACTACAATCTGTTCAAAACCGTTTTTTGTTAAGCCGTGATCCCCTTGAGTTGAACCGTTTCGTTAAACCACGATGCTAAACCACAAGGCACTTAAGAATTTAGTTCAGACAGTAGTAGTAAATCAACAAATCAGTCCACCAAGGCAAAAGCAAAAGCCCAATCACAAGGCCCAAAAGCCCACTCAAATTACTGTCTAATTGCAACACCACCAAGCAACAAAATCAGACAAATGCAATAACTGTGGGACCCACAGAAAACGCCAAGACGCAGCAGTTTCCGTCCCCACCAGGAAATCTCAAAAGCAAGCCAAATCGCAGCACCCACCAAACAATAAACAAAACAAATCGCTATACTCAAGAAACAACCAAATCGCAATACTAGGCACAAAGGCAAATCGCAAGGCTATTGTATCAAAAAGGACAAAGCACAGTACTTTATTCTCCAACAGCAAAATGCAACCAAGAAAAGAGCATACAAAGAACAAACGTCCAAAACACAGAAACAGTTGAAAGGATCAACCAAAACTTTGTTTTGGAACTGATGGGGACTGTTTGGGAGAAACAAACAAGGCCTTGCAAATTCTTGAAGGACCAAAATTCCAACGGTTACCTAAAGAAAACGAAAATATGAAATGAAACAAAAGACCAAAATCCAAAATCCAAAATCCAACTAGTATTGTTGAATCATTGGTTATGGAGGGCAAGATCAAAGATGAAAGACAACTATTGTTATTATTATTATTATTATTATTATTATTATTATTATTATTATTATTATTAAGCTGACTTATACCAATTAAATAATGCTTATAAGTCTCATGCACGCATGAGTTTTACACATGAATTGAATTTATAGTAGGCTTTAGTTCAATATACATACATATAAGAAATGAATAGTATTTAATATTTCGTAATTGTGATATTACACACACAAGTTCAGACTATAAGTACAACTAATAATTAAGTAGTGTATTTTAGCTAAATTTGTTTGGTATGTACTATGTACTAATAAAACTTGCTGTCATAATTCATTTTAATACTTATAATCCTGTGCGTCTACATATTTTTAGTATTACAATTAAATTATTTAACGTTGTCCGTATTCTTGTTTTTAACCCGTGTACGCACGAGTTATTAAACGTGGATTAGGCTTAAACATTGACAATAACTAATAATAATATCTAGTATATTTGCTCGGATTTGAAATTATGATCAATTTTGTTTAATTATCTTATTGTTTGATTAGTTTAATTTGATATTTTAACACAATTCAAATTCATTGAATATAAATTTTCATATATTTTATATTTAATTCTTACATATACTTAATAACATGTAAGCGTACGTTGATTATGTTTTAAGTGTTACACTCAATTTAATAATAATAATAATAATAATAATAATAATAATAATAATAATAATAATTGTTGTTGTTGTTGTTTAAAAAAAAGTTTAAAGTATACAAGGTTTTTGTTAAATGTAAATACTTTTAGGAATTATGGAAATTTAGGATTTTATAGTTTAATCCATAAATTAGATTTAAGATTAACTTCTTTTTAAAAGTTTAAAGTTGATTGTAAATTCTATTAACCAATCAAAGTATAACTTTTATTTACACCAAAGTATGAAATTAGAAAAAGGAGCTCACAAGACCATAAGTATTTTATTTTTTCTCTACGAAGTTTTTCAAAAGTTTTACCCAATTAATACAATTTTGACTTTTATTAGCCAAAAAGAGAGATCAATTTTAAGGTGGAACTCTTTTATTGGTTAAAAAAATTCATTTGTTTAATTCATATCTTCTCCTGTTATATAAGGGATTTCAAAAAAAAAAAAAAAAAAAAAAAAAAAAATACACTATAACCAAATTTGATTCCAAAGGAATCCATACTTTTACAATGTCACACTAACACATCACCATCACATTTATCTCTATCTATATGTCTACTATGTATAAATCATCAAAAAAGATAAACGGGCCTAACTAAAAGGGGCAAAAAGGTGACTTAATGCATAAATGACTTGTATAATTTGTACAAGTCATTTATGCATTAAGTCTGTACAAGTCATTTATGCATTAGGTCACCTTTTATGTCCCCTTAGTTAGGTCTCTATATCGAAGCTCATAAATCATTTAAGACTTTTATTTTTAGAAGTGTTAAAATTTTTAAGCTTACACTCTTACTATTATTAGAAGTTCATATATATATATATATATATATATATATATATATATATATATATATATATATATATATATATATATATATATATATATGTTCAGTTTAATACAAGTAATAATTATTTATTATAACTATCAATTATTTGTCAATGTACATTTGAACACAAAAACTTAAGTTAAAATTATATAAATACAAATTTGTAACTACACAAATATATAATAATGGTCAGTGAGTTAATAACTACACATATGCATAATGATCAATCAATCTTTAAAATTCAATTTTGTAAGTAAATATTTATACAAATTATCAGTACAACAATCTCAAACTAAAATAATTAAAAAATTGGCAACTTATTATTTCACTGACAATTTTACGAACGATTTTACGTAGTCAGGTCTATAGTATAAACATTAAACATGGTGTATTAATAAATTTCACATAATTTATAAGATATAATTACTATGCTTGGTGATTTTAATATATATTTCGTATCAAGTTACATCTCATATTTTTTATTAAGGAATTGCATAAATTTATTTTCATGATGAGTTGCATAATATAATCAAATATATTCATTCACTTTTACATTATAAATAATGACATGATGTGTTAATAAAAATTTAAATTTATAAAACTAGTTTAACCGATTATTTTGACTAACACACGGGTAAAGTATAACCTTCGAAATAATCTAGTAACTGGTAGACCAGATCATCCTAAAAGATTGGCATGTTTTTGGTTAACAAATGTTTTGTAGAAAAGTGTAGAGATTGTCACTATCAAAAGACTTGGTAAAAATGATAATTCCAAACGGGTAACTTTTGTTATAATATGATAAAAGGGATATTTGTTTAGGCCGAGGGACATGAGGTTAGAAATGATAGATATAAAGGTATGCATGCACAAACAATTTTCATACAAGTAATATATGATGGTTAATCACAATAATAAGTTTATCTACCCTTAATGCAAGAAGTTTTTTCAACCTTTAATTCTAAACAAGGTAAGTTCTTAAGGTTCTGGCATATATGGCGTATTGTAGATCTATACGACGTATAGGGCAGATTCTATACGGCGTATGACTGTACACAATGTATAAGGTTCATGCATATACAGCGTATTCTATATAATAATAATAAAAAAAAATTACGGACATTTTGAGTAGGTTAAGCCTTATTGCAAATTCACACACTCGCACATTAAAATATTTTATATATACATGCTATGCATGTATGATAAAATAACACATCCACGTTGCTGGTACATTAATATCATGGCTAGGGGTGTAAACGAGCCGAGTCGAACCGAGTATTGACATGCTCGAGCTCGGCTCGTTTAAAATCTAGTCGAGTCGAGTATTTTTCGAGTCGATCTCGAGTTGTTCACGAATTGTCTCGGCTCGATTACACCCCTATATATATATATATATATATATATATATATATATATATATATATATATATATATATATATATATATAGATACATATATATACATATATATATATATATATATATATATATATATATATATATATATATATATATATATATATATATATATTGGGGTGTAAATGTGTAATCGAGTCGAGTCGAGTAGCTCGCGAGTTGTCTCGGCTCGTTTAAAATCGAGTCGAATCGAGTATTTTTCGAGTCGATCTCGAGTTGCTCGCGAGTTGTCTCGGCTCGTTTACACCCCTAATCATGGCAACTTAAATATATCCCATTGCTACTTGTTTTTGTCTTTTATGAACAACAAATTAATACTCCGAATAAAACAAGATAAAGGAAATGAGTTGACAGTGGCACGGTTAAAAGAAGAAGTGGAAAAGAACAAGAGAAAAACCAAAGAGAATCTGACGACCGTCTGTCACTAAAACAAGGTTGACAGACCAAACAAAAGTACCTGCGAAACAGAAGTCTCCTTTTTAACTGATTAGATTGAGGAACCGTTGCTAGAAACCAACCTAGTACCTCTGTCTTATCATTATTTAATGAATCTAACAGCCTGTCATATAGCCATCCTAGGTTACTCGTGTCGAATTTGTGTTGTGTTGGGATAAGGGTAAATGCATTCTTTGATTAAAGTCTCTACCAATCGACAGAGAAGAATCCTTTTTAATGTTGAAAAAGAAAAAAGAAGGTTGCATGCTAAAGTTAGTGAGTAACCATCTAGTAGATATCAAAATGTTTGTAACTTAACGGTATTTAATGCAGTGTAAGAATGTTTTTCCTACTAAATAATTGTATTCATGCCTGGTCTGAAACATGTGTAATAAATTTGTAATGTATACATACTTGTCTAAAAAGCGATTGAGTACATGTAACTTATATGAAGTTACAGCATAGTTACATGATGGGTATTTTAGCTGACACGATGTGTTTGGGATACGCATTCGGAATTTGGTCGAATTCTTTTTTGGAAAGCTATGAAAATTTAATGTCTTTAGTCGACTCATAGTGTGTTTGGGAGAAGCGAATCAACGAATCATGTGTACTATCGCTTGATGCAAAACCATTCAGGTTGCCATAAGTTTTTTAAGCCAAGCAGAACTTGATCTTAGATTTTGTGCAACTAATCTCATCTTTATAAGAGTGGAAGTTGTGGTGACAAGCCAAAATTCCTCATTTGAGACCCATGGGTGCCGCATCACCCCAACAGCTCTTCACAACTAACCCCTCCTTACTCACAACTAACCTCAACTTACTCATTTATGGCCCACCACTTACATTTTTTTTTTCATTAGCCATTTGCTCCATACACCTCCATGTTGCTTTTTACTTTATGTCAGAACATTAGCTCGTTGCCTGCACAAAGAGGGAGGAAGTGGCGAGCAACAACGAGCTCCACCTGGTGTGGTGGCGAGCAACAACGAGCCACAGGGCTCCTCCATGTAGGACGACGAGATGCAACAACGAGCCCGCACCTTCCCCTCTAACTAACAGAACCAAAATATGTAGTATTAAAGTTGTTCGTGTGGATAGTTGATCCTCAAATTGTCGTTTCGTGGTTCATTTTTAGCTTCTTGCTAGCTAGACTCGCTAATGAAAATGTTGTATAAGTCATTTAAGTTTCATTTGTTGTAATTTTGACAGAAACAATTATTTGATAACTACTTGTTAGTCTCTCTCTTTTATTTATTTATTTATTTTTTTAATATAAAAAAGGAATTGACTAGTAAATAAAATGTGTTAAAACCTGCTTTTCAGATTTTGCTATGTTCACAGACATTTATTATTTGAACAATTCGATGTGAACACTATTGTATTAAACTCCAAAAGGGCTTTGGGAAAGCAAAAGGGTGTTTTGGGTAACTTTAGGAGGCGTTTGGTTGCCTACCATAGATTGGCTTTATATGTGATGTGACATAAGTAATTCGTTTGGTTGATATTTGTCAGATTTAAAAATGGGATTCATCCCCAAACAGTAGATGAAAGAGAAAACCGGACAACTAACACCACTTTTGTCTGACAGTACTTTTTGTTTTATTTTTTACATTAGTTTATGATATATTTTTTCTTATATTTATTGGGATTGTCTAACCAGTGCCCTAAGGGCACTAGTTAAGAAGGGGGAGGATCCACAAAAAAGTACTAAAAGAATATATTTTTATTGAAAAAGTGTAGGTCCCTAAGTCTTTTAATTATTTCTTTAGTGTTTTCTTGTGGGTCCTCCCCCTTCTTAACCAGTGCCCTTAGGGCACTGGTTAGACAATCCCATATTTATTTGTGTCCACGTATTTATATGGTGGTGGGCCATTTTATTAATTTTAATATCAACTTTTTATATTAAAATAATATTTTATTAAATTTATAATATATTTTTTCTCTTCAAATCCAAATCTTAATCTACAACTTTACATTCAATCCCAAATCCTAATCTAAACCCATCTACAAACCAAACGGGCCCTTAGTTTTATTTTTGGTATGATTTGACAAATCATAGGTTTTGTGAAAAATTGAGGAGTAGTAATAAGTGGAGGTGACTTATTTTTGACCACTATCAAATCTCGTTTGTCAATCTTCCAACGGTTACTGCCCGTCATACAGTTTGTTTTTCTTTTCTTTTTTGACTTGCTTGTAAAAATGCCATCACAATGGAATCAACTTTATATGACCACATTATTTCCAAACCAAACAATTTTCCTATCACTTCATTCGTTACTTTCTTTTCTCTTTAACAAAAACTCAAAAACATCATAATTTTTTTACTTTTTTTTTTTTTTTTCATTTTCTTTCACTCATACGGAAAAAAATAAAATAAAATCAAGAACGCAACACAAGTAACAAAATCACATATAAAATCATACTCCGTAAAAGCTAGACTTAATACCAAACCCTTCTTAATCCTTATCATGCGTTTGTTATAAGGTACATAAGAGATAGGGAAAATTACGAAAATAGACCAGTCGCCCGGGCAACTTTTTCGATAGATCGGACGACCGGGCAACTTGTACAACGGGACACTTGTCGAATTTCATAAGCTGACAAGTGTCCCGTTGTACAAGTTGCCCGGTCTATTTTCGAATTAAAATTACATCCTGGTCTAAAAAGTGACTAACCATAGGGCAACGATCTAATCATATAATTATCCCTAAGAGATAACATATATTTTCGATTGAATACATTCTTTAGAACCAAATGGTGCGCATGCAAAATGTTCTTAGCATAATCGACAATGGCAAAATTCTTCATCCTTCTGTGTTCTTCTTTCACTTCTACTTTCAGCTCCTACAGTAGTAAGGTGGTATCGTGGTGACATTGTAGTTGTAGTGAGGAATCTGAGCAGCAACCGTTGATGATGAATTACAGAATCCTGATGATGCTGCAGCATACAAGAGTGGTGTTGATGTCGCTCCTCCACAAGGTCCCGGTGTTTCCCAATATGAAGGACACTTGTTAGCTATTCTCTTGTCTAGCGCTGTTCCCTGACAATCAAAAACCTGAATTAACCTCCTAGTAACCCTTAAAAACGAAGTACAACAGGCATATATTTGCGGCAGATCAAACATATTGATATAATAGCATTTGTAATTGGCTGGGTTAATCTTTTTGACTAAATTTTGATTAGTTAACTAAATGTTACATACAGTGATTTAGGAGGTTGCGGAATTTATAATAGTTTGGTCCATTTTTTTGATTTGTTCCTTTAGCGACCCGTTATAGATTAATATGCCCCAAATCGACCTTTTATTAAGTAAATGAGGCAAACTTGCCACCTTATATGTGTCCCATTTGGTGCAGAAGCAAATATTTGATAATAATAGGCAGAAAGTTACCTCATAAACAGGATAAAAACCGGAAGGAATACCACCGTGATGTGTTGGTTGGAGGTGTTGCATTTTTGTTCCGAATGTCGACATCATTGTAGGATGTTGGCCAATCTGAAAGTTCACATGAAAGAAATCTTTAGAATGAACATCATATCCAGATGATCAAGTAAACATATTCATAGTAGAACGACAAAACATATCAATATGGGTAATATTCGTAATAATGAAGTTATATGTTCTACTTTTGTTAACGATGAAATAAAGAGGTTCACAATATTACCCTTGTTCTTGCAGCATGAGAAGACATGTCACCTAAGATATAGTTGATCTCGTGCAAGTTCCCTAAGATGTCATTGTCCTTAATCTTTAAAGATGGAGGGGCAATGCCCAAGTTTAAATCTATAAATTGGTTGTTTTCTGTAGTCATAATAGGCGAATCAGCATTAGTAAATATATGAACCTCCAGAAGTAATTAAATGAAAAATGTTACGGTTTTACCTCCATTGCTTAGCTCTCCTTCGTACAAGCTCGGCTCAAAGTTGGTGACCGCTTCTCTTCCATTGCATTTTATAGCAGCCTTGTCATAAGCCCTGATAAATTGTCATAAAAATACACACAATAGTTAGGATTTCTGATGAAAATTAGAAAATCGAGCTAAATGTGATTAAGAGGACCTTGCAGCTTCGATTTCATTGTCGAACAATCCAAGGTAGATGTACCTGCATGTATGATATCGTTTAACTACCATATACTTAATCACGACACATTATTTTTAGTTGTAGATGAAGTAAACTCACTTTTTTCCTAGATACTGCCCCATTCGAGCCTCCCAACGACCACATTTGTGTAGCGTAACACCTCTATACTTCGAGCTTCCTCTAGAGAACCCTGTGCTTTGACGTCGAAGAATATGCACAAACTCTTCTTTTGTCAAGTTTTGTATCTACAAATATATTTAGAATTTAACTTTGAGTATCTTGTAAAAAGGCCGGCCTTAAGCTGTAAACCACTAATAACTTATGTCACAATTTTAAGTTTATCGGTAGGTTACTGAGCTTGGATTCTATTGTTCCGGGTTAGGCATGTTACACATACCTGTTTAAGATCTTCCTCGTAATCACTGATATTGAAGTTAATATCAGCATTAACTCCACGAAACTTTATAGCAGCCCGGTCATACGCCCTATACAAATATATCAAATTCGTAACTAAAAAAATGTTGCATATGAAAAAACTAATGTTTGAATAATACTATGAAACAAGAACAAGATAATTAATTTGTTAGTTACCTAGCAGCAGCGTGTGCAGTATCAAATCCACCTACAAGATCAAGTACATAAAGGATGCAAACAAAAAATAACATGTCAGCTGGTACTTTACAAGAACATATTCATATTTCATAACACAAAATTTTTACTACGTAATTTTTAGTTAAAAATAATAATAATAATAAAAATTAAATCCAGTGAGTTAAGTAATTGCTTACCAAGATAAAGTTGTTTCCCACAATCCCTACATAATAAAAGAGTAATGAGTTGAGTAATATGTCAAATAAGCTAAAACGTTAAATCCCTTAAAAAGGCCGGAGGTCCTTTCTAGGAAGCAGCCTCTCTACCTTAGGTAGGGGTACTTTACTTTTTGTTAAATCTTAAATATAGGTTGGATCAATGAGCTTGGGATGAACAGAACCCACAATCTCTTGGTTGATGGGTCAGTCTCGTATAGCTAGACCAAAGGCCATGGGTTTTAGTAATGTTAATGCATATTAGATAAATTATGAACTAACCAAATATGTGATTCCCATCTTCCGGTCCTTCGATAAAACGTTACACCACGATACTGAGAACTCCTAGACCTTGGTCCTCTCCTACTCTTCCTCATTTGTTGTTGCTTTTGTTGTTGTTGATGTTCTTGTTGTAACACGTATAATCTATCATACACTCGACCTCCACGACGATTATCCAACATATGACCTTGAACCAAACCACCATCTCCGACACTTGATGCAAAAAGCTGGTTTGCTGGAACGGTATCTGACTTACCATCTAGATTATTGTTTTTTAGTATATCAAAGCTATACACAAGATTCGAGCACGGGTAAGAACCGTGCTCGTCACCTGCGCTACTCAACGTCTCCATGTTGACGACAGATGAATTCGAAATGCCACCGTTATCTTCCATAGATTCCGAAATGAAGTCACTCTCATCAACACTTAGATTAAGGTCTAACATATCTTTTGCTTAAACCTGTCACATATATAGACATAAAACAAAGTTATTTTTAATCACATAAACTATAGTTTATAGTTTATACAATATATTCTATATAGATTATAAACAAGAATACTTTGTTTTTATCAAGTTGGAATGTAAATATTGTTGATAGTACACAGCTGGAGGAAAGTCAAAGATGTGAAGTGATGTGGTAGCTAGATTTAAGGATCGTTATATGGATAGTTGGATGCCCATTGGGTAAACTTAAAATCATGAAATGGTGTTTTTAATTAAATTCTGAACATATAAAATTGTGATTTTACACGTCAGTTGTGTAAAATTTTAAAAATATATATAGTTGTGGTTATTACATGTGTGAAATGAAGTTTTTATTATTTGAGTAAAAAAATATATATATTTTGTTGCATGCATGAGAAGTTAGTACATAGAAAAATCACAATATTCATGAAACACACATCAATTTATCCAAACACTTTTCTCTAAAAATTGTTTTGACATTTTCTTTTTAGAAAGGTCGACAACTTTATTTGTTTATTAACTAATACTTAACACTAAACATATGGATGGAACCAATGGTGGTTTACATTTTTTTGGCTAAACATGATACAGTAACCAAATGTTGAATTTGATTTGATTGAGCTTTGGTTTTGCAATGTTTAATGTTTTTTTAAGAGGGTATTTATGGGTTGTTGGTGTCACCCCCATTGGGGAGCAACAAAAGCACACCGTGGGTAGAATCTATTGGACACAAGTATCCATTAATTAAGAAAACAATGAGTATTGTCTAAAATCTAAAGGTTGAAATATGTTAAATTTGTAAAACTTGATATTATAAAAGAAGGTTTTTTTATTGGTAATCTTTAAAGTGCAAGTAATATATTTTTAATTTTTTTTGTTTATTTATTTTATAATTTTGTTTTTATTATAAAACTGTAAAATAAATAAAAAATAAATAAATTATAAAGTTTGATAAGTAAAAGTAGTAAAATACAAAAAATACGGAGCATAAAATCATTAAAAATTGTCTTATTCTGTTAATAAAGTGTGTAAAATTGTCAAAAAAGTACGGAACAACAATTTTAAAATTTGACAAGTCAAAATAATAAAAGTCAAAAGCGACGCGGTCTTTTCCTATCAAAACAGTAGATGCTAGAAGAGATATTGGTTGTAAAAAAATGTGTAAGAAGGTACCGATAATATCATTTTCTTTGTTTTGATTAGGTAAGTGGAGAGGTTATTCTACATTACTAGGTACCTTAAACATCAAATGTGATAATTTATTTATTTTTTCATTTTTTTGTCTTTTGATTATTTATTATTTATATTTGTTGCTTTTTCTTATTTTTTTTATGTGTACGATTTTACTTCGATTTTATTAAATTATTCATTGACAACACTGAATGTGATAAAAGTGTGATAGCACCGAAGTAAATTAAAGCTATTAAAAATAAAGAAAAGAAAATCTAAAAGTATAACTACATAGATATCTTGACATCAGAGGTAAAACCTATTTTTTTTATTAAAAAAAAAAAAAAAAAAAAAAAAAAAACTAGGCATAGCTCGCCAAAAGAGTGATGTACTAACAAACATTTTAATTGTTAATATTTCGATTTAGCTCTTAAGATCTTCTGATCTTACGATTTCGTTAAAAAAAAAAACGAGTCGATCCTTCGTAGGATCTTAAGTATGATCTCGATCTTACCATAGGATCGTAAGATATCGATCTGATCCGATTCGATCATACTTCTCTTAATTTAACTAACTAATAAACTATAAATGAATGAATTTTGTTAAATTAAAACAATATAGCAAGCGTTGATTACTGTAAATGTTTAATAAGAGCAATATATATAGTTTTTTTGTTTATTAAGAGATTTAGCGTCCTTAATTACCGATTAGATATTTTTGTATTTTAGATTGTTGCCTTTCAATTTTATTTATTTATTTATTTATTTTTATTATTATTATTTTTTTTAATTTTAGAGTATTACGCGTCGCATTCTTATATTACTATAACTTTCAAAACTCTGTTTTCTTCTCTAATTTGTTATACAATTATCTTTGAATATGAATTACTAGAAACATAAAATTTTTAAACATTTAAATAGGATCTTCCGATCTCGATCCGATCTTACGATTTCGATCTTAAAAAAAATACAGCATTACGTGTTACACATAGTTTGCTTGTTGTGACTTAAAGTCGCAATTTAGTAAAATAAACAAGGATGACTGCGAACCGCCGCAACGCAAATATAGTGTATCAAACTATCAATTCAGGAGCAGCAAAACTGGAAAGCTCGTTAATATCAAAAAAAAAAAAAAAAAAAAAAAAAGGCAAAGTTACTGTACATGGACATATGTAATGGACTGGGCCAAAGTGCTGCAACCCACCACATTTAATATATATAGGCAAAATGTAATGGAGTGGGCTGCGAACTAAGGGAGTGAATACCATGAACCAATCAAATGCCACCGAACTACCGAAGTGACCGTATTTAGTATATACGAGTGGGTGCACCTGCGCGTTGCTGCGTGAATGTTATGTTTAATCTAAACTCGAAATAAAACGATCGTAAAAAGATAATTTTTTGTAATTAAGGACTAAATTTGCAAAAGAATGATAACGGGGGACTAACGATGCGATTTACAGCTAAACTTAGGGACCATTTTCGCATTTTTTAAACATGTTAGTACTGTTTAGTCAACTGTAGCATGAATATTGCTACAGGACTTGCTTCCCATCTTTAGTATATAAGGATAATAGTAATAGTAATCCTCATATTATTAGCTGAAAAAATGGTATGTCGCTCTTATGGACTTTTCATTGGTCTTTTAAGAATCGATTTTCGAGAGATAAAAATGAATTCAAATCCAAATGACTTGCTTGTTGTATAATCTTTCCTATATGGATATTTTTGTTGTTTTTAGTGCTCCGCCTTAGAGCATGCTCTTTTATGTTGTATTTTTTTTTTCTCATTGCTTGCCTTGCTATATTTACTTTTAAAGGAAAAAGGAAAAAAAAAAAAAAAAAAAAAAAAAAAAAAAAAAAGGCTAAAAAACTGGTATGCCCAGTGTCATTTTTTTTCATAAATTATTGACCGATACAAATTGTTGCTCGCTTGTCTTCTCTAATTTACCTTAGATATTCCTCGCAAACTGTATAACTGTAGTTACAGGCCAACCATATTAATGTTCTTAGTTCTTAAATCACAACCCAAAATGATAATTAAACTAAAACTTATCAACTACAAGTTAACGATAAACTTTCTGCGTGTACTGAACTGAAAACATGATATTTTAGGCCACATTTCCTCTAAACTTCAATTTATGATTTGAGAGTAAAATGAAGTTTTATTGTACGTGTTAGCTTATGTACCCAGCTTGTGAGCTAATATGAACTTAAAAGAGCTCACGGCTCACTTTTTGTAACTTCTCAGTTTATCCAGTTGAGTTGATAACATGTCTAATGCAATAAGCTCATAACCATGGCTCATCATCTTTTAAAATTTTAGCAAGTTAATACAAACACACAATGCTCTGTTATACGGGCTAAATAACGCCCTTTATTGAGAGCCCAACAATCTGACCCAAAAGCCGTTCCATATCAGAAACAAAAGGGGTCTTTTTAGCAGGTATATATAACATAGAACACAAAATCTAGCTGTACATGTATAAACAAAATGGGTTGAATGGGTCAAAACACGAATAAAAATTCCGAAAAAGTAAAACTAATAGCGAATATTAACTCTTCATTTACTGTTTCATCGTTGAACGCTTGAATGCTGACAATTCTATAAAATCTCAGCTCATGCAGTAGATAATGTAATCTTACCGAAAAATTCTTATGCACGTTTCGTGTACTTGACTCACATAGAAAAGGTCTCTTAAAGTGTTCTGTTCAAACTATTGATGTCCTCATTTCTTTGTTGTACCATGTTTCAAGGAAAACAACAATTTGTTTGTCGGGCGGTCCCAAGTTAAGGAGCTTTCAAAGTCGTTTTCGTAGGGAACACCTTGGGTGGTAGACCATTCAAAGTCCTTATCACACAAAACATCTTTGGGCCATCTTTAGATAATATGGAGATAAACAAATGCCATCTGGATTCTATGAGATCCTATTTGACATTAAGTGACCATTCTTTCGCTTTTTGTAGACAATTTCAAGTGATATGACTTCGGTTTTTTATTTTGTTCTCTTCATGTTTCAATACGTGTATGTGTTAACGTCACTCATTTCGTGTCTTCCAAGAAAGTACTCAAGAGTGAAGAGCACGTACATCGCTTCAAGTATATATATGTGATCCCACTTACGTTTTCATTCTCAATATCAAACTATCTCCTTCAAGATATATTAGATATCTTATACGGAGTACTTCCTCTTAAAGAAAACACACATGTCGAAAGTCTTGGGATCAAAGAAACCGTATGGAAGGCTTCCACCTAAACGTGGTCAAGTGAAATTACGCATACTGCATCTTGTTATTGAGATTGTTAAGGATATGGTGAATGGACAGCCTGAAGATAATAGACATCTGGTATTTAAGGAAATCCGACCGAAACAATATTCAATTTTGTCATAGAGGTGATACATTTTCTTGAAAATGTATCCATTTTTCTAAGATGTTAAGGTGACGCATGTTAGAATGTACCTTGTATTTTAAGTGGCCGTAGTCTGTAGATAATTCTTAACATTCTTAACTGAGTCTACTATCTCTGATTCATGAATGTGTTGCTGTTTTTTTGTTTGTTTCAGTAGTTGTATATTCAATGTTGTTTAAATTTTGCTTTAATGTTAAGCACTTAATCAATCTGAATGTAGAATGTGATATGATAGTAATCTTACGTTATAATTATTGCACAATATCTAGCTTTCACGTCGATGCATCAGGCCAAACTGCTTGCTAACCACATGGTTATGAGATCGACCCTGGTCTTGGACATTGATTGATGGGGTTTTGAATTTTGTACTGAATCAAATGACTTATCTTTTTATTTTATCATAAGTAGTTTTTGCACTAAAAACTACTTTTGGCTCAACTGAATCTCCTGGATCTGATTGGAAGGCATTCCTTACGCTCTATGTCAGTACTCCAGTACTGTTGGACAATGAACCCCGTAGGTGATACGTTTTATTGACACGATATATATATATATATAGAGGCAATACATAATGAAACCCTAATTGACTCAACCTCACATACCGGGCTTGGGCCTTATTTATCATCTAATACTCCCCCGCAGTTCGAGCGGCGAAGTCGCAAAAGCTCAAACTCGAGCAGTAAACTAAGAAAGCAAAATAAAGCAATAAACCAAAATAAAACGTATCACCTACGGGGTTCATTGTCCAACATGGTATCAGAGAAACATCCATAAAACCGCAAGCAGAAGAAACATGAGCGACTCTTGTCACATTGATATTGAACCCTAACTCGACCTTACTCTTCAAATCTTCATAAACGCATGTTGAATCAACTTTCCATACATCCTGAACCCCCGAACAACAAGAAGTAACAGGTTTAGCCATGCTTGAATCTTTTTTAAGATACGGTATGCAATCATTCCACTACTACAAAAACTGGTTTTACCCACGACAAAATCCGTGGGAAAATTAGTGTGAAACGGCCGTTATCCACAGATTTCACACGGATTCGTTCCGTGTGTAAAAACCCCGTGGGTAAATATTTTCCTACGAGAATTCCCACGGGCGTTGACTATTTTCCCACAAATATTACCGTGGGTAATCCGTGTGTTTAATTTCCTACAGATTTCTCACAAATTTCCCACGGTTTTTAATAGCCATTTTTCACACATATCTGTGGTTTTTTTTCCCACAGATTTTCAACGATTTTCACACTACAATTTTTCCCACAAATTTCTCACGAGATTTCCCACGGTTTCTAGTAGCCATTTTCCACACATATCCGTGGTTTTTTTCCCACAGATTTTCAACGATTTTCACACTACAATTTTTCCCACAAATTTCTCACGAAATTTCCCACGGTTTCTAGTAGCCATTTTCCACACATATCCGTGGTTTTTTTGCCACAGTTTTTCAACGATTTTCACACTACAATTTCTCGCACGAATTTCTCACGAAATTTCCCACGGTTTCTAGCAGTAAAATTTTATATAATGCTAGCAATTTTTTATATTTCGTATAATTATAAAATTGCAATCTAAAAATTAAATGCACCAATACAAACTATTAAAATGGGTTGATCCAATATCCAAATTATGATTTGTATAGAAGTCAAGAAGTCTTGATCCTGTATATTTCATTAAAACACAATTACTTACAAATACACTCAAACCCACTTGTCAACTCTATCTATTTCATACCGAGTGTAACAACAATTCTTTTATAAAATATTCAAGGTCCAAAAATAATCTATTTTGCGATCTTCATAAGAATCTTTGCTACTTGTCCAGACCTATTCCTGTTCAACAAAAATATAAAAGCAAATTAGTTGATACAACCAAAATTAAAAAGCCAACAAAACACTAACTTTAAAGCTAATTAGATCCATATATCTACACATTGAGTCCTTAGTTATTTCTCGGCCGTCTAATCCTATCGGCTGGGAAATTAATCCACAATCCATTCCCACTCCAACAATATCCTAATCTCGCCACAATGACACAACCAATAACCTATTTGCAACAACAACAAGTAACAACAACAACAATTAACAACAACAACAATTAACAGCAACAAATAACCAACAACAATTAACATCAACAACAACAACAAGTAACAACAACACTTTCCTAATCTCGCCACAATGACACAACCAATAACCTATTTGCAACAACAACAAGTAACAACAACAACAAGTAACAAGAACAACAATTAACAGCAACAAATAACCAACAACAACAACAATTAACAGCAACAAATAACCAACAATAACATTCGGCCGAGACCCAAGTGGGCTCGGCTCTCGTCTCCACGGCAGCCCGTAACCAAAACCTCCACAACAACAATGATAATCACTACTTCAATATCCAAAACCCAATTCAACTTAAATCTAGACTTATTCCTATCTATTCGGGCACAACTCTCGGCATCAAACCGAATCCAAAATCTCAAACCAACATAAAACAAGATTAACAACAATATAGCAAGAATACAGTGAGCTTTAGCTCACGGTGGTACCCAACTCGACACACACGAACACAACTCGATACCAAACTTGTTTTTAACCATTTTTACTTAACAAAACATTGAAAACTCGTTTAGTATTGACCCGAATATTCAAGATTAAAACTGAGTTGACTCGTATACGAGTCAACCCGCGCGTGTTAGTCACATTTTCCTACCTTTTCTCCGATCTATCAATTTGAGGATGATAGGAGTGGTGGTGGTGATGTTTTGACGGCGGTGAAGCAAACAAATGGTGGTGGAGGGCTTTTGGTGGCGCGTGTGAGGTAGCAGATGAAAGAGGAGGTGATGGTGGTTGTTTTGGTGGTGGAGGTGAGATGGTAGAAGCGGCGGTGTGGTGGTTTGGGGTGGTGACAGCCGGCGGCTGCAAGAGAGAACAAGAGAGGGTGTGATGTTTTATTTTTAGGTCTAAGGTGAAATGAAAGAGACAAAGGTGAAATAGGGTTTTTATTTGCAATATGAACCTTATGTGTAATTATTTTGGGAGGGTCAATGGCGCCGGTCAAAGTCACGAGGGACCTCGGTGTAATTTTTATAACTTTTCCCGAATACCCACGTCATGGCTCGTAATAATTATTAAACGTCACTAAAATATTTTATAAACCGTTTTTCATAAATTTAGACTATAAATACGTCTATTTAATAGATGTGACCGTTATTCGTTTATTTTTTGTTTTATTAGGATTTCTAGTGCCGACGTCGCGTAGTGCCTAATATAGTCATGAAATCAAACGTTCAATATATCACGATAATTCACATAATCAATCATCAATTCCCATAAATTCTGAAAACTATATCAAGAAAGTTAACGATTCATTTTAATTATAATGCGGCATTTTAAACCGGGTTCCCAAATTTACCAGTTGTCACTTATTTTCATCGTTTAAGAGTAGTTCTAACTTTTCAAGAGCAGTAGTAATCATCAACATGAGCAGCAGCAACAAGAATCCCAACAATCTTAAGAAGAAGTCTTTTAATCCCAACAAGGTCTGGAAAAAGTGGTTTTGCATAAATTGTTATGATTTTTTTTCAAAAAAAAAAAGTAATTGAGTGGCAATCGGCTTCGGGTTGTTAGTGGGTAATTTCCCACCACTTTCTCACATACTTCTAATAGAATACATCTATAGATACAATGAAGGTTATAAACAGAGATATGTAACATATATGTGTAGATATCCATACATATACAACGGTTTGTTACATAAAAAAAGTTATACTTCAACCTACACATACACATGTGATACTGACATAAATAGTTCCATTAATTGAAAAAGACATATAATATGAAACTACAAACATATATGAAGACATACTAAGTAATGTGGGAATGTGTAAGTAGACAAAACACAAAAACGGTATTTTCTGTGGGAAATCCGTGGGTATTTACACATGTATTTCCCACGGATTTATTAAATTGGTAGGTAATCTGTGGGAAAGTACACACATATTTCCCACGGACATAATCGTTTTCTTTTACTTTTTTTATATAGTTACACGTTCACCCATGTACAGATCGATATAGATAGATACAAAACATCTATAGATACAATGAAGGTCATAAACAAGCATACAGAACATATATGTGTAGATATGCACACACATATAATGGTTTGTTATACAAAAAGATTATTCCTACACCTACACATACACTTGTGATACTGATATAAATAGTTATATATATTAACAAATACATATAATACGAAACTACAAACACATATGAAGACATATTAAGTATGTGAGAATGTGTAAGTAGACAAAATATAACAACGATATTTTCTGTGGGAAATCTGTGGGTATTTACACACGTATTTCTCACGGATTTATTAAATTGGTGGGTAATCTGTGGGAAAGTACACACATATTTCCCACGGACATAATCGTTTTCTTTTACTTTTTTGATATAGTTACACGTTCACGCATATACACATCCATATACCTAGATAGAATACATCTATAGATACAATGAAGGTCATAAACAGAGATATGTAACATATATGTGTAGATATACTCACATATACAGCGGTTTGTTACATAAAAAAGGTTATACTTCAACCTACACATACACATGTGATACTGACATAAATAGTTCCATTAATTGAAAAAGACATATAATATGAAACTACAAACACATATGAAGACATACTAAGTAATGTGGGAATGTGTAAGTAGACAAAACACAAAAATGATAATTTCTGTGGGAAATCCGTGGGTATTTACACACGTATTTCCCACATATTTATTAAATTGGTAGGTAATCTGTGTGAAAGTACACACATATTTCCCACGGACATAATCGTTTTCTTTTACTTTTTTGATATAGTTACACATTCACGCATATACATGTTGATATAGATAGATACAAAACATATATAGATACAATGAAGGTAATAAACAAGCATACGGAACATATACGTGTAGATATGCACACACATATAATGGTTTGTTATAAAAAAAGATTATTCATAAACCTAAACATACACTTGTGGTACTGACATAAATAGTTATATTAGTTAACAAATACATATAATATGAAACTACAAACACATATGAAGACATATTAAGTAATGTGAGAATGTGTAAGTAGACAAAATATAAAAACGATATTTTCTGTGAGAAATCTGTGGGTATTTACACACATATTTCCCACAGATTTATTAAATTGGTAGTAATCTGTGGGAAAGTACACACATATTTCCCACGGACATAATCGTTTTCTTTTACTTTTTTGATATAGTTACACGTTCACCCATATACAGATCGATATAGATAGATACAAAACATCTATAGATACAATGAAGGTCATAAAGAAGCATACGAAACATATATGTGTAGATATGCACACACATATAATGGTTTGTTATACAAAAAGATTATTCCTAAACCTACATATACACTTGTGATACTGACATAAATAGTTATATTAATTAACAAATACGTATAATATGAAACTACAAACACATATGAAGACATATTAGGTAATGTGAGAATGTGTAAGCAGACAAAATATAAAAACGGTATTTTCTGTGAGAAATCTGTGGTATTTACACACGTATTTCCCACGGATTTATTAAATTGGTGGGTAATCTGTGGGAAAGTACACACATATTTTCCACGAACATAATCGTTTTCTTTTACTTTTTTGATATAGTTACACGTTCACGCATATACACATCCATATACCTAGATAGAATACATCTATAGATACAATGAAGGTCATAAATAGAGATATGTAACACATATGTTTAGATATCCACACATATACAGTGGTTTGTTACATAAAAAAGTTATACTTGAACTTACACATACACATGTGATACTGACATAAATAGTTTCATTAATTTAAAAAGACATATAATATGAAACTACAAACACATATGAAGACATATTAAGTAATGTGAGAATGTGTAAGCAGACAAAATATAAAAACGATATTTTCTGTGGGAAATCTGTGGGTATTTACACACGTATTTCCCACAAATTTATTAAATTGGTAGGTAATCTGTGGGAAAGTACACACATATTTCTCACAAACATAATCGTTTTCTTTTACTTTTTTGATATAGTTACACATTCACGCATATACATGTCGATATAGATAGATACAAAACATATATAGATACAATGAAGGTCATAAACAAGCATACGGAACATATACGAGTAGATATGCACACACATATAATGGTTTGTTATACAAAAAGATTATTCTTAAACCTAAACATACACTTGTGATACTAACATAAATAGTTATATTACTTAACAAATACATATAAT
This sequence comes from Artemisia argyi, assembly GCA_030686995.1. NCBI lineage: Eukaryota > Viridiplantae > Streptophyta > Magnoliopsida > Asterales > Asteraceae > Artemisia > Artemisia argyi. The sequence goes on from CM060685.1 coordinate 52,384,320, forward strand.
ATGAAACTACAAACACATATGAAGACATATTAAGTAATGTGAGAATGTGTAAGTAGACAAAATCTAAAAATGATATTTTTTGTGGGTATTTACACACGTATTTCTCACGGATTTATTAAATTTGTAGGTAATCTGTGGGAAAGTACACACATATTTCCCACAGACCGGTTAAATAGTTATTTTATAAAAAAAGACCGTGTGAAATCCGTGAGTAATGGAACTAAAATTTGCCACATACTTTTGGCCGTGGCTAATAAGTGAGAAATGTGCCACAAGTTTCCCACGGACGTCTAATAAACACAAATAGTGTGAAAATGGTCGCAAATCTGTGGGAAATTTGCGACGGATTTCACACAAAAACTTAGTCAACAATTTAGTGTGTAAAGAGTGGGAAATCCGTGGGGAATTTACGACAAATTTCCCACCGAAATTTGGTCAACAATTTGGTGTGTAATTTGTCGGTATCCCGTGTGAAATTTCACACAGTTTCGTTTCTGTGGGAAAATTTTCATGGGAAAAACCAGTTTTTGTAGTAGTGTTCATCTCGAACTTTAAACTATCACATGATGGTGGTTTTTGTGGTGCCGAAGCTTTGGATGGCGGATGTGGCCGGCTTGCGTTGGCACTCGAGAACAAAGAAACCAAAGTAAGTGCAAAAAGAATGCACAAGGTTTTATTGATACGATATATATAGAGACAATAAATAATAAAACCCTAATGGACCCAACCCCACATACCGGGCTTGGGCCTTATTTATCATCTAATAAATACTACTAATGTCATAAAAACCCTATGAAGCAGACATATTATTGATTTAAATAACATATAATACATATTTAAAAGTTAATTAGATTATGATAAGTCTTGAGTACACACTTAGAAAAGTAGTCCCACTTTAGATGAAACAAGCACATATATGCATGATTGCACAAAAAAAAGTTAATGTCACATTGATGTTATGTGAGGATGCCCTCATGCACAATGATTTGCACTTGTTAAGAAAAAAGTTAATGTCACATTCATGTTATGTCACGTTTCCTAAAGATATAAATCAGACCAGAACAAGGCCTGTCAAACCTCTCGACATGTAAGAAAAAATATGTAAACTTCTCAAGTGAAGGCAACTTGTTTGACTTTTTTATACTATATATTAACTGGATTCAGTAACTCACTGTGCGTGTTTGCTCAAAAAAAAGTAACTCACTGCAGAATTCCAATTCTACAAGTTATTGGTTTTGTCAATAATGTAGTATCAGATTTTTAGTAGTAAAGTCTTCTTGTACATTGAATTTGCACTCGACTCCTGTACAAAATGTTTTGAAGTTTTCTTCATTGCGTATGTACCTACTATTCTTCCGCAAAAATTGCAATTTTGTTTTGTCGGGCGGTCCCAAGTAGAAAAGTTGCAAAGTAATTATTCTGCAAAGGAACATTTTGGGTGGTAGACCTTTATAAGTCCCTTTTAAAGGGAACATCTTGGATTATTTCTAACTTTTCTTTTGAACCATTCGGATTTGAGACTGCCATATAGATGATATGAGGTACTATTTTTATGACATATATGTGACTATTCTACAATCCTTTTTGCAACTAGACAATTTCATGTGACTTGACTTCGGTTTTGTTTGTTCTGTTCGTGTGACAATTATCATGTACGTCTGGTTAGATAAATAGACATTGCTATCACTTCATTATGTGTCCTACAATTCGTGTCTTCCAAGAAAGTACACAAGATCTTGGGGCTTTCTGTATGTATATGATCGTGCTTTCGACATATGAAAGTTTATTTTTTCGATCCAAGATTAAAACCTTTTTACATGTTTTGGAAAAAAGCATGACGACTGGCCGGCTTGGGTTTGAAGAAAACGGATGGATACACGGTGTCTGGTCAAACTACGTATATTTCATCTTATTATCGAGATGGTTAAAGAAAGATTGATCGGTCCGCACGTAGATAATAGGAGTGTACGTGATATATTCACCTGAAACAAATTTGTTCTAAAAAGTATACATTTTATTCAAAACGCATACAATTTTTCTAGATTATAAACTCCTGACCATCTGAACGTGGTTTTTAATTAATAAATGTAATGCTAGGAAGGAGATCGACGAAGGTACTTTAAAAGAAGCGTTGCATAACATTATCATGTCATGGAATCTACTCGTTCAAACACATGAGTGTACTATTTATTTTAGTAGTTACGTTGTTTGACATATCAGTATATCACATATGGTTAGTTAGTATGTTGCTGTCCTAAGACTGGTTGCGAGTCTTGCAGCCTAGTTTGGATCTTGGGTGGTTTTACGCTTATGTATAATAGTATCATTGCCGGGTTACCTTTTGCTATTTTGATTAGTGATTACTGATGAACCTATTTTTGAACCTAGATCGAAGACTAGCTAGAGCTTCGTTCTTGATCATTCACAAGGGTAATACTTGTACAAAAGGCTCGTAATATCTGTTCGATAAATGCGAGTATACAAAAATTAGAAACATATGCTATTAATTGTACAATTTCAATTCAAAGACACGCATTGATATGAGTTTATATATTGGTTAATATTATTAATAATGTGGTTGAACAGGTAAAACGTAAAACACAAAATCTAGTTGTGCATTATGCATGTATAAACAAAATGGCTCATCAAATGGGTTGAATGGGTAAAAAACTAATAAAAAATCGCTTAAAAATTGGCTCATTAAGGATGTGTTTCTCACAAAAGGTTATGAAAACTTCTATATGGGTCAAGCTAATCGAAATGAGCTTTTAAATATATGTAGAACTTATGATTAGTTAAATTACTTAAAACCATTCAAAATAATATAGATGAACATACTAAAGTTTGACATACATGTGACTTTAATTTGATATCTTTTCATTTCATTTTACAATAGAAAACTCTAGCTCCAACTAATACACAAACACATTTTTAAAAGTAAAAACTCTAGCTTTCAACTTTAAATATAAGCTATAGCTACAACTTCAGCTCAAATAATTACGTTAAACACACCCAAAATAATACTTAATGTGAATATTCGCTCTTCATTTACTATTTCATTGTTGAATACTTGAATAGCTGAATGTTGATTGCTATAAAATCTTAGTTCAATTCATGCATTAAATAATGTAATCTTGTGGATAATTTCTAATGCACTTTTCGTGTACTTGACTCATATAGAAAACTAGCTTCATGGTTTGTTCCGATGAACTAGCTAGCTTTATAAGCTTATTTGTTGAAATATATCATGCAAAAAATAGTGAAATTAAAAGGAAAAAAAATGCACAAAGTGTTGATTGTTTGCATGAAATAACTACAATTTGCTTCCTCTTATATATAATTAATTGGTTGTCTTAATATTAATAAAAATCTAAAAAACACAATGAATTTGTGTGTTTTGTTCTTTGAGAAAAAAATACATTATATAATAGAAAATATGATAACCTTACTGATACGACCTGTTAAGGTTGTATCGATAGTAGCACCCCTTCAAGCGTGATGCGAGCTCCTAAGAAGAGAGAACGAAGTCCAGAGATATTTTAATTGACAAATGCTTAATGATTATATTCATAATAACGCGGTATAAATACTCATTAAAGATAACTCCTAACTCGAATAGATAACTCATATCACAATGACACTTTCCTTGATAATGACTCACATGACACAATCATAAGATGACTCAAATACGACTAAACAAAAGATAGTTATCCAAAGGCTCGTAACATTCTCCACTCCTTCAGAAATCACCTTGTCCTCAAGGTGTAGCTGCAAAAATCATGATTCCAGGATCCCATATTCTTTAAATAAACATGGACTCTTCTTTAAACCACCAACTAATAGTTATGATATGAGACACAAAGGATTATTTCCAAAGCTGTCTATAACAAGATAATAAATAAACTTGTGCTTTGTAGCCTTCTCTTTTGCATGCCCTTCTTCAAACTTTTCTGTTGTGTCATTGGTATTTTCATGAACATCATCCACTGTTTTTATTTGTTTATCCCCCACTAACTTCTCGTGTGCGGCTTCATTCATAGGATCGGCATTGTCATCCTTGTCATCCTTGATGTTGCTGCTACTTGCTTTGAGACCGGAAGAAGACGACCGCTCCTCCTCAAAACGTGCTTCCATTAAGCGAGCTAATGAAAAAGCTTCGTCTAAAGTTGTGGGGTTTGACCTTAAGAGTGTACATTGTATAGCCGGTTTAAGTCCAGAGATATACATCAATTTAAGTAATTTTTCAGAGATCCCCGTTACTCGATTTATAAGTATCAAACTCACTATGATATTCTGCCACCGTACCCATTTGCAAAAGCTTAGATAGTGCGTCCCGATCACTGTTGTTCGATGCCAGGAACAGTAACTCGAAGAACAGATTTTTTTAATGAACTGTAACTCGTGAATAGTGAATATGAACAATTTTTTTGGGGAACCTTAATTTGGTAGCCCTCTCAATGACGACTCTCAGTGAAAGCAACAATTGATAAGACCCGTTAAGGTTGTATCGATAGTAGCACCCCTTCAAGCGTGATGCGAGCTCCTAAGAAGAGAGAACGAAGTCCAAAGATATTTTAATTGACAAATGCTTAATGATTCTATTTATAATGACGCGGTATAAATACACATTAAAAATAACTCCTAACTCAAATAGATAACTCATATCACAATGACACTTTCCTAAATAATGACTCACATGACACAATTATAAGATGACTCAAATACAACTAAATAAAAGATAGTTATCCAAAGGCTCGTAACACTTACACATTACATAGAAGTACAAATCGTCTATAAACAATTTGTTCCTCTACAATTTGCTTCCTCTTATATATAATTGGTTGTCTTAATATTAATAAAAATCGAAAAAACACAACGAATTTGTGTGTTTTGTTCTATGAGAAAAAATACGTTATATAATAGAAAATATGATAACCTTACACATTACATAGATGTACAAATAATCTATAAACAACCTGCTATAGACCAACAGTTGCATTAAAATTATGACAAATCAAATGCTTATAAATTACAAATGAAATTCGTATCATTCAAATAAAGAAACAATAAAAAAAAAAATATAAAATTATATGGCTTCTTGATGAAAAAAGGGTTTGGTACTTAGGTTTTTTAATTTGAGCAAATAACGTGTTCAAAGAATATGTTTAATTATTATTTAATTTGATACCGTAATTAACAAATTAATTTGATGGTTTTTTTGATAAATTTTTAAAGAAACTATTTAACTAAAATTTCAGATGAGTCCCTTCTATATTGGTTAGACTACAAATTAAATGTTGAATATTTAAAAATCATATTAGTGTTACTATTTGACAAAATATTAACACAATGTTAATGTTCTAAATATTTGAATTTATATTCACACTAATCGTGGCGACAACACGAACACAGTAAATATAATTTTGCATGTAAAAAATACATATTACCAAGTGTTTAGCACATGTTATTGTAGAAATAGGATGATTTTTAAAAAATAATTATTAACACTTAAATAACGCAAAAGTTTATGCAAATTATATGAGCTATTTTATGATATCATCTTTTTCCTAATAAAACAAAACCCCTAGTGGGGAGTTTTCTATTTCAAAACAATCAAATCATTCTTAATTAAGTAATAATTGAATTAGTTGAGTTGTTTTTAATTAGATGAAAAAAATGCAAAAAGATAAATCTTTCTTAATTTAGTCAAAATCTAAAAAAATCGTATTTAGATTCACAAGAAGAAAAAAAGTTAGAAATACATATGGGCTTCCTTGCTATTTTCTCATAATTAAAGATCAAATTGTAAAAAATCTCTAAAAGGGCTGATCTTTTCTTCAAACACTCATTAACCACATACAAAAAAAAGCCCTGCAACGCAAAAACACCCATCACAACAATCGATAGAAAAAACAATCGGTAAGATTTTGGATTTTGTTAATTCCTTCTATTACTGCCTTAAAACCTCCTAATTCATTCAACACATGTTTGTTACATAATTATTTTTATTGCGCAAGGGAGGGAATTGGAAGCACGGTTGGAAAACCATTGCATTACAAGTGCGTTGAATACTTGAATTTCATCGGATTCTTAAAGGCTTCATGGCTCAAGTATGTTTATTATCTATCCAATGTCGGTTAATTGATTAATTATGCCCTTATGAACTATAGGTTAACAATTTTTAATAGATATAAATTATGCCCTTATGACACTATGTTACATTGTTTTTAGTCTTTTGGTCTCTCATTGTAAACATGAAACTTTATGATGCTACGTGTAGATTAGATATATATTGGAATGGTCATCTGGTATAGACAATAATCATGCTGATAAAACTTCTATGGATGCCAATTATCATCTTTGTTGAAGGTTATTTGTCTCTTGCAAAACTAGCTTCCAAATTTTGTTTTTGTTTTATCATGGATCTTGACTTGATAAGTATCATTCCTAACATATAACAGCGAATTCTTTGTCAATACTGATATGTGCTTGACAAGTTTAATTAAAGTGTTGATAGCTAGAGAGTTTAACCATGTAGACCTATAAATTACACAAATAATAATGTTTCTATGAGCCAAAACAAATAATGTTTGTTGATATAAATAATGCCTAAAAACATTATTAACATATATCGATATCTCTATGTTTTGATAATCACAAAACGTAAACTCATTGAACTACAAATTATGACGTAAACAAGTATTTAGTCGTAAATATTTACTTTAGCATCCATATCACTTAAGGTATGAGTAAACAAAGTGTCTAATGCATTCTATGATCAAAGGAATTTTTATTTTTACAAACCTTACATTTTATTAAAGTAGGACAAACATTTTTAAACTTATACAAAACAATTTTGTATTTATAAGAAATGTTTTATTCAAAATAAATAGTTTGAATTTAAATTTCAACCAAAAAAACGGCTACATTCTTCAGGAAAAACCTCCCCCACAAAAAGACAAAAAATCTGAAGAATTTTTTTTTATTAGGCGGCCCCCTTAATTATACTAGGCGGTCCCCTTAATTATTAAGGGGACCGGCACCCAATTAAGGGGACCGGCCACGCTCCCAAACAGTATTTTTCCCCTTATAAATACTGGTTCATTCCACAGATTTTTCTCACCCTTTTGCACCCCAAAACTTTCTGTTCTAGATCTCATTTCTATTCTCTAAAATTCTTTGATCATGCATACATAAATCTTTGTTTCAAAGTGATCCAAACCTCTACCTTTCAAGTGCAAGAGAAGAATACTTCAATCCTTCAAGAGAAGAAGTATTACAACATGTTGTGACCTCCACATCCAAGTTGTTAGAGCATCATCCATTATATCTATTTCTTTGTGTAACTAGTTGTGAATATTTGATAGAAGATAGATTAGCAAGGTGTGTAGATAGAGTGAGTGTGTAGTAGATAGTTGTGAAGTAGAGAAGTTGGGAAGTAGATAGTTGTGAAGAAGATTGTTGTGAAGTAGACAGTTGTGAAGATAGATAGGTGTGAAGAAGTAGTGTTGTGATTAAGTAGTGACTAGGTGTGAAGAAGTAGTGTTGTGATTAAGTAGTGACTAGGTGTGAAGAAGTTGTGTAGAAGGTGTGAATAAGTTGTGGTGTGTAAGGTTTTCTCCGCCATAAGGGAGCTTGTTGACATAGTGAAGAAAACTCTCGAGTAGGTGACTCGAGGAGTGGAGTAGGGCAAGGAAGGTGTCCTTGTAGCCGAACCACTATAAATCCTTTGTCTCGCGGTTAGATCTTTCCATATCTTACTTATTGATGGATCTAAACACCTTGAACTTGTGTTAGATTGATACTTTGAGTTATATCACTAAGTATGCGGAATCTACTTAGTAACACTTAGAAGTTTGATTGTGAGTAAGACAGTTGTATATGAATAAGAACAATGTATGTAAACAAACTATTAGCTCCAATATTATTAATGATAATAATACGAGTGATCTTGATATCACTAGGGTTACACCTTGAAGCTCTAGAAACGTATATCAAACCTTTAACCTAGGATCTCCTTTTATAGCACAAGGAGTCCTCTTCTACAAGATAAGTATAATGCTAATAGAATAAGATATACACAAGATCTATTCTATATTTATCTAAACACGTTTCCTAACAGTTATCTAATAAGCAGTGGTAATATATGTCCTTGCAGTGGTAATGAGTTTCCACTGCAAGTACAATCTTCTGCAGTTGTAACATCTTCACTTAGCCGTGGTAACTGTTAGTATAATTCCCAACAATCCTCCCCTAACTTATGATTAATACATAAATCAATAAGTTTCTTCAAGTATTCAGTAAACATGAGGATATAGGAATTCTTCCAAACACTTATCTTCTTCTTCTTAACTCTTTATCAACTCTCACACTTTGATCATAAATCCTTTGTAGCAAATCATCTATGACTTCAGTTCTTTCCCAACACCTAAGCTTAACTGTTCTCATCACATCCAATACTCCAGCTCTCAATGGATATTCTTTCTCAGCCAGCATAAAGACATCAACTCCATCTTGAGTAGAAACATGATGCACAGAACTTGAATCATAGAATTTCCACAAGGTTCTTTGATCATGAGCTTCAAATCTCCAATATCTATCACTTGGGTCAGGTTCATATAATCTTCTGAAGTAAACCCATAACTCCTTAGCCTTGACATCAACAAGTTCATCATTTTTAAACTGATCTTGAACAATCCTCCACAAAGTATCCAAGTCTTCTCTATCACAAGATCTAACAATATCTTCAAAATCTCTGCACATGCTTGTGACACTTCCAGTTCTGATGATCTTCCAAGCTACACCAAAACTATCAGAAAAGATTTCCCAACCAATAACTGGATATTTTGCTTGTAGAGGTTCAATATTAAGTACATCAGTCTCTATGAACAACATGTTTGTAACTTGCTCTTCTGTCAACTTGCTAGGACCCTCTTCTGCTTGAGATGATTCTTGAGTCTTCAACTTCTTTGCATCTTTTGATCCAAGACTCACTCTAGACCTTTTTGTCTTCATAACTATAGGTTCTTGATCCATTGGAATGAATTTACTATCTTGTCTTTTGATTATGTAGTAAATACCTTCAATTTGATCATGTGACATTCCTTTGAATTGACCCATCTTCATATTACCAACATGGCAACAAAAAGTCTTCATCTCAGCAATGATCTGTGCCTTTGTAAGCTTTCTTGGCTTCTTTTGACCTTTTCTAGCATCCCCAATGATTTCATCAAGAGCCTGCTGATTCTTCATTAGAATAAAATCTTTAAGTTGAGCAGACTTTTGATCTTCATTCAAGGTTGTATTTGCAATAAGTTCAATGGCCTTCTTTCTGATTATTTGATCATTGTTAATCAAATAGTCAATCTCTTCTTCTGTAGGCACATAAGTGAATAATGAAGGTTTCTCATGTATGACAGTTGGTGAGACACTTGAAATTGGTTCGGCCATAACAGCTTCAAGTTTATCCAACCTCTTTGCTTCCATAAAATTAGCAACTTCATCTTTCTCTAGCTTTCTTTTTCTTTCAATCTCTGATGCTTGCTGTTGCTCTGCCAATCTTGCATCAAAATTAATTTGAGCTTGTTCTTTCTTAGAAATCTTTCTTGTAAGCTCTTGTTCTGAACCAGTCATAATAGCTTTTCCTTTGACTGATCTTATTCTGACAGCTTCTTCCTTTGCAGTAGTAATTTCTTGAGTAGCAGTGGGAACTTTTTCACTTGCAATGGTAATTGGTTGATCAGTGGGAACTTGTTCAGCTTCAGTGGAAATTGGTTGAGCAGTTCCAACTAAATCATCAAAATTAAAACCAGCATCAGCATCCATATCTTCAAAATCCAATTTCCTCCCCTCAGACTCAGCTACATCATCTTTTGCTTGAGCATTATCAGAATCAGTGAGCTCAGCAAATTCTTTTTCAAAAATTTTACTCCTCCCCTTAAGCTCTGCATCTGTTTTCCCCCCTGTTTGGAAGAATCTCCCAAAACTTTAGTTGAACTTGCAGAAAACTCATCCTGAGGTGAAGATGATGAAGATAACACAACTTTAGCATATCTTTTCTTCTTGAGATTCTCAACTTCATTCTGCAATCTTTGAATCTCATCCTTTAATTGATTCAGCTCTGTGGCATGTTGTTCTTTGGTCTGTGCCAGATCTCTCTCCAGAGCTTGAACCTGCTTGACTAACTTGTTACAAATTTCCATCAATTCAGGTAGTTGCACACTGCCTTCATCACTTCCAACTGTGTAACCTGTTGGGAGAGGTGAATCATGAGGCATTGATTCAGGCTCTTCCCTAGTTAGACTAGGATGAAGCCTTGAACCACCACTGCTTGTTCCTAAACCAAAGGGTTCAGCAACATGCAATGTTGAGATGAGAGAAGTTGGTTGTTTAGACCTTCTCTCATAAGTGTGAGTTACAGCAGGGGTATGTTGAATTGGTGGAACAACAATATTGGGTGTGTGATGGGATACAACTGGGATGGTTGCATCTTCACCCTGTACTTGAGCAATGTTAGCAAGCATTTGAGGTAAAAGTGGATGAACCTCCCCATTCCAAAGATCTGAAGCCTTACACATGTTTTGAAAAACTTTTTGCTTAAGAGTGGAAGGTTCATAAATTCTATTGTGAGGGTGCAGTTCAAACTCATTTAACACTGCTTGCACAAACCTTGGATACATCAAAAATTTATATTGACTCTTTACATTGCCTTTCATATTATTGAAAATAAACTTTGAAAAATTGAAAGTCCTATCTGTTGCCAAACAAACCAAAGGATAAGCCATGGTTGATGCAAATTGTTCATAAGAAGTTTTCTTAGGACTTAGGCAATGTAAAAGAGTGTGAATTAAAAATCTCCAATGGGGACAAAAACATCATTTTCTAAAAGTAACTTTTTGTTCAGCTGTATCATACCCCATTAAAGCAATATTAGTGAAAATTTCTGAATTAGGTAATGTGATGATACCATTGAGATCATCCAATTGGAGAATTCTCCTCAAGGATGACTCAGTAACATCAATAGTTACCCCATCAACTGTAGCTCTTAGAGCATCCACAGATTCTTGTGTGTCTCCCTGTTCAAGAGTTATGGACTCCACAGTGTTCCAGAACTGTTTGATATGAGAGACATAGATTGTGGGATTAATAGTTAAGGCATACCTTATATGAGTTGTGTTTAGAAAATCCACAATCTGATGAAAAACAGGGCCACTCTTCTCGTTTGACTTTTGTAAGTAGGCCACTTGGTTGTGCTCCTCGACAAATTTTAGAATCGCCATGATATTTGTGAAAAAGAGAATAAAAGTGTTAGGAATCAAGATAAAAAGCAAGCCGTATGATGATCAATTTATACTAATAGGGTTTGAGGAGGTTGCGCAATGTGAATTATCTTTAGAAAGAATTATCTTTGGAAGAAGAATAATTTATAATAAGTAAGTAAATAATTCACAAAAGATTTTACCCTATTAATAAGGAAAGACGGTTATTTTTACAACGGCTAGTAAAAAATGGATTACTGACACAACAGTTGTAACGGCTAGTTCATCAGTGGAAAAATTACTCTTGCAGTGGTAACTAATGAACTAGCAGTGGTAAAAATTTCACAACATATCAAAGAGCAGTGGTAAATAAAACATTAAAATTTGCTGCTCTTATCATAGTTTTTAGCAAACTATCAGCTATCAACGGATTTGATATGTCTTTACCATGAGCCGTTTGCTATGGACTAGCCAACTCTTGATCACTTGGATGTATGGTGAGTTGATAACCTAGTTTTTGGTAAACTATCAACCATAAACGGATTTGATAAGTCTTTACCAGTAGCCGTTTGCTCTGGACTAGTTGATTCTTATGTGGATTAGACATGATGAATCAATAACCATTTGTTGTGTGTCTATGATACATACCTTATTACTCCAATGACTCCAATAATATGGGTTGTATGCTGCAAACCAAAGTAACTTTCAACTTAACCCATAATTATTAACCCAAAGTAACTTTTTAACCAAGTTACTATTCACAAAAATATCTTCCAAAAGTCAACCCGATAATAACCAAATTTACTCCTCCAACCTACCAAAACAGGTAAGAGTAAATATTCTTCATTAATTATAATTCGACCTTGACTTTGCTTATAAAAGGGGGCTCAAAACTTTTATCTCTCATCAACAAACAACTTCAACAACACAAACCCTTAATCAACATAATGAGCTGGTTTCCAATAGTCTACATATCTTCTGATGATTCATCTGATGAGGAAATCAGCTATTGTTCAAACTCAGAGGATCTTTCAACAGGATGGAGTGATTACTTCCCACCAAGTGCAACCACTTCCACAGCCTCCAACAAGCCAACCAAAAAGACTGAAGCTTCTCCTGTTCCATCTTTGGAGTTCTATTCTAGTTCTTCCTCTGATGATGATAATGATCCAACCTTTGATCTTTCCAAAGAGCTTCCAAAGGCCCTCACCACAGCATTGAAGACTGCCATAAGCAACATGAAGTGGCCTGCTGTTGAGAGGCCTACCCAAGCACCAAGGCCTCCCAAGCAAGTTCTGGGACTTGCTTGTCCAAGGAAACAACTCTCTTTTGTTGACAAGAGAAAGAAAGCTTCCAAAGGCAAGCATGACTATGAAGGAAAAGGAAAGAAACCTATGGAGTAGGTGTTAGGTTGTAGGTTCATGTCTTGTGTGATGGTTTTCTGTTTTGGTGACAATGTTTTCTTGATGGTTGTAATGTACTCTTCTTATGATCAATAAAAGTACTTCTTTCTTCTTGCTTTTAGCACCAAACTTTCCACTGTTGTATGTTAATTTCCACTGTGCTCTTGATAACTCTGCATACAAATTAGTAGAAAACCATACATACAATACAAACAATATTAGTACCTAAAAACTATCCTGCAACACTGAAAAGTATTAGACATCAAAGATTTATGGATTTAGCATTCCAATACCTGTTACCAAGTATTGAAACCTACCCACATCAAGCCCTTTTGTTAATAAATCAGCATAATTGTCATCAGTATGAATTTTGACAACATTAATAAGCTTTTTCTCAAAACAATCTCTAATGAAGTGATGTCTAATTTCAATATGTTTAGTTTTAGTGTGTTGCACAGGATTTTTAATAATGCATATGGTACTACTATTGTCTATATAGATAATGGTGTTCATGAAATTGTACCCATAATCCAATAATTGATTCTGAAGCCAAAGGATCTGAGCACAACAACTAGCAGCTGCAACATATTCTGCTTCAGTGGTTGAAGTAGCAACCATAGTTTGCTTCTTGCACTGCCATGACACCAATCTACATCCAAGAAATTGACATCCTCCAGTAGTTGATCTTCTATCCAAACTTGCACCAGCATAGTCACTATCTGAGTATGTGATCAATTCCATTGGAGAGTCTCTTGGATACCATAATCCTAGATTAGGATAAGTCTTCAAGTACCTAAAAATCTTTTCCACTGCTGTCATATGTGATGTCTTTGGAGTCACTTGAAATCTTGCACAGGCACATACATCAAACATAATGTCTGGCCTTGATGAAGTAAGATACATCAAAGAACCAATCATAGATCTGTAAGTGTGAACATCAACATTAGCACCACTAGCATTTTTCAACAATAGGTGAGTGGTCTTATCAGCAGGGGTATTTGAAGATTTTGCATCAGTAAACTTGAACTTCTTGATAATCTCAGCCACATATTTGTCTTGACTGATAAATATGCCTTCCTTACTCTGTTGTACTTGCAGCCCCAAAAAGAATGTAAGTTCTCCCATAGAACTCATTTGAAATTTATCTTTCATCAGCTTCTCAAATTCTTTGCACATCTCTTGTTTAGTAGACCCAAAGATAATATCATCAACATATACTTGAACAAGTAGAATATCACCTTTGTCTTTCTTGATGAACAAAGTTTGATCAATCTTGCCTCTATGAAACCCATTATTCAATAAATAAGTAGCTAAGGTTTCATACCACTTCCTTGGAGCCTGATGTAAGCCATAAAGAGCCTTAACCACTTTATATACTTTATTTGGGTGTTGAGGATCTTCAAAGCCTGGAGGTTGAGAGACATATACCTCCTCATCAATAGTACCATACAGAAAGGCACTCTTAACATCCATTTGATAGACTGTAAAGCCCATAAATGATGCATAGGCTAAAAACAATCTAATAGCCTCAATCCTTGCAACAGGAGCAAACACTTCTTCATAATCAATATCCTCCTCTTGAGTGTATCCTTGAGCAACCAATCTAGCTTTGTTCCTGATTACAATACCTCTTTCATCTTTCTTGTTTCTGAAAACCCATTTAGTACCAATGACCTTCATACCATCAGGCAAGTCACAAAGAACCCAAACCTTTTGAAGTTTAAACTCCAGCAACTCTTCTTGCATAGCTTCAACCCAGCTAGATTCTCCTAGAGCCATATACACATTCTTAGGCTCCACCTGTGAGAGAAAACAGAAAAATAAACACTCATTCTTCTTACTATGTTTCTTGGACTCATACACTTCACTTATGAACCCATGAATATCATTTTTCTTTGTCTGTCTTCTAGTCTTCACACCTGATTGAAGTTCACCAATAACATTATCAAGTGGATGCACTTTGTGAATTGAAGACTGTGATGTGTTAGGAATATCATATGTTGTAGGCATGTTTGAGATCTCTACATCATCACTTGGTGATTCCTGAGAAGTATGTTCCACATTTGGGCTGACAGTGGAAACTTCTGGTGTAGCAGTGGGAATGGAGTTACCACTGCTAGTAGGAATATCTTTATTAACATCAAAATTCACACCATCTGCATCATTTGTCTTTTCAGAATTATCAACAAAGTCCCAAAGTGGCATAACAATTTGATCTTCATCATCTTTACAGGCTTCATCTTCTTCAATGAATTCTTCTGAATCTTCAAGATCTTTGTCTCCAGTGCTTGAAGTGAGAGGAACATAATTCATTGTCTTTGATAATGTTTCAAGATCAAATAGCCAATCTGGTCCTGAACCTGCCATGTTTGCTTTATTTTCAAGAAACTGAACATGCAAGTTCTCTTCAATCTTCTTTGTTCTTAAGTTATATACTCTAAAAGCCTTGCTAACCATAGAGTATCCAACAAAGAAGCCTTCATCAGACTTTTCTTCAAATTTACCCAGATAATCAATGGTATTGAGAATAGTAACATGACACCCAAATGGCCTCATAAACTCCAAAGTAGGAGGCCTTCCTCTGAACAACTCATAAGGTGTCTTGTTCTTTGTTTTGACCACTAAAACTCTGTTTTGAATGTAACAAGCAGTGTTAACTGCTTCAGCCCAAAAAGTCACTAGAAGCTTTGAATCAGCTAACATGGTTCTAGCAGCCTCAATTAGTGTTCTGTTTCTTCTTTCTGCAACTCCATTTTGTTGAGGAGTTCTTGCAACACTAAATTCTCTTTTAATACCTTTGTATCTGCAAAAATCATCCATAACTTTATTCTTGAACTCTGTCCCATTGTCACACCTGATGATCTTGATTTTCTTTTCATATTGATTTTCAACTTCAGTGATGAATGTCTTAAGGATGCCAGTGGTTTCATCCTTGGTTCTTAAAAAGAAAACCCATGTGAATCTACTAAAATCATCAGTCACAACAAGACAATACTTCTTCAGATTTATGCTGCTCACAGAAGTGGGACCAAACAAGTCCATATGCAGCATAAAGAGTGGATGATCAATAGAATTGAATGCTTTGGTCTTGCATGAAGCTTTGTGTTGTTTTCCTTTGAGGTAGGCAACACAAGTTTGGTCATTTTCAAATCTTTTCTCTGGTAGACCTCTGACAAGTCCATCTTTGACAATCTCGTTGATGGTCTTGAAGTTGACATGACCAAGTCTTCTATGCCAAAGCATTGATTCATCCAAAGTGGCTTTAGCAAGCAAGCAAGTAACATCATTATTAGCCACTATGTTCTTCATGTCAATGCTATACAAATTACCTTTTCTAGGGATTTTAAGCAAAATGTCACATTCATCAGGAAGCTTATAATCCTTAGATAAGATATAGCATTCATCTTCTGTGAATAGAACTCTATGCTTCTTGTCACACATCTGTGACACACTAAAGAGGTTGTACTTGAGTTCTTTCACATACTGCACATCTTCAAAGTCAATGTTTCCAGCCTTGATTGTTCCTTTGCCAGAAACTTTGCCACCAATTCCTCCTCCAAAGCTGACAAATTGTCCATCATAAGGTTGAAAGTCTGAAAGATAGGACTTATTGCCAGTCATGTGCCTGGAACATCCACTGTCTGAGTATCCTTGATCATTAGTAGTCTTTGAATGTCCCTGCACACAAAATAAAGGAATTAGTTCCTTTTGGGGACCCAAGCCACAAATGACTTGGATCTGCCTCATGTATCAATATAGTTATATCTATCAAAGGTCATTGATACACCATTGGGATTGTTTGAGGTGATGGTTCCTTTTGGTTTCCATTCCCAACGTGCTGAGGCCTTAACAGCATTTCCCATATTTACCCTTTTCTTGTTAACAGACCCACCAGTGGTAACCTTTGGCCTTGCAGTGGTAATTGCTGGCTTAGCAGTGGAAACTGCTTGTTTTGAAACTTTGGGTACCCACTTCTGATTATTGTTAACTTTCTTTTCAAAATTGGTCTTTTTCCCTGTTTGAGTAGATTTAACAAAAGTAGTAACAGGGGGCTTAGGGTAAACTCTGTTTTTATTTCTGGCAGTGGCAACTGCTGGTCTAGCAGTGGAAATTGATTTAATGCCAGAATGAAGCAAAACAGACCTGGGAATCATCTTGCTAAGTGAATTTGGGTGAGTTAAGTTATTAGCATTTTGTCCATTCACCCTAGTATTCCTAAACACTTCCCTTCTTCCCAAGTGGTAGGTACAGCTATAAGACAAATGGTCAAAGCTACCACATATATGACAGGGTTTGTTATTGAACACAAAATCACTACCAAATTGCCTAGATTTAACATGATTCCAACTCCTCATATTACCCCTAGGAGTTGGTGACCTACTTCTGTACATCTCTACATATCTAGTAGTGGGCCTAGTGAAATTAGGTTGTGACCTAGGCTTCTCTTTGACTACATCAGGAATACTTCTTTTAACCTCCACTTTAACATTCTCAGGAACACTAGGTTTAGACTCAACATTTAAATTTTCATCTTTAAGAGATGAGTCACTAGCACTATCAAATATATCAAACTCAACCTGAACCTTTTCAATTTCAACTGGTTTAACAAACTTTGGTCCATAGGTCATAGGTAGTTCCTGGAATTCCTCTAATCCTGTGTGAGCTAAGTCAATGCCAGGAGGTGATGGAACACCTCTTAGAGGTGGTGGAATAGTTTTGTATCCAATTCCTGATTTGGCTTTGCTCACAACTTGGGCTTCCCAAATTTTGTCAATACACTTGGATTGATGATCCAGTGTTTGCTTAGTAATCATTATATTCTCACTAGCCATCTTAACCTTTTCTAGTTCTTCTCTAAGAACCTTATTAACAGCAACCTGATAATCTAAGTCTCTTCTTAATACTGCAATATCATCATTGAACTTAGATTCATTTGCCCTATAATGCTCTAATTGAGTTTCTAAAACACCTAGGCCTCTTTTATGATTTGCTAATACTGCAATATAAGTCTCTTCTTAATACTGCAATATCATCATTGTTCATTAAATTGTGCTTTAATTTTCTCATACTCTTTTAGGGCCTTACAAGATTTAGAACAAGCATTATCAATTTGTACCTCAGAGTCAGAAAAAGCCATTAGTGCAAGTTCAGTAGCAACCATTGCAGACTCTGAATCATCTTCTTCATCCTTAGTCATAAAGCTCCAATCAAAGCTCACTCCATCAATAGCCAATAGCCCCTTTGGCTCATCAGTAGTAGGTTCTTTCTTCTTGTCCTGCTTATACCAAGTTGACATGTTGTCAGATTTCCTTGGCTTCCTGCACTCCCTGGCAAAGTGACCCTTCTTATGACAATTATAGCACTCCACCTTATTTTTGTCAAAACCTACTGTTTCATTGCCACTGATGTTTATCTTTCTTCCAGTCTTCTTCCAAATCTTCTTTGTCCTTAAGCTTAGTAAAGCCACTTGCCATTTAATGTCCATCTCCTCCATATCATCCTCATTAATTTGATCCAAATCCTCATGATTGAGAATTGAACCACCCACTTGACTTGATATAAAGGCATAAAAAGTAGTATCACTAAGTCTTGCAATCTGTCTCTTTGAGCTACCAGTGGAAACACTTCCACTACCAGTGGAGACAACAATGTTAGCACTGTCATCATCACTATCACTTTCTTCATCTGAACTATCATCAAGAGATGATGATATGAGTGCTACACTTCCTGAACTTGAGCTTATTTTGCCAGCTTTCTTCAATCTTTGTTCAATAACCTTGAAGTTATTGTACAAATCATTAAGTTTCATGGTCTCCAGTTCTGGCTTATCTTCCCACACAGCAACATTGGTTCCAAACTCAGAGGGTAAGCTTCTTAAGAACTTTAGATTAAGGTCTTCCCTTTCCACCTCAATCCCAAAAACAGTGAGTTGAGTAACAATCTTTTGTAGCCTTGTGAAGATGCTATCAAGAGATTCATTACTTGTTGAACCAAAGTTTTCATAAGTCTACTTCAGCAAGGTCTTTTGAGTCTTCTTGGTGGAATCATTACCACCAAAAACTTCACAGATCTCATCAAAAAGAGTCTTTGCAGTCTTGTACTTGCTGAATGCTAGAACTTGGTCTCTGGGAAGTGTCATCAGCAACAAACCTCTGGCCTTTAGATCATTCTTCAGCTGAAGTCTTTCATCATTAGTAACAGGTCCAGTGTTGACCTTAATTACTTCCTTGCCACCAACCATCTCTGAAGTAGAACTTGGTTTGAAAGAATTTCCAACCATAATGATCTCCCAAAGTGTGTAGTCTTGGACCATAAAGAATTGTTCGATCATCAGCCTCCACATCTCAAAGTCATTCAACTTAAGCTTTGGAAGCTTAGCAGCAATGTTTGAGTTACTGGTTTTGTTAGCATTAAAAATATGTATTTAGAAGTGATGGTCATTCTCATACATGTAACTTTGTAATGTGTCGTAGATTACAATAGAATAGTCAATGGGCTTATGGTTTGGACTAATCTAATAGGTTATAAGTTATGTATTACAACTAGTCCATACTTAATGTAAAAGTCCAATCCATGACCAAGCCCATCCAAGCCCATTAGGGTGTTACATCTCTTACAATATAAACACCTCAAATGAGTCATTTGAGGTGTGTGCTTGTGTGTGTATTGTGTGTGTTTTTAATAAAAGTTCTCTTCATCTTATTCTCTCTTTTATACAATATTAACACCACACCTTATTCATCAAGTCACCATCTTTCCTTCTTCTAGTGCTTATATTTGTGTTAAAGTTGATATATCTAAGGTCCTACAAGTGGTATCAATCGCCTAACAATGATTTAGGAGTGTTTTCATCAAGTTTTTTGTTAAAAAGTTACACTTTTCATTCATTTGTGTACTTTTTCTTCAAAAAAGTTTTGATTTTTAAGTGTTTTAGTGTTACAGTTTTGAGCTTTATTGAAGTTTTAGTGATTCTAAGTGTTTTGGGAAATATTTGATCAAAAGAAACAAGTGGAAAAAGTATTTTTGGTTGGAAAATCGGATTTTTCAAGCTTTCTGGTCTCCTTACGCGTAACTTGGGTGAATAGTACGAATCTACAGCTGTGAACAGTACTTTATGTCCTTTTTACGCATAAGATTTGGTCAAAACCCTTTTCTTACGCGTAACTAAGGTCAAAACCCTTTTCTTACGCGTAACATTGGTCAAAACCCTGTTCCTACGCTTAACTTGTAAGTCTACGCGCTAAATCCTACGCGTAAGTTCCATTTCTACGCATAAGTCAGATCTTACGCATAAGATTTAATCTTACGCGTAAGTTTCAGTGTTCTACGCATAAGCTTTATCACAGGTCCTCTCTTCGTGCTACGGTGTCTCAGTACTTCCCTGACTTGGATAAGTTTGTGGAATACTTCGACACGGGATATCTTTCAAGCTTGGATAAGTTTGAGAGATCAAATTGGTTGAAAAAACCTTACGCGTAACATTCTTACGCATAAACTCTAAGTTTACGCGTAAAATCAAAGTCTACACATAAACATTATTGTTTACGCATAACTTAGATCTTACGCATAACTTAAAGGTTACGCATAACATTTTACGCGTAAGATTATTCAAGGTTTACGCGTAAAATCAAGCTTTACGCGTAAGATTTTGACTTTTTGACAACCAAACTTCAAACGGCCATAACTTTTGAACCGTAACTCCGTTTTCGACGAATCAGCTGTCAAAACGACCGCAAGACCGAGAAGAAGGACACGTTGAATAATCTAAAGATCATTCAAGCCAAGCTTCGAGGCCCAAATCCACTCTGAACGGAAGTTATTGAGGTTTTAAGGTTCCAGATCAAAATTTTCACCATAAAAACTTGCATCAACTTACACTAAACACAACTCCTACTTCGTTGAAACGATCCAAGAATCAACTTTATCCATCTACACTTCATCAATGGCTACTCAGCAAGATATTCATGCAGCCGGTGCGGAAAACCGACCTCCGATGCTCGAAAAAGGTGGATATCTCCCATGGACAAGCCGCATGCTTCGTTACATCAAAACAAAGCCTGATGGTAAATTAATGATCAACTCCATTACAAATGGTCCATTCAAGCCACGACAAGTTCAAATTGAAGGTAATCCAAATGCAACACCTCCTACTCAACCATTCGTGCGTGAACAAACAGAAGCAGATTACACAGAGGAAGACAAGAAGCAGATCGCCGCTGATGATATGGCAATGCATTTAATCCAACTTGGACTACCACGGGAGATCTTTGCTGCGGTCGACAGTTGTGAAACTGCTTATGCTATGTGGGAACGTGTTAGAAGGATTTGTCATGGAACAGAGATTGGACAACAAGACGTTGAGAACAAACTTCTTACTGAATGGGAGAACTTTACATCCACTAAAGGTGAACAGATTGAATCTTACTACACAAGGTTTTGCACTTTGATGAATGAGTTAATCAGAAACAAGTTGACACCTCGAACAATTGCAACAAACATCAAATTCATCAATAACCTTCCAGAAGAATGGGGTCGTTATGTTACAATTGTCAATCAAACAAAGGATTTACATAAGGTGAATTATGATCAACTCTATGACTTTTTGAAGCAAAACCAAGCTGAGGCTAATGAAGTAAGGAAAGAAAGATTGGCAAAGAATCATGATCCTCTCGCATTAATTGCTGCTACACCAACACCGCCACCAGTGAACACACAACAACCATCATCATCTTCCACTCACAACTACATGCAACCATCATACGTTCAACAACCAACACCGGTCTACCAACAACAGTTCTACCCACAACAACAACAACATGTTATTCCACAACAGCAATACCAACAATTCCAAGAACCAGAATTCACTGAAAATGATAAAGCTACTGCAGCATTGACCCAAGCGTTTGCTTTTCTGTCAAAGGCATTCCAAGGACGCTATTCTACACCAACAAACAACAACCAAAGGATTTCATCGAACACTCGCAATAAGCAGATTGCTCAGCCGAGTTTCAATATGGGCAACGGAGGCCAAATGGTTGGAGTTTATGGGAATCAGGAAGGATACGCTACTGGAATTAACATGGGGAATCAGAATATGCTGAATGCAGGGAATCAGAATGCAGCAAATCAGTATGGTCAGTATGCAGGGAATCAGTTGGGTCAGTTTGTTGGAAATCAGAGGGGTCAGAATGTTGGTAATCAGGCAATGGGTAATCAGAATAGAAATGTTGCAGCTCCAGTAGTTGGGAATTTGGGAAATGTGAATCAGGGTAATCCTGTAAAGTGTTTCAACTGTCAGGGTGTAGGTCATATGGCAAGGAACTGTCCTACTAAGCCGAACAAGAAAGATCTAGCGTACTTGCAGAAAGCAGTGATGTTGGCACAAAAGGCAGAGGCAGGATTCCAGTTGAACGCAGAGGAGAATGATTTTATGGCTCTTATGGATGACATGGAAGATAGAGAGGATATCGATGCGAACTGCATATTCATGGCGAATCTTCAGGAAGCTAAGTATGACACGGATTCTGACACACTTCCTGTTTATGACACCAATGCACCATCTGAGGTACCAAATTTCAACACATGTCACAATAATGATATATTTGATATGTCTCCTCATGAGGAACAGCATTCTGAGAAGCTAGCACCCACTTATGATACATACCTGGACACGCCAAGTAGTAGCAATACTCCTTCAGCAACTCCAGATGTGAATCATAATGGAGGCTTCGTTTCACAGCATGCTGAGAATGATGAGAAAACACGTGCTTTATTTGAATCATTATTGAATAATTGTCGGATTGAAATTGAGAATGTGAAAAAGGTCAATCGCGATGTTAAGGCCGCGAATGTTAAATTGACCGCTGAGCTTGAGAGTTACAAAGAAAACGTTAAAGCTTTTGAATTTCATAACAAAAGATTGTCTGAATTAGAAACTGGTTATCAAAATTCCGTTTCAAGGGAAAAACAATTGCAACTCAAGTTTCATACACTTGATGTCAATTCTTTCAAAAAGATAAAATCTTTAAACGCGGAAATTTCTGATTTACAAAACCAACTTTCTAAACAAAAAACAGCTTATACCAATCTTGAAAAAGAAAGGGATGAGTTGAAAAAGGACTTTGCAAAGAAAGAAGACAAACTTTTGGCCGAAATCGTAGAGTCAGAACACATGATTGCTCATTTAGAAGAATTAGTGGTTAAATCGGGTCAGTCAAGTCAAACAATGAAAATGATTTCAAATCAAACTAATCCGGTTTACCATACGAAACATAAAGTGGCTCTTGGTAACAACACCCCCAGTAATCTCAAGAAAGCTCAGCAAGAACAGAATGCTTTGTATAATGGTAATATGATTCACACAAAACATGATCCTCCCGTCGTTCGGGATTCTGTGCAAACGATAGAACATGTCGAAGAGAGCATTACTAAAATGAAACAAAAAGATTTGAAACCCATTGATTACAACAAATTGAACAAACTTTCGGGAATTACTTTTGTTCCACAAAAAGAACCATCTGTGTTTTCCATAAAATGACCATTCTCAAAAATGTTTTCTAAGAAAGTAATTGTTTCCAAATCTCTTTCAAAAATGGAACAAATTTCTTCTAACAACACTTTTAATACAAGTGAGGCTAGAGAAATTTTGGATGACGTTAAAAAGAGAATTCAAGAACTTCAAAATATTGTTGCTTCTAAAACTACAATCAATATTAACAACTGGCATTCCAGTTTTCATATTGAGCAGAAAAAAGTTTTTGAAAACGAAATTACTATCCCACTGAATAACATCAGTGCGAGGGTAATCCATTTTGAACAAGCTTTCTTAAAAGAAATGGCCGACTTTGTCAAGGACCCCAAATCCCTGGTAAACGAAGCTAATGATACTCGTGAAAACATAAATGTTTTGGAAAACCTGAATGATTCTCTCTTCGAGGCTGTTATGACCACTGACATTATGTCCATCATTTTACAAACATATTCTGTTCAAGACGATGAAAGACTAAGAGCTGAGACCTCCGAAATTGTTTCAAAATATGAAAATGCTCTTATAAAGCTTGAAAAAGAAAATGTGTCATATTTTAAACAACTTGATCGAAAAAAGGAAGAATGCAAGTATGACAAATTGTCGTATGAGCGTGCCTTAAAGAACATGCAAGAGCAAAATGATCTTTTGAGGGCTCAGCTTGAAAGTCAAAAAGGAAAGGGTGAGGAAACTAAGTTTGCAAAACCGTCGACTTCGGAGAAACCAAATGTTTCAAACACGGTTCAAAAACCAAAGATGTCAATTTCAAGGTTTGCTCCAAAAGTCGATGAGAAAAAGAATTTGACAAAACCAGTCACTCCAACACCCTTGCCCAAGAAAAGTGAAAATGATAAGATTGTTGATAAAGGAAAAGCGGTTGTCGAAACACCAAAAGTGATAGCACCTGGCCTTTTTAGGATTAGTCCCACTAATGCGTCTGCCTCCACTTCTAAGACAAATGCGTGCAAAAAGGATAATTCTAAAGAGTCTAGTGATGCTAAAAAGGACAACAATATAAATCCTAATGTGTGTGCCTTACCTTCTACAGGATTAGAATGCACCTCTAGGAGCAGCAGACTAAAGCCTAGGAGTAATACAAGGAACAATAGAGTCTCGCCTGTTTCTACGAGTAGTAGCAAGAATAAAGTTGAAGAAGTAGAAGCACACCCTAGGAATTTATCGCTTTGTAATAAGAAACATGATTCATCTGAATGTAATGTCGAAAGTACTGGTTCTAATGCATGTAATGACTCTGTTTGTTTAATATGCAAGAAATGTTCAATTAATGATGTTCATGATGAATGTGTTTCTAAGAATGTGAATGTTACGCCTGAACAGAAGTATGTTCCAAAGGGAACTAGTGCTAGATCTAGATCTATAGAAAGATTAGTTGCACGCTTTAGGTCTACCACTAGTAGTCGAATGCCTAGGAACTACCTTAAATTTTGTATGTGGATACCAACGGGTAGAGAGTTCACTCTTAAGGATGGCAAATTGGAATTTGTTCAAAATAAAAATGTTGCAATCTTTGATAAGTGTGATTCTGCTTTTACTCCTAACCACATGGAACCAAATTCAAAACGGTTTCCAAATACAAACTCTTCTGTTCTTGGCAGGTTATCGAAATATGTCTTTGGATCGTCGACTCGGGTTGCTCCAAGCACATGACCGGGAATTTAAAGCTGCTGATCAATTTCATCTGGAAATTCATGGGAACTGTACGCTTTGGAAATGATCATGTAGCAGCTATTCAGGGTTATGGAGATCTTCAGTTTGGGAATTTTTTTAATCACTCGAGTTTACTACGTCGAAGGGTTGGGACACAACTTGTTTTCAGTCGGGCAGTTTTGTGATGCAGATTTAGAAGTTGCATTCAGGAGAAACACAGTTTTTATAAGAAATTTGGTTGGTGATGATCTTTTAACTGGTAATCGTGGTACAAATTTGTATGCTATCGACATCAACCAAATGGCTTCTACATCACCAATTTGTCTTATGACAAGGGCAACCGAAACTAAGTCCTGGCTGTGGCATAGACGTTTATCCCATCTCAACTTCGACACGATCAACAAGTTAGCCAAAGACAACATCGTCACCGGACTTCCTAAGTTCAAATACACCAAGGAACACCTATGTCCATCATGCGAACAAGGAAAAAGCAAAAGAGCATCATATAAACCCAAAACCGTACCTAGTTCGGAAGCAAGGTTACATATGTTGCACATGGACTTATGTGGCGCAATGAGAGTTGAAAGCATTAATGGGAAGAAGTATATTCTTGTTATTGTTGATGATTATTCAAGATATACTTGGGTAAAATTTCTGAGATCAAAAGACGAAGCACCAGGCATCATCATCACCTTTCTGAAGCGTATTCAAGTTCTACTTCAAGCTCCAGTAAGGATTATAAGAACAGACAATGGCACAGAATTTACAAACCAGGAGTTAAGAACTTACATTGAAGATGTTGGAATTACACATCAAACATCAGTTGTTAGAACTCCACAGCAGAATGGGGTAGTTGAAAGAAGAAATCGAACTCTTGTGGAAGCTGCTCGCACAATGCTGATTTTTTCTAGTGCACCACTATTCTTATGGGCTGATGCTGTAGCCACTGCTTGTTTTACTCCGAACTGATCCCTAGTACATCCAAGATTCAATAAAACCCCATATGAGCTAGTGAACAACCGTAAACCTGACATCTCTTTCCTTCACGTGTTTGGCGCTTTATGCTATCCGACGAACGACAGAGAAGATCTAGGAAAGTTGAAAGCTAAGGGTGATATTGGAATCTTCATTGGATATTTAGAAAACTCGAGGGCATTCAGGGTGTATAATAGACGTCTAAAAAGGATAACGGAGACGATGAATGTGAAGTTTGACGAGATTTCACAAATGGCTTCTGAGAGATACGCTCTAGAACCCGCGCTTAATCCAATGGCTTCTAATCATAACGGATTAGGACCCGCACCAAATAGTCAGACTTCTGGACACATCAGTTCAGGACTTGTGCCTCAAGGAGCTCAGTCAACAAACACGGATAAACCTTCAGAACAAGATCTGGAAAATTTCTTCGAGTTAATGTTTGATGAATACTATGGTGGAACTTCGACAAATGCATCTCATCTACATTCCGCTGCACCCGCTCAAAACCATCAACCACCACCATCTCAAGATGCATCTACAACAGTTGAAGTTGAAGCACCAACGACCTCAACATCATCAACATCTACTCAAGCAACTCCAGTTATTGAAACTGTTCTACCAAACGTTGATGAGCAAAACCAAAACACAAATTTTCAAGAAGAACCAACAAATAATTCAAACGATGTTGCGTTAGAAGAAGAAGAAGAAGTATTTGAAAACCCGTTTGCATCAGACTCTGCTGAATCTTCTTCAAGGTTACAAGAACCATCTAACACACATTCGTTCTACCAAAGGTACCCTTCTACGTTTCAATGGACAAAAGACCATCCGTTAGTACATGTTATTGGTGATCCTTCAATGCCAATTCAGACGAGGAGACAACTTGCCACCGATCTCGAATTGTGCATTTACATTTGCTCAATAAGCACCAAAGTACCTAAGAACATTCGGGAAGCAATGGAAGAAAACCCATGGATTGAAGCGATGCAGGAGGAATTTCTTCAATACCTGTTACATGACAGTTGGGAACTTGTTGAACGACCACTTGATAAACGTGTTCTTGATCTCAAGTGGTTGTGGAAGAACAAACTGGATGAGGAAATGACTGTTATTCGCAACAAAGCTCGTCTCGTGGCTAAAGGTTATCCACAAGAAGAAGGGATAGATTTCGAAGAATCATTCGCGCCTGTAGCTAGACTTGAAGCAGTCCGGATTTTCTTAGCCTATGCAGCTCACAAAAACATCACAGTCTATCAGATGGACATTAAGACCGCTTTCTTGAATGGAACTCTGAAAGAAGAAGTGTATGTGAGTCAGCCAGAAGGATTCATTGATAAGGAACATCCAGACTATGTCTACAAGCTTAAAAAGGCCATTTATGGTTTAAAACAAGCTCCAAGAGCGTGGTATGAGGAACTATCATCTTTCTTACTCAATAACAATTTCACCAAAGGAACAGTTGATGACACCTTGTTTATCAAAAAATTCAAAGATGACATTTTGATTGTTCAGATTTACGTGGACGACATTATCTTTGGGTCCACTAATCCGAATAATGCAAAACATTTTGAAAATCTCATGAAAAGCAAATTTGAAATGTCCATGATGGGGGAACTAAAATTCTTTCTTGGTTTACAAATACATCAATCCCCTCGTGGTATTTTTATCAATCAAGCTAAATATACTATAGAGATTTTGAAAAAAACATGGTATGGAAAACTGTGATTCTGTTGGTACTCCAATGGTCACTTCACCAAAAATAGGTGCTGATTTGTTTGGGAAACCAATCGATCCGAAAAAATATCGGAGCATGATCGGTTCTCTCATGTACCTAACCGCTAGTCGACCAGATATTCAATTTGCTGTTTGTTTGTTAGCACGGTTTCAGGCTAAGCCTACCGAACTTCACCTCAAAGAGGTTAAACGGATCTTTCGGTACCTACGAAGCACCATTAACATGGGACTTTGGTATCCGAAGGATTCGGAGTTTAATCTAACAGCATTTTCAGATGCAGACCATGCCGGTGATCAAGTTACAACAAAAAGTACATCAGGTGGAGCACAATTTTTGGGTGAAAAGCTAGTAAGCTGGTCGTCAAAGAAACAGGATTGTACTGCGCTATCAACCGCCGAAGCCGAGTATGTGTCTCTATCTGCGTGTTGTGCCCAAGTTCTATGGATGCGGACACAGCTCACAGATTATGGCTTTACTTTTGACAGAATACCTATGTATTGTGACTCAAAAAGTGCCATAGCCATCTCGTGCAATCCCGTACATCACTCTAAGACGAAGCATATCAAAGTCCGCTACCATTTCATCAAAGAACACGTGGAAGAGGGTATTGTTGAATTATTTTTCGTGAAGACTGATTATCAACTCGCCGATCTATTTACTAAAGCCCTCCCAAAAGAAAGGTTTGACTATTTAGTTCGACGAATTGGCATGCGAAGCCTAACTCCTGAGGAGCTAGAACGTCTTCTCGAATCTTCTTGAAAAATGTTTTCAAAACCGCTTCGCTGTAAATATTTTTGAAAAACAAAATACAAAATTTGAAAAACCAACAAAAACAAAATACAAAAATATAAAATTTTCAAAAAATCCAAAAACAATATAAAATCAAAAAATCCAAAAATATTCTTCTCACGACATGTCTCTCGTATAAATCAATATTCTGTACGTCTCTAGAAATGTCATTCAACAATGATACGGACATGTACAGATGCTTGAGCGAGAGTTCTTTTTAATGTTATTCTAAAACATGTCGTTTCTCAAAAAATTCTTCACTATGGCTTTCGTATACATCAGTACGAAACCCGGACCCGAACAATGACTTCTGATTATTTTCAAATCAAGGACTCGTACGTTCAATGACGAACTCTTTTTCAAAAAAGTTCGAGTCTAAACAAATGAAAAAGATTTCAAAGCATAAACTCGTTTCAAAACAAAATTCCTGAGCACTTTTTCAAGATTGTTCAAAAGATTTCTCAAAATCTCTCAAAATTAGTGCTCAAGAAAACTCCCTCAAAACCCTTAATTGATTTTAAAATGTGCTATCATTAAGGGGGAGTACAAAAACAAAAATGTTCCGTATTCATGCAAAATGAAATCTGTCTTCCTCTCCAAAAAGTTTTTTATTAATCAGTTGATATTAAAAATATCACAATATGCTATTTTTGAGGGGGAGAAGACATGATTAAAATGTGATCAAAGATGTTTAAAGTTTGTGACTGAATCTCAGAAGAGCTCGACTCAGAAAGTACCAATGAATTGACGAAGCTTAAAATGTCAGTAATCGAAAGGACTTGTCCTGGACGGGTAATAATTTCAAGCTAGTCTAACTAGTGATGTAAGCGTGTCTCGAATAGGACTTATCTGAGTAGAATGTACCATATCGAGAGACTTTCTTTGGACTCGGCCAGGACGGGTAATAACTTCAAGCTAGTCTAACTAGTGATGTAAGCGTGTCTCGAATCGGTCATGTTCACTGAAAGTGGATCAATTCAAAAAGTGCAAACTCCTCATGCATGTGCAAATTTCTTAAAAATCCATGAGCACATGTGAAGGGGGAGTCCTTCAAATGAAATGCAAAACTCTCAAAGTGGTAACAACAATGCGTTTTATTATCATAAACACTTTGAGAGATTTTCAATAAATGGTTTCATGGCAATGATAGGATAGTCATGGAGTTATAAGGTGACTAAGGTTAGGAAAAACCGTCCTATGATCCGCCAGAGCCGGAGGGATCTACCCAAGGACAATTCCAATAGATTAGAATTAGAAGTCCTTAGGTATGATTGAAAAAAGGAGAAAATGAGAAAGGAGAAAGAAGGGGTTGAAGAATTAAAAAGAAAAGTTATGAAAAAGGGTGAAAAGAAATAGCCCTCCAAATGTTCAACCTTAGGGCAGACACTGGGTACAATTCATATGCTACTGGTTGTTACTAAGGTGACACCGGTATTGAAGATAAAGACGTCATGGACCCAGTGACGCACTGCACTAAACCTTCTTAGCCACTCAAGTTCTCTTAAAAGAGCTTGTTTCATTCTCACGGGGAACC
Source organism: Artemisia argyi (assembly GCA_030686995.1). Taxonomy (NCBI): domain Eukaryota; kingdom Viridiplantae; phylum Streptophyta; class Magnoliopsida; order Asterales; family Asteraceae; genus Artemisia; species Artemisia argyi. Next base: position 52,414,210 of record CM060685.1, read on the forward strand.
GGCATAATCTATCGACCTGTCTCTTAGAGATGGTTGATATTGAAGCAGGAGACCTCTCCCTAATCTCCGCATAGGAAACCAAATGTGCACTTATCGAGTCTAGAGCCCCGAGATTCATCAAAAGATCTCATAGGAACACATGATATTTCTACACTGGTTGTTCAACATTAAGGACGCCAGATGTAAACTTAAGAGTCCTACGCAGATCTTAGCAATCTGCCTGAACATTTATGAGAGGATTCACTTTTGTGATTCTCAGTGATTGAATGGAAGTTCCTGCCATGGTCAACATCAAGCAGCCCTGACAGCAGGTCACTTCGGTAATTCTTTATGTGTTACGCTTAGTGTTCGCGGTGGTTTCAAATGGTCTACAGTCGTGGAGTGATCCCCAGCGACTCACCCAGTCATTGAGCTACTAAGTAGGTCTTGTAAGCTCTCTCGAGAGTATCTGACGTGGGAACGGCCTTGGTAAGGGTTAGAAGGAGTCTTCACACTATGCTGTTGACGATCTCTAATTCTTATCTGTAAGTACCGGATGTTTTATTGCTAACTGTTTATATGCAGGGACACTTCATCTCCATGGCGATAGATTCCACGTGCTCATACATACATCTGGAAGTTAAAGAAAGCTCCCTCAAAGATCTATACAATACAAAGTTCAAAGAAAGATTCTACGCCAAAAAGAAGAATCTACAAAGTATAAAGACTAAGGAAAGGGAACTACGTGCATATGAATATCAAAGTCCAAAGATGTATGAGCATGTTGGAATGGCAAACAACCACCACAGACGCAGAAGTGACGAAAGGCAGATAACTCCACATCACAAAGGAACAAAGAACAATGAAAATTAGTTATCAAAGATCACAAAGCATGAATGAACAAAGACTAAAGACTATTCTACAACGACACACAAAGTTAAAGACAAAGAACACGGAAGACTCACTCACGTGGAGCATCATTCGAATGACCACCCCTTAGGGGGAGATTGTTAGCATTAAAAATATGTATTTAGAAGTGATGGTCATTCTCATACATGTAACTTTGTAATGTGTCGTAGATTACAATAGAATAGTCAATGGACTTATGGTTTGGACTAATCTAATAGGTTATAAGTTATGTATTACAACTAGTCCATACTTAATGTAAAAGTCCAATCCATGACCAAGCCCATCCAAGCCCATTAGGGTGTTACATCTCTTACTATATAAACACCTCAAATGAGTCATTTGAGGTGTGTGCTTGTGTGTGTATTGTGTGTGTTTTTAATAAAAGTTCTCTTCATCTTATTCTCTCTTTTATACAATATTAACACCACACCTTATTCATCAAGTCACCGTCTTTCCTTCTTCTAGTGCTTATATTTGTGTTAAAGTTGATATATCTAAGGTCCTACAGGTTTCTGTCTCCATTGATTCTTCTGAGTGAACTAGAGTCTTCTAAATCAAAGTATCAAAGCTTGGCTCTGATACCACTTGATGGATCTAAACACCTTGAACTTGTGTTAGATTGATACTTTGAGTTATATCACTAAGTATGCGGAATCTACTTAGTAACACTTAGAAGTTTGATTGTGAGTAAGACAGTTGTATATGAATAAGAACAATGTATGTAAACAAACTATTAGCTCCAATATTATTAATGATAATAATACGAGTGATCTTGATATCACTAGGGTTACACCTTGAAGCTCTAGAAACGTATATCAAACCTTTAACCTAGGATCTCCTTTTATAGCACAAGGAGTCCTCTTCTACAAGATAAGTATAATGCTAATAGAATAAGATATACATAAGATCTATTCTATATTTATCTAAACACGTTTCCTAACAGTTATCTAATAAGCAGTGGTAATATATGTCCTTGCAGTGGTAATGAGTTTCCACTGCAAGTACAATCTTCTGCAGTTGTAACATCTTCACTTAGCCGTGGTAACTGTTAGTATAATTCTCAACACTTATTATCTTGCTTATATCGTTATTACTTTTGTAGACGTAGACGTATATATATATTCGCTCATATAGTGCTAGTATTGATTTTACTTAAAGATCAAACAAAAGTTTCATTCACAAAACAAAGTTTTTACAATCAAACTAAAAAGGTAACATACATATAATTGATCATTTCGATCAAGTAAAGTTTTCATACAAAATATAAGTAAGGATTATAAAATAAACGATTACTTACTTATCTCTCGTATATAGCTATAATTGTTTATATTGTGCATGTGTTGATTTCACATACTTAGCTTATATTATTATTGTTCATACTTAGATATAGTTGTTCATATTGTTCAAGATTTGAGTTCACATAAGATTTAATCAAAGTTTTAAAAGCAAACAAGGTTTTAAAACTAAACTAAGTTTTCATAATAAAATTAAAAAGACGTAAAACTATTCAACCCCCCTTCTAGTTTTCCACAATTGGCATCAGAGCTACGTTAAACAAGATTTTTAAAATATACTGTATTTTAAAACTTGTATCGATCTATGGAATCGGAAAAATATTTAGAAGGGCAATCTATGCAAAGACCACCACTATTTGAAAGTGATGGTTTTCTTTATTGGAAAAATAGATTCGAAACTTATGTGAAATCAAAAGATCTTGATCTTTGGCATGTCATTACCTTTGGTGATTTTCCCCCTATTCAATATAATTTTGAAACTAAAATGTATGAAATTGTATCTTTTGAAAAACAAAATGATGATTTGAAAAAGAAACTAGCAAAAAATAATGAGGCTAAAATGGTTATTTATAATGCGTTACCACGCAAAGAATATGAAAGAATTTTTATGTGTAAAACCGCAAAAGAAATTTGGGATTCTTTACTAATCACTCACCAAGGTAATAGTCAAGTTAAAGATAACAAAATAGATCTTCTTGTTCAACAATATGAACAATTTACGATTCCGGAGGAGGAATCAATAGATAATGCTTTTGCTAGGTTTAACACTATCATCACAAGTTTAAAAGCACTTGATGAGAATTTTTCTAGTAAGAATTTTGTTAGGAAATTTCTTAGGGCTCTTCATCCAAAATGGCGAGCTAAAGTTACGGCGATTGAAGAATCGAAGAACTTCTCAACTCTTCAACTTGATGAGTTGATCGCCAACCTGAAAGTCTACGAAGCAATAATAAAGAAAGACTCCGAGATGGTCAATGGAAAAAGAGAGCAAAGCAAGTCAATTGCGTTGAAAGCTAGGAAGGAATCTAGTAACGAGGATAGCTCAACCTCCAAAAGTGATGACGAAGAATATGCGATGGCCGTAAGAGACTTCAAGAAATTCTTCAAAAGGCGAGGAAGATTCGTTAGACAACCGCATGATGAAAGGAAAGCAAACCAAAGAAATAAAGATGAAAAAAATGGCAAAAGTGATAGGAAGTGCTTCAAATGTGGTGATCCAAATCATCTCATCGGAAAATGTCCAATGATGTCAAAAAATCAAAATCAAAAGGCGTTTGTTGGAGGAGCTTGGAGTGATAGCGATGACGATGAGAAAGAAATCACAAATGAGGAGAAATGTCTTATGGCTAAGACATCAAGCGAGGTACGTTCCGAAACCGAATACTTTAGTGACGAAAATTTATCATTAGACAAAAAAGACCTAGATAGTGAATATAATAGGTTATGCAAATTAGGTCAAAAGGTTATAGCTAAAAATAAGTCACTAAAACATATTAATAATCTATTAGAAAATGAAGTACTCGAATTAAAAATTAGACTACAACATTCGGAAAAAGGAAAAGAAGTTTTTATAGAATGTAAAACATGCATAGAGGTTAATAATGAAAACGAAAAACTTAAAGATGAAAATTTCAAACTTGACAAGTTTAAAAATAGTAGTAACCCACTTAAGAAAATAATAAGTGTTCAAGAAACTTCGGGAGATAAAACCGGTCTAAGATTAACCTCAACTAATGTTTCAACTAGTGAAAATAAAAGTATAAAGTTTGAATGTGAATCTAGTAAACAAAAATCATTAAAATCAAAACCTAAGTATATACTTACAAATGATAGAAAAATACCCATTGCGAATGATGAAAAAGTAAAAACTTTTTATAAACCATCCTTAAAGACCGAAGTAGGATCCTCTAAATTTAAATTAAGATCTAAAACTCCACCACCGAGAAAACCAAATAATCTTCATACTCGATCTAAAACACCTCAACCTAGAAGAAACCAAAATAGACAAAATTACAACAATACTAGTCATCAAATGTGGAATTATCAACCAAGTTACAATCCTTGGGGAATACTACCACCATACATGCATCCTAGCCAAATGTTGAATATGTTTGGATCAAACAACTTTGGACCAATGAGACAATGGGAACCAAGTGGCTAAGCTGTCAATCTTGGAAGAAGTTGGAATATCATCTACAAATGACTTCTATAAGTCAACATGGTCACTTGAAGTGCTTGAAGATATTCCATTGAAGACTAAAAGGTACGCGTTTCTTTTAAGTTCATCGCTATAATTTTCATGCTTAGATATATGATTAGTTAGATTAATGCTTAGCTATACATATATGTGTACATAATAGCTTATATTCTTATAACCTAGAAACATCATTGGTTGACTCTCCTAGGAATAAGATAAAATTGTTCATTGCCGAACGAAATAGAAAATGGAAATCTTCTATATCCAATATTAGCAAACTCATGGTGATGAAGTGAAATGAGTTAAGTGGATCGATCGTTAATATAGAAGTAGGATTAGATCCCTCGCGTAAGAAAACTATGGATGAAACAAGCTCTCGTAGACTATGACATTAAGTTAGATAAGCGTGCGAAAACAAAAGAACTATAGATGTTAGGTTATACCCCATTCAACACTCTCGCATCTAACATATAAATTATCGTCTTCATTTCCTTTAGGATCATAGGATATGTAGAAACGATAGCATGAGATAATAATAGGCTTAACCAATCCTCTTGAGCATGAGATCTTTAATAAACATTTTTAAAAATATTTGATTTATGATATTTGTTGTCAAAAATCTAATATCTCTAAAAATATGCAAAAACCTCACATTTTGGAAAATAGTTTTTCAAATAACTATCCAACTTTTAAATAACATGTTTTCACTATCAATATCCACAATTTTGTTTTGATCAAAACTAAAGATTGGGAAAATATTCTTTACCGTTCATGTGGGACCTTAGATATATCAACTTTAACACCAATATAAGAACTAGAAGAAGGAAAGATGGTGACTTGTAAGGATGTATGTGGCGTTAAGATGAAGAGAGAATAAGATGAAAAGAGAACTTTATTTCATAAACAAAACACACACTTACACACACAAGCACACACCTCAAATGAGCTTTGAGGTGTTTATATAGTACAAGAGTTAGGATGCCCTAAAGGCTTTCCATGGGCTTGGTCTTGGGCTTGGCTTTCTTTTATCTATAAAGGCTTATGAAACATAACTAATAGCATATTAGCTTACCAAGACCAAGGCCCAATGACTAAACTATTACTAATCTTAACCAACGACACAAAGTTACAATATGAGAATGACCATCACTTTAATATATATATTTTTTAATGCTAACAATCTCCCCCTAAGGGGTGGTCATTCGAATGATGCTCCACATGAGTGGGTCTTCCGTGTTCTTTGTCTTTAACTTTGTGTGTCGTTATAGAATAGTCTTTAGACTTTGTTCCTTCATGCTTTGTGATCTTTGATAACTGATTTTTCATCGTTCTTTGTTCCTTTGTGATGTGGAGTTATCTGCCTTTCGTCACTTCTGCGTCTGTGGTGGTTGTTTGCCATTCCAACATGCTCATACATCTTTGGACTTTGATATTCATATGCACGTAGTTCCCTTTCTTTCACTTTGATCTTTAGTCTTTATACTTTGTAGATTCTTCTTTTTGGCGTAGAATCTTTCTCTGAACTTTGTGTTGTATAGATCTTTGAGGGAGCTTTCTTTAACTTCCAGATGTATGTATGAGCACGTGGAATCTGTCGCCATGGAGATGAAGTGTCCCTGCATATAAACAGTTAGCAATAAAACATCCGGTACTTACAGATAAGAATTAGAGATCGTCAACAGCATAGTGTGAAGACTCCTTCTAACCCTTACCAAGGCCGTTCCCATGTCAGATACTCTCGAGAGAGCTTACAAGACCTACTTAGTAGCTCAATGACTGGGTGAGTCGCTGGGGATCACTCCACGACTGTAGACCGTTTGAAACCACCGCGAACACTAAGCGTAACCCATAAAGAATTACCGAAGTGACCTGCTGTCAGGGCTGCTTGATGTTGACCCTGGCAGGAATTTCCATTCAATCATTGAGAAACACTTGTGTGAATTCTCTCATAAATGTTCCGGCAGATTGCTAAGATCTGCGTAGGACTCTAAAGTTTACATCTGGCGTCCTTAATGATGAACAACCAGTGTAGAAATATCATGTGTTCCTATGAGATCTTTTGATGAATCTCGGGGCTCTAGACTCGATAAGTGCACATTTGGTTTCCTATGCAGAGATTAGGGAGAGGTCTCCTGTTTCAATATCAACCATCTCTAAGAGACAGATTGATAGATTACACTGGTTCCCCGTGAGAATGAAACAAGCTCTTTTAAGAGAACTTGAGTGGTTAAGAAGGTTTAGTGCAGTGCGTCACTGGGTCCATGACGTCTTTATCTTCAATACCGGTGTCACCTTAGTAACAACTAGTAGCATATGAATTGAACCCGGTGTCTGCCCTAAGGTTGAACATATGGAGGGCTATTACTTTTCACCCTTTTCATAACTTTTCTTTTTAATTCTTCAACCCCTTCTTTCTCCTTTCTCATTTTCTCCTTTTTTCAATCATACCTAAGGACTTCTAATTCTAATCTATTGGAATTGTCCTTGGGTAGATCCCTCCGGCTCTGGCGGATCATAGGACGGTTATTCCTAACCTTAGTCACCTTATAACTCCATGAATCCTATAATTGATCACCTGCCATAAAACCTTTTTGTGAAAATCTCTCAAAGTGTTTATGATAATAAAGCACATTGTTGACACTTCGAGAGTTTTGCATTTCTTTTGGAAGGACTCCCCCTTCACATGTGCTCATGAATATTTAAGAAATTTGCACATGCGGGAGGAGTTTGCACTTTTTGAATTGATCCACTTTCAGCGAACATGACCGATTCGAGACACGTTTACATCACTAGTTAGACTAGCTTGAAATTATTACCCGTCCTGGTCAAGTCCAAAGAAAGTCTCTCGATACGGTACATTCTACTCAGACAAGTCCTATTCGAGACACGCTTACATCACTAGTTAGACTAGCTTGAAATTATTACCCGTCCAGGACAAGTCTTTTCGATTACTGACATTTTAAGCTTCGTCAATTCATTGGTACTTTCTGAGTCGAGCTCTTCTGAGATTCAGTCACAAACTTTAAACATCTTTGATCACATTTTAATCATGTCTTCTCCCCCTCAAAAATAGCATATCGTGATATTTTTGATATCAACTGATTAATAAAAAGCTTTTTGGAGAGAAAGACAGACTCATTTTGCATGAATTTGGAATAATTTTGTTTTTGTACTCCCCCTTAATGATAGCATATTTAAAATTAATTAAGGGTTTTGAGGGAGTTATCTTGAGCACTAATTTTGAGAGATTTTGAGAAATCTTTTGAACAATCTTGAAAAAGTGCTCAAGAATTTTGTTTTAAAAACGAGTTTATGCTTGAAATCTTTTTCGTTTGTTTAGACTCGAACTTTTTGAAAAAGAGTTCGACATTGAACGTACGAGTCCTTGATTTGAAAATAATCAGAAGTCATCATTGATGTCCGGGTTTCGTACTGAAGTATACGAAAGCCATTGTGAAGAAACTTTTGAGAAACGACATGTTTTAGAAAAACATTTTAAAAAAGAACTCCCGCTCAAGCATCTGTACATGTCCGTATCATTGTTGAATGACATTTCTAGAAACGTACAGAATATTGATTTATACGAGAGACATGTCGTAAGAAGAATATTTTTGGATTTTTTGATTTTATATTGTTTTTGTATTTTTTGAAATTTTATATTTTTTTTTGTATTTTGTTTTTGTTGGTTTTTCAAATTTTGTATTTTGTTTTTTCAAAAAAATATTTACAGCGAAGCGATTTTGAAAACATTTTTCAAGAAGAATCGAGAAGACGTTCTAGCTCCTCAGGAGTTAGGCTTCGCATGCCAATTCGTCGAACTAAATAGTCAAACCTTTCTTTTGGAAGGGCTTTAGTAAATAGATCGGCGAGTTGATAATCAGTCTTAACGAAAAATAATTCAACAGTACCCTCTTCCACGTGTTCTTTGATGAAATGGTAGCGGACTTTGATATGCTTCGTCTTAGAGTGATGTACGGGATTGCACGAGATGGCTATGGCACTTTTTGAGTCACAATACATAGGTATTCTGTCAAAAGTAAAGCCATAATCTGTGAGCTGTGTCCTCATCCAAAGAACTTGGGCACAACACGCAGATAGAGACACATATTCGGCTTCGGCGGTTGATAGCGCAGTACAATCCTGTTTCTTTGACGACCAGCTTACTAGCTTTTCACCCAAAAATTGTGCTCCACCTGATGTACTCTTTGCTGTAACTTGATCACCAGCATGGTCTGCATCTGAAAATGCTGTTAGATTAAACTCCGAATCCTTCGGATACCAAAGTCCCAAGTTAATGGTGTTTCGTAGGTACCGAAAGATCCGTTTAACCTCTTTGAGGTGAAGTTCGGTAGGCTTTGCCTGAAACCGTGCTAATAAACATACAGCAAATTGAATATCTGGTCGACTAGCAGTCAGGTACATGAGAGAACCGATCATGCTCCGATATTTCTTCGGATCGATAGGTTTCCCAAACAAATCAGCACCTATTTTTGGTGAAGTGACCATTGGTGTACCAACAGAATCACAGTTTTCCATTCCATGTTTTTTCAAAATCTCTATTGTATATTTAGCTTGATTGATAAAAATACCACGAGGGGATTGATGGATTTGTAAACCAAGAAAGTGTTTTAGTTCCCCCATCATGGACATTTCAAATTTGCTTTTCATGAGATTTTCAAAATGTTTTGAATGATTCGGATTAGTGGACCCAAAGATAATGTCGTCCACGTAAATCTGAACAATCAAAATGTCATCTTTAAATTTTTTGATAAACAAGGTGTCATCAACTGTTCCTTTTGTGAAATTGTTTTTAAGCAAGAAAGATGATAGTTCGTCATACCACGCTCTTGGAGCTTGTTTTAGACCATAAATTGCTTTCTTAAGCTTGTAGACGTAGTCTGGATGATCTTTGTCGACGAATCCCTCTGGCTGACTCACATACACTTCTTCTTTCAGAGTTCCATTCAAGAAAGCGGTCTTAATGTCCATCTGATAGACTGTGATGTTTTTGTGAGCTGCGTAGGCTAAGAAAATCCGGACTGCTTCAAGTCTAGCTACAGGCGCGAATGATTCTTCGAAATCTATCCCTTCTTCTTGTGGATATCCTTTAGCCACGAGACGAGCTTTGTTGCGAATAACAGTCATTTCCTCATCCAGTTTGTTCTTCCACAGCCACTTGAGATCAAGAACACGTTTATCAAGTGGTCGTTCAACAAGTTCCCAACTGTCATGTAACAGGTATTGAAGAAATTCCTCCTGCATCGCTTCAATCCATGGGTTTTCTGCCATTGCTTCCCGAATGTTCTTAGGTACTTTGGTGCTTATTGAGCAAATGTAAATGCACAATTCGAGATCGGTGGCAAGTTGTCTCCTCGTCTGAACTGGCATTGAAGGATCACCAATAACATGTACTAACGGATGGTCTTTTGTCCATTGAAACGTAGAAGGGTACCTTTGGTTGAACGAATGTGTGTTAGATGGTTCTTGTAACCTTGAAGAAGATTCAGCAGAGTCTGATGCAAATGGGTTTTCAAATACTTCTTCTTCTTCTTCTAACGCAACATCGTTTGAATTATTTGTTGGTTCTTCTTGAAAATTTGTGTTTTGGTTTTGCTCATCAACGTTTGGTAGAACAGTTTCAAGTACTGGAGTTGCTTGAGTAGATGTAGATGATGTTGATGTAGTTGGTGCTTCAGCTTCGATTGTGGTGGATGCATCTTGTGATGGTGGTGGTGGTTGATGGTTTTGAGCGGGTGCAGCGGAATGTTGTTGAGATGCATTAGTCGAAGTTCCACCATAATATTCATCAAACATTAACTCGAAGAAGTTTTCCAGTTCTTGTTCTGAAGGTTTATCCGTGTTTGTTGACTGAGATCCTTGAGGCACGAGTCCTGAACTGATGTGTCCAGAAGTCTGACTGTTTGGTGCGGGTCCTAATCCGTTTTGATTAGAAGCCATCGGATTAAGCGCGGGTTCTAGAGCGTATCTCTCAGAAGCCATTTGTGAAATTTCGTCAAACTTCACATTCATCGTCTCCATTATCCGTTTTAGACGTCTATTATACACCCTGAATGCCCTCGAGTTTTCTGAATATCCAATGAAGATTCCAATATCACCCTTAGCTTTCAACTTTCCTAGATCTTCTCTGTCATTCGTCGGATAGCACAAAGCGCCAAACACGTGAAGGTAAGAGATGTCAGGTTTACGGTTGTTCACTAGCTCATATGGGGTTTTATTGAATCTCGGATGGATTAGGGATCGGTTTTGAGTAAAACAAGCAGTGGCTACAGCATCAGCCCATAAGAATAGTGGTGCACTAGAAAAAATCAGCATTGTGCGAGCAGCTTCTACAAGAGTTCGATTTCTTCTTTCAACTACCCCATTCTGCTGTGGAGTTCTAACAGCTGATGTTTGGTGTGTTATTCCAACATCTTCAAAGTAGGTTCTTAACTCCTGATTAGTGAATTCTGTGCCATTATCTGTTCTTACAATCCTTACTGGAGCTTGAAGTAGAACTTGGATACGCTTCAGAAAGGTGATGATGGTACCTGGTGCTTCGTCTTTTGATCTCAAAAACTTTACCCAAGTATATCTTGAATAATCATCAACAATAACAAGAATATACTTCTTCCCATTAATGCTTTCAACTCTCATTGGGCCACATAAGTCCTGTGCAACATATGTAACCTTGCTTCCGAACTAGGTACGGTTTTGGGTTTATATGATGCTCTTTTGCTTTTTCCTTGTTCGCATGATGGACATAGGTGTTCCTTGGTGTATTTGAACTTAGGAAGTCCGGTGACGATGTTGTCTTTGGCTAACTTGTTGATCGTGTCAAAATTGAGATGGGATAAACGTCTATGCCACAGCCAGGACTTAGTTTCGGTTGCCCTTGTCATAAGACAAATTGGTGATGTAGAAGCCATTTGGTTGATGTCGATAGCATACAAATTTGTACCACGATTACCAGTTAAGAGATCATCACCAACCAAATTTCTAATAAAAACCGTGTTTCTCCTGAATGCAACTTCTAAATCTGCATCACAAAACTGCCCGACTGAAAACAAGTTGTGTCCCAACCCTTCGACGTAGTAAACTCGAGTGATTAAAAAATTCTCAAACCGAAGATCTCCATAACCCAGAATAGCTGCTACATGATCATTTCCAAAGCGTACAGTTCCCATGAATTTCCAGATGAAATTGATCAGCAGCTTTAAGTTCCCGGTCATGTGCTTGGAGCAACCCGAGTCGACGATCCAAAGACATATTTCGATAACCTGCCAAGAACAGAAGAGTTTGTATTTGGAAACCGTGTTGAATTGGGTTCCATGGGGTTAGGAGTAAAAGCAGAATCACACTTATCAAAGATTGCAACATTTTTATTTTGAACAAATTCCAATTTGCCATTCTTAAGAGTGAACTCTCTACCCGTTGGTATCCACATACAAAACTTAAGGTAGTTCCTAGGCATTCGACTACTAGTGGTAGACCTAAAGCGTGCAACTAATCTTTCTATAGATCTAGATCTAGCACTAGTTCCCTTTGGAACATACTTCTGTTCAGGCGTAACATTCACATTCTTAGAAACACATTCATCATGAACATCATTAAGTAAACATTTCTTGCATATTAAACAAACAGAGTCATTACATGCATTAGAACCAGTACTTTCGACATTACATTCAGATGAATCATGTTTCTTATTACAAAGCGATAAATTCCTAGGGTGTTCTTCTACTTCTTCAACTTTATTCTTGCTACTACTCGTAGAAACAGGCGAGACTCTATTGTTCCTTGTATTGCTCCTAGGCTTTAGTCTGCTGCTCCTAGAGGTGCATTCTAATCCTGTAGAAGTTAAGGCACACGCATTAGGATTTATATTGTTGTCCTTTTTAGTATCACTAGACTCTTTAGAATTATCCTTTTTGCACGCATTTGTCTTAGAAGTGGAGGCAGACGCATTAGTGGGACTAATCCTAAAAAGGCCAGGTGCTATCACTTTTGGTGTATCGACAACCGCTTTTCCTTTATCAACAATCTTATCATTTTCACTTTTCTTGGGCAAGGGTGTTGGAGTGACTGGTTTTGTCAAATCCTTTTTCTCATCGACTTTTGGAGCAAACCGTGAAATTGACATTTTTGGTTTTTGAACCGTGTTTGAAACATTTGGTTTCTCCGAAGTCAATGGTTTTGCAAACTTAGTTTCCTCACCCTTTCCTTTTTGACTTTCAAGCTGAGCCCTCAAAAGATCATTTTGCTCTTTCATGTTCTTTAAGGCACGCTCATACGACAATTTGTCATACTTGCATTCTTCCTTTTTTCGATCAAGTTGTTTAAAATATGACACATTTTCTTTTTCAAGCTTTATAAGTGCATTTTCATATTTTGAAACAATTTCGGAGGTCTCAGCTCTCAGTCTTTCATCGTCTTGAACAGAATATGTTTGTAAAATGATGGACATAATGTCAGTGGTCATAACAGCTTCGAAGAGAGAATCATTTAGGTTTTCCAAAGCATTCATGTTTTCACGAGTTTCGTTAGTTTCGTTTACCAGGGATTTGTGGTCCTTGACAAAGTCGGCCGTTTCTTTTAAGAAAGCACGTTCAAAATGGATTACCCTCGCACTGATGTTATTCAGTGGGATAGTAATTTCGTTTTCAAAAACTTTTTTCTGCTCAATATGAAAACTGGAATGCCAGTTGTTAATATCGATTGTAGTTTTAGAAGCAACGATATTTTGAAGTTCTTGAATTCTCTTTTTAACGTCATCCAAAATTTCTCTAGCCTCACTTGTATTAAAAGTGTTGTTAGAAGAAATTTGTTCCATTTTTGAGAGAGATTTGGAAACAATTACCTTCTTAGAAAACATTTTTGCGAATGGTCGTTTTATGGAAAACACAGATGGTTCTTTTTGTGGAACAAAAGTAATTCCCGAAAGTTTGTTCAATTTGTTGTAATCAATGGGTTTCAAATCAGGATTCTTTTGTTTCATTTTATGAATGCTCTCTTCGGCCAATTCAATCGTTTCCACAGAATCACGAACAATGGGAGGATCATGCTTAACCAACAAAACATTTCCATTAAACAAACAATTCTGAGCTTGCTGAGCTTTCTTGAGATTACAGGGGGTGTTGTTACCAAGAGCCACTTTATGTTTCGTATGGTAAACCGGATTAGTTTGATTTGAAATCATTTTCATTGTTTGACTTGACTGACCCGACTTAACCACCAATTCTTCTAAATGTGCAATCATGTGTTCGGACTCTACGATTTCGGCCAAAAGTTTGTCTTCTTTCTTTGCAAATTCCTTTTTCAACTCGTCCCTTTCTTTTTCAAGATTGGTATAAGCTGATTTTTGTTTAGAAAGTTGGTTTTGTAAATCAGAAATTTCCGCGTTTAAAGCTTTTATCTTTTTGAAAGAATTAACATCAAGTGTATCAAACTTGAGTTGCAATTGTTTTTCCCTTGAAATGGAATTTTGATAACCAGTTTCTAATTCAGACAATCTTTTGTTATGAAATTCAAAAGCTTTAACATTTTCTTTGTAACTCTCAAGCTCAGCGGTCAATTTAACATTCGCGGCCTTAACATCGCGATTGACCTTTTTCACATTCTCAATTTCAATACAACAATTATTCAATAATGATTCAAACAAAGCACGTGTTTCCTCATCATTCTCAGCATGCTGTGAAACAAAGCCTCCATTATGATTCACATCTGGAGTTGCTGAAGGAGTATTGCTACTACTTGGCGTGTCCAGGTATGTATCATAAGTGGGTGCTAGCTTCTTAGAATGCTGTTCCTCATGAGGAGACATATCAAATATATCATTATTGTGACATGTGTTGAAGTTGGATACCTCAGATGGTGCATTGGTGTCATAAACAGGAAGTGTATCAGAATCCGTGTCATACTTAGCTTCCTGAAGATTCGCCATGAATATGCAGTTCGCATCGATATCCTCTCTATCTTCCATGTCATCCATAAGAGCCATAAAATCATTCTCCTCGGCATTCAACTGAAATCCTGCCTCTGCCTTTTGTGCCAACATCACTGCTTTCTGCAAGTACGCTAGATCTTTCTTGTTCGGCTTAGTAGGACAGTTCCTTGCCATATGACCTACACCCTGACAGTTGAAACACTTTACAGGATTACCCTGATTCGCATTTCCCAAATTCCCAACTACTGGAGCTGCAACATTTCTATTCTGATTACCCATTGCCTGATTACCAACATTCTGACCCCTCTGATTTCCAACAAACTGACCTAACTGATTCCCTGCATACTGACCATACTGATTTCCTGCATTCTGATTCCCTGCATTCAGCATATTCTGATTCCCCATGTTAATTCCAATGGCATATCCTTGCTGATTCCCATAAATTCCAACCATTTGGCCTCCATTGCCCATATTGAAACTCGGCTGAGCAATCTGCTTGTTGTGAGTGTTCGATGAAATCCTTTGGTTGTTGTTAGTTGGTGTAGAATAGCGTCCTTGGAATGCCTTTGACAGAAAAGCAAACGCTTGGGTCAATGCTGCAGTAGCTTCATCATTTTCAGTGAATTCTGGTTCTTGGAATTGTTGGTATTGCTGTTGTGGAATAACATGTTGTTGTTGCTGTGGGTAGAACTGTTGTTGGTAGACCGGTGTTGGTTGTTGAATGTATGATGGTTGCATGTAGTTGTGAGTGGAAGATGATGATGGTTGTTGTGTGTTCACTGGTAGCGGTGTTGGTGTAGTAGCAATTAATGCGAGAGGATCATGATTCTTTGCCAATCTTTCTTTCCTTACTTCATTAGCCTCAGCTTGGTTTTGCTTCAAAAAGTCATAGAGTTGATCATAATTCACCTTATGTAAATCCTTTGTTTGATTGACAATTGTAACATAACGACCCCATTCTTCTGGAAGGTTATTGATGAATTTGATGTTTGTTGCAATTGTTCGAGGTGTCAACTTGTTTCTGATTAACTCATTCATCAAAGTGCAAAACCTTGTGTAGTAAGATTCAATCTGTTCACCTTTAGTGGATGTAAAGTTCTCCCATTCAGTAAGAAGTTTATTCTCAACATCCTGTTGTCCAATCTCTGTTCCATGACATATCCTCCTAACACGTTCCCACATAGCATAAGCAGTTTCACAACTGTCGACCGCAGCAAAGATCTCCCGTGGTAATCCAAGTTGGATTAAATGCATTGCCATATCATCCGCGGCGATCTGCTTCTTGTCTTCCTCTGTGTAATCTGCTTCTGTTTGTTCACGCACGAATGGTTGAGTACTTGAGTAGGAGGTGTTGCATTTGGATTACCTTCAATTTGAACTTGTCGTGGCTTGAATGGACCATTTGTAATGGAGTTGATCATTAATTTACCATCAGGCTTTGTTTTGATGTAACGAAGCATGCGGCTTGTCCATGGGAGATATCCACCTTTTTCGAGCATCGGAGGTCGGTTTTCCGCACCGGCTGCATGAATATCTTGCTGAGTAGCCATTGATGAAGTGTAGATGGATAAAGTTGATTCTCGGATCGTTTCAACGAAGTAGGAGTTGTGTTTAGTGTAAGTTGATGCAAGTTTATATGGTGAAAATTTTGATCTTGAACCTTAAAACCTCAATAACTTCCGTTCAGAGTGGATTTGGGCCTCGAAGCTTGGCTTGAATGATCTTTAGATATTCAATGTGTCCTTCTTCCCGGTCTCGCGGTCGTTTTGACAGCTGATTCGTCGAAAACGGAGTTACGGTTCAAAAGTTATGGCCGTTTGAAGTTTGGTTGTCAAAAAAATCCAAAACTTACGCGTAAACCTTGAATCTTACGCGTAAACCTTGAATAATCTTACGCGTAAAATGTTATGCGTAACCTTTAAGTTATGCGTAAGATCTAAGTTATGCGTAAACAAATTGTTTATGCGTAGACTTTGATTTTACGCGTAAACTTAGAGTTTATGCGTAAGAATGTTACGCGTAAGGTTTTTTCAACCAATTTGATCTCTCAAACTTATCCAAGCTTGAAAGATATCCCGTGTCGAAGTATTCCACAAACTTATCCAAGTCAGGGAAGTACTGAGTCACCGTAGCACGAAGAGAAGACCTTTGATGAAGTTATGCGTAGAATTCTGAAACTTACGCGTAAGATAGACTTATGCGTAGAAACTGAACTTAAGCGTAGAATCTTGTGTGTAGACTTCAACTTACGCGTAGAAAATCAATCTTATGCGTAAGAAGAGGGTTTTGACCAGAGTTACGCGTAGAAAAAGGGTTTTGACCTCAAACTAACGCGTAAACAGTACTTTTTATGCGTAGAAAGGACAGAAAGTACTGTTCACAGCTGGATATTCGTACTATGCCCAAAAGTTACGCGTAGGATGACCAGAAAACTTCAAAAATTCGATTTTTTCAACCAAAAACTCTTTTTTCACTTGTTTCTAATGATCAAATCTTTCCCAAAACACTTAAAAACACTAAAGCTTCAATAAAGACAACAACTTTAACACCAAAACTTGTAAAAATCAAAACTTTTTTGAAGAAAAAGTACACAAATGAATGAAAAGTGTAACTTTTTAACAAAAAACTTGATAAAAACACTCCTAAATCATTGTTAGGCGATTGATACCACTTGTGGGACCTTAGATATATCAACTTTAACACCAATATAAGAACTAGAAGAAGGAAAGATGGTGACTTGTAAGGATGTATGTGGCGTTAAGATGAAGAGAGAATAAGATGAAAAGAGAACTTTATTTCATAAACAAAACACACACTTACACACACAAGCACACACCTCAAATGAGCTTTGAGGTGTTTATATAGTACAAGAGTTAGGATGCCCTAAAGGCTTTCCATGGGCTTGGTCTTGGGCTTGGCTTTCTTTTATCTATAAAGGCTTATGAAACATAACTAATAGCATATTAGCTTACCAAGACCAAGGCCCAATGACTAAACTATTACTAATCTTAACCAACGACACAAAGTTACAATATGAGAATGACCATCACTTTAATATATATATTTTTTAATGCTAACAGTTCATTCACACATTTTGAAGTAAAAACCCAATCTATTTTATTCAAATAACTCTCACATCTAAGTGAAAACTTACTTTCAAACATTGTTGAATAATGCTAAAAACGTCTCTTTTAAAATCATGCATGGTGATCTAATATTTGTCATCTATATTTATATAAATGACACTTATAAGTGAACTAAATCAAATCAAGAGGACCATGGTTTGTTCATTAAGACTTTGTTTGTAACAAGTCTAGAAATCCATGGTATCATAACTACCCACTTATTGCACATTGATACACATTAGGATTAATCCTCCTAGTTATGTAGTTATGAAATACTTGATGTTGCTTATTGTTTCCTAGCACTTATATTTTACTTGCTTGATGAGTATGTTTGCATGCTAGATGAAATTGCTTATTTACTTAATCTCTTTGATTAACATGCTTTGGCTACATAATTGCCTACATAATTAGTATATGCTTAATTGCCTCAAAGAGTTGGACTTGTTTGAAACAAAAAACACAACATTTATGCAATTCACTACCAAAAACCCTTTTCTGGCAATCTGGGAATCACCAGATGGGCGGCCCCCTTAAATCATAAGGCGGCCCCCTTAATTATTAAGGGGACCGGCCTCCAATTAAGGGGACCGTGTAACCTTTCGTAAATTTCCCTTACGATTAGTAAATGCATACGAATAAATAAAACGATGTTACGATAAATTAACACCATTTTACGGGTAACAATTTTTTTTTATGATATGGCTTGATATTGAACCACTACGATAACTGTGATTGACTGTTTAACCAGGAACGATGCTTACACACAACCTAGATTGCCTATAATTATTGCGAACGATAAATAATTATATAACGCGTTTATATTTAATAATACGTTTCGTCTAAATAACGTATACTATTTATATATTCCCCGAACGTACGAAACTTCTCGAGAACGCTCACTAATATTTTTGAACTTCGACACGATAATCGAGACACCCTAGGTGGGCCCCCAACACCCTTTGGGCCACGAAATCCACAAGACAAACCAAACGGACTCCCTTTTTAAGTTCTTTCTTTCTTTCTGCTGGGCCGAGACCAAACGCAAGCCCAAACGGACTTTAAGCCCAAAACGCACCCTTTTGTTATTTTTGTTTTGTTTTCCGCTAGCCGCGACACTCCAAACGCACCCTAGTATTTTACGATTCCTACACACAACATACCCATTTTATTACACATTATGATTTACCTAGTACCCAAGATATACACTAGACCAAAACTTCACTCACTCACCTTCGTTTACTACTCTAAAAACGTACAAAGCAAATGCATGATACCTTCCATGGAGATAAGGCCAAAACGTGGCACAAGGCTTCTTCCATGCCTCCCCTCTTCCCCTATAACAAGTAAGTGAACAAAAATGGTGTCAGGAATGTATCTCATGAACTCTTGGCTTGTACTCACTCGATTGGGCATAAAATGAGGCGCTACTATTTGCTTAACATGGAACACTATCGTTCATGTGATCTTGCGTATCTATACACATCTTATAACTCACTATATAATGTCTACATGCAAGCACAAACCTAAACTACACTTATACGTACCTTACTACTAAAATTATTAACGAGAGAAAGTGATGGAGGGACGAACGGATTGCTAGGAGAACCACGTCTCAAAACGAACCTAGGAAGCAAGGATTGGAGCTATTTGAACCTTGGAGGAACGTGAAGTGAACCACGAGGCGTTGAACCATACACACGAACCATTTTCATCGTTTTACTCCACCTTTTGAGGTGAGGTAAGACATCAAATCGTTATTTTCATTTTATACATATACGTATTTCTTATTTTGCACGAACACTTTACCTACATAAAATGAGAAACTTAAACGCGACATGCATATATTATACTAGACGAGTACCCGTGCATAGCAACGGGATTTTATAGCGGCATTTAATTATAATGATATTTTGGTTAAGTGTTTTGTGTAACCAAAATATCACTATAACTATCTGCCGCTATAAAATTCCGTTTCTATGTACGGCTACTCATCTAGTATTTAAAAGTTTATTTTTATATACGTGTGTATTCATTCTTATGTTGACAAAACAATTTTACATTTTTACAAGGTTTTGAAACCCGGGTCGACCCGGCTGGGTTAACCGGTTCGACCGGTTCCGGCCGAAAAAAGGGGTCAAAACAACCCGGGTTTCTAAAACCAGGTTAACCGGTGTTACCCGCCGGGTTTTGAGTGACCCGGGTCAACCCGGTTTTCGAAACCCGGCCGGGTTTCATTTTTTCAAAAAAAAATTTAATAAAAACCCGGGTTGACCCAGTGGTCAAACCGATTGACCCGGCGGTCGAACCGGTTGACCCGTCAAAAAAATAAAATAATAATAAATTGAAAACCGGGTTGACCCGGCGGTCCAACCGGTCGAATCGGTTGACCCGGTGCTCGGTGACTCGACCGGGTCGATTTCGAACCTTGTTTTCAAAACATTGCATTTTTATGTTTTCATTTATTAATTATTAATTTAACTTTCCATGTTTTTAAGTTGACAAAAAAATTGAATGTGTAATGTAAGTTTCCATGTTTTCATTTAAGTTTTAAATTAGAGGTATTAAGGAGTGTTAAATGCATTAATTAAGGGTAATTTAGGCAAAACATTAATTTAAGTTTTTCACTTTTCACTTCTTGACTTTTTGACCATTTACTCTTTATAAATAGTATAGATATCGTATTACATGTTTACTAAGTCCTTAACGAGTACCTATAATAACATTGGAATTATATTAACGTTTACATACTAAATATCACACGTTTCAAAGTCATTTGAACCTACACGATATGTACTAAAACACTTAGTTTATTTTTCAGTTTTATAAAGTTATACGCTTGAGTTTTGTGACTACACTTTGGCCTCGCCATGTCTAATTTCAACACACGACCCACCTATATTTTTACACGACCTATTTGTTTACTTGAAATACTAACGGGAATGATAAATAAGTCGACCTAATAACTTCGTTTAATCACCTAACGAGACCCAAAGTAAATCGCTATTAGAACTAGTTTTCAGATTAATAAAAACCATACGTGGGCCAAAAAGCCCAAAAAGCTCATTTTAGCTTATTACGATAAGCTAAGCAAATAAGCTCTTTTGAAATGAATTTGTAACTTAAAAAGATGGATTTCGACTAAACAAGTATACCCCCAAACCCCTTGGATCGTAAAACCTTAACGGGCCCTTAATTTGGATCGTTAAAGCCCAATTAATGAAATAAGCACTTTTTAAGCTAATAAGCTGTTGGTATAAGCTGTTTGAAACTTTATGAGCTTATTGAAATAATAAAAATGCTAAGTTTTAAATTTGGTAATGTTTGGACCATTTTTGCAAATGTTTGAAGGTTAGGGACTAAAAATGTAAAGTTTGTAAACTTTGGGTGAAAAATATAAAACTGTTTTTCTAAAGGATATAAACTGTAAATATTTGATATTTGGACTAAGAATGTAAATATTTGATATTTGGACTAAAAACGTAAATATATATAATTTTTGGACTAACGGCGTAAATGTTTTCCGTTAAGGGTAAAAAGTGTAAAATTGAGAAACATGAAGGATTGAATAGTAATATTTTAATAATAATTTTTTTAAATTATATATATTTATACTTATATATATATATATATATATATATATTTGAATATATATTAAAACGATAAATAATAAACGTAACTTATTTATATATATATATATATATATATATATATATATATATATATATATATATATATATATATATATATATATATATAATACGAATAAAACGTATATAACGAATAACTAAATTTAGACGAATAAAACAATACGTAACAATTATCTATTTTTATACGACGTAACACATCACGTATGCACTTTATCGATTACTCATAATTAATAATAAACGTTCGCAATAAAACGAGACTTAAGAACTGAAACGTGCCATATCTTATAGGTTGTGTGTGAAGCCGTTGCCTTGCATCGTTGAGATTACGTTTGTTCTACTAAGGTGAGTTCATAGCCCACATTTAACTTATTTTGTGAGGGGGATACATGCTCAAAAACCGAACACAAGTCTTTTCCTGATCTTATTATTGCTTAAGTAGCTATTGCCAAAAGTCCCTCGATCATGAACCTTAATCACTTGAAGGGTGAACGTAAATAATTGTGAATAGATCTATTAGGGATTGACAATCCCCATTTGGTTGCTAGAGGAAAGTCACCAAATGCACGTTATTTGAATATAATATGTTACTGGCAAATACCTATCTTGGGGGCTCTATATTTTACATCATTATTATGAAAATATTGATGTCTGTTGAATCGTTGAGTGTCATGAGCTTAATGCAATAATGAATGTGATTTCTAACTTGTTTATTTGTATCGATATTACAATAAACATCTATCTCTTGTGTTCAAACTCTTAATTATAAACCTATGAATTTCACTCAACTTTTGTTGACTTTTAGCATGTTTATCTCAGGTAACTAAATGGAATGGATGGCAAAGGCACGAAGTGGGCAAATAAAGAAACGTTTATTTCTCTTTAAATAAAACTTGTTGTTGAATAACGAATTCTCTTGGAATTATGAATATTTGGTATTTTAAATAAAACTTAAAACGATCACTTGAATCATTTTCTATAATTGTGACGAAAGATCTACAATATAATACCCCAAAAGTCTTCCGCTGACATTTTAAGTCTTCCGCTGTATTGATCGATTTTGGGGGTGTTATAGATTGGCATCAGAGCTACGGTTATAGTGAACCAAGTGTTTTTGGAACATTGGACTATAACTACACTTTAAACGGGACAAAATTTTCATAAAATACCATCCTACGCCCTTCGTGCCTACGCATCCCAGTAATTGGTAAAAAGTATTATTTACCTTATAGCATTTTAAATTGGTTATAATTATGCTTACATTTTACTAATCGGGAAATTTATTACAGTGTCATGTCTTCGAACACCCACCCTATCAGCTTGTCCTCAAACTCAGGAACTGAAGATGTTACTTCAGCCTATGCTACCTCACCTATGCCTCTGTCTCCTGCTACCGACAGATACATGCAAAGCCATCAATTTCTGCCAGCATCTGACACAGAGGCTTCTCCTCTGGCAACATCTGGTCCAATTCGCCGATCTAGGCAAATTAGACAACTTCAGCCGTATGAAGCAAGTACTGCTATACCAGCACCAGCTCTTGTCATACCACCTGAATCAGTTGTGCCATCACCACCTGCACCACCAGTAATACCACCACTACCAACTATCTTCTACAGCCAAACTACTACTGTGCCACTAATACCATCACCCATAGCATCACCTCCACTAGCATCACCTCAGAATCTTGTGTTCAACGCAGACGCCGAAGGATCCACAAGCGAGCAGATGCTCGTAAATGGTCTTTCTTGTTGCCCATTATGCGATATTGGAGATCTCAAGAAGGAACACCAACAACAAGGGAACTTGGGGAAAGTTCTTACTCTACCTCCCGAATTCTGCCAGTCACTGGGGAACCCATACACCATACCATATCATTATTAGCTGCAAGAATGGTTCGCCACGAAGACCGACTTGATTCCATCGCTAGTATACTCAACAAGATTCCACATGAACTTCTAGAAACCTTTGAAGATGATATGAACAGTCTCATAATTGGTCATCTTGCAATAGAAGATAAGGTTGAAAAGTTGGATTCTTTATTTTGGGAATCAATGGAATTCATAGGAGCACTATGTGGGGCTAACACTTCGACCGAAATAGCAAATGGGAACTTTAGATCGAGAAATTGAGAGGATCAACACTGAAAACCTACGCCTTAGGCAAGCCCTGCTAGAAGCTCGAGAAAGGGAAAGGACTCGAGATCAAACTATGGAAACTATGTCCACTGCCATTCAAGAACTCCAAAACCGCCTAGACAAGGCCTTAGGAAAACCATGAGACCACCACCTTGTTAAGAAAAATCAATGTCCTACAAATAAGAATATCTTGTCGTGTTTTGTAAACATTTGCACAAGTATCAATAAGTGTTGTAACACCTTGACATTGATTTATGGAAGTTTATTTTATCTTTATTTACGTTGCATTATATCGTAATATATTGGTTTATACAGGTCAAACTTATTCGTAATGTGTGTCATCCCAACATACGATAATTTACGATTTAAACCTTTTCAATGATCGAATCATTGTAACTACGACCTATATTTAACTATTTATTACTCGATATGTATTTTCAACGTGATAGGATTATTATAAATGTTCTAATAATATACCTTCTTTTATAGCAATATGGCTAGAACTAGGAGAACAACCACGAACGCCGCACCAGCAAACCCCGAAGTTATGACCCCGGCAACAATCCAGCAAGCAATTGTTGATGGCGTTAATGCCGTTTTAGCTGGACAAGCCCGTAATAGAGATGGAAATGCACCTGCACCCCGCTACTGCACTTACAAGGACTTCATAGCATGTCAACCGACGTATTTCAAAGGAACTGAAGGAGTGTCGGAATTAGCTCAATGGTTTGAAAGAAGTGAAACTGTTTTCCAAAGAAGTGGATGCTCGGAAAACAACAAGGTAAGCTTCGCAACGGGAACACTAATGCAAGACGCTCTATCCTGGTGGAACTCTACCGTTCAAACACTAGGAGCAGAAGCAGCACATCAGCTAACTTGGATTGAATTCAAGGCTAAAATACTAAAGAAGTATTGTCCCCGTTCCGAACTGCGAAAACTCGAGGATGAGTTCCATGCCTTAATAGTGAAAGGAATTGATTTGAGAATTTACAACCGGAGATTTCAAGAACTTAGGATACTATGCCCTACCATGGTACCCGATCATGCGAAGACATTAGAGATATATGTCGAAGGACTCCCTAGGAGTATTGAAGGAAATGTCACCTCAGCAAACCCGCCAACCTTGGAAGCAACAATGGAACTTGCTCAGAAACTTCTAGATCGAGAAGTGAAATGCAATGAACTTAAAAGGAAATTGGACGATAAAAGAACCACCCACCATCACAACAACAACCAACAAAACTACAACAGTCATCACCACAACAACAACCAACGCAACAATAATCGGAACCACCAACCATATCACAACACTCGAAGCACTCAACATCAGAATCAAAGACAAGAAAAACCCCGAGTCTACACCGCCACGGAAGGTGTAGGGTACAATGGGCAGAAACCCCTATGCCAGCGATGCAAACTTCATCACGAGGGTCGTTGTACCGTCCGATGTGACAAATGTCATAAGATCGGTCATCAAACCAGAAACTGTAGGATTCCGGCTACAGGAAGCAACACACAGGTTGTATCACCCACTTGTTACGGATGTGGAGAAGTAGGACACATCCGGAGGAACTGCCCAAAAGGGAATGAACCAATCAACGCTCCAGCTAGAGTATACCTTCTCGGAGATGGAAACGGACCCGATGTAGTCACCGGTATGTTTCTACTAAACCATCATAATGCTAGAGTATTGTTTGATTCGGGCGCCGATAAGAGTTTTATATCAGATACGTTTGTCCCTTTACTTAATGTTACCCCCTCTAAGCTAAACACCACCTACGAAGTCGAAATGGCTGATGGGAATTTAATAGATACCAATACTATCATGAAAGATTGCACCCTAACCTTATCCGAAAAACCTTTTGCCATTGATCTTATGCCGGTTCAACTTGGTAGTTTTGACGCTATCGTCGGCATGGATTGGCTATCCCACCATCGTGCTAGGATTCACTGTGACGAAAAGGCCGTCCATATACCACTCAAGGATGAAACACTCATTGTCCAGGGCGACAAAAGCAAACCCCGATATGGAATTATCTCATGTATGCGAGTAATAAAATACATGAATGAAGGATGTCAAGTATACATGGCCCAAGTTACGGAAAACAAGAAATCCGAGAAGCCGCTCGATGACGTTCCTATCGTTAGGGATTTTTTATGAAGTCTTTTTGCAGTGTATAATTATTCCGAAGAAATGCTCGTGAAAGTATTTCCCGGGTCGTTTTCCAAGCGAAGGTAGAATGGAGTCGTGAATAATCGAATCGCGAAATCGAGTCGTGAAAAGTGGTAAAGTGAAAAATATGATTTTGGAATTCAAATAATAAAAAGTAATAGTGAAATAAGCAGAATGTACAAGCTAAATATGTACAAAGGTTGAAAACGTAAAAACGGAAATGCACACGCGTTATTTAAAACGTAACGTTTATTGAAAAATGATACTACGAACTTGGAAATATTTTCTAAAAATCTTAAACTATTAAAAAGAATTTTAAGAAAAAGAAAAATATTTTTTTGAGTTTTTATTTATTTTCTAGAATTAATTTTGTGTTTTTGGAATAAAAAGTGAATTAAAAATAGAGAAAAATAGGAAAACAAATTGGAAAAATGAAAATTAAATTCTAAAAATTCTAAAATATTATAAAATGAATTCTAAAATTATTTTTGTATTTTTCAGAACCTTTTTTAATTTTTTTTATTGATTTTTGGTAAATAAAAACTATTTAAAAAATGAAAATAATCAAAAGAAAATAAGAAAAATAGTAAAAAGCCTTGGAAAAATCTGGAAAAATTCCAGAAAATCAAAAATAATAAAAAGAACTTAAAATAAAATTTTGAAAGAAAAATGAGCTACTGAACTGCTTATTTAATGAAAACTGCTTATCTCAAGTGCTTAATAATAAGCACTTGAGATCCAAACTGCTTGAAACTTTGAATACAGGCTTATAATGATGAATTAAGCTCAGATATCACAGAAAATGATCAATGACAATCTCAGAATACAACAAATACTCAGAAATGAAGCAATAAGCTCAAAAATAAGCTCACAGTTATAAGCAGACCAAGTAATAAGCAGTTCCAGAAACAAACAATTATACAGAAACTTCAAATAACTCAGATACTACTTAAGTTCAAGCTCAAATTACAACAACAAGCTCAAACTCAAAGTTGCAGGCCATAAATCTCACACAGATGGTGCAGGGGAATACTAAGTCCAAACAGGCCCAATTAAGCTAAGATTTAAACTAGTAAATGATTTCCAAAATGAGAATTTCTTTTTGATTATGTTGCAATAACTACCAAAGAACACAAGTCAGGAAGAACTGTAGATTATCTAAAAGTATGCTCAATTTAAACAGACATGCTACTTTTGACTATTTTATTTATCACCTAAACTGACTTTTATGAATTTCAATGATCAAATTATAAATTGAAATGTAGTTATAAGCTAGAATTAATGTGAATTAAGCTAAACAACACACTTATGCACCTATAAATGAGCTAATGCAAACATTTATTTCTAACAGTTATCAACTAAAAAGATTTAAAAGCTAATTTTGACTATTGATGAAATAACTACTAAACTAATGCAGTAACTAACCTCTGCTAGCCTAATTTAAACTACCAAAGCAGAACTATAATCAAAACAACAACTGGAACACTAAGAAACAAGCAGATCCAAACACCCCTGCAGAGACCACAATTCAGTTCTCAGATCAGATATCAACTACTCAACTTTCAAGTTATACAACCAAAGCTACATCAATCAATGAAACAGTGTTTAGCTCAAATCCAGTTCAATCTCAGATCCACAAACTCAATATATCAGATGTACACTAAGTGACACAGATCAGAGATCAATCAGATCTCAACAATCAATTTATATACAACTATAGCAATGAATTCCAAATGAAACAGTACATCTAAACCAATTCTATTTTAAACTCAAATCTACTAAACTACAATGCACCTACAAATATAACCTCAATTAATCAAACAGTACTACAATTAAATCAAACAAGTTCAACTACAGAACTAATACTACTACTACACAATAATTTCAAACAATGAAACAGTGATGAACATTAAACATGTGAGCCAAAACTTACAATCACTTTCAGTCCAGCATGAACAGGACTGATTCACTAAGCTTGCCTATCTTTATGATAGGCAGGACCTTCCAAATCTGTCCATAACTATCCACATCACCACAAGTTCCAATGGATCAATACACCTTTGACTTATGTTGACTAATCAAGTAACTTGAGATTTTTGGAATGAAAACTGATCAACAGGTAATTACAAAGCTAATTTGGATTGTAAGAAAATAAAAACTAAATGAACTTATTTAAAAGCTTATAAAAACAAATTGAAAACTTATTTTTTTATTTTTTTTTATTTTATTTTCTATTTTTATGAATTTGCTGTAAATGATATTAGCTGAATTTGAAAATGAAAAGTAGTTTTTAAGCTATATAAGACTGAGAATAAGCTGAGTATAACAGGTATTTAAACACTTAACTAAAAATTAAAATCAACAATCTAATCAACAATTGAGAGAAGACTAAATTTTATTAAAACTAAACTGAAATTACAATTACTAAGCTAAATACAAGATGAGAAATGAAAATGACATAGCTTCGCTACTTATCTCCCTACTCCCAATAAGCTAAAACTAACACCTATTTATAGGAAAAATGAGGGTTGGGGTTTCGGATTGCCATGCTGGCAATTCGTGTGACCTGTGTTTCTTTTAATCTCCTCATCACCCTTGGATCACTTCTCATCATTTCATCTTGAATATCAACCCTTTGATCAGCTTCTATGACGCGTCTCATCCACTAATATGTTGCCACGTAGCCCATTTGTGCTTTCTTTCACTCTGATATACTCTGAGCTTCTAGAACCACGCTTGAATTGACGTCCGTACCCTTAATTACGGTTAATTTTGGACGGAACAGTAACTAGGGTTCATGTTGGCTGGGTAAAAGGAATTGGGGGTGAATATGGCGGGTTGTATTTATTTATTACTTTTGGGTGTTGACCAAATTGGGTACGGGTTTGACCTGGGTAATGGTTATGGGCTCGGGTATTTTTTATATTATGATTGGGCTTGGGTAATGAAAAGTGGGCTTGGGTTAAAACTAATAGAAATGGTTTTGGGTTAATTGTGATTTCAGACTTTGTATTATTAATCTACCAAGGACCAATTGTGTACAAAATAGATAATTCAAGGGCTGATTATGCACTTTTCCATAAATGTGATCCAAGGACTGATCTTGACAAAATAATATTCTTCAGGGTCCAATGTTGACTTTCAAGGTCACAGCTTTGACTAATTGACCGTCTTCCACTCTCATGCTCGGTTTTGCTTCGTTTTGTTCGTTTTTCCGTAACATCCGTACCTGCACATCACAAATATAAAAACACGTGTTTTCTTGGCATTTATTAGCTCAAATAATCGTTTTGGATTGGTAATTGGCCATAAAATGGTGAGTAAATAAGCACTCACCAATTTTCCTGAAGTATTCCCTGAAGAATTACCTGGCATTCCACCCGTACGTCAAGTAGAATTTCAGATTGAACTAGTGCCTGGAGCGGCACCAGTAGCTAAAGCACCTTATAGACTAGCACCATCTGAAATAGAAGAATTGTCAGAACAACTAAAAGAATTGTCGGACAAAGGATTTATTCGACCAAGCTCATCACCTTGGGGAGCTCCAATTTTATTTGTTAAGAAGAAGGATGGATCCTTTCGAATGTGCATCGATTACCGGGAGTTGAATAAACTTACAGTAAAGAATCGATACCCATTGCCTCGAATTGATGACCTGTTTGATCAATTGCAAGGATCGAGTGTATACTCAAAAATTGATCTGAGATCAGGATATCATCAGCTAAGAGTTCGAGAAGAGGATATTCCGAAAACTGCATTTAGAACGCACTATGGTCACTACGAATTTCAAGTAATGCTGTTCGGTCTGACCAATGCACCAGCAGTTTTCATGGATTTAATGAATCGAGTATACAAACCTTACTTGGATAAGTTTGTAATAGTATTCATCGACGATATTTTGATCTACTCTCACAACGAAGAAGAACACGCAGAACATTTACGAATCATTCTAGAACTGCTCAAGAAAGAAGAATTGTACGCTAAGTTCTCCAAATGCGACTTTTGGATTCGCACCGTACAGTTTTTAGGACACATCATCGATAGTCAAGGCATTCACGTAGACCCTGCAAAGATAGAGGCTGTTAAAGGTTGGTCATCTCCTACAAACCCCACGGAGATTCGTCAATTTTTAGGTCTCGCAGGTTACTACCGAAGATTTATAGAAGGATTCTCCAAGATTGCAAAACCTTTGACTAAACTAACCTAAAAGAATGAGAAGTACATCTGGGAAGAAAAGGAAGAAGCAGCCTTCCAGTTGTTAAAACAAAAGCTTTGTGAAGCTCCAATATTATCCCTCCCAGAAGGAAATGAGGACTTTATAGTGTATTGCGACGCATCTTATCATGGACTAGGAGCAGTTTTGATGCAAAGAAGCAAAGTGATAGCTTATGCATCCCGGCAACTGAAAAAAAATGAGGAAAACTACACGACTCATGACTTGGAATTAGGAGCGGTAGTGTTTGCACTCAAGTTATGGAGACACTACTTATATGGCACCAAATGTACCGTGTACACCGACCACAAGAGTCTTCAACATATTTTGGATCAGAAGGATTTGAATATGAGGCAACGTCACTGGCTAGAATTGCTCAGAGATTATGATTGTGAGATCCGTTACCACCCAGGAAAGGCTAATGTAGTAGCAGATACGTTAAGCCGAAAGGAACGATTGAAACCCCTTCGAGTTAGATCACTAGGGATGACTATCTACTCACCCCTTCCATCCCAAATCCTTACCGCGCAGAACGAAGCACTTAAAGAAGAAAACAGACCCAAGGAAAAGATTTACGGTATGCCCGAGAATAAGAATGGTTTCGTGAAGAAATCCGATAGAACACTGTGTTTCAAGGACAGAAGTTGGATCCCTATGATTGGAGGTATTCGTGAGCTCATCATGTACGAATCCCACAATTCAAAATACTCCATTCATCCTGGTTCCGACAAGATGTATCAGGATTTAAAGAGACTATATTGGTGGCCAAACATGAAAGCTGACATCGCAGAATATGTCGGTAAATGTTTGACATGTTCAAGAGTAAAGGCAGAACATCAGAAACCTTCAGGCTTACTTGTACAACCAGAACTTCCTATGTGGAAATGGGAACGAATCACTATGGACTTCATCACCAAACTCCCAAGAACCTCATCCGGATACGACACAATATGGGTTATTGTGGATCGTCTCACAAAATCCGCTCATTTTCTACCCATCAAAGAAACCGATGAGATGAATAAACTAGCTCAACTGTATGTGAAGGAAATTGTCACTCGACATGGAGTACCAATTTCGATTATCTCGGATCGAGATAGCCGTTTCACCTCTCACTTTTGGAAATCGTTGCAGAAAGCCTTAGGAACTAAACTAGATATGAGCACAGCATACCACCCTCAAACTGATGGTCAAAGTGAAAGAACTATCCAAACCTTAGAAGATATGCTCCGAGCATGCGTTATTGATTTTGGAAAAGGTTGGGATAAGAACTTACCATTAGCAGAGTTTTCATACAACAATAGTTACCACGCCAGCATAAAAGCAGCACCATTTGAAGCACTGTATGGTAGGAAGTGCATATCGCCCGTTTGTTGGGCAGAAGTCGGAGAAAGACAACTTATAGGACCTGACCTCATTCGGGAAACAACCGAGAAAATCATTAAGATTAAGCAACGCTTGCAAGCAGCCCGAGACCGACAGAAAAGCTACGCAGACCTAAAAAGAAAACCCATGGAATTTCAAATAGGAGACAGAGTCTTATTGAAAGTATCTCCCTGGAAGGGAATGGTACGATTTGGAAAGCATGGAAAGTTGAACCCCAGATACATCGGTCCATTCAAAATCCTGGAAAGGATAGGACTCGTGGCTTATAAACTAGAACTACCCGAAGAACTTAGTCGGATCCACGACACCTTTCATGTGTCAAACCTTAAGAAGTGTTTATCCGATGAATCTCTCGTGATTCCATTGAAAGAGATTTGACTAGATGATAACCTTGTCTTTACCGAGGAACCCATTGAAATTATGGATAGAGAAGTCAAACAGCTAAAACAAAACCGTATCCCTATTGTCAAAGTTCGTTGGGACTCCAAGCGAGGACCGGAATATACCTGGGAGCGCGAGGATCAGATTCGCTCCAAGTACCCACATCTCTTCACCTAAGACACCCTTGACAACTATCTTAGACTACAATTCCGGGACGGAATTCCCTGTAAGAGGTAGATAATGTAACCTCTCGTAAATTTCCCTTACGATTAGTAAATGCATACGAATAAATAAAACGATGTTACGATAAATTAACACCATTTTACGGGTAACAAATTTTTTTTTATGATATCGCTTGATATTGAACCACTACGATAACTGTGATTGACTGTTTAACCAGGAACGATGCTTACACACAACCTAGATTGCCTATAATTATTGCGAACGATAAATAATTATATAACGCGTTTATATTTAATAATACGTTTCGTCTAAATAACGTATACTATTTATATATTCCTCGAACCTACGAAACTTCCCGAGAACGCTCACTAATATTTTTGAACTTCGACACGATAATCGAGACACTCTAGGTGGGCCCCCAACACCCTTTGGGCCACGAAATCCACAAGACAAACCAAACGGACTCCCTTTTTAATTTCTTTCTTTCTTTCTGTTGGGCCGAGACCAAACGCAAGCCCAAACGGACTTTAAGCCCAAAACGCACCCTTTTGTTATTTTTGTTTTGTTTTCTGCTAGCCGCGACACTCCAAACGCACCCTAGTATTTTATGATTCCTACATACAACATACCCATTTTATTACACATTATGATTTACCTAGTACCCAAGATACACACGAGACCAAAACTTCACTCACTCACCTTCGTTTACTACTCTAAAAACGTACAAAGCAAATGCATGATACCTTCCATGGAGATAAGACCAAAACGTGGCACAAGGCTTCTTCCATGCCTCCCCTCTTCCCCTATGACAAGTAAGTGAACAGAAATGGTGTCAGGAATGTATCTCATGAACTCTTGGCTTGTACTCACTCGATTGGGCATAAAATGAGGCGCTACTATTTGCTTAACATGGAACACTATCGTTCATGTGATCTTGCGTATCTATACACATCTTATAACTCACTATATAATGTCTACATGCAAGCACAAACCTAAACTACACTTATACGTACCTTACTACTAAAAATATTAACGAGAGAGAGTGATGGAGGGACGAACGGATTGCTAGGAGAACCACGTCTTAAAACGAACCTAGGAAGCAAGGATTGGAGCTATTTAAACCTTGGAGGAACGTGAAGTGAACCACGAGGCGTTGAACCATACACACGAACCATTTTCATCGTTTTACTCCACCTTTTGAGGTGAGGTAAGACATCAAATCGTTATTTTCATTTTATACATATACGTATTTCTTGTTTTGCACGAACACTTTACCTAAATAAAATGAGAAACTTAAACGCGACATGCATATATTATATATCGTATTACATGTTTACTAAGTCCTTAACGAGTACCTATAATAACATTGGAATTATATTAACGTTTACATACTAAATATCACACGTTTCTAAGTCATTTGAACCTACACGATATGTACTAAAACACTTAGTTTATTTTTCAGTTTTATAAAGTTATACGCTTGAGTTTTGTGACTACACTTTGGCCTCGCCATGTCTAATTTCAACACACGACCCACCTATATTTTTACACGACCTATTTGTTTACTTGAAATACTAACGGGAATGATAAATAAGTCGACCTAATAACTTCGTTTAATCACCTAACGAGACCCAAAGTAAATCGCTATTAGAACTAGTTTTCAGATTAATAAAAACCTTACGTGGGCCAAAAAGCCCAAAAAGCTCATTTTAGCTTACTACGATAAGCTAAGAAAATAAGCTCTTTTGAAATGAATTTGTAACTTAAAAAGATGGATTTCGACTAAACAAGTATACCCCCAAACCCCTTGGATCGTAAAACCTTAACGGGCCCTTAATTTGGATCGTTAAAGCCCAATTAATGAAATAAGCACTTTTTAAGCTAATAAGCTGTTGGTATAAGCTGTTTGAAACTTTATGAGCTTATTGAAATAATAAAAATGCTAAGTTTTAAATTTGGTAATGTTTGGACCATTTTTGCAAATGTTCGAAGGTTAGGGACTAAAAATGTAAAGTTTGTAAACTTTGGGTGAAAAATATAAAACTGTTTTTCTAAAGGATATAAACTGTAAATATTTGATATTTGGACTAAGAACGTAAATATTTGATATTTGGAATAAAACGTAAATATATATAATTTTTGGACTAACGGCGTAAATGTTTTCCGTTAAGGGTAAAAAGTGTAAAATTGAGAAACATGAAGGATTGAATAGTAATATTGATTTTAATAATAATTTTTTTAAATTATATATATTTATACTTATATATATATATATATATATATATATATATATATATATATATATATATATATATATATATATATATATATATATATAATACGAATAAAACGTATATAACGAATAACTAAATTTAGACGAATAAAACAATACGTAACAATTATCTATTTTTATACGACGTAACACATCACGTATGCACTTTATCGATTACTCATAATTAATAATAAACGTTCGCAATAAAACGAGACTTAAGAACTGAAACGTGCCATATGTTATAGGTTGTGTGTGAAGCCGTTGCCTTGCATCGTTGAGATTACGTTTGTTCTACTAAGGTGAGTTCATAGCCCACATTTAACTTATTTTGTGGGGGGGATACATGCTCAAAAACCGAACACAAGTCTTTTCCTGATCTTATTATTGCTTAAGTAGCTATTGCCAAAAGTCCCTCGATCATGAACCTTAATCACTTGAAGGGTGAACGTAAATAATTGTGAATAGATCTATTAGGGATTGACAATCCCCATTTGGTTGCTAGAGGAAAGTCACCAAATGCACGTTATTTGAATATAATAGGTTACTGGCAAATACCTATCTTGGGGGCTCTATATTTTACATCATTATTATGAAAATATTGATGTCTGTTGAATCGTTGAGTGTCATGAGCTTAATGCAATAATGAATGTGATTTCTAACTTGTTTATTTGTATCGATATTACAATAAACATCTATCTCTTGTGTTCAAACTCTTAATTATAAACCTATGAATTTCACTCAACTTTTGTTGACTTTTAGCATGTTTATCTCAGGTAACTAAATGGAATGGATGGCAAAGGCACGAAGTGGGCAAATAAAGAAACGTTTATTTCTCTTTAAATAAAACTTGTTGTTGAATAACGAATTCTCTTGGAATTATGAATATTTGGTATTTTAAATAAAACTTAAAATGATCACTTGAATCGTTTTCTATAATTGTGACGAAAGATCCACAATATAATACCCCAAAAGTCTTCCGCTGACATTTTAAGTCTTCCGCTGTATTGATCGATTTTGGGGTTGTTATAGACCGGCCATCTGATTGTCGAAGGTGTTGTTTCATTTTTCTACTTTTTAGCCCATTTCATCCTACACTCCCCAAAATTCATAAACCTATTTTATCCTAAACCTTCTATCAAAATTTATACATCCTTAATCCCACCAATCCTACATTATAAACACTCTCATTCCTCTCAATCTATACTCATCTCTTCATGACCTCTCCCATTAAACCAAAACCACCAAATAACCCGTTTGGAGAAGAAAGCCTAACTTCCATTAAAAGCCCGTTAAACCAAATGATGTTGTCAAACATCCAACACCAAATTCCTCCTATGTCTTCAACATTACATACCTAACACCTCACTCTCCTTCTCACCAACATTACATATCAAAAACCTTTACTCACCCATATCCTTCTACATTACACTCAAACCTCATAATCTTTTCACAACTCAAGCGATGTTGTTCATAATCAACCAACACCTAAACCTCACTCTCACACAAATGATCCATTTAACAACAAATCATCCATTCGTGCTTCCACTAATGATCCTTCTTATGATGAGCATGCACAATCCCAAAACAATAATCCCAACCTCATTACCAACACTTTACATGTTGCTCATTCAACAAAAACACCATCCACTCATGAAGCATCTCTTCCACTCATATCATGTTTTCATGATTACCCAAGCTCAAACATGTCTCCACCACCAAGAGTATCACCACCACATCCTACAACTTCACATGCCATTCCTATGTTGCATGTTCAAACCCTCACCCAAGACAACTATCATGCTCCACCACCATCACCTTCCTCCGAACACTTAATGTTCGTTGAGGCGCTAAAAGAATCCCATGAGCTTAGTGCTCTTTTAGTCTTACATCTTGCTCAACGCAATTTGGATCCACCTTCATCTAGATCACCCTCATCACCACACAGCATAAATCAACTTGAGAAGCATGTCAAAAATTGACCTTGTTGCATCTTTCTCCTAAAAACCATTACATTCAATGAACACTTCACTTGGATTGAATATCTTCTCACTAGATCACATCCAATACCCTTACTTGAACAACATCCAAAACCTTAATCAACCTCTTCCGCTACAAACTCTCCACAACCAAACTCTCCAACATTCATGACCCAAACATATACCTCCATTAATCCAACAACCTTACCCTAACTCAACCATCTTCATTCCAAACACTCCATCATCAACCATCTAAGCATACTATATGCTTATGATTTTCACTTTCAAATACGAATCAACTAACCTTTTGTTACAAGCAAGTCCGATGGCTCTCTTTGGCAAATTAAGATCGTTAACATAATCTCTTTGAATTAATTGTTATGTATCCTTAATATTTGTTTGCTATGCTTGTTATTTGTATATTGTATATTCTTCTATATATGCTTGTGCTTCTAATATTTTTCTTGGGAGCATTCCATATCTCGATCCCTTGGTGCCATTGAACGAGGGGGAGCACACATCAAGGGGGAGCTTTCATCCCGTCTAACTTCATTTATGAAGCTAGCCGGCATAACCTTTTTGATTCTACAAAAATGGGGAGAAGTGAATATAAACTCACTAAGTACTTGTCTAAATATATATATATATATATATATATATATATATATATATATATATATATATATATATATATATATATTAGACTTAATGAGTTTAGGTTTTGTAATCATCAAAAAGGGGGAGATTTTTGATATAAATAATGCCTAAAAACATTATTAACATATATCGATATCTCTATGTTTTGATAATCACAAAACGTAAACTCATTGAACTACAAATTATGACGTAAACAAGTATTTAGTCGTAAATATTTGCTTTAGCATCCATATCACTTAAGGTATGAGTAAACAAAGTGTCTAATGCATTCTATGATCAAAGGAATTTTTATTTTTACAAACCTTACATTTTATTAAAGTGGGACAAACATTTTTAAACTTATACAAAACAATTTTGTATTTATAAGAAATGTTTTATTCAAAATAAATAGTTTGAATTTAAATTTCAACCAAAAAAACGGCTACATTCTTCAGGAAAAACCTCCCCCACAAAAAGACAAAAAATCTGAAGAATTTTTTTTTATTAGGCGGCCCCCTTAATTATACTAGGCGGTCCCCTTAATTATTAAGGGGACCGGCCACGCTCCCAAACAGTATTTTTCCCCTTATAAATACTGGTTCATTCCACAGATTTTTCTCACCCTTTTGCACCCCAAAACTTTCTGTTCTAGATCTCATTTCTATTCTCTAAAATTCTTTGATCATACATACATAAATCTTTGTTTCAAAGTGATCCAAACCTCTACCTTTCAAGTGCAAGAGAAGAATACTTCAATCCTTCAAGAGAAGAAGTATTACAACTTGTTGTGACCTCCACATCCAAGTTGTTAGAGCATCATCCATTATATCTATTTCTTTGTGTAACTAGTTGTGAATATTTGATAGAAGATAGATGAGCAAGGTGTGTAGATAGAGTGAGTGTGTAGTAGATAATTGTGAAGTAGAGAAGTTGGGAAGTAGATAGTTGTGAAGAAGATTGTTGTGAAGTAGACAGTTGTGAGGATAGATAGGTGTGAAGAAGTAGTGTTGTGATTAAGTAGTGACTAGGTGTGAAGAAGTAGTGTTGTGATTAAGTAGTGACTAGGTGTGAAGAAGTTGTGTAGAAGGTGTGAATAGGTTGTGACGAAGTTGTGGTGTGTATATTGGTGTGTAAGGTTTTCTCCGCCATAAGGGAGCTTGTTGACATAGTGAAGAAAACTCTCGAGTAGGTGACTCGAGGAGTGAAGTAGGGCAAGGAAGGTGTCCTTGTAGCCGAACCACTATAAATCCTTTGTCTCGCGGTTAGATCTTTCCATATCTTACTTATTATCTTGCTTATATCGTTATTACTTTTGTAGACGTAGACGTATATATATATTTGCTCATATAGTGCTAGTATTGATTTTACTTAAAGATCAAACGAAAGTTTCATTCACAAAACAAAGTTACAATCAAACTAAAAAGGTAACATACATATAATTGATCATTTCGATCAAGTAAAGTTTTCATACAAAATATAACTAAGGATTATAAAATAAACGATTACTTACTTATCTCTCGTATATAGCTATAATTGTTTATATTGTGCATGTGTTGATTTCACATACTTAGCTTATATTATTATTGTTCATATTGTTCAAGATTTGAGTTCACATAAGATTCAATCAAAGTTTTAAAAGCAAACAAAGTTTTAAAACTAAACTAAGTTTTCATTATAAAATTAAACAGACGTAAAACTATTCAACCCCCCCTTCTAGTTTTCCACAATGTTTGCTAAGTTCAGAATTGAAATGGTGACACTCTATTCCCTCTCAAGATGATTAGTGGTTATGTTGCTTAAAGAACTTAAATGCTTAAGTTCATTGTACATATACAAATCGATTTATGAGCATGAGATAGTTTAGATTGGTGTGTTTATGAACTGATATTCTATCAAATGTTTTCAAACTCATTTGTTTATTAATTTCTGGTACTAATGCAAGGGACGATTGGTACGATTGCATTCACATAAAAAAACGCAAACTTATCATTGGTTGTGTCTGTTGTATATTATAAGTTAAACATGGAATTTTTTTCTTTTAGGTTTAGTATATTTCCTATTATTTGTGTTGAAAAGTTTTCTCCTTTAATTGTTTTATGGTGTGAAAGTGTACGTGCATTTATACTTTATATCATTTGGAATAATGTATATATTTCTGTTTTGTTTTGTAATAGATCAACGACATCAACCTATCCACTTTTTTGAAGTTGAACAAGTACACTGTTCTTGGTATACCAATTCGATTATAAGCTTTTTCATAAGTAACATTTTTGAGGCTGAAACGTATTTGGAGCCCTGTTAAAGGTAAAATTGTCTTTGTTTTGTTTAACTGGAGTTGATGTAATTTTTGCTAACTTTAGTTCTTCATCGATGATACAATGATAATCGACAGTGAACTCTGATTGGGGGATCTCTTATTATTTGTCGACCAATTGTTAAGTTACTTTGTGAAACACGCTTATTGTAAGAATTTTTTGGATAATGGGATTGAAGGGCATCCCAATAATAACATAACGGTATGATCTTTGTTTTTAATATCATTTTCATAATATTATGATAATAATATATGGTTTTGTCGAAATTGTGACTTTTTATTTGAAGGTTTGTTAAAAAAAGGTTTGAATTACCATTAGATTATCAAAATAAATAGATTATCAAAATGAAATTATGCTCATATAATCTATGGTAATTCAAAATACAACCATAATCTAATGGTCACACTTTATTAATAAATTCTTCATTCAATAAAATTATAACAAGCCATGAAAAAAAAAAAAAAAAAAAAAAAAAAAAAAAAAAAAACTCATAAAAATAACAGGTAAACAAGACGAATCAAAGAAACGCTTCAAAAACAAACATGATGACGATGAGGACTCATATCTACAAAAATGAATTAAGTCGTGTGAGTTAAAAACAAACCAGAGATGCATTGCAATCATTATTTAAACAAAATCCTTTAAATATACTACGAAATTATTTGATATATAAGTTTAAAAATAGATTTCTAACAATGACAATTCCCTCCGAGGATTAGAAGTGCCACATCAAACAAAGAAATTAATCACAAAGAGCGACATGTGTGTATGTGATTGAGGATGAATTCATTAGAACAAATGTTACAAAAATCACAATATTAATATAATTGAGTAGATTATGTGCATTTTATCTTTCACCACAAACATTCAACATAATTAAAAACCATAATTACAACCT
The DNA here is from genome assembly GCA_030686995.1 of Artemisia argyi. Taxonomy (NCBI): domain Eukaryota; kingdom Viridiplantae; phylum Streptophyta; class Magnoliopsida; order Asterales; family Asteraceae; genus Artemisia; species Artemisia argyi. Next base: position 52,453,867 of record CM060685.1, read on the forward strand.
ATAAACAAATTTAATATTAACAAATTTAGAAACAATTCTGTGCGTGCACGGATACTATAACTAGTTACAATGAAAGTAAAAACAACAAGGTTAAGATGCTTAAAATCAGTGACGTGGAATTAATGACGTATAGTTGGCTTTATTTTTTATGAGTTGGAGATGACATGGACTTAAATTAGTGGCATGAAATTGAGTTGACATTTTAATGCAACATGCAAACAAGGATATATATTTGTCTATTATATAGAGCACTAGAGCAGGATTGTCAAATGTTTTAAAACCCGAGTTGAATTGGGAATCGGCTCGGAGACCGAGCAGGGTGTGTGACCGTCTTTTTTTTTTAGAACTGGATTGAACCGTTGATTTTCGTTAACCAAGGTTGATCCGGTTTTATAAACTTGACCGGATCATAACCTTTTAATAAAAAATCTAACCTTTTTTTTTTTTTTTTTTTTTTTTTTTTTTTTTTTGAACATTAACCTTTTTATGTTTAATGGATAAGTTGAAGTGATGAATAATAATGTTAGTTAAAATTTTGTAGAACAATAAATTAGAGTTATAAAATATTTTAGAAACACCAACTAATATAGTTTTAATATAGATTGTTATAAATTAGAATTTTAAGTTGATTGTTTTTGCAAATATTTATCATATTATTATAGATATATAACTTAAAAACAAAGCTTATCAGTATACTTTTAATCTTTTTTCATCGATTTAATTGAATGTAGAAATAAAGTAAGATAATGAGATTATGAAATACTATATATTAAATATAGAATAAAATTAACATATGTATTGAACTGGTTCGGCTCGATGGTTCAACCGGTTGAACCTGGTGAACGTACGACTAAGCCAGGTCGATAAAAAACCCCGGTTTTAAAAGATCGGAATTGTCTCGAAAATATTATCTTCAAACTGTTTGATGTCCTCATTTCTTTGTTGCACCATGTTTCAAGGAAAACAACAATTCGTTTGTCGGGCGGTCCCAAGTTAAGGAGCTTTCAAAGTCGTTTTCGAAGGGAACAACTAATTGGGTGGTAGACCATTCGAAGTCTTTATCTCACGAAACATATATGGAGATACAAAGATGCCATCTGGATTCTATGAGATCCTATTTGATAACAACTGACTATTCTTTCGCTTTTTGTGGACAATTTCAAGTGACTTGACTTCGCTTTTAGTTGTTTACTTGGAGTATTTATTTTTTGTTATCACGTGTTACGTGTATTTGTTGAAAGTCACTCATTTCAATTCATGGCTTCCAAGAAAAGTACTCAAGAGTGAAGAGTACGTACATTGCTTCGAGTATATATATGTCATCCAACTTACGTTTTCATTCGCAATATCAAACTATCTCCTACAAGATATATTGGATATCTTATACTTCCTTTTAAAAAAAAACACACATGTCGAAAGTCTTGGGATCAAAGAAACCGTATGGAAGGCTTCCACCTAAACGTGGTCAAGTGAAATTACGCATACTTCATCTTATTATTGAGATTGTTAAGGATATGGCCCGAAGATAATAGACATCTGGTATCTAAGGAAATCCGACCGAAACAATATTCAATATTGTCATAGAGGTGATACATTTTCTTGAAAATGTATGCATTTTTCTAAGACGTTAAGGTGATGAATGTTAGAATGTACTTTGTATTTTAAGTGGCCGTACTCTGTAGATAATTTTTAACATTCTTCACTGAGCCTGCTCTCACTGATTCATGAATGTGTCGCTGTTTTTGTTGTTTGATTTGTTTGTTCTTCAGTGGTTGTATCTTCAATGTTGTTTAAATTTTGCTTTAATGTTAAGCACTTAATCAATCTGAATGTAGAGTATGATATGATAGTAATCTTACGTTATAACTGTTGCACAATGTCTAGCTTTCATGTCGATGCATCAGGCCAAACCGCTTGCTAGTCACATATGGTTATGAGATCGACCCTGGTCTTGGTCATTGATCGAATGGGGTTTTGAACTTTGTACGGAATCAAACGAGTTATTTTTATTTTTATTTTATCATAAGTAGTTTTTTTTAAGCAATTGATAAGTACTCCGTAGTTCATAACATAGTTTTTGCACTAAGAACTACTTTTGGCGTGCTTAATTGAACCCCCTTCTGTTTGGAAAACATTCCCTACACTCTGTCATTACTACAATACTACTAATAATGTCATGTTTTTGTAATTTTGTTCTTACTTAGAAACCCTATGAAGCAGACATATTATTGATTTAAATAACATTTAATACATATTTAAAAGTTAATTAGATTATGACAAGTCTTGAGGACATATTTAGAAAAGTACCCCCACTTTAGACGACACAGATATATGCGCATGATTACATAAAAAAAAGTTAATGCCACATTCATGTAATGTGGAGATGCCCTCATGCACAATGATATGCACTTGTTAAGGATAAAAGTGTGGTCACACTCTTTATTCATCATATATTTCATATCAAACATAATCATTATCAGAATGATTTAATATAATGCATGTAAGAAATGTTTTTATTTAATGTTCAATTAATTGGTTTAGTCCAGTAAACACCATCACACGTCAATTATGATTTCTTTTTGGGCAAACATATATAATTCATCAATTTTGTAAAGATGCAGAAGTGTTGATGGTGATAATGAAGATGAAAACAATCAACAAGTATTCTAGTCATCTTGTGTCCTTACGTGAGGTCTCATTTTCAAACTTTACTAGGTAAAGTTTGAGGATGGACACAAAAATGATAGCAGTCAAATCGCATCCATCATACAGCTAAGCCAAATTTTGTTAGCAAAACAATTTTGTCCTCAAGCTAAAAATGTTGATTTACTTATTTTTTTGAAACAAAAACTAGAGCATAAACTGAATTCATTCGATAACAAAATATTGTTCTCAAACTGATGATAAAAATACAAAACAAATACTTTGAGTGTTTAATTCAATAACCAAGCATCAAATATGTAGCTCTACGCTCAAAAAGTGTAAACCATCATTTTTGTCATATTAAAAAAAAAAAAAAAAAAAAAAAAAAAAACGCCATCCGTGGGACTCGAACCCACGACCACGTGGTTAAAAGCCACGCGCTCTACCAACTGAACAAGAACGGCTTTTCGAAACAATTCGTTTTTTATGGAATATGTAATAGTTTCTTATTCATCTTATTACTTGTGTAGTGCACTAATTAATCACCTTTATATGTCACAGTTGAGTGTTGCTACATGTCTATATATCAAAAGTCTGATAGTTTGTGTGACTTTGATTATTGTGTATACTTTATAAATCTCATGCGCTAAGTTGTAGGTTTATTCTTTGACTAAAAATTTATCTATTTATATCAAGGTGAATGACAAAAGATATATCATGCTAACGATTAAAAAAAAAAGTGTTAAATTAACCATCTATTTCCATCTTAACACACATGTATAACATAAAATCATAGTATACAGTTGATATTTTTTTGTTGGAAGTAATTTTAGGCCCCAAGTAAACAACGAGATCTACATTTTGATGAATTTAAGCCCTGTGCGATTGCACACCTCGTATACCGACCTTTTTTTTTTTTTTTTTAAAGTGTTACGACTTATGAGTATGATAGAACACTCATAAAAGTTGGTGGTAAATCAAATGGACTCTATAGTTTGTTAAGAGAGAGTAGCTTATGTTTTTGGAGAAATTCATTGTTGTAGTCCCTCGCCAACATGTTATTTAGCTCTACGCCGAATTTCTTCATGGCAACATTTGGCAAGCATACAGATACCACGATTCCAAGCTCACTCTTATTGTTTATAGATGGTATGCAAAAACTAGTGACATATGGCCGGGATATCACTTGTTCCCTCTTGGAAGGCCCTGTATAGGTTAGAAGATGATCACAAACATCTTCAAGTTCGCTAGCTGTATTGCTTTCTTATGGTGTGTTTTCAAAAAAAGAACGAATTGAATACTATCACTTGATATGGTCTGCTGAGGTTCATATAGATATGGATATATGCAACTTGAAAAATCCATCTTGTTTGATTATTAGGAAGCAAATACCATACAGTACAATCACTTTATATATGTTTACAATTTTAACTACGTTTTACATATCCCATTATACCCTTAAAGCATGTTACTATTACACTGTGGCTTAACGAAGCTGAATATGAAAATTAAACTTTGGAAAGAAGTAACTTGTGTTCCTGGACAATTGGACTCTTGTCTTGCAACATGCTATTTAACTCCTTCACAAATTTATTCATCGCCACACTAGGCAAACATATAGGTACCAATATTCCACGCTCACCCTTACTGGTTTTAAAAGGTAGATAGAAACTACCAACAGTTGGCAGATCCCCTGCTCCGCCTTCAGAAGGTCCTGCATAGGACGCCTTACCCCATCCAAAATCAACTTTATTTAATCCAACACGAGTCATATCGGCTACAACATAGCTTCCAGCAATTGTATAATGGGGTCGTCCTTTGATTACCATTAGGTCGGCAACAGATCTCATATACTCTTCAGTGATATTTGTTTTGGCCTTCATTACAAGCTCCAATGCGTAACCCAATGGTTTGTTACCTAGGTCTCCGGCTGTGGAAGTGGCAGCTGTGAAGCCAAAAACATTTCCATAATATCCTTGAGGGAGGGGAGGGTTGAACTTCGAACGTGCATTGATGATACACAATAAACGCATCTTGTCAATAGGATTAGGTAGTAGAGCAATGATGCGACAACGCCAAATACAAGTTATTAGCAACTCAAATGTTGAACAACTTTGCAGGTGCATTGGAACAAACTTACGTAAGGCTGAAATCTCAGCCGGCCCAAAGAAAAATGACTGTTTTACCATGTCATCCTTTTTGATGAAGCTACCTTTAGTGTCTATAACTTCATCATATTCATGATGAGTACAAGTCACATGTGGCGGATCTCTTGCTGAAAGAAACTCCCTTTGCCACACAGGCAACGTTGATGGTGTTGACGCACCATGTGTCATTTCACTCAATGCTGTCATAAATTGCAATAGTCCCAAAGTATCACTCATGGTATGATTGACTCGTATAGCAAAGATAAACCCTCCACATAATAGTCGCGTCACCTATCAGTCAAAATTCATGAGCATATGCGCATTTAACTAAGTGATAACACATGAGTACAAAATGGAATTTTTAAATTTTTGGTAGTATAGTCTTTTCCTCTTCTAAATTTTGTTAACTTTCTAATTGTAAATGGATGAGGTTTACCCTCTTTAGGTTACTCAGAGGACGAGCATTATTTTTGACAAAGATGTACGCGGCCTTATCGAATTAATTTCGAGACAGTATCCATCTTTAATTAACTACTAAGTTTTAGAGCTGAATTCACTACCTAGTTTTAACAAATCTTATGACTAATATGTTATTTGGTTTGTGTCTTTAACTCCATCTGATTTTGCATAAGTTATGAACTATTTTGAGACATACGCATGGGCGGAGCCGGAAAATTGTGGTCAAAGGAGCAAATTTTGATAATTTTTAAAAACTACACTACAAATCAGTTTAAAAAAGGGGCAAATTACAAAAATTGTCAAATATTTTGAATTTTTTGTACTAAATTTTTTTCCGCTAGGCCTGCCACCCTTCTGTGTCTCTGCTTCTGGACACATGTCTAACTATGTAGAAGACTAGTAGGTAGTATCTTGGCTAGCTTTATTAGTAATGGAATTGGAGGTTTATCACCTGATAACGGGTTTTTGATGCATGTGGTAGGCTTAGAAATCAAGGGAAGCTTGTCGCGATCTTTGGAAATAGGTGTACCTGATGAGGTGTAATAAGCAGTTAGAGATGTGTAGGCCGTGGGGGCTCAAATAATTTCGAGACTCTCACTAATTTCTTGTAATCCTATCTAATGAAAGTGATAGCTTTTATAAAATTAATAAATAAAATAATAATAATAATAATAATAATAATAATAATAATAATTACAACTTGCCACTCGCTTACCAGGTGACTCCCACTAATTTTTTGTAATCATATGATTTTGTTTCGAGACTACACATTTTTTTTTAAGTGAAAGTCAAATACATTTACCTAAAATTTTTCGAATATTACATCTCAGCAGATCACAAATTGACACCTCAAATGATGCTTTTTTAATTAAGTCATCTGCCCGTACCCTGGTTATGATGCTTTTTTAATTAGACATCTCACCTTCCCTCATTTTCATTCATGCCATGCCTCCCGTTTAATTCAAACACATCAGCATGCTTCTACATCGATCTATCTTCTTTAAACAAGGGAATTCATAACCATCTTATTCTTTCATTTTGTAAGAAAAACTTGACAACCTTGGAATCTAGAATATGGAATATAAGACCTTGTCACGTACTCGACACACACATGCACACAAATGTTATCTCGACTAGGAAAGTAAATTAAGAACCACACACCAAGACGTAATCTTGCTCCCAAATGATTTGTATATCACGAAGGATATTAAAGAAAAAGGTACATTGACCCTCAGCCTCTCATATCTATTTAGAGAGATGAGGGGAGAAAACCATTCCTTGTATAACAAGGGATCGACCTACACAAAAGAAACAAATAAGTCGGTTGTTTCCTATAGGATATATGGCAGCCAGGCCCGGATATGGGGCTGTGCAACCGGAGCACATGCACATGGCCCAATTTTTTTTGGGGCACCAAAATTTATGTACTACTATGTTAAGTATAGGCCCAACTGACAACATAATACCCTATCAATCGCTCTTTGACCCATTCAATACGCAAACCAACAACTATCAATCGCTTTTTGACTGCAATCACTTCATTGAGGTATCTTTTGTGTTATTTTATTACTGTAATTGTTTACTTCTTTTTGTTTCTTTAAAGTTAGAACAAGTTTTTTATATGTTATATATTGTCATATTAACCTATGAGGCTATGATTGAAAGTTGAAACATAGACATGTGATTCAATTGTTTTTATTTTGATTCCTACATCGGATGTTTTGTATTTTTTTTTTGTATATATATATATATATATATATATATATATATATATATATATATATATATATATATATATATATATATATATATATATATATATATTTTGATTCCTAATAGTTAAAGTGAAGAATTTTAGTCACTAGTTTATAATTTTGGGGTTTTTGCATATATATCCTTTCGAAAATGCATAATTGCATATATATCCAAAGCATGCATAAAAATCATTGTATTATGTGCATAAAAAACTTATACAAATGATATATATGCAATTATTCACTTTGGGAGGGATATATATATATGCGATTTTGCCTATAAAAATTTTTACCGTTTGTTTTATTTTTATTTTTAGAAATACAACATATTTTTGCCGTTAGTTTTATTACTTTTGTAACTTTGATTTTTTTTCTCCCATGTTTTTAAGTTTATCAATTTAAAAAAAAAAAAAAAAAAAAAAAAAAAAAAAAAAAAAAGTTATACTAGTATTTAAAGTATTTGGGGGGCCAATTTTTTGTAACTGAACAGGGCACCCAAATTTCATGGGACGGCCCTGATGGCAGCCATGCAAAGCATGCAACGTCGACCATATAGCAAATATTGACGACAATTGATGGATCGAAGTACCGAGGAAGATAGTAGGACAATAAGATTCGGTAATGGTGGCCATCGAAGACTTCAAGATGATGACTTTATATCGATGTTTGTTTAATATGTTAACGACAATGTTGGTGGACATAAGTTACGAGGAAGACTGTGGGGGGACGTTTAATTATTCATTTGGACGCACGAGTAGGTTGGAACACATTACGGCATCAAAATGAACTACCATAATATATATTTGAAATCAGATTATTTGTACCTTTGTTCTTTATACTAAATAATTTTGGAGTAGGAATTAAATAAAAATTTGTGTTTTTAATTTCCGTATGTGAACTTGTAATTGTTTAGAGGTGAGATCCCTACAGATCAATGAATGTCTAAAGATCAAAAGAACACATCCTGACCTTTCATTTTATTTTGATCCAAAGGCTAGTATTAAAACTCACAATTATACAGTAAGGGCAAAATTGTCTCGTATAAAATGCAAAAATATCACTCCTACTTCATTCTTACCTGGTCAACAATTTCTCTAAAAAATACACACACACACCGTACAAAAAGCACACACAAAATCACGATTTACACACACACAAATAACACACACAATAACCGTCGTCAATCCCGCCATCAATCGATACCCGATCTGCTGCGATCCGCCGTTGTTCCGCCGTCAACCTGATGTTCCACCGTCGATATGTCGTCTTTCATCGATACGCTGTCTACTGCCTGTCTTTGATTTTTATATGAAAAAATCAGTGTACACATCAAAATGGAGTTATAGTGTTAATTTGTAGTTATAGTGTTAACTTTCTTGTTGCATGGTGTCCATTTGATTTGCTTCTGTTGGAGTGTTTTATAAAACAGCTCTACATTTTCTTGATAGATTTAAATAACAAGTTTTGTTATTGATGTATTCCTGACGTATTATCTGAGTTTGACGCATCTTTTTCACTTTATTGTATACATATAATATTGATTGTTTGTAGTGAAGGTGTTAATCAAATGATATATTAAATCTTGACGTGTTACGAAGTTATTACATGATGCGTGTTAATGTGTTATGTGTTGAATCATCTGTGCTAATAGTGTTAATTATCTTATTGATTGATGTTCATTTGATTTTCTCTAGTCAACATGTTTGATAAAACGCCTCTGCAAATTCTTGATAGATATGAAAAATAGGATTCGTTAATGATGTATTTCTGACATATTATGCTAATTCAACAATAGGATGAGGCTTGGGAATATGTGGAGTCGTTTAAATACGGTTCAGATTCAGGCCCAATGTACGATGAGGCTTGGGGATCTTTTCATGTAATAACGCATAACAAGCATCACTTCTCAAACATGTGATTAATTGTGAACATGTGCTTCAAAGTGAATCACATGTGATTTCTAAAACTTATGCTTAGACCGTACAACATCAGGCGAAGCCTTAGATTGTACAATATCAGGAGTCGCCTTATCCTTCACAACATTACCAGTTTGAACCTTGTAACAGTTTCATCTTGTAACAGTTTTCTTGTTGTTTTTTCTAGTAGAATTTTAATAATTATACGTTCATATATAAGTGGATGTTATTAAGTTTTTGTTCAAGTATAAATCGCATGCATCACTTGTGATTCGTCTGTAAAACACATGTGATTCGTTTGTAAATCACATGTGATTCACCTTAAAATTTATTTAAGGTAAAATCACATGTGATTCGAGGTAAATCACATGTGATTTGCATATTAACCTATGTCAAAATCTGAATCCATGGTTATCTAAAAGATCATAAAGATGGAAAAAATGAAAAAATATCACAAAACTATGATATTATTAAAAAGCAGAACTATAATACTAACAAAGATATACTTGTCTTGGCTTTTGAAAAGTGTAGACTTTATAAAAGACTAATATTTTGATCAAGTATAAATCGCATGCAAATCACAAGTGATTTGTTTGTAAATCACATGTGATTTGTGTATAAACCACATGTGATTCATGTGTAAACCACATGTGATCCAGCTAAAAAATAATATGAGGTAAAATCACATGTGATTTACCATAAATCACATGTGATTTGCATATCAACCTACGTAAAATACAACAAACAAAGCAACAAAGAAGGCTTATGACTTCAACTTGTCTTTTTTCATTTATGACTTTTAAAAAAAACAAAAGCAACGAATATCAAAACATTCATATCAATCAATAATCATCACTTGAATGTACACAAAGTACCTACAACCTAATCATACAATTACATTCGGTGAAAACGACTTCACAAGTTAAATAAACCTAACACAAAAAGTACCTAAAACCTAATCATCTTCGCCTTGAATTTCTTTGACACCTTCTTATGCTCATCACTTTCACAATCTTCGTCAGAATTTAATAACTTCCTTTTCCATTGAATAGGCTTTAGACTCAGCCTTCGGCTTAGGCTTTTCTTCAACTTTTTTAAGCAAAACTTGTAGTTAGCTACATGCAAATATGTAGTTAGTAACATAGTAACATGTAATTTTAAATGATTACTTAAAGTTATACTAGAAAAATCACATGTGATTCAGAACAAATCACATGTGATTCAGTACAACTCACATGTTATTACTAATAAACCAAGCACGATATTACCAATGACCAGACCTACAAAGTGAATAACGAGATACATATATTCTTTGTAATCCACACTTCCACACCACATTGTAGAAAGAGCCAATCATGCGGACAATTATCCAACAAGTACACAAAATCTTTTGACTTCGCCACTGTAAAAGATTACTGTTAGTATTTCTGGACTCTCTCAGGAGATTAAAAGAAGTTTCAAAATGAGCAGATTGCATAACAGTTCAAAACAGGTTCAGTCCAAAACGTGCAACTTCCTGGCACGTAGACGCGTTACTTTTTTTTAGGTTACTTTTGAGTACATAGGTCAGTCACTTAAAAAAATAAGACTTTGCAAGGAATTCCAGAGAGTTAGCAGGGGCTTGCCATGAACAACTTCACAGTCAGCTCCATAAGGTGCTCTTATAGTTAAATAGCAAGAACAATAAAAGCATGCAAGCTAGATGTACGATGGCAAAAAGATGATCTTATACTTATAATCTCGGACAGCTCGTTTCTAAATGACTTTCTTCAGAACCAACTAGTTGTACATATTTATATTTTATTTTATGTACATATATATAACAAATGCGATATGCATCTATGTATGGAGACTTGTTCCTTAAAATGCTGATAAGGTAAATACAGCATGCATCATGCATTACACGTTACTAACTTAAAAAAAGAGTATTAAAAGAAGAAAATATGTTATGTATATTAGTTTCAATCAACTGTCAGAGGATATAAAAAACATTGTTTGTATTTATATGATAGATTAACAATCAATCAACTGTCAGAGGATATAAAAAACATTGTTTGTATTTATATGATAGATTAAAATACAGATTGTTAACTTAAATCATGTATAAAAAGCAAAAATAATTGACGTTCTTTGAATAGCTATACATATAAAGTCCATTAGCCACCATCATCATAGTTGGCGTTGACATTAATGAACCTCAACTTCCGCCAGGAAATCCTAATAATACAGATTAAGATATTCATTTAGCAACAAACTTCCACAGGAGCATAATCCTTATGTATCGTTACGATATAATATTCTAAATATATTTGTAGAAGCATAATGCTAAGGTCAGAAAAAAATGAAATAAAAAAAGTTGATTTAAAAGTGTAATAATATTAGTGAAGCACAGGAACCAAATAAGATTAAGAATTTTTTTTAATCTCAAAATAGTGAAATACGATATATGTGAACATGATTTTGCTCCAATAGCACTAACTTATCTATCAATATATTCCCTTTGTAACAATCAAATGAAGAGTCATCAATCATCATCTCATTCCATATAGACAGCAAATAGGTACATTGCGCTAAAACACATGAACGCAGATTGTATAGCTTGAAGCGGGTACAAACACGTGATTCCAAGATGTACCTATATACATGCGCTAAAACTAAAAGCTCAAAAACTATGAACATCTGATCCTCTAGTCAACAATATCAAAATTGACCTAATATAATTGAAACTTCACAATTCAAATAGTTTCACACAACTAATTGCTAGTGCGAGTAAAAAAAACACGTGTGCAGAAAACTACAACACACTACTTAATAACAACATCAAAACTAACACAAAAATAAGCATCAAAACATCAAAATAACTAACTAACAAATTAAAATCACCGACAAAAACACGTAACAATGAACAATAAGAATCGAAAACAACGAACAAACTACATACATCTACTGATTATATGTTTAAATAAAATAATATGAAAAAAATCAAATGTATACCAATATCAAACATTAAGAGGCTGATTTTGATCGGTAAGTTGCAACGAAGACAATTGGAACATTGGATCACGTTTTGATCAATGGACATTCAAAACATTAAGAAGCTGATTTTGTTGGTGCTTTCATCTCGAATGTCCATTGTTTAGCACTGATTTTGATCAATTTTGAATCAGGCGGTTAGGGTTTGTAATTTGGGGAAAACCATTGTTGGTGAGAGTGGGATACTGTGTGTGTGATATGAAGAAAGGAATGAAACGAGGAAATGAGATGGGGTAACCGACCCGTGTTATCTTTTATTGATATTACAAAAATACCCCTCGTTAAGTAATTATATTAAAATGTCAATTAATCCACACCCTTAGATTTAAAAATATTGGACGGTTGAGATCAAGAGATTTGATCTTTAGAAAAATGCTGATCTGTAAGGAACTTTTCTCTAATTGTTTAATGGTCAATATATCAAATACAAGGTTCGTTATTATACTATGTATACATGTTACTTTTAGTTAATGTATTTTGGTAAATTATATGTATTGTTGGATATGCAAAATAAACATGTCTGGTTATAAGTATAAACATGTCTGGTTATAAGTAATGAATGCAATCATTGCTTAGTAGTTGGTAACGGAGTATTACTTACTAAATTGGAAGGAAAGACAATGATTAACCACCGCCACCACCACCACCCACTACTAGCCACCATCGACCACCACCACTAGCAGCTGCCACCAGCACCACCACTAGTAACCACCACCAGCAACACCACCAACCACCACCACCACCACCACCACCCACCACTAGTAGCAGCAGCCAGCACCACCACCACCACCGGTAGCCACCACTACCACTTTGAAGGTTAATGTGTTTTTTGTTAAACTAAGTCCTATCAAAGATAATAATAATCTCCATTCCATTCCTTTATATTATATTTTATTCCTTTTATCTTTGCTATTCTCATTCCTCTCTTTGAACCAAGCGCACCTTAAAATTTCAAGTAAAAGACAAAATATTTTGTAGCTGTTTATATCTCTCATGTAATAAGAAAAGATATAAATGTGAAAATGGATTTTTCTATTAATTAATGAGAGCTTTGTTTTAAATTCGAACATTCTGATTTGCTAATAAAAGTTAAAATTTGCTCCGGTTAAACCTATTTAAATTGCAACCATGTCGTTAAAAGTAAAATTAGTAATATAGATTTATACCATGTTAGCGATTCTAGCTAGATCGGTATTTTATTTCATAATATAACATTAGACAAAATTTTCTTTGGAGTACTAGACAATGGCGGTACTTGAATATTTATTTTGGTAGGGCCGAATTTATTTTGGAGGGGCCGAATTGGAGATTTGTTTGTATTCTCAATTAAATTACCTATAAAACATATAACATTTACACTAGTTGTTGCAACTTTTGAGAGGACCGGGACCCTCCCCTGCCTCTAAAGAGTTCCGCCATTGGTACTAGAATAAAATAAAAGCTCAGATTACAAACATTACAAAATACCTGATACGTATAGTTAAATATTAAAAAATTAGGGCCGAGCAAAATAAAAAAAAAAAAAAAAAAAAAAAAAAAAAAAAAAAAAAAAAGAAAAAAAAATCAAAATGAATCAACAAACCGAGCCGAACTGGGCCGAACTAACCCGAACCAAACCGACCTTATTCAGTTCGGTTTTTGGTTTTTTATAATTATGGTTTTCGGTCTTGGTTTGACTCGGTTCAGTTCGGGTCTTTCGCTAGGTTAACCTCGGTTCAGTTCTCGGTTCATGTTTTCCTCAAAATCGGTTTTTGGTTCTGGCCGGGTTTGGTCAGTTCGGTTCGGGTTTGACCCGTTGTTGTTATATAATAACATACATAGACGTTTTTCTTAAACCACAGAATAATCGATTTACTTCAAGAATTACATATCCTGATATGGTGATCATGAAACGCTCTTATCTTGAAATCACTAAAGAAATGGAAGATAAGGATTCAATGGCAACAATATTCACTAATCTATAGAATTAGAAACAAGAATAGTGAAGGGATTGTTATTGATAGATGAACAAACAAGTTTGTTACAATGAGAGAATACAGAGAGAAGGTTATTTGGTTTACAAAAGCTTAATCTGGAAAATGAAGTGTAAATCTCTATTTATAGCCACTTAGAGCTTGGTCAACGGTGATCAAAGTTTGTTATCAGTCTCCCGCCCAATTTGAAGTGCAGTTAGATTTTGGCTCGTATCAATCCATCCTTCTAAGAGAACCTTGACCACAAGGTTGCATCAACAAAACTGAGTTAACCATTTCTTGACCCATCTCCTCAAATATAGCCAGAATACAACCAATCAGCCCTTGGTGCATAGCCATCTCATTCAAACACCTACAAACATTAGCCATAACTTCTTTCTTCTTCTGAATAGAACCCAAAACAGATACAACTACAAACTTCACACTTTCCCTTCCTCCTTCTACATTTTGAATGCTAAAGTTATTGCTCTTTCTACCATATATCAATCCATTTCCCTTCAAGTGATACTTGTCCTCAAGTATCAGCTTGTGGTTCCAAGTAGCATCTGCACGCTGCCATTTTACCCTCTGAATCTCAACATCCAAATCACCCTTAATGCCCTTCCTTGTTATTCTTCTGTCTAGCATATCTTGTGATTCTACAACAGTCAAAACAGCTTTGTCACAGTTTGTCGTTTCACTAATGCATTTCAACCTTCTTTTCTTTTTTCTCCTTGGCCATTTCCACATGTCAAATTTCAAATGAGTCACTAGCTGCTTACTCGGGTCAGTATGGCACCACTTGTGAACCCACTTCCCAGCTCGACCAACACCAAAATGTTCAAACCCTTTTTTAAAACCAATTTCTGCATCATTAAGTGCCTCTACAACAGATTCTTCGGAGTCAAACTGAACATACCCAAAACTCTTACTCTTTCCGTCATCACTTTTAGCAATCTTACAAGAAATGATCCTCCCAGACACCTCAAAAACATCTTTCAAATTGCCAACTTCAATATCTACAGTAAAATTTTTCACAAACAAATTTCCTAGCCCCGTATGTTTTACTAAACAACCTACAAATGGCTTTTTCCTTTTGGGCCATTTGCATATATCCATCTTCTCAATATGCAAACACCCTTCAACCTGTGATAAAGGAGCTGATACCATCTCACTCTCGACCTTAGTTTTTATCATATTACCAATACAATTTAGTTCAGTTTCTATATTAGCCTCTGACTTACCTTTTGGCTCCATAACAAGTGTAGCTGAATCTACTTCCTCTGTATCACAACCACTAGTTTCTGACTCGCCAACTGATACTACAGATTCTTGGTTGTCAACTATACCATCAATAGACTCAGACATGTCCACTGAAACTTCACTTTCATCTACTCTGATAGGATTTTCACATTTTTCTGGCCATATGGCTGCAACTTGGCTTACCAAATCTTCAGATGGCTTATCAGACTTGTCAATTATCACTTGACATTCTGTCTCATTAATCACAATACTTGTGAGCAGCTCATCCATTGTTTTAATCCCATTAGTTTCCACAATACCATTCTTCTTGTCAACTTGCGTATTTCATGTTCATCAACCAAGGACCTCTCGTTGCCTTTTCTTTTCATGTTCTCCTTGATCCCACTATTATCCATTTCATCTTGGTTCTCAAAGACACGGTCTCCTTTATTTTCTTGAATCCTTTTAGCACCTGTCATAGTCTCTTCAACACTTGTTGTTGGTACCACTAAATCAACAAAGCTACTGCCATTTTCTTTCTTAAAATCAGTTTTGAGTTTTTCCTTCCAACTAGGTGTCAACAACTTACATACATCCTCACTTGATTGACACAATGAAGAAATACTTGAACCATTACCTGTTATCTCTTCCTGTTCTTCTCCTTTTCCACCTTCCTTCCGAAAATCATCACCACCCAACAAATCAATGTTGTTATCAATCACCCCATCTACATCATCTAATTTTATTTCCTTACCATTATCATCGTCTTCACAAGGTTCATCAAGAACAACCAACTCCATATCATCATCGTAACCCATCCAACGAGTACCCATCAAACCAATGGTTACTTCAATCACTTCATCACCATTACACTCCATTTCTTCACCATTTGCATTACTTGATTTCCTAACCTCATCACCTTCAATATCATTCCCAATATCTTCCCTTTGTTCTTTTTTCCCCGAATCATTATCAATAACACTAATACTAAAACCACTATTATCTTTTTCAACCTCTTTTGAATGATTCTTTTTCAAGACATACTCTTGCAACGTAGCCCAACCATATGCTTCATGAAGTGTTTTGGGTTTGCAAGGTCTAACCATTTTTTCAATTTCCGGTTGTAACCCGAAAATAAAGAGATCAGTAAGATACCATTCATTCAACCCTTTATTGCTAAATGAAGAATTAAATGCATCGTAATACTCGACTACAGTACATTCTTTCTTGAGAAGTTTATTCACAGACATTTCATCAAACACTTCATGATCATCAAAACAAGTGAATTGTCTTTGCAGATAATGAACTCGTAAATTGAGCGCTTCCAGGGCAGCCTGAAATCCACCAAGTGTTTCTTGTGTTGACTCCATTTGTTCAACTGACATCACCAATGGGTTGTTGCTTAATTCACTTGTAACAGAACATGTAACTAACTTTGTCGAAAAGTAACAAACTTCGCCGGAAAACGATCGAAGAAGACAATGAGTTGCCAGGAGGGCAGCTCTGATACCAATTGAAACGCTCTTATCTTGAAATCACTAAAGAAATGGAAGATAAGGATTCAATGGCAACAATATTCACTAATCTATAGAATTAGAAACAAGAATAGTGAAGGGATTGTTATTGATAGATGAACAAACAAGTTTGTTACAATGAGAGAATACAGAGAGAAGGTTATTTGGTTTACAAAAGCTTAATCTGGAAAATGAAGTGTAAATCTCTATTTATAGCCACTTAGAGCTTGGTCAACGGTGGTCAAAGTTTGTTATCAGTCTCCCGCCCAATTTGAAGTGCAGTTAGATTTTGGCTCGTATCAGATCAATTGTTTGGCGCAAGTATAGATGAGTTATAAGGTGAATGTATGAAGATTTATAATTTTATACAACGAACTAACCGGTAAGCATGTATGGGAGAAGTCAAAAGAGTCACACGTAGAGATTGCTTGCTTAATTGTTGAAGAAATGTGTCTCGAGTAAAGTTATTGATGAGCAAATATATAGTAAAACAAAGCTGAAAAATTTCTTATTGGTTGTATAACAACGTCAAAGTAACTCATTATCACTCTGAAATCTTCAGATTTTTTTCAAGATCAACGTGGATATGCATAGCCTGAAATTTTACTAGTACTATAATAACATGCTTCAATTTTCACGTGAATCAAACTCTTTATCGAAATTACGGCCTACCAAACATATAATTTACCATCATACTTTACCTGAATAAGCAGCAAAGGTGAATCGAGGACGCCGCTTGAGCCAGGAACATCATAAAGAAGTTCGTCCATACAAGGAAACGGGGGCTGAAACGCGTCCCCAAATTGCTTTAGCATAACATCTGCCTCAGCCTCAATAAACAACACACCTTGGCCCGAGCAATCCACCATCAGCTTCCTTGCTGGACCTTCTTTTAGCCGACCAGCAAAAGGATAGTAGAACACAAGCACCTTAGCTAGAGCCTCCCTGATCACACTTGCAGGATTTTTATTTCTCATTTTTGGATTCATGTTATAAAAGTGAATATATGGCCTTTGAAAACGAAGGCCTTCCTGATCATCAATGTCGGAGAGAGGTTTAAGCTCTTGAGGCGTGGGTTTAGCCGGAAGGATTAGCTCAGGTGCACCTCTATGGACAGTAAATGTCAAGGGAGTGGTACTTTGTTCCATTTTTGTGTTTGTTTATGTTTTGTTCTATATTTATTCGTCTTTTATCAGTTATGTTTCGCATTTCCTTTCAAACTTAATATTTTCTTTTCGGTGCTTTCCGTTTTATAGTTTTACAATTAAAAAAAAAAAAATTAAAAAAAGTTAAGGGGGTGGAGTCAATTTAAAGGTACCAATAACTAATAGTTCTAATGAGATTTCTATATAGTTTTTATGTAAAGATTTAATATAACTTGTTACAACTTACTTCTAGATGATTGTTCATAGATTTTAAACACTAGGTCTAGGCGTATAACTATATACAAAAAATGTGTAGAACGGCTCCGTTCTGAACTTTCTTATAGCCGACTTAAGTATAAGTACAGGTGGAAAATTGGGCATTCACAAGTGGGTTGACGAAATATGTAATTTCGCCAAAAGAGAAAATAGTCAACGATTCCAAGAAAAGTTTACTTAGATTTTCATTCTGTACAAATAGTCAAATACCAACTCTTTCTCATAGGTAAAAAGTAGCTTGTTGAAGTCCTCTAAAGTGTTTTCTAATTGCATATAATTAGCCTCGTAAACTCATGGATAAGAAAATTCATACTTTGTAATAATATATGTTAAGTCACTAAAGGCTTGTGTCTTTATGGTACCCTTATTGTTCCAGAAGCTCCTCAACCAAATGGTTGTTTGTTCAATTCCCCGCTTAGGCCATATAAGATAGTTTGTAGTGTATATATCGTTAGATAGTTAGGCGTCGTTCTAAAAAAAATATACATATGTTAAGTCACACTTAACACAGTTATCTACGTATATATTGCTTTTCAAAAGGTGGTGCAGTCCAACCTGACCTGACCCTTTTTAGTTGTTTCAGCTAGTGCAAAAAACTACCTTTTTTAGCCTGTTACACAACCTAACTGCCCGGCAATTTTGCCCCATATAGTTTGTATATACTAATCGGAACTAAATAGTACTAGGTTGTCACTGCACCAAAATTATGCAGCTAACACCTAAAGTGTATCTCTTAGTGAACAAAAACTTTTCGGGTATGTTCAGTTTTTTGCTTTTCAATTAAGGTATTGTGCAATTATTGTTGACATCTTACTGCTTCACTACACCTTATGCTCTTGGTTTTGCTCGGTTGTAAAGTGGGTCGACCTTTTCGGGTATGTTCAGTTTTTTGCTTTTCAGTTAAGGTATTGTGCAATTATTGCTGACATCTTACTGCTTCACTACACCTTATGCTCTTGGTTTTGCTCGGTTGTAAAGTGGGTCGACCTTTAATCACCATCAGGTCTGCAATAGATCTCATGTATTCCTAGGTGATACTCCCTCCATCCCATATTTATTGTCTACATTTCAATTTCGGGTTATCCAAAATTAATTGTCAACTTCTAAAAATAGATAAAGAATTTAATTTAAGTTTACCATATTACCCTAATTTGAGGTATTATTACAAATATTAAGCAAGTTTTATATTAACTAGAAGAGCACCCGTGCATAGCAACATGATTTTATAGCGGCAGATAGTTTCATTGATAAAAAAAAGTTTGTGAGTTATAAACTCAAAATAATAAAAATTTGAGGATTTGAGATTAAACATAATGTACTAAAACCCGTTCGACCCGGATGGTTCAACCGGTTGAAACCGTTCAGGTAAAAAAAAGGGTCAAATTAAACCGGTCAACCCGACAGATTGGTTAAAAAAAAGGTCAAATTAAACCGGTCAACCCACCTGGTTTGAAGCAACCCGGGTCAACATAGTTTTCGATGTGTATTAATAGTGTGTTAATAGTTTCCAGCTTTGCATATGCTTTCCGAAAATAATGTAAGTTTTCTTAAATAGATAACTGAATTTTTAAGGTTTTTTTTTTTTTTTTTTTTTTTTTTTTTTTTTTTTTTTTTTTTTTTTTAATGTAAGTTTCCTTAAATAGATGTCTGAATTTTTAATTTTGACAAAGATTAAGTTTTTTACTTTGACCAAATTATATCGATAATGTAAGTTTTCTTAGATAGATTACTGAATTTTTAAGTTTTTTTTTTGAAAATAATGTAAATTTCTTTAAATAGTATAGATTAGTTAAGTTTAAGTTTGACCAAAATTAAGTTTTTTACTTTGACTGTTTTCTCTTTATAGATAGTATAGATTAGTTAAAAATAAAATTGTCATTCTGAAAACAACAAAAAAGAGAAAATTGTAACAACGATTTTTTTTTAATTGTCTGTTTTTGTCTTTGGACAATTATTTTAGCACGGAGGGGGTATTAGATCATACAAGCTCCACTATGTGACGTAATACTTTTTTTTTTTTTTTTTTTTTTTTTTTTTTTTTTTTTTTAAGGCAAAATGCAATTAAACCAACACCAAAAAGAGTACAGTACAAAACAAACACCTCACAAAGCCACTAACAGGCCATGAAAGAACAAGAAAACTCAAAAGGAAAACAAAGAAACACCCTCACACCAGTAAGCCTCAACACCTCACAAAACCAAATACCAAACATACGAGCTGTGTGAAAGATCAGGTAACAAACACTTAACTTAAAAGCTATACCATCACCCACTCATACTTGAGATTTTAATCAATCACAGCAGTGAAATGAAACTGCAATTGACATATGAAGCAAGCATCAGTTATCACCAGCTCCACCTTGAACAGTTCCACAATTTTGAGGTCTCACAATCCATTTTTCCCACTCAAAACTTATACTCTTGGACCTTCTATTTATCCACTCATAGGACTTCAATTGTATGTCTTGAAACAATCTCACTATGCTAACAGTAGTCCCCCTAAATACTCGATCGTTTTTTCGTTTCCATATCAAATACCCAGCAACACGTAGCACCGCGTTCCACAATTTACGTGACTCTTTATCAACCACAACACCACCCCTATGGTTAAATAAATCTCTGACAGTAAATACATTTACTGAGCCCCTTCCCCACCAAGCAAAAATCATCTCCCAAACAACTCATTGCATCCGCACACGAAACAATACATAGGTCTTGTTTAGTGGAAATAGGAGATGGCAGTTTGGAAGTCTAAACAACTCCATAATATCCCAAAGGGATAGGAGGGTTGAACTTAGAACGTGCATCAATGACACACATAAACCGTATCTCATCTTTAGGATTAGGTTTCAGAGCAATGGTATGACAACGCCAACTGCTATCTGTTAGCACATCAAATATGGAACAACCTTGTAGGTGTATTGGACAAGTCTATGTAGCAAAATCGAGCTCTTCTATCATTCAATTTGGTTTTCCTCAGCTTAAATATACTTAAAACGCTTCAATTTTTTGTTTTCCACTATTATATACATAAAATGTGCATAATAGCTGAATCGTTAGTTTGAATTTTCAGTAAAGATTATAATTTGATTGATTATTTAGACGCAACACCAGGGGCGGATGTACATGTAGTTCAGGGGTAGCGGTCGCTACCCCTGAACTTTTACCCGGTAGTGGAATTTTTGGCCATTTTTTATGTTTTTCGTACTATGTTTCGTATTTCGCTACCCTTGAAACAAATTTTCGCTACCCCTAAACATAATTTTCAAAGCCCATATCATTCTTTAAAAAAACTCCAAGGCCCAGGCCCACTAAATAAATAAACCAAAAAAAAACATACACAATTTTATAAATAAACCCAAAAATACATACACAATTTTATAACAAAAAAAAGCCCATATCTCCCTCACTCCCTGCTCGTCCAAATTAAACCCACGACCACAATTTTATACAAAAAAAAGCATACACATTCTGTAAAAAAAATCCGCCCCTGCTGCTGGCCTGCTGCCAAAGTGCCAATCGTGAATCGCCACTGCCCACTGCTGCCTTAGCCCTTAGGTAATTTCAATTTTAAAGTCTATTTCATAATTTTCATTCTTAGTATTAGGGTTAATTGTGGTTCAATTTTATATGTAATTGTCAATTTGTCATTCTTAGTATTAGGGTTAATTTTGCTTAGGTTTATTCAACCAATACATAACCAATTTCATATTTTCTAAGTGCAATTCGTAATCTTTTTGTATTAGGGACTTGATTTTTGAAAGTTGAAACATGAAAAAACAAGTGCATATTGGCAATTTCTTTAAAAGAAAATTTCAAGAGGATGATGTTGGACCAACTCCTTCGGTTTCAATTCCTTCGGGTTCAATTCCTTCGGTTTCAATTCCTTCAGTTTCAACTCCTTCGGGTTCGATTCCAAATGGATTTGATTTGAATGATCTACCTTCGGACCCTTTTGATAGACCACCGATTGCTAGTTATCATCCTAATCAAGTGGATGATATAAGAAGACACTATCTTGTTAAAAAAGCTTTTCAACCACGAAATCATAAATTTCCAACCAAAATGTATGGTAAAGATAAGAGATGTTTTATTGTACAATGGTTTGATACATACCCGTGGTTAGAGTATAGTGTTAAAACAGACAAAGCATATTACTTATATTGTTATTTATTTAAAGAAAAAATTGGTTTTACCGGTTTCAAATCTTTCATTTCCTTTATTTTATCGGATTTTGAAGCTTGCATTGGTTTTACCGGTTTCAACCGCAACTGTTGAAAGATGCTTTTCTAAAATGAAGCTTATTAAAACGGATTTGCGGAATCGAATGTGGGACAAATATTTGAACAATGTTATGGTATGTACTGTTGAAGGAGAGACATTTGACGAAGTAACGAATGATGATGTAATGGTTCGTTTTCAAGCTATGACAAACCGAAAAGGAGAGTTCTGAGATCTATTAGGTATTTGTTTAACTTCTTTTATTATTGTGTTTTTTATTTAAATGTACGTTTAAAAAAAAATTATGGTTAATTTTTTTTCCGCTACCCCTGAACTTTAATCCTAGTTCCGCCCCTGCGCAACACCATATATATATATATAACGTAGAGGGACGTCATACGACCACTTTATTATATATGCATATACAAAAGTAACATCATTTTATATAAAAACTTTTCAAAGAATGTTACTTAGTTGCCTAGTGAATGATCACAGCATATACGTGTATCAAATTTTCGAAAGATTAGGTAACTTTTGTTCTTCGAGAGCTTGATTGTGGTTGTCTTGCAACATGTTATTTAGCTCTCTCACAAAATTATTCATTGCAACGCTTGGCAAACATATAGGTACCAAGATCCCACGCTCACACATGGTGTTTCTAAAAGGTGTATAGATACTACTTGGGGGATCATCAGCATCCCCTCTGGAAGTCCCAGCATATATCGCCTTCTCCCATCCGAAATCAACATCTTCAAATCCGGCACGGGTTAAATTTGATACGGCATAGCTTCGAACACTTGTAAAGCCCGGTCGTCCTTTGATTACCATTAAGTCAGCAATAGATCTCATATACTCCTCAGTGACATTAGATTTTGTCTTCATCACAAGCTCCAATGCGTGACTTAATTAATGGTTTGTTACATAAGTCTTGAGCTGTGGAGACAGCAGCTGAGAAGGCCAAAACATTTCCATAATATCCTAAAGGGATAGGAGGGTTGAACTTTGAGCGCGCATCCATGACGCATAAAATACGCATGTCCTCTTTAGGATTAGGTTGTAAAGCAATTGTTCGACAACGCCAAATGCTGGCTGTTAACACATCAAATGTAGAACAATTTTGTAGGTGTACTGGAACGAACCTACGTAAGGCTGTAACCTCAGCTGGTCTAAAGAAGAATGATCTTTGTGTCATGTCATCTAATGAGGTGATTGTACCCTCGTTGTCTGCCACTTCATCATACTCGTAATGAGTACATGTCACACGTGGTGGGTTCCTTGCAGAAAGCAACTCTCTATGCCACACAGGCAACGTTGATGGTGTTAATACACCCTGTGCCATCTCACTCCACGCTTTCATAAATTTTAGAAGTCCTGTTGCGTCACACATTGTATGATTCCATCGGATGGCAAAGATAAAACCTCCACATAGAAGTCGTGTAACCTATCAATCAAAATAGTGGAATTTATCCCACATTTACATGTTTTAATACATTCTTATATGACAATAGCTAGAAAGACATAATAATATCAGATTGGATATAATTTTACCTAATGACACAACCATTAACTACATGCGAAAAAACAATATGTCAAGTCGAGAAACGCTATACAAATTCAAATCAAATACCTTTAAGAGGAAAGATGTAGAAGGATGCATAAAATTCGCATAAATTAGTAGAGTATCATTCTCATGATGTGACTTATCCAAAAAAATTCACCTGAACCAAAAGCAATGGCGAATCAAGTATGCTACTAGAGCCAGGAACATCATAAATGAGCTCTTCCATACAAGGAAATGGAGGTTGAAGCTCCTCTCCGAACTCCTTCAGCGTAATATCTGCCTCCGCCTCAATAAATAACACCCCCTGACCTTTGCAGTCCACCGTCAGCTTCCTCGTGGGACCTTCTTTTAGCCGACCAGCGAAGGGATAGTAAAACACTAGCACCTTAGCCAGAGCTTCCCTGATCACACTTGCCGGATTTTTATTCATCATTTTTGGATTCTGAGAATAAAAATGAATCATTGGGACCTGAAACCAAAGGCCTTCCTGATCATCAATATCAGAGAGAGGCTTCAATTCTTGAGGTGTGGGTTTTGCTGGAACTATGACCTCAGGTGTATGTCTTAGTACGCTAAAAGTGAAGGCGGCGCTAATTTGTGCCATGTCTCGTGTAGCTTTCTTTAAAATTTTGTATTTGCTTGCAAGCATATACGTTATAGTGGTGTTGAATTTATAGCAGTGCTTAAAGTTTAGGACAGGTTACTAAACCGGTTTAGCCATGTGTTGAATTTTGTATTTGCTTGCAAGCATATACGTTATAGTGGTGTTGTAGCTTGTTTAGATTGTACATTGTGAAAGAAATGCATAACGTACTACGTTGTGAAAAAATAGGTTGTGCCCTATATTCCAGAATCAACCTTGTGCAATGCTTTTAATGACCTAAAATGCAATTGAAAGACTCATATTTGAATTGGTGCTACAGGCTTCCTACCAACGGAAAGAAAGAAAACCTTGAAACACAATCGAACATTTTGACATTCGTTCCAAATGCTGGTTCGTTCTCAGTAAAAAGCAAAACTGAACCAAATTTGTTTTACAAACTTAAAATAAGAGAAAAAATGCTTTCGATACAAGACATGTCGATTTAGGTCGATCCGTGTGTGTTTTTATTTCATAGCTGGCTCACCTCTAGAATCAGAGGCGGATCCAAATAAATCCAGTGCAATGGTAGGTGGTTCTCACGAACCATATAATCATGCAGAAATTCTTTGGAAGCGAAGTATATATTTTTTGGGACCTAGGTTGGAAAACATTCTAGATAAACAATAAGTTCAGCAAGAACTTCCAATGCATAACAAGTTATCAATCGATGTAGGCTTTCTATGCACTTACAACTGCAATAGATCAGTTTCACATTGTTCATACTTTAAGGATCAATTAAATAACTTTCAACTCAGTTTAGAACAGGATATCATTCAAACAAAATATTTGAAACGGTCATGCAAAGTACGCCTTTGATGCCATCAAAACGACAAATAAAAGTATTTTCTGAGCTTAAATCAATCACATCAACTACTTCACAACACAAGTACCCAAAGCTCTTTTAAAAGTTGAAGAAACATTTAATTCGAATAAATTTTCAACTTCAATACTCTTGATTGAGGTAAAAAAAAACTATGAGTTACCTTAAAGTTAAATTTTTCAAAATTACAATACCTGCTTATTCGATTTATTTTATTTAATATCTAATATATATATTATTTCTACAATCAAAGAGCCTAGCAAGGATCAAAGCGATGCCGTATAAAATAGTAAACTGGTTGATAAGATAAGTTAGTACTCCGTATGTCAAAAAGTCTACGAGAATTCAATCAGAGATTTTGCTTTAGTAAGGCTAGAAAATATAAATTTTCTTCACAACTAGAGTAGATAACATATAAATAAATAAGTGAAGATTTCTAAATAAAACAAGGTCCGAAATTTTCAATTTAGCCTTCTAAAATGTGTGAGCCCGGTAACTAAACAAGTAGCTCCGATCCCCCCTTACGTACTGTTTGTCAAAGTTGCAATGCTACAAAAGCTATGTTGTCCCAACCCTAACCAACATGACGGACCTAAGATTTTTAAGTGAATGTTGCTCAAAAAAAATTTTAGTTAACAAAGTCACACCAAAAGAGACGAAAGTAGCATAAAAAAATTATTGAAGATTTCACGTACTAGAAAGCAACTGTTTTTGAAAAAAAAATAATAAATAAATAAAATTTGCACTTCGTAGCCTAAAATCAGATTTAGCCAGTGCTATACCCAGCACCAATGTAGGTCCGTCCATGCCGGCCAACTTTGGTGGTCTACTTCTTATATATATTTCAATTAGTTACAGTTATCTTTATTAGACTACTATTAATATATCCATCCCCGCTCTACAATTAACAAACAAAATGCAAAGATATCGTGTAGGCTTTTATGCATCATATGTGTTTTTGTTTCTGATTTTTATTCGTAAATATATTTACGAAAAAGATTGTCAGATAAGAGTTTTTTACAACCGGGAAACGGTATTACATTTAACAATACGTGAAAGATTAAGTATTTTATGGGCATATATCGTATTAACTACTTGACGAATGACAACAAGCAATTAATAACGTATACATGTAACAACCTTGCCAAAAAAAGAAAACTTTACAATCTCATGGAGCGTTTTCGTTGCCTGAACTTAAAACATTTGTTATAGGTATTATGTTGTTGGTTTTTTTTTTTTTTTTTTTTTTTTTTTTTTTTTTTTTTTTTTTTTTTTATAGGTATTATGTATCTTGATCACTTCTAGACTTCTAGTGTTATATGAAGCAATTCACAAGGAATTCTACATGTGAAATGGGCTTGAAGAAGCCCCTAATATATAGCCCATTAGCTGTCTTATCAGTTCTCGATCATATGTCAAGAACCTAATCTTTGATTATCGTGTACTAGCTAGCTACGGCATGTTCGGCAGATGCCACATAATATCGAAACTACATTTTGATTGATTATATTATTTGGATGCAACACCATGTAATGCAACAAAAAATGAGTCGTACAACCACTTAATTATGCATAACTGAAAATGTAAAAACATAATTATTCATATTAAAAGGTTGAGGCATAAAAAACATCTGGTATCTGAGTTGAGTTCGTGAACTCAAGGGTTGGATCATTATTGTCATAAAATTTCAAATGCACACACTTTTATGTGCCCCATAATGCGATATGTGCCATTGCTTAAGTGATGCGTCACTGGAAAACTTTTTGACTGTTTGTAACGCTCAGTGAAACAATTTTTTTGTTCATGTACTTAGATCGGACAAAAAGCATATTACATTGCTATATTATAGCTTAAACACTTTATTTTATTTATGCTTTGCGTACTCATCCAGGGAATAAGAATATAGAAATTAGCTAGATTTTGGAAAAACCAAGTAAATTGTGTTGTTCTTGGAGCACATGACCGTTGTTGTCTTGCAGCATGTTATTTAGCTCTTTCACAAATTTATTCATCCCGGCAGTTGACAAACATATGGTATCATGATTCACGATTCTGCTTTCACCTTTATTGTTTCTCTAATGGTATATAGTGTAAGATAGTAAAAGAGTTCTGTTGATTAATTGATTACATCATGAGATTGTATGTCTATTTATAATAGACAAACAGATTTAGCAACAAGCAACACAATATAACCCTGAACCTAATTGGTTTTAGAATGCCTTTTTTTGTTGGACTCAAGATTGGGTTGAGGGAAATTTCAGTTTGGGTCGAGGGCAACCCGGATACAAGGCCTAATTTGCTCAAAATTTACATTAGATAATTATGTCATTGGACCAATCGTAGAGGGCACCACCCCTCCCTCTTTCACTTACCACCGTCCCTACGGGTTCAACTTAGAATGTGCATCAACGTCATACATACCCGTATCTCATCTTCAAGATTAGTATGTAGAGCAATGGTATGGTGATGCGTGGGAATTGCATCAGGCTTTACCTCTCGAGGAATCTCGAGAAGCTTACAACCCCCACCATGCAGTGTACCTGATCGATGTAGTATAGTATAATGACAAGTACCGGGGGATTGATCGTTCAGCTAGGAATAGTGTCGCTAGGATTAGAAAACCTAAAGACTAGGTCTAGAGATGAGGGATGATTCTTCATGTATTTTTATATTTTTAGGAAGGCAAGTAAAAATCTCGGGTTTGAAGGATTTAGGCGGAATTAGTTGCTAGTCAACTAACCCAATACTAAGATGCAATCAAATAAAATACTAGAAATGAAAATAACCTATATTAAACTAAGGTTGTGAGCAATATATGGGAGAAATGTGTTTACTTAGATTTCACTACTCCTTAGATATCTTTTACACGTTAATTACTTGCTATAGTTGCGTGGATGACGGATTGTATTCCTTAATACCATTCATGGGGTGGCGTACTTACTTCCCCAATCCTATGAGTGCCTACTTCACTCCTATGTCGAGCCGGCTAAGAAGCTCCTAACATGAGATCATTAGAATTTACTCATGCATTAAATACAACCAATAAAACCTAGTACACATCGGTTCATGTTTCCTAAGACGTTCAAGCATGTTACACAATGGAGATCTGCCAGTTTTCTTAAGTCTAACATTGAAATCATTCATCCAATACAACCATAAACAAGTAATCAACACATAATTAACATCTAAGTTTCATTAGATCTAAGCAAACACAAGATAGATCTAGCCTATCATGTTGAAATCAAGACAAGCACAAGATATAGACAACCAACACATAGACATATTGATTGAATTAAGAGAAGACTTATCTCAATAACACATGAAAGGATTCAAGGGGTGAAAACCCTTGAATATACTGTAAAATACGAGCTAGGGTTCACAAAGTTCGGCCCTAGGGTTTCTCCACACAAGTTTCCCTCTAATGAATGAAAAATAGAAAACTATATATAGAGTTTAGAAGGTGACGGCGTCAAGAACAAATGACTGACGCCGTCATCTCGCCGCCAAATAGTTCCTCGGACTGCCTAGATCTGGGTCTGACGCCGTCATGTAGTCTCCTTATGCAGGCTGTCACACAATTAACTCTTGACGCCCTTCTTGTGACGCCGTCAGGTTTGTACTGGATCGTCACCACTTTTACTCTTGACGCCGTCAGGTACTGTTCTCAGCTTGGAAAATTAAGTATTTGGCGCTTTTTTCACTTTTATGCTCCAAAAACGTCCGAATTGCTTCCTTTTCCAGATTTCACTCCTAAAGTATCTAAAATCACTAAAGGAACAATTTAGGTAATATTTGATCAAATAAATTCAATTTCGGGCTTAAATGACCATCTAAAAGTGGTTCATTTTTTGCCTCATCATATGGCAATGCCAAATGCTGGTTGTTAGCACATCAAATGTGGAACAACCTTGCAGGTGTATCAGGAGAAGCCTACATAGGTGTAGTTCCTAAATCCATGACCATTTTGTGAAACAAAAGATTAAAAAAAAAATGGTTTAAATGCAATAACATAAAGATAAATTTTTTAACGTATAATTCTTATTAGAATAAATGAAAGAGTTACAAAGTGTTTTGCGGATAAACATTTAACTGAACAAGGTTTAGCTCTCTAAACAAGCAAAATTAGACAATGGTGAAAGTTTACAAGTGAACTCTAGATCTCTGGGATAAAGATGAGTTCTAAGAGAGTAAATACTCTTCTTAAATGATACAATTCATGTGGAAGAGATGGCATTTAGTCCGATCAAAATTCTCTTTATATAGGAGACAAACGAGGGTGTCACGTAAGGGTTGTTGATGAAAAGATTATGTGCAAATAACACCCGGCTTTCACACTTGCCTTCACAGAAATACCTAATGGTCACACCGGTACACACTAAACAGATTACGAAAACAAAAATAAGAAATGAGTTACGAAATGGATTTGAAATGAAATGAAAATGGAAAGGAAATGAATATATAACAATATTTTCATTTAGGGTTAAACGGTAATTACCCAAAGTATAATATTTATCCAGGATAAATATTAAGGGTAATAAAAGACAAAAACACAAACTCTTGGGGTCACCGACCTTCTAAGAGAAAGGGTTGAGTTTGACTTTTTGTCCAACTAGGTTGCTTGTTGAACAAGGATTAGGCTTTCCTAATCCTACTATAACCTTCCTTAGTATCCTATAAATTTCAAAAATCTTCCAAGGTTCATTCATTCACTCCTCTATATCCCTAAAACCAAAATCCCTCTCCCCTTCTCTTCCATTCGGTCGAACTAAGGGTTTTCCAAACCCTTAGTTGACTGCCACTAGAAGTACGACGCACATTAAATTAAACCAACGCGCTTTTGCCCGAAATTTCCGTACTTAATTTTGAAACCGCCGTGCACGTGAGTTAGTTAAAATCTCATAACGGCTTTCAAGACCGCCGCACTTGGTTATAAAACCGGCGGTTTTGAGGTATTTTACCACATGTCGTATTTCAAAGTCCTTCCTTCGATGATCATTCGTCCCTTGCATGTTTAAGCTTTAATCTTCACTCATTGTCAATTTATCTATCCTGCAACCAACATTTATTCATTATTTACCAAAAGTCCTATAAATAAGCGTAAATAGATATATGAATTACGTAATATTAAGGGTATAAATTTGTATATTTGGAGTGCTTTCAGTGGCTATTATACCACTATAGGGTATTGGTGGTCATTCGCATGACCTAAATCATACACATTAGAAAATAAATACATAAAGGCCATGTAGATAAAAAAAACCTATAACAATAGATCTAATAATCAGGTATAGCATAGTAACATGGAGCTTATGATATTACTGTATTCTCATTTCCTCTTTTCTCCCATTTTATTTCATCACCCATTTCTCATTTTTGATTGCGTGTTCCTTTTAGTGTGCATCGTTGCCCTTTAGCATTTCTATGAAGGCCATTCGGGAAAGATGTTGTTCTTTTCGTATAATCATTTTAGTATATCTTCCATTAAATGCATTTATTCTTTGAAACACAACAACCTTACTTTTGTGAATAGTGCTACCAACTGTTCAGTTCCTTTTCACCAACTCGTACTTGTATTGACATTCTCAAGGATGCACTTTATCCCACTCTTTTGCAATCTTGAAAATTCGTGCCTAAACATCTAAGAGATATTTTGAGCTAAGCTATGTTGGTTGGAGCATAGAGCTGATAGGTTCATCGGGGCACTCTCGATCCTTGATGAACCTTTATATGTCAATTTCTAGTTCCTATAGATACTAGCTCACTCCGCATAAGCTAGAAAGTACTTCGTATATCTTCAAGTTATCTTTGACTCCTTGATGATGTCTCTAACTTGAACCATGTTGAGGTTGCTCGTTGATTTTCTTATCAGGAAGTCTTCTTATACCGAGTTTAAATTATGTTTAAATCTAGTCATAGACCATTGGGCACTCGACCGGCCTAGCAATCTCCTCCTATTTGAATATAAAGTATACTAAGAAAAAGAAAAGTATACAAAGATAAATAATTGTAAGTGAGCACACAACTTCTTCTTACTAATAAGGGGACTAGTAAAGAAAATGTAAAGTTTTATTGAGAAGGATTAAAAAGATATATTACATCAACCATAATCCTCTAAGTTCTTCCCTTTCCTTTATTCAGTTAACATTCAGCCCTCAATCACCTAATGCATCTTAGCTGAGAATTCCTTAGAAATCTGAGAGTTCATCTTGATATCTTGATGGAGTCTTGTGACAACTGGTAATTTAGGGAGTTGTTTTAAATAACCGCATTACTTTGAAATTAAACGATATTAAATGTTTGGTTATGGTCTTTTGGAATTGTGTTGAAATTGATTCGTATCGTTAATTTTTAATATGGAATATTATGTCGTTGGATCATTTCTGTTGCATTAAGTAGGCACTACTTTGACTCTGGCACTAGAAAACCTAATAAGTCAGGATTTAATGAGAAATGATTACGTTTTGTTTTATAAACATGTTTATTATCAAATTTTATGAAAAAAAAAAAAAAAAACATATTTAAAGTGATCGGTGGTGATTAAATTTAAAGTTGGCGATGTTTGGTATTTTTCGTGTTTAAAAGTATGCATTTCCGGGAGGGTTTGCTAAAATATTACACCGCGAGTCCTTATTTTGGCACCTTATTCGAAAATACGCAAAAGTGAGGGACTAAATTGCAAAATTCGGGTATAATAACCCTAACCCTATCCCTCCCTCTCATAATATTACTTCACCTCTCCTACTCTCTTCTCCCTTGTTGCCGCCGCCACCTGAATGGTATCCGTGTTTTGTTGTGTTGTTTTGCGTGTCGAAGGCGAGCCATGAGATCGATGCTCACGAGCTTATTTTGACCTTGTGGTTATTGTTTGATTCTTGTTTATTTGATTGGTCAAGGTTGTGTTGTTTCGGATTAAACGAGCCACAACCAAAGGGGTCAATTTGGTTTGTGAGCTCGGTATTGGTGAGTCGAGACCCTTATGGTCTCAGTGATACCCATGGCTTGAACATTCTTGATGGTATATTATTGTTGTTATATTTGTTGTCGAATGGGAACTAAGCCGAGACCCTCATGGTCTCGGCGAGGCTTGTTGTTGATTTGAGCTTGTCGATGGTAATAATGGGGAGCCGAGACCGTTTTGGTCATGGCCATATTGTTGTTGTTGAGGTTTTGTTGAGGCCGAATAGTAGGAAAGCCGAGACCAAATGGTCTCGGCCAGATATTGTTAATAATGGTGTTGATCGATGTTAATGGAGGACCGATTGTCTGACGGTTTAGACGACGGGGATAGGTTAGCCGGGTACCGTAGTCGGACTCGTATTGTTGAAGTTGTGTGTGGATATGGGACTTGGACTTGGTTAACGATGTTGTTGGTATTATTGTGACATAACGATATATTGTGAGCTTTGTGCGAAGTCGAGGTCACCTTGACTTATTAGTCAACGGTTGACTTCGACAAACACCGTGACAATGGACTTTTAGACTTGATGAATCGAGATGTGATTACTTGGACATGTGAACTCGAATAAATAATAACTCGATAAACATATAAAACCGTTAACTGTTAACTAACTTATATATGAATATAAACATATATATATATATATATATATATATATATATATATATATATATATATATATATATATATATATATATATATAAGTGACGCGAATAAATAATAAAGTTAACGATAAATGTTAACTATTAAACTAGTTTAATATTTTACGGAAAACCTTATTAAATATAGAAATGGAACTATTTTTTTGAGATAAATATAAAATGTTTTAGTAATAAAACATAAAGGGTTTTCGAAAATAAATAATGATCGGTGTGAGTTATTAAATATTCGAGGACAAGCAAATCTAAGCTTGCCATAAATGCTAATCATTATGACATTTAATTGCGAGTCACGGATATTTGACATTAATATATCTAACCTATTTAACTAACGAACTTATTTAGTTGAAGAACCAAATAAGACCTCGTTAGGTCTATCGGAAACGTTTATTAATGACTAACGTATCCTACAACGCCTTAGGTCATGGTATGGTTTTAGAATAATAAGTGAGACGAATACTTTGTTAAGTCTATCGAGTTGATGAACCCGATAAACCTTGACAATCTATTTGGGATGACTTATTAACTGTGAAACTTGGCACGTAGATTATGTGGTTTGATTGATTGAGTTCTTTGTAGCGTGAGTTCACTTGGGTCTTATTGAGTCGACACTGCGCACACACACAGATACCAAACAATAAAAAGGTTACGAGAAAGAAATTTTGGAAATAGAAATGGAATACGTTCAGGGTTGGGAAATATTGATTTGAGATTTATTCTAAGACGAGTCTATATTATTAGGTAGTGCCGAGTCAGTAATCGCCGTTGCCAGATAGTTGATATTTTCTTTGCTTCTGTTGATACTTGTGCTTTTGCTGGACTGAGGTGAGTCATAGCCCCACTTTTATTCTCGAATACTATTTTGTTTTAAATTGGGGTGAGAAACATGCAAAACCATTTTATGTGGACCATGCTTTATGTTATATTTTTATGACTTACTATGCTGTTTGACTACGCTATGTTGTGATGCTTATGAGAATATATGTTGGGCTATAGGGAGTACCTATTGTGAATTGATTTGTGAAGCTTATGAATTTATATGTTGCACTATAGGGAGTACCTATAGGGATTTAGCATGGCACCAGTGCTTGAGATTATATGTCGCGCTATAGGGAGAACCTATAGGGATTTGATTTGTGACTTAGTCTAGCATAGCAAGGGTTTTTGGTATATCGGTCTACAAGTGTGAATTTGATTAAACCTATGAACTCACCAGCGTAAGCTGACTTTTAGCATGTTTTCTCAGGTAATTACATGATGCTTTGATATGCTCGTGCTGGAAGGCTTGGCAAGTGTTGTTTAGTTGATGGATTAATTAAACTCTGATAATATTTTGGGACCTACTTTTATTTTCTTATGGGCTTACTTTTCGTATTTTGGAATGATGTAAACATTGTGACTTGATGTTGGAATTGGTTTTATGTTAAGGATTTTGTGTTTCGTTTCTATATACTTGTGTTGGATACCAATCCCCCTAGCACTCCGAAAGCTTGATAATTCTTCCGCTGTACCAAATTTTAGGGGTGTTACAAGTCTGATCAGTTGAGTTGTGATGTGAGATGAAACTCACTTTCTCTCTGAAAGCACAACTGATTATATCAATTGAGGAAGAACATTCCCGACTCATGCTCAGTTCTCATGTTTTTTGAATAAGGAAAAGTAAAGATATGAAGTAAACATTCTCAGCCTAATTTTGGGAGGAAACATATTAACTCAGAATTTAGCAAATCACACTTCTTTTTCAGACCTTTTCATTTTCTTTCTCTCCTTAAGTGATATTCGAAAGCAAAACTTTTAATATTTCACTTCATTTTCTTTCATTTCCCTCTTTACGTGAGACTCGAGAACACAACGACGCATGGATGCACGTGGCCACCTCCATTTATCAGATTCTTTGGCGAATGTGGTCTTCTTTTCCGGCAAAAACACAATCACACACACACACATGAAAGCAACCTTTTTTTAGCTGTATCCACTTCAATTAACATCTTCGGGTCTGTGGCTCCAATGAATAACACAACTGTGAATTTATGTTCTGAAATTAGACGCAAGTGTTTTTTGATGTGTTATGCATCGAATTATGATGAAGTTAGGTTTCTTTTTAGAGTTCAATTAGAGGAATCCAATGAATTTTAATCAAGTTGGTTTCTTCTCCAGTTCATTGTTCTTAATTTGTTGGGTTCAGATCTACTCATATGGTTTTCTTTTCTTGTTTGAATCTATTGAAAAAGTCAAACAATGATCAGATTTATACTTTGATAATTGATGTTAAGGGTAAATACATGACATCAGCCTAGTGAACTTATTTTTAGGAGAACTAGAAAAAAAATAAAAAATAAACAAATAAACCCTACTTTGCTTATAATTTACCATAAACCTGATTAAGGTGGTGTTTTATATAGGGATTGTCTAACCAAAGCCTTAAGGGCATTGGTTAAGAGGGTACGGACCCACAAAAAAGGATTAAACAAATATTTTTTAATTTAAAAAATGTACTTTATGTGTGAGCCCTTAAGCCTATTTATGATTGTACATGCCTTATTAACCAATGCCCTTAGTGCATTGGTTAGATAATCCCTTTTATATATTGGCCTAATTGTAAAAAAAAAAAAAAAAAAAAAAAAAAAAAAAAAAAAAAAACTTGTTTTAAAAAGTCATTTGAAAAAATATTTGTTTTAAAAATGATTGAAAATATAAAAGGTCATTTAAACACGACTTAATTAAATATTAAACAAACAACCAAACAATGTTGCCAACACCGTATGATATGTTACAACAAAAGAATAGTCATACAACCACTTGCTGATGCATAAACAAACGTAACGTACAACATTTTATTTAAAAGCTTTATAATTAAACATGTTATGTAGTCGCCTAGTGAACGATCACAACATGGCTTTCAAATTTTGGAAAATGTGCGTAATTTGTGTTCTTGGAGAGCTTGGTTAGAGTCATTGTCTTGCAACATGTTATTTAGCTCGCTCACAAATTTATTCATTGCAACGCTTGGCAAACATATAGGTACCAAGATTCCACGCTC
Source organism: Artemisia argyi (assembly GCA_030686995.1). Classification (NCBI taxonomy): domain Eukaryota; kingdom Viridiplantae; phylum Streptophyta; class Magnoliopsida; order Asterales; family Asteraceae; genus Artemisia; species Artemisia argyi. Next base: position 52,489,849 of record CM060685.1, read on the forward strand.
ACCTACGGTGTTATGAAATGGTATATAGAAACTAGCACTACTTGGAGGATTGCCAGAAACCCCTTTGGAAGTCCCAGCATAGATTGCCTTCCCCCACCCAAAATCAATATCTTCAAATCCGGCATGAGTCAAATTGGATATGGTATAGCTTCTAACATTTGTAAGGCGGGGTCGTCTGTTGATTACCATTAGGTCTGCAATAGATCTCATGTACTCTTCTGTGACATTAGATTTTGCCTTCATTACAAGCTCCAATGCGTGACTTAATGGTTTGTTACATAAGTCTTGAGCTGTGGAGACAGCAGCAGAGAAGGCCAAAACATTTCCATAATATCCTAAAGGGATAGGCGGGTTGAACTTTGAACGTGTATCCATGACGCATATGATACGCATGTCCTCCTCAGGATTAGGCTGTAGAGCAATGGTGCGACAACGCCAAATGCTAGCTGTTAGCACATCAAAGGTGGAACAATGTTGTAGGTGCATTGGAGCAAACCTACGTAAGGCTGTAATCTCAGCCGGTCCAAAGAAGAATGATCTCTGTGTCATGTCATCTGATGAGATGGTTGTACCTTCGGTGTCTGCCACTTCATCGTACTCATGATGATTACATGTCACACGTGGTGGATCTCTTGCAGAAAGCAACTCTCTTTGCCACACGGGCAACGTTGAAGGTGTTAATGCACCGCGAGCCATTTCACTCCATGCTGTCAGAAATTTTACGAGTCCAGTTCCGTCACACATTGTATGGTTCCATCGTATACCAATGATAAAACTTCCACATAAAAGTCGTGTAACCTATCCATTAAAGATATAATATATCTCAATATTACAAATTATAAATTTTAATACTCATTTTGTTCCATAATATCATTGGTTTTGTCTTATATTAAAAAAAATAAAAATAAATTAAAGTTCACCTGAATTAATAGCAAAGGTGTATCGAGGAAGCCACTAGAGCCAGGAACATCACAAAGGAGCTCTTTCATACAAGGGAACGGCGGGTGGAGCTCCTCACCAAACTGCTTTAGTGTGACATCCGCCTCAGCCTCGATAAACAACACACCCTCACCCATGCAATCCACCATCAGCTTCCTCGCGGGACCTTCTTTTAGCCTACCAGCAAAAGGATAGTAAAACACCAGCACCTTAGCCAAAGCCTCCCTGATCACACTTGCAGGATTTTTATTTCTCATTTTGGGATTCTCACGATAAAAATGAACCACCGGTACGTTAAGCCGAAGACTTCCTTGATCATCAATATCTGAGAGAGGCTTCAGTTCTCGAGGCGTGGGTTTTGCCGGAATGATGAGCTCCGGTGCATGTCTTCGTGCTTTAAAAGTCAAGGTGGTGTGGCTTTGTGCCATATCCTAGTGTAGCTTTGCTATAATATTATAATGGTGGTGAATTTATTGCAGTGTTTAAAACTTGAGGAAAGAATCACTTTTGAGTATCGAACTTTTTTTCCTCTTATTGGGTTACTAAACTTTCATTTTTGGCATCTTTTACGCACTTTGAGATGTTTTTGCCCCTCAAATTTTTTGAAATCCAGGAGCAAAATGTCATAAAAACGTCCCAAAGTGCGTAAAAGAGGCCAAAAATGAAAGTTTATCACCACAATAATGAAAATTAAAACTACGTTACTCAAAAGTGATTTTTTAGACAAGTATGGAACATTTTGAAAGAATTTTCCCAAGGAAAACCGGTTTACGTAAGTGTACAGTGGTCATGTCAATTCTTAGATGAGTAAATTAGTTGGTCCTAATTGTTGGTTTTGAGTCTATTTGATTTTGGGTTATCACACAAAAGTTAAGTACAATAAAATATGACTGAAATACCATATTAATTTAAAGCAAATGCTTGAACGACCATTAAATCGTTTGTGACATGTCACAAAATGATAACAGCTATAGCTACAAACTAAATAACCAATACAATCAATAATATTCTTTCACTAGTTTACACGGTATCGGAGCTTTAGCTTGAACCAATGACAAAATAGTTGTCCTCCGGTGATCTGTTACTCGCCGATGATTTGGAAGGATCCCGATTTATTTACTTTCTTTCGCTTTTTATTTTCATTTTATTAGTCTTTTTATCTACAAGAAACACAAAAACTATAGTCGTCATAACGCAAGCTATATTATGTTGATTTAGTCATCAATCATCAAAATTTGTCTAATTAGCATTACTTTTGTTTTATCGCCGGAGATCATTGTTGTTTTTCGAAAATAGTTGGTCGCTAAAATTGTCGCTCCAACCTAAAAACAAAGCCAGTCATGACGAAAAAAGGTCACGCAAAGGAAGAAGCCGCAAGCAGTAAACAACTATGCCACAAATACAATTATGCTTCCGTTTAAACAAAAAACAAAAAAGATGCAAGAAGAAAAGAAGAAGAAGAAGAAAGAAGAAGAAGCGTCTTTCAATATATGTTCCAGTTTTTCCATCTAGAAGCCTCACTTTTAAACTGCGAGAGAGTGATGAATGACTAGATTAGTTTGCCAGACCCTAATTGTAAATTTGGGTCTATTTGATTTAGTGTTTGAATTGCTTGTTAATTAAGATATATATCCAATAACAATCTATAAGCAAACACACATACTTATTATGGAATTGTGTTGGTTTTGTTATGGTTGCATTAGATACAACACTTTTTATAAATATATTTTAAAAAAAAATTAAAAAAATACAATGTTATTTAATAAAATAAAAAACGTCTATAACCGTAAGTCCATTACTACCTATTAAATTTTAACTCTTCTAATGAATGTTACTTTCACCTCTAAAATTAAAAATACATGTTAGTCTACATATTGTACAAATTAATAAAAACACTCAAAGCTTCATACAATTAATATCCAAACAAGCTGATGGTATATATAGTTTTAAAAACCCGATCGGACCAATAGGTTCAAACGGTTTAACTGAAAACCGGAGTCGCCACTGGTCTAACTAGAAAATAAAAGCCGTCCGAAACTAACCTGAAAGGACCGTCGGAACCGGTAAAAACGGATGAACCGAGCCGGACTGGGATCATTTTCTTCTTGTTTTTCTCAGGTTAATCAGCTCGTAATTGATATTTTGCTAGTGCCTGAATTTTAATTACAAGATACCAGTCGCTGCAAACCACAGTTACCTGCTAGTACTCTTTTAACACTTTACATCAATGTCTATTTAATTTGTCAAAACAGCTGGGCTTCGTAAAAAAGTTGCGTAACATATTACGTTGTGAAATTAGGCTTCACGAATCGAATTATCTAATGGATTTTGAAATCTAAATGGTTTGCCAGTGGTTTTCACCAACTTTGGTATTAACGACATCTATATGAGTTAATGACATTTTCATAGTTGAGTGGTGTTTCTTAGACTTTAAGCAAATAGTTTTGGCCTCGATCTATAGACTACCGGCCGTATACATTCAAATGTTGCAATTAATATCGTTAACTAAAAGAGAACGCAACTGGTTTTACATTATGTAATATCCAACGAACGTACATCCGATGCATATATACTGTTCATACTTGTAACTTCAAATAACTGATCTACTTAAGATGTTAAGAATCACGATTTTGATAACCTAATATTTGATTATCACGTATATATATACTAGACAAACTTTCTAGATCGTTAGTTTGAAGTTACATTTTTATTGATTATTAGATGCGATCGACACCATATAACACAACATAGCTAGAGTCGTGCAACCGCTAATTATTTATACGTAAAAGAAATGCAACAACATTTTGTTACGTACTTAAAACACAATGAGAAGATGCCACGAGTAATCATCTAGAGAATCAGATCATAGATGTTAAAGTTTGGATGAAGCAAGTAACTTTTGTTGTTCTTGGAGAATATGATTGTTGTTGTCTTGCAACAACATGTTGTTTAGCTCTTTCACAAATTTATTCATCGCGGCACTTGGCAAACATATAGGTACTATGATTCCAGACTCACCCTTATTGTTTTGGGAAGGTATATAGTAAGTAGCAAGACCCGGGATATTGCCTCCTCCCCCATTGGCAGCACTTGCGTAGACAGCCTTACCCCATCCAAAATCAACTACATTTAGCCTGACACGAGTCACATCTGATATGACATAATTTCGAACAGTTGTGAAGGGTGGCCGTCTTTTAATTACCATTAGGTCTGCAATAGATCTCATGTACTCTTCAGTAACATTAGATTTGGCTTTACTCACAAGCTCCATTATGTGACCTATTGGTTTGTTACATATGTCATGAGCGGTAGAAATGGCACTGGGAAGGCTAAAACAGCTCCATAATATCCTAGAGGGATAGGAGGGTTGAACTTAGAACGTGCATCAACGACGCATGTAACCCGCATCTCATCTTCAGGATTAGGTTGTAGAGCAATGGTACGACAACGCCAAATGCTGGCTGTTAGCACATCAAATGTGGAACAATTTTGTAGGTGTATTGGAACAAACCTACGTAAGGCTGAAACCTCAATTGGTCCAAAGAAAAATGACCGTTGTTCCATCTCATCGGTTGAGATGATTGTTGTTTTGGTGTCTGTCACATCATCAAACTCATGGTGTGAACATGTCACGCGTGGTGGGTTTCTTGCTGAAAGAAACTCCCTTTGCCATACAGGCAACGTTGAAGGTTCTAGTGCACCGCGTGCTATTTCACCAACTGCTGTCAAGAATTGTAATATTCCTGTTCCGTCAGTCATGGTATGATTGTATCGTATAGCAAAGGTAAAACCTCCACATAATAGTCGTGTCACCTAACAATCAAGACTGGCAAATGTATAATCGATCTACATTCTTCTAAGAAAACAAAAAAGGCATAATAAGATAATCACGCCAAATCCTATAAAAGTTTAATGTTTTGATATGCAAATTTGTTACTATGCATGGAAATTCATGCAGAAGCATGCTTAGAGTTTAATTTTGCATGAATTAATTTCGATCATTTTCATGATTTCAACCAACCAAACATATATCGTCCCATAAAACTTCACCTGAATCAATAGCAATGGTGAATCGAGGATGCCGCTAGATCCAGGAACATCATATAGCAGCTCTTCTATGCAAGGGAACGGGGGATGAAGCGCGTGCCCAAACTGCTTGAGAGTAACATCTGCCTCCGCCTCAATAAACAACACACCCTCGCCCGAGCAATTTACCATCAGCTTTCCCATGGGACCTTCTTTTAGCCGGCCAGCAAACGGATAGTAAAACACCAACACTTTAGCCAGTGCCTCCCTGATGACACTTGCCGGATTCTTATTTCTCTTTTCTGGATCCCCTCTATAAAAATAGATAATTGGGACCTGAACCCAAAGGGCTTTTTGATCATCAATGTCAGAGAGAGGCTTTAGTTCTTGGGGCGTGGGTTTTTCCGGAACAATGAGCTCTGGTGCCAATCTTCGTACCGTAAAAGTTAAAGGAGTGCTGATTTGTGTCATTTCGAACTTTGTACATGAGTACTTGCTTGATGCCATGAAAGTATATTTATAGCAGTTTTGAAACTAGAGATACGTACCATTACTAATTAACTGAGTTGATAGATCAGTTCGGATGAAAAGAGGTCGATCATCAACTTCGTTTTGTAAAAATTAAGGCTATAACTAATTAATTTGGTACGATTTCAAAACTATAAATAAGCTAGCTAGTAACTAGCGATTTTTTTTTTTTTTTTTTTTTTTTTTTTTTTTTTTTTTTTTTAATTTTTTCCTTTTTCCTCATTTAAGCGAAGTATTCAGGATATGTAAACTTTTCAAAGTATTCAGGATATGTACTCCGTAACTAATTAATAGTAAGATATTTCAGTTTAGTTACATGTTTTCGATCACGAGTTATATATAACATTTATGAAATAAAAATAACATAACTATGTGAGGATAATTTGTTGCAATTCATCATCCACACACGACACACTTCAACTTTTGAACCCGGCTCTATTTTTTTATTTTTTATTTTTTTTCATATGATTTACAAACAAACAACATATGTAAGAAAAAAAATGAGTTTTGCTAATAATAGCATAAGGACTATGGTTATCCTTTTTTTTTAGCGACCAACCGGCCACAAGGTTGTCATGAGGTTTTCTTAGTTTTACATTGTTACAAGACTTCGAGCCAACTGCAATGACCTATATATGTATAGTTCTTGCAGTATCCATAAAAAACATCATATAGCATATAACAAACATAACAAGTTATATAAAGGTGCGCTATCTATGCAGTTCGGCAGTTCATGTGCTAATTTACTAACATAGCATTCAAACTTGAAACTTCAAAATACTTTCATTCAAGCTACAATAAAAATAAACTTTTTAAAGACATATACTAAATATGTCTTTGATTCCGTCATAACAGAATGAAGAGAGGATTTTATGTATCAAGTTGTATTGGACAACAAGCTGTGATGTACACAAAAACTTGCCAAAAGATTAAAGATTATAATTTCATGAAGCGTTTTAGCTTCCCGAAGTTAGTAATTTGACATAAAAGTATTGTGCATTTTGATCACTTCTGATGTTAGCTATAAATTTTACAATGTACATAAAGGATTTTGAAATTAAAAGAAATACCCACTGTAAATATAGATAATTTAGTGGTGGTTACAAAAATTATAACATAGAATATAATAAAAGAAAATAAGGTCATCTTGGTTCTTTCAGATTTCTATTTGTCTGGTTCTTGGTAACTACTGTTTGCATCTGATGCTTCGTTTGGTTGTTTTCCCTGCAACATAATAGACACATTAATGCTAGCATCAGTAGATGCATGTTATGTTTTTTCAAAATCTTTCAGAAATGGCGATGGCAGATGACTGAAAAAAAAAAAAAAAAAAAATGAAAAAAACTGTCAAATCGGTTTGGACCAAAACGGGTCAGATCAGGTTGGGCCGAACTGTCGACATATTGTGTCCACCTTTTCCATTTTGTAAATAATTGATGTGATAGATATGAATATGAAAGCTATATCATTAACATAACATGATCAAATAAAAACTAAATAAAGCGATTTATGCATTGCAAGCATATAATAATAAATGGGCCACTTTCGACCCATTTTGTCTTTAGCTAATTTTCTAAATGTGAGTGACCTCTAACATAAATATAAATGGTATTCTATGTAGTAAAGGAGACTTAAGTGAAAGAAAATTCTACTACTTGCTAGCTATGGACGTTAATTATACTGCCTAACTATGATATCATCCTTCGGCTTAATTGATTTCTACAAGGTTGCTTTTTATCAGCATTATAGATATTATTGAAAAAGTATATAAGTTGTTTAAACTATGTGGAAATTTTGAGCACTGAAATTATGAAAGCGAGGGAGTAGCTTATTACAGTACAGTAATTTGGAAGTGGCAAAATGGGCCAGGTTGGGTAACGGGTCAATTGTCCGGTTGAGTTGACATGTAACACTTCTAGTACAAACAGTTAGGGTGTTAAAATGCTCTTTGGGAGACTTTGGACCCATTTGACATGTTTTTACTTTAAGTTCAAAATTTACACCTTTTGGCACGTTAGAGATAGAACATAACTAGAATCCACCCATTCATTAGTAAATGGGTCGAAATTGCCACCTAATGTTATGCAAGAAAGAATGTAGTCGAGTTGTGTGGTACCTGACTAGATAATTTAGCTAGTTATAACATTATGTTCTCAATAAAGACAGATTCACAAAAGTAGTCAAAAATACTAACCTTATTCTTATCACGCCAACCAAGTCCAAATGAAAGTAGGCCTGTCTTTCTTGTATGGGCGTTGGCGGTGTTGTCTTTCATAGACTCAGGACGAATGGCACTAGATAGCATAATGACTTAAATTAGTCTCCGTAACAGTCAATTAAGCAACAATGCATGAACACACAGTCATAAAATCACTCCAACTGTTAAATGAGTCCAAGATCATTGAGGTGTATTTCTTTGAAAAAATAATAATAGGGGTTTCATGAGCATTTTAGAACAGGACAATAGCCGATTTGGTAAAATTGGTGGGTTAGGCAGTTTTAAGTGTTCGTCAAAACGGGTTGGGCCAAAATTTAACTTCAAAAATAAATTGCTAAAAATGATACAGAAACACTATTCATAACAAAAAGTAGACTAACCATAAAAAATAAATCAGTTTAAAAAGATTTTATTGCAGTTCAATACACTTCAGATGACTATCACCATTCACCCGGTAATTCATTGTTAATGGCATGAAACTGAACAAATAAGCTTATATTATATATAGTTCCAAACAAAAGTAAAAAATGCATGTACCCTGGTGGCACTTGTGGTTTAACTTGACCAGAATTGTATTGCAATGTCGCCTCTAACATTGATTCTGCCATTACAGCCCTCTTTTCCATCTGAGCAAGTGAGCTTATAGCTTGTTCATACTTCTCCTGTATGTATTATATACCAAACTATTAGAAGTAATTACAGAATCCATATATTCTAAATGAACCAAAGAAAAGTTTATCAGCCTCATGATTATGCATATGTTATGCTGAATATTCAATCGCGCGCCATTTCTACAGATAATATAATGATAAAGAAGATGAAGGAGAGGGCCCAACTGTTTTAGGCACACTATTTGGCAGAGTGAGTAGGTTGGCTTCAACCGATACACTATTTTTCTAAATGAATAGTTTGTCAAATATGATTACAAATATACTATATAACTCCATTTGACATGCTTCCTTTGAATCTTTAATTAAATTTAGTTTTGCCTCGTTAGTTGAAAATGTAGCAGAAGACCAGATGAAATTTACCTCAAGTACACTCGCTAAATATCTCTGAGCAGCTGCATCCCGCTCCGCAGATATACGAGCATCTTCTGTGACCTTCTGTTCTTGCTCAACTCGCATTAGCACCTGTATTAATATACATGGCGCTATATAATATGCACCGTGACTTAGAGAGGTGTTGCTTATCTACTTAAACTTAACACAAAAATATAAATACAATTAGTCAAACCTCAAGCATTGCTTTTTCTTGTTCTTTCTTATCAGCAAGAATTTGTTGCATGTCTAACACCTCTTCTTCCATATATTCAATCTGCATGACGTAAGAAATATCGAATCACGTTTTTTCACATTGTTTGGTGCCTAACACTAAGAGATACATACAACCATAAATGAGCCTGATAGTTAGTAGCAACACCTTTATCATATTGAAACTTGTAAGCCCAATCTAGAAATTGTAAAGGAAATAGGCGGTTCACAATTCTTCAATGTGGCATATTAGACTATCAGTGGTGGCAAAATGGGCAGGTCAGACAGGTTGGAGGGGTTAAAACAGCTTCGGTCAAAACCCGTCATTTGATAACATGTCAAAGCGGGTTGGGTTGATCTGCAAGCATTTTTCTATTTTAACCAAGTTTTTAGAGTTTACCCATTTGTCCCTTTAGATGTGATATATAATTATATCACCTGACTCAACTAATTTTTTTAGGTAAATGGGTTTAATATATGGCAGTTTGGTACCTATAAGACATACCCTCTCTAACTGTACCATACTAAGGAAAGTTTTAAATGTGCATTAAGAAAAAACATGAGAAGAAATGTTAGATATATATGACGTAGGAATACCCTTGCGCTCAATTCCCGTCGATTATCTTGTTGAGCCATCTCCATAAGCGCTGTCTCCAACTCCTCAGCTCTGAAAGGCCACAAGTAGCTTGTTATAGGTCCATATTTTATAAATGCTTTCATGAAGAACATTGATAAATTGAATTGTACAAAATTGATGCCAAGTAGTAATGAGATATATCATAAATTCTACAATAAAAAAGCATGCATGTGCACAATCAGAACCAGATCAGTTACACTCTCTCTTACTGTAAATAACAAACCAAAAAGAGCATGGGTGCATCCAATTCAAAGAACTAGGATTAAGATTCACAATATTCCTTTTTAGATCATTTTAGGAGATTAAATTACTCTTCATTCCTATATACGTTATCTATAATTTGCTTATGCCATCTTGCATTCAGAATGTCAGCACAAGGAGGTTAAAATGGTACTTAATAACACTTCATGAAACTAACCTAATGGTAGCAGATCTCTTGTCCTCCAGCATTGAGCACAACTGGGCCTTCAACCAGATAACCTGTACAGAAAGCCTTTATAAAAATACCAATACCAAAACTACTTATGCGAATGCACTATCAGTAAATAAGAATTAGCTCATACCTGGTCTTGAAGATCTGGAAGTGAATCTACATCTGTAGCGAGGGGGTTATTAAGAGGCCCATCCCGTTTAAGAGGAGACATCAAGTCCAAAATATCTTTATCTACATTCTTATCAGTTTTTCCTTTCTTTATACTTAGTTCACGCATAGGTGGATCACGTTCATGCTTGAAACTATAGAGCTTGGTTGCAAGCTGTTTAGAACTTTTCCTTGCATGCTGCCCATTAATTCTTTCTTGAACTGCCGCTACCACATCTGGTCTGTGTTTATTTCTTAGATTTTGTAATATATCCTCTGTTACATTTGAGAAACTTATGCAAGCAGTCACAACTAGGTTGCTGCTATCAAACGTCGAGCCAACAAGTGATTGTAATAATGTAATAGCATCTCCCGCATCAAGGGTTGTACCTAAATCAGGACCTGAAAGAAATTTGTTAACTCATTATATATCACCGGATGATAGCCTCAGAGTACAAAAATTCACTAAAACTAAAGGTGACAATCGGTTAGTTAAGGGGTCCAGTGGGCTGGTTAGCCCCGGCAAGCCGGCAACAGATTTTTTGTCCATTTTTAGTTTATTTTATGATTTATGCATAAGTTATGATTACAAAAACAGTATTCTTTGGGAGACCTTTAAACTATTTGACCCGTACCACCCATTCATTTTTCAAGCGAAGTTTTTTTTGATAAGTCATTTTAACCTGTTTATAATAAAACACAACCCCAATCGACCCACTCATAAGTAAATGGGTCTAAATTGCCCCTTAAAATCAAAAGTGTAAATAAGTCTCAATACCATATAGCTCCATTAAAGCCAATGCAGTTCGCAATAACATTGCACGGTTTCCCTCAAATAGAATCACATCCCAAACACGAAGGACTGCAGATAAAAGAAAATGTTCATTGTTGTAAGGAGCCTCCCTTTTGAGAGTAACAATGAATAATAAACTCGCATTTGACATCTATATATCAAATATGCATTGTCTTCCATTTTAAATATTTAAAAATAAAATTAATGAGACCTTACCACTTTCCCACGGAATTATATTTACAAAGATGGACAGAAACCACGGTCCACAGATCCATCCCATCTCTACTCCCATGAGATCAAAATGATTGACTATAGAGCAAGGATCACAAAGAGATTAGAAGTTGCATCTTATAAACAAACTAGTAAACAGAATTATAATGCACTAGCAGTAGAGTAACCTAGGTTAGGATATCGTTCACGCATTAAATCTTCAAAAACAAGTTGATCCACCTGAATAAGAAGACTTACATTCAGTAAGTGAAACAAATATCAAAAAAGCTTATCTTCCCCTAGTAGCAGTGCAATAATGCCTAATTCTACATTTTAAGGAATCCGAGTATTGAAAAGCAAAATGCTCGATAAAATCCAAGGAAAACCGAAGGAAGTACCTGTGATTCTATCATGTCTGTTGTAAAATATCCATCAAAGTAATCATCAATCATGCCCACCAAAGTCCTGAAAAAAGTTCAATTGAAGTAATATGTCAAGAGATCTCGGTGCCAAACCATAGTTAGGAAATTGTAGCCTAACGGCGTAAGAAGTTTAAATTACTTCCACATATGTTGGAATTTTTAATATTTCAAACATGACTTGAAGTAGCCAGGGAGTGGCAATTTACTTAAAATTTTTATTCGAAAGGAAAACCGTGTGTCAAATAGTGTACATTATATAAAAAGCTCCACGAGTAAATACCAGTAAGGAGATTATAAACAAGGGAATACGTACCAAAACGCATTTTCTTCAGGCATCATTAACAGCAACATTGCAGCAAAAAAATTCATTGCCTACAGAAGTATTTCAAAATAAAGAACTGACCTTCACATGAAGTTGCAGATAACCAAAAATCAATACTTAACAAGGAACTGAATTTGTTATAAATGAACATAATGGTATTATTTGCAACATAATATAACAAAGCCCAATCTACCTGACAATACCCAACAGAAGGGTTGTGTCGAGCATAGGCCAAAAGTAACCGCCTCAAGGAGTTTCTACCCTCCTCATCTAATGCAGGATGACCAGGAAATGTTCGTGGTAAATCCTGCATTCGTAAGAAGATATTAGTTCAGTAAAAAACAATAATCATGTAAAAATAAAATAATTTTCATGGAAAATGTGTATATGACCTTTTCAATTTGTTTTTTAGTCTTTTCTGGCACAATAGCTTTTTCTGCTAGTTCATTTTCATCCAGTAAATCCTGGTAGTAACTCTCCACCCGACGTGCTTTCACACCAACAAAGGCTTGCCATACCTGAAACAATTTGATCGCCTTTAACAAGATATTTTCATGCTAAAAAGGAGATGTACGTGGCAAAACGCTAGCTAAAACTACCAAATTTTTCAATGTGGAGCATAAATAATTTTCTCGCATATTAAAAGTAATGGAAGTTAAATTTTCAAATTTAGAATCCAGTACTTAGATTTGTTAAATTTTGAACTTTCACTCATTTATATGTCAAAACTAGACATTCTAAATTTAGAAAAAAATGAACTTGTAGTTCTAGTTTTTCATTATGCCCACTTGACCAGATAGAAATAAAACATAACCAAGATCGGCATAAACAAAAACAGAAAGCTGGTTGAAATTGCCATATATACAAAGAGTACAAGAATGACACCTCTCCTCTGAGGTCTCGTGGCACACCCCCACGAACAAGTGACTCCAATTCTTTTAAAGGAAACAAATACGGCTCCTCAGTATCTGTTAACTCCTCGTTAGTATCCTCATTAGATGGTTCTTCTTCCTCTTTTATAGGCTGCATATGTTTTTGAGGACAGCTGTTTGGATCAGGCCTATTCTTGACACGATGACACATAATATTCTCGATGGTAGTGAGAGATGATCTGACATCTGCCCAATTTCGCACTGCTGGTTTTTTTGGTTTTGGTGTCCTTGGTGTCTTTGGTGTCCTTGGTGAGATAGATTTCTCAGGAACAATCTCTGTCTGATTGTCATTTGTTGGATTGTTGTCACTTACAACATCTGCCTCTCCACTTGATTCCAAGATGGGGTCTGTTGTTGGATTGTTGTCACTTGAAACATCAGCCTCTCCACTTGAATCTAAGACGGGATCTGTTGGATTGTTGTAACTTGAAACATCAGCCTCTCCACTTGAATCTAAGATGGGATCTGTTGGATTGTTGTCACTTGAAACATCAGCCTCTCCACTTGAATCTAAGACGGGATCTGTTGGATTGTTGTCACTGGAAATATCAGCCTCAACACTTGATTCCAAGACGAGATTTGTAGGTGGATTGTTGTCACTTAAAACATCTGCCTCGCCACTTGATTCCAAGACGGGTTCGGTTTTAATTTCTATAACTTCAGCATCAGTTTTAGTGACATTCTCCTCGACAGCTGAGTTTAGTCTATTAAGTTCCTCATGCTCCTCAAGAAAGCACTCCCATTTTGTCGCCCTTTCCTCTTCCTCATTCTGAAATATGAATTTCATGTTGTCACAGTTATATGAACAGATACGTATCAAATCGAGCAAAGCAAAACTATACTTATTCATAGATATCCCAGTATCACACCAACTACTCATTTGATTGAAGATATATGAGGTGCGTTGGGACAACAACCAGCAATCATAAAGCACATGTCTTTGGAGTACTAAATTGTTTACACCTTAAATAAAATATGTGACCCTAACATCTTCAAATTTCAAACTCAAGGTTTAAGCATAGTGTATTGGTGTTTAACAATTTATTGCAGAGCATAGGACACAAGCTAGGTTCATGCATCTAAATAGCTTTACTGATATAAACATGATGTATGCATCCATTTTGTCAATGTTCAATTCGTGTATTTTGTATCGTGTCAGAAGCTAGTTTAGTAATGAACATTCACATGATTAAAATTTAGCCACTTACCCTATAGATAGCATCAAAATCCTTGAACGCCTCAAGGTACTGAGGTCTGACAGTAAATCCATATGCATCCCTGCCAATTCAATTCTAACACATTAGACAGAATATCGTAGACACGTACTAATCAATATGCTAGTCAGTCAATGTTTGTTCCATACACAATTTATACGAACAAGATAACAACAAAAAAAGACAACCGAGATTAATTATATACCTGAAATCAGCACGTAAAGTTCGCTTACTTAGCAAAGATAGCAACATACTTCATAAACTTCACCAAGACTATATCCCATATCGTTGAAATCGCTTTAATTCATTGCTACAAACTTGACCATCATACCACCATTCTAGAATTTGCACACTTAACACTATTTGTTTCATTCCACATATGCAAAATATGCCTAATTAATTGAATTCCACCTATGTTATCGAAAAATCAAAATCATATAACCCTGACCCTAAAAGAAAGAAACATCTATGGTTCTTTATAATGTCGTTATATCGCGATTCACATCTGAATTGACATAACAAAGGCTAACATAATCAATTAAATTGATGAACAAATAATCCTAGTCCCCGATCGAAATGTGATTGATCTGATTCAATAATGTTTGAAACAACATTCCTTAAATTTCTGACCATAAATTTGTTAGATAAATTTTGATTAATATCAACGGAAATTATGCATGTAATAATGAAACTAAGAGTGCCATTTGCGGGAAATTCTGTTGATCCAACGGTTTAAATTTTAAGCTTAAGTTCCACTTGGAATTACCGAATTAAGTAATAAACAATTTTCTTTTAAAATGTTTTAATTTAGTGGGTATAATTTTTATTACCATTTTATGTTCACCTCTAACCACCTTAAATGAAATAATTTGTTGAAAATGAAGTGAAGTATATTTATCGATTGGTCTCGAGTGTGACTTGAGCTCATTCACAGGTCAAGCATGATCAAGTCCACGAACCGAGTTTAAACTTTAAATAATGGTTTGTTATAACTAATGTTTAGCTAGCCATCTAATATCCGTGGCCAAGGTCAAGCTTGCATTGTTAACACACGTCGAAGTTGTCATATGAAATTCATGCTTAACCTAAGGTCATCGAGTCACGCTAGAGAAAACACCCCTTTACAAGATTTGCAGTTATAATTGCACCATCAAAACGAAAAAAAGGATAAAATTAAAATTTCTATAGGGACACCCAAAATTTTGATACAAGCAACAACGATGCAATACAAATATATTGGAATATTGATGGTATTTGATATATCTGATTAATGAACTACCCCTAAATCCATATCAAATCAGATAATTTCATAAGATCCGGGCACAAATTGTACAGAATATCGATACTCAATCCTGTTTGGTGGTAGAAAGTCTAGCACGGTGCTTGAGTTCTGCTCGCTTCCACTTCACAATAAGATTACACAAGGAAAACAATGTGTTGACCTGCAAACATTGGGTAACGGAATAGTGTCAGTTTGCGACTCCTGAGTTTGTACATAGCCAAACCTCATCTTAAATACGTGGTATATCATGTAGAAGTAATATAGAAGCTGGAGAATAAACATCTTGCGACATATATACTAAAATGTACTTAATGAAGCATATAGGCTATGTTTGGCGGGGGCTTAAATGGGGCTTATTGGGGCTTGGGCTTTTAAAATAAGCCGGCTAATAAAATAAGTCTCGTTTGTCATGGCGCTTATGGAAGGGCTTATAAAATAAGTCGGCTAAAAACTTTAGCCCCATAAAAGGGGCTAAAAAGTTTAGCCCGGGGCTTTTGAAGAATAAATTACTTATTTACCCATTAAAATATCTAACATATACAAAAACTCAATTAATTATGTCCTTTTTAGTAATTTTGCAATAATAAGCTCTAGCCCCAGCCCATTTGCCAAACAAGTTTATAAAAATACAAAATTTAATTTCGGCTTATAATATAAGCCCTAGCCCCAGCCCCAGCCCCAGCCCGAGCCCGAGCCCGCCAGGCCCCGACCCCGGCCCCAACCCCAACCCCAACCCCAACCCCAACCCCAACCAACATACCCATAGTTTTATGCCATCTAGTCTTTCATTATCATTTCAATTTCTCAACGAACACCATTTAACATAGATTTATGTTAACGTGGCGGCTAATAAGTTCTAGCTCAATACATTCTAAAGTTCCAAAAAGAAAATCCAAGTAACGGACTATTACAATTAATTAGATGTACAACATCCCACAATTCTGAAGAATCGGAATTGGATAAACGGTCAAAAGGAAAATAACCGGTTCAGATTCATTCAAACAGGCTATTTCCTAGTGTTGGTCAAAACGAGTGGGTCAATTGGCTAACACTTTTTGTCCATTTTCAAATATATGATAAAGCAAAATATGCGTTAACTATGGTTAAAATACAATTTTACAAAGATAATACTCCGTAATAAACAAATGAATTAGGAGATTTTACACATAAATAGTCCACCCATTTGAGATAGAACGCAAACAAAGTCAATACTCGATATATCTTCAAATAAAAGGGAAAGGGTAATGACAATAGAACAAATAAAAGCACACACCAGAATTATCGTTGCGAAAATCAGAAGAGGACCAGACCAGAGCACTGAGAGGAAGACTCCATGCCTATCAAAATAATTCTGACCAGCAAAGCTTTTCCAGTTATTACTCAAGATAGTGTTTAGCCGTTCAGCAAGATAGACACCAGCCACTGCACCAAATTAATCATTCAGTATGATTGATTCAGTACAACCATCAAACATAATCACATAGAAAGTAAAGTTCAATTTACATGCCATCCAATTAACACACTGCTTGCTCGAGTCCTATCAACTGAAACACTCATTTTTTGTGGTACCGTATAATTAAAGCTACTAACTACCTATTTGCCATGGAAACAAAAAAACAAGTAACATTAACTAAAACGAGAACGGATCAAAATTTTTCCAAATAAATTTAGTACAGACAAAACCCCCTAAATCATTTTAATCAGAAAGTCAGATTCTTATCATTAGTGAAATAGCTTAACTTTGTAAATCATATTTGAGACACCAAATGTTCAAAAATAGGCCAGACCCGTTTCTACTCATAACAAATATTACATGTTTTGACATGTAACCAACTCATCCATATAGCAGCTCTAGACGTAATTCATACCCAAAAAGCTTGACAGAGATTGTTACAATAATAAGAAAATTAATGCTAACGAAATAGTAGACCTACATGAAAGAAGGAAGAGGTACATCTGAAAGTTGATATTCTTCCTTGATGTGATAATTACTATCAGCGCCATAAAATGGAAAATCATCAGACCCACTAACCAAGGTTCCTGAAAGATACACAACACAGAGTTAACGAAACATCAGGATTTTATAAGAACAAGCAATGACAACAACTTATAAAGTTTTCCTAGGTTGGATTAGCATAAATAGACATTTGCTGTGGATTATCGTTTTATCTTGAAACTTAGTATGGATCAATGTGGAAAGGTGTACCTTCCAATCAATGGCATGAAAGAAGCCAATGAAGTTATCAACAGCTGGCTGCATCCCAACTCGAAGCTCAGCTGAAACTTTCTCAATAATTTCTTGCATCTGATCCATGTGGTCGTTCATCGCCGTCTTAAGCTCATCCATAATTCAGATTTTTGTACTGAATAGTAAGTGAACGATTCCTGCAAAGACATTGAAAATCTCCTAAATATTAGAACAGACGCTACCAATCACGCTCACACTATTAAAACACATGCAATAAGATATGTACGAGAACACCAATTTAGAAAAATAATTTTTAGCAATTTTGAAGATATACGCAACCCATCTAACATTCAAAAAATCAACTGTGGCCACATTTACGCAGAACAAAAGTAACTGTACAAACACACACCATAACATAAAAAATAAGCTAGTTTTGAAACTCAGTCCCATATATCTTAAGAGATCCTAGACGCTGGACCTCAGTGGATTCAGAAAACGCAAGTGACAGTCCTATGACCATATCTACCTTTACAGATACATTCTCCTCTCTAACAACCAAAAAATGCATAGCATTTGTGGTAACGTGACAGTCAAATCCATATCTACTTTATATTTAGAAAATGCAAGTAACTAAATACATAATATAAGTAAATCGCGCAAATAGACATCCAAACACCAAATCGTAGACAACACTTAGCGCAAGAAGGGAAGTATATACGGGGCGTTTGGAATTTGGTTTGCACGACTGCCCTTTAAAAAAGTAAGCCTCACTACCCTGCTTTTTTTTTTTTTTTTTTTTTTTTTTTTCACAACGACAAAACACAGATAACCTATTTTCTTCTAAGGTTGTTCAAACACTATCTTCTAATTACTCATAAACTCATAAATCAATAAACATTAACCCAATTATCATTACATTACTAAATTACAACCCTGTATAATTTAATATTAAGTATATTAACTAAAGCCCTAATCTCTAACTAAATCTTGTTATTTTGCAATCAGCAGTAATTCTTATAAAAGTGAAGATATAATAAATAAATCACGTATCAAATTAGAATAATAATGTAGTAATAAAGGGAGATAATGAATTGAAGATGAGATTGAGGAGTTACTGTGACGGTGACGGTGACGGAGAGATCGCCGGGGATTGAAATTTGGTGCCGGTGATAATGTCTGAGATTTGATTTGATTTGGGGAGGTGAAGTTGAGTTTATAAAATGTTTTTGTTGGTTTGTGCCCTTCAAGTTTTTAAAACATGATATTCTACTCCCTTCTGGACTTTTCTTCTCATTTCCACCTCATTCTCAAAATGAGGATCACTTTTGAAAACTTTATTATTATTATTATTATTATTATTATTATTATTATTATTATTATTATTATTTTATTTATTTATTTTTTTTTACCAAAAAAACTTGGCTAATTGAAAGTTGATGTTATTTTCTTCTTCTAGACTAGAATTTTATATTATTTTATTACTTTTTTCGTTTTAAAATAATTGTTTTTCGATATAAAAACAAGAAAGCACAATCATCAATATTTACTTTTTTGCAAAATAACCCTAATTAGTTAATCATTCTTTTAAACTTTGTGACAATAATTTTAATTTAAGATATGATAAAGTTGATCAAATTTTCATCTATTTTTCGTAACAAGATAATTAATTTGAGGGGAAAAAAGTGAACTATTATTTCTCTTACAACCTTGTCCCGCCCAGTATCAACCGGCTCTTCTTTTCGTTTTGTTTTGTTTTTGAATCTTATAAGCCAATATTTACTTGGGAGTTATTTTGGTGGTGTCTCTAAATAAAAGAGTGGGTTATTTCATGATTCTAATAATCTTTAATAAGTAGAGATGATTTTGGATTGATAAAAATTTTAATTAACGAAAATTTCTTAAACTACGTGCAATTTAAAAGTGAACTTATAATCCAGGAGTGAGGGGCTATCACATATTCTTTATATAAATATATGTAATAATCATATACATATTTTGTTCGTATACATATTACAGATACGTAAATCTAGTATCAAATAACTTAGTGGTAAGGTATTTGATCTTCTCGATAAAGGGTCGGGTTTAAACCTCACTAGGTACATGTTTGGTGGCGATCGGGGAATGGTTGGATACAGTCCCAGGAATACTTTGGTTAAGCCATGCAATATGAGTTAAAAGATTTGCCCTCCTCAAGCAAGCTGAATAGGAAATTAAAACCTCATCTGTCTACGTTTAGCATCGACATATATAAGAGTGTAAATTTAGTGTATACTGAAAAAAATCGAGATTAGGTTCAGGTTTTTGGGATCATGGTATCCTCATATCCTCGCCTCATCCACGGTTTCATAATGAAAGATTCCCCCTCCCATCTTTATTCCCTGTCAACTCACGAATTCTTTAGTCAAATCGGTATACAGATCGCATCCCCATCAAATGCGGATATTTTTACCACCTATATTCTTGTTAAAAGTATAGTTAATATATTGGCGCACCCTGGATATTACACTAGTGATAATTCGTTTAAACTCAACTCATGGGCCAGCTCGATTTTTTTAACAGGTTGAAATCTTGTTTTAATACGGTCATTTAAAACTACTGCGTACATGGATTATTTGAAGATCTAGGAACATGTTGTGCTTTTATTTGAAAACCCCAAATTAAAGAAGAGTTTTGCTAACAACAATCCAATGAGTGTTGTTTAAGCTTGCCTTAAATAATAATGTTTCCATATATGAACTAATAATTTCTATAAATATATGATATAATTAAGGTAAATAAGTTTTAATAAGGTATGTATTAATATCAAGTCAGTTCATATTTGGAGACATTCTTAATTAAAACAAGCTTAAACAACAAGTATTGGGTTGTTGTTAGAAAAAGATACACTCGGTGCGACATTAGGACCCATGTCTTTCATTGTCTAGTAGGGAGTATTTCCTCAAATCTGTTTATTGATTAAAATAGAAACAAAAGCATGAGAGACGATATTATTTTCAAATTGATGCAAAGTATAGTAGAATGTTCAACGATTAATAGCAAGGGAAAGTTGCTACTAAATAAAGATAACTAGAAAATTTGTAAATTTCATAATGTGAAGTACAAGGATCAATATATCTTGACAGAGATAATCAAATGTGTCATAAATCTTGTGTTGGGTATAGTACATGATTTTATAAGGTTATCAAGATCGCGATCCTACCTAGGATCGTTTTTGTCTCTGTAAGATCAAGATTGTAAGATCGAATCGAGATCGTAAGATCCTACAAATATGCAATTTTATTAATAGAAGTTGTATTATTCCATGTTCATGACTCTCTGTTCTTTTTCCAATGATATCTTCTACTTTCAAAAAAAAAATTAATAGAAGTTGTAGTTTTATATAGTTCACTATATAATTTGATCAGAAAAATCGATCGGAATAACCGATTTAAATGGATATGAATGAAAATTTAAAAGTTCAAACGTCGTGCTTATTTATATATAACGCATTACATGCAATTAGTTCATCTTTCAAATGATTAGATGAGCAATTTGGGTACAAAACAAATACGACACAAGTTGTTATGTCCAGCCTCAAATTGGAAGTGTGAAATGGACAAGGTCTACTGCTCCAACAGTGGGCAATCTCTGCTCCAATGGTGGGCAATCTCAGTCAAGCATGATATTGGCATTAAATGATTTAAGCCTTTCACACACTGTAGGAAGACTAATACCATCCAAATGTCTAAGTTTTTCACCTATAAATAGAGCTTCAATATTCAGGTTCCAAGCATCACAAAAACAAGAGAGAAAATCAGTAAGATAAACACTTAGAGAGTATTTGTAATAGGTTCGGTTTTTTGTAGTCGAGTGAGCTTGACTCCTCCTGTAATTCTGTTCTTGTTATGAATAGAAGAATTTTCCGATACTAACAAGTGGTATCAAGAGCTTGGTTATTCATCCAATCCATTGGTCTAAATTGCTGGTTCACCCTCTTTCAGACCGTTTCTTGAAGCGGTCAGGTTCCATCCAGTTTCAAGCATTCCAGATTCATTTGTGAGTCCTGTTTGGCCTAATTTTGCTTCCACCTGTACAAGCAAATTAGGTGCACTTTATCATGGAGAAATCATCATCAGATACCATGATTCCGCTCACATCCACAAATTACAACATGTGGAAACCTCGTATGGAGGATTTGCTAAATTTGAAGGATTTAGCAGAGCCCCTTGACAATCAAGGGGCCAAACCCGATAAGAAGACTGACGATGAGTGGGACAAAATGAACAGGAAAACTGTTGCACAAATTCGATAGTGGATCGACCACAGTGTGTTCCATCATGTTGCACAAGAGAAAAGTGCATACAAACTATGGGAAAAGCTCAAATCCATGTATCAGGCGAAGACGGCCCGAAACAAAACGTTACTAATGAGACGGCTGGTAAATCACAAGTTACGTGGTGGTACCTCGGTAACTGAACATACGAGTCAGTTCCAGGATCTCGTGAACCAGCTGAGTGCATCCGGATGGGTTCTCAAAGATGAGGAACAAGCCATATTACTCTTGAGTTCTCTACCTGATAGTTGGGAGACCTTTGTTGTCACTCTCAGTAATTCCGCCCCTAGCGGCACTGTGACTATGCAAATGGTCACAGACGCCTTGATGAATGAGGAAGCCAGAAGAAAAGAAGCCGGGTCTGATCAATCACATGCCCTTGTTTCAGAAAATGATGGACGCGGGGGAGGTAGGGGCGGTGGTAGAGGACGAGGTCGAGGTAGAGGCAAAGGTCGAGGTCAAAGTAGAGGGAGATCTCAAGTTCGAGGTAGATCACGAGAACGGGGAAAGTCTATCGATACCAATAGTTGGTTCGATGGCCATTGCAACTATTGTGATCGTTATGGTCATAGGAAGAGGGATTGCCGAAAGTTTCTACGGGAACAGCCGCAAACGAGCGAGAGTTCGAGCAAAGAAGATGGAGAGGCCATGGTTACAGTGTCACCAGACATTGCACTTGTTACATGTGGAGAAGAATCATGCCTACACGTTGGTACTCATGATATCGAGTGGGTGATTGATACCGCTACATCATTTCACGCCACTCCAGATAGGGATCTATTCATGACTTATAGATCCGGAGACCACGGTTTTGTGAAGATGGGAAATAAGAGTTTCTCAAGTATTGTCGGTGTTGGTGATGTGCACGTAAGAACCAGTGTTGGATGTACACTTGTGTTGAAAGATGTTCGACATGTTCCTGATCTAAGATTGAATCTAATCTCAGGACTAACTCTGGATCGTGAGGGCTATGAAAATAACTTCAAAGAAGGTACGTGGAAGTTATCTAAAGGTTCTATGGTTATTGCTAGAGGACATATTTGTGGTACTCTTTATAAAACCCATGTTAAGTTGTATCGTCCAAGTCTCAATGCTCTTGAAAAAGAGACTTCTCCAAACCTGTGGCACAGGAGGTTGGGCCACATGAGCGAGAAGGGATTGGCGACTCTTGCAAAGAAGGAGGCTATCTCATTTGACAAAGAAGTGCCTTTGGATCCTTGCCAACATTGTCTATTTGGGAAACAACATCGAGTTTCCTTCAGTTCAACCAGAAAGAATCGCTCCGAGTTGTTAAGTCTAATCCACACAGACGTTTGTGGTCCCATTGATGAAGAATCTCTTGGCGGAAATAGGTACTTTGTGACATTTATTGATGATGCATCACGAAAGGTATGGGCTTATTGTCTCAGCAGGAAGGATCAAGTGCTCGATCGCTTCAAAGTGTTTCATGCCATGGTAGAAAGAGAGACAGGAAAGAAGCTGAAATGCCTCCGATCCGACAATGGAGGTGAGTACACTTCCCGGGAGTTTTCAGCTTATTGTGTTGAACATGGAATTAGACACGAGAAGTCGGTGCCACGGACCCCACAACATAATGGCGTAGCTGAAAGAATGAATCGCACTATTGTGGAGAAAGCTCGATGCATGCTCAGTATGGCTAAATTACCGAAGTCATTTTGGGGAGAAGCTGTTGCGACAGCTTGTTATCTTATCAACAGGTCACCATCAGTTCTGTTAAACTTTGAAGTTCCAGAAAAGGTCTGGTCCGGAAAGGATATTTTGTACTCTCACTTAAAAGTATTTGGGTGCAAGGCATTTGCGCACGTGTCCAAGGAGCTGAGGAAGAAGCTTGATCATAGATCCACTTCGTGCATCTTCATCAGTTATGGAGATCAAGAGTTTGGGTACAGGTTATGGGATCTTGAAAGCAAGAAAGTCATTCGGAGCAGAGATGTGGTGTTCCATGAAAATCAATTTCACGAGTTTGCTCCAGCAGTCAACAAACTACAAAGTTCTCGTACTAGAGAAGATGTTCCTGAATCATCACAAATTTCTCTCGACAACGAGGAATTTCCGGATAATGTTCATGGTGAACAAGATGAACCAGTAAATGTTGGTGATGATCAAGACGAGGAGATTCTTGAGCAGGGGGAGCGTTCACCCCAAGGTGCTACTGAAAATGCTCAAGTTCGACGTTCCGAGCGAGGTTTAGTTCCACAAAAGCAATACTCGCCAACTGAATGGATCCTTCTTACCAGCGAGGGGGAGCCAGAGAGCTTTCGAGAAGCTCAATCTCATAAAGATAAATCCCATTGGTGGAAGGCTATGGAGGAAGAAATGAACTCATTGCACAAGAATCAAACGTATGATCTGGTGAAACTTCCTGATGGAAAGAAAGCCTTGAAAAACAAATGGGTTTTCAAACTGAAGAAAGATGGAAATGGCAAAATTGTGAAGTACAAGGTGAGACTTGTGGTTAAAGGCTTCCAACAAGAGCAAGGAATTGTCTTTGATGAGATCTTTTCGTCGGTTGTGAAGATGATGTCAATTCGAGTTGTACTTGGGTTGGTTGCGAGTCTAAATCTTGAACTTGAGCAGATGGATGTAAAAACGGTATTTCTCCATGGTGATTTGGATGAAGAAATATACATGGAGCAGCCCGATGGTTTCGAGGTTCGAAAGAAAGAGCATCTCGTTTGCAAGTTAAAGAAGAGTCTCTACGGTCTCAAGCAGGCCCCAAGGCAATGGTACAAGATGTTTGACTCGTTCATGGTAGAACATCAATACAAGAAGACAGTTGCAGACCACTGTGTGTACCTAAAGAAGTTTCCAGATGGTAAATTTATCATCCTTTTGCTTTATGTCGATGATATGCTGATAGTAGGTCAAGATGCAGCCATGATCACAAACTTGAAGCAGGATTTGTCCAAGTTTTTCGATATGAAAGACTTAGGCCCAGCGCAACAAATTTTGGGCATGAAAATTGTT
Organism: Artemisia argyi; assembly: GCA_030686995.1. Classification (NCBI taxonomy): domain Eukaryota; kingdom Viridiplantae; phylum Streptophyta; class Magnoliopsida; order Asterales; family Asteraceae; genus Artemisia; species Artemisia argyi. Next base: position 52,514,693 of record CM060685.1, read on the forward strand.
CGTAATCGGAAGGCAAGGAAACTGTTCTTGTCACAAGAGGAGTATGTTAAACGTGTGATCAAACGGTTCAACATGGAAAGTGCCAAGCCTGTTAGCACTCCGCTAGCAAACCACTTCAAGTTGAGTAAGCAAAATTGTCCTTCTTCCGAGAAAGAAAAGAAGATGATGAAAGGGGTGCCCTACTATTCAGCGGTAGGAAGTTTGATGTATGCAATGGTATGTACGAGACCTGATATTGCTCACGTTGTCGGTGTTGTAAGCAGATACTTATCAAATCTAGGAAGAAAACATTGGGAAGCTGTCAAATGGATACTACGGTATCTAAAAGGTACGTCCAAATTATGTTTGTGTTACGGGGGAGCGAAACCAATCTTGGAGGGTTACACAGATGCAGATATGGCAGGAGATCTCGATAGCAGAAAATCTACTTCTAGTTACATATTCACTTTAGCAGGGGGAGCCGTATCGTGGCAATCCAAATTGCAGAAATGTGTAGCACTATCAACGACAGAAGCCGAATACATTGCTGCAGTTGAAGCCGGAAAGGAACTTACGTGGCTAAAACGTTTCCTTCAAGAATTGGGTTTTCAGCAAGAAGAGTACATGATTCATTGCGACAGTCAAAGTGCCTTGGATCTTAGCAAGAATTCGATGTATCATTCCCGCACAAAACATATTGACGTTCGATATCATTGGCTTAGAGAAGCAGTTGAGCAACGAGATTTGAAGCTCTCAAAAATCGATACAAATGATAATCCTGCAGACATACTGACAAAAGTTGTGCCATACGAGAAACACAAGTTGTGCTCCGACATAGTTGGATTGAGAAGTATTCAACGGAGTCTGGAGGGGGAGATTTGTTATGTCCAGCCTCAAATTGGAAGTGTGAAATGGATAAGGTCTACTGCTCCAACAGTGGGCAATCTCTGCTCCAATGGTGGGCAATCTCAGTCAAGCATGATATTGGCATTAAATGATTTAAGCCTTTCACACACTGTAGGAAGACTAATACCATCCAAATGTCTAAGTTTTTCACCTATAAATAGAGCTTCAATATTCAGGTTCCAAGCATCAAAAAAACAAGAGAGAAAATCAGTAAGATAAACACTTAGAGAGTATTTGTAATAGGTACGGTTTTTTTGTAGTCGAGTGAGCTTGACTCCTCCTGTAATTCTGTTCTTGTTATGAATAGAAGAATTTTCCGATCCTAACACAAGTCGTATATTATAAAAGTTATTTAAATATCCCAGCCTAAATGGCAACCGTTCAAAATTCCAAAGCATTAGTCATCATTTGTGTGTTAGAATAAGAGCAGTTTCCATTTCCCAATCGTCAGTTTATTGGTTTCAATTTTAGGGCGTCTTTTATTCTTTTACTGATGTAAATTGTGATGTTGGGCCATGTATATGCGTCAAACTTAGTCAACTAGGCTTATTTTTATGTTTGATAATAAAACGTAGCCTTTTTAGTAGGATCGGGATCGATAGCGATCCTACGATCTTACTAGCTATCTTACGATATTACTGCGATCTTATGCTATCTCCGATCCTAATCCGATCTTGCAATGTTTTCTTGTGTAGGATCGTAAGATCGTACGATCCTACGATCAAGATCGCGATCTTGATAACCATGGTTTTAATAGCTAATGAAGTTATATATCCATCCTAAAAAGCTCGAGGAGATGCTAACTGATATTGGAGGCAGACTTTGAGAACGCACACGGTTCAATACGTCAATCAAATTGAACTTTGCGACATGGTGTTGGAGGAAATAAATTGGCCGGAAGTAAAGCTATTGGATTCGCTTTTGTCATCTATATACAGTAAACGAGGCTGTTTGGGTATTGTCGAGAGAGTTGAGAAAAAGCTATCTTTCGCCGTTTCTGTTTAATATTTCTAGGGGAAGGTTTTAAAGTGTTGATGGCCAAAGCAATTATGATTAAGGGTTAGCGTGAGGGGTGGAAGCTAGTCGTATTTCTCCCTTTCCGATATCTTGTTTACAAGTCGCTAATGACACTTCATATTTGTATGGAAGGTAGGAGAGGACTCCCTTTGAATCGGTGTTTCCAGCTTTCTTCTGGAGAGGGGAAAAAAAATAAAATGTGTGTTTCTAAAAGAACTCATTTTAGAGTTTCGGTAGATGAGTGTTTGATACTATGCGTGCGCAAGTTGGGGGCCGGAATGTACCCCTTTCAAAGTAATTCAGTGTGTTATGCTACAATCATTAGCTAAGGACGAGCATATACAACCAACTTGATAAGATAACTAGTGCATCATATCTCACAATCATTCTTAATCACATATAGTTTATTCTGATTCATTGCTAATGAGTATAACAATTAATTACATGGTAGTTGAACTTTATTTTGATTTAAGATTGTAGGTCACTGGAGAATGCAAAATGCGAATAGTATAGTTCCAGCTGTGTAATTAGGATCAAAGAATCCCAAACTTACCTTGTAACCACTGCCCACATACACGCAACCATTGCTTATAGACATGCCACCATACACACTTGCTCCAGTGTTGTATGACCATAAAATTTCCCCGGTTCTAGCGCTCATTGCATAAATGGGTCCGGTCCCATTGGTTGACCCAGCAAACAGAACACCATTTGCTAAACTCACAGGGCCACTTGCACTTGGATCACTAGGATTTTTCGTTGACCACAAAACATTGCCACTTGTGCCATCCATGGACACCCATCCGCCGCTAGTAGTTGTGATATTTGATGGCTTCAATGTAAAATTTCTTCCTAAACTATTGACAAGGTTTGTGTAGACTGTCTTTCCATCCGTCGCTGATCCCCATGTACCTCCTCCACCTGGACCTCCAGGTCCTGCTTCCTGCAACAACACACTTATATCAACTGAATACATGCGTACCTACCTAATAAAAAGCAATGAGGAAGATATATAGATACCAGTAAGTGAAAATATCTACAGATTTTCTTTTCTTGTCGCCATTTTGATTAGTATGATCATTGTTTATATTTGTTTTGGAATCAAATGAAATGATTATTTGAGACTTTCTGATTAGTATGGTAGTCATCAGAACCATTATATCTACATGAAAAAACATAATGAATACAACAAACTTTACCGTAGACCAAACAATGCTACCATTATCACGATCCAAAGCCCAAGCAAACCCACTTTTTTGTACAGCCATAACGATGTCACGCTTGTTTCCACGGACATGGGTTGTTAGCATCATCGGCGCTTCTCCAAAGTCTGCATCAGGATTAGGGCCAGGCGGACACCCTGAAGTAGAAAGATTATTACAAGCAAAAAACCAAACGTCGTAACCCCCTAATTGCTTATACCACTGGATGTCTCCTATATCCAAATCAAGAGCTAGGATCGAATTGGAATGGTTTTCAGGCTCTATGCACTTATCTTCTTCAGTTGGTGTTGTTTGATTGTTTTGTGCTTCTTGGCATTGTTGGACATGCAATGGGGCATGATACAAGTTTCCAGTGGCAATGTAGACTGCATTGCGGCTAATGTCAATGGACGGACTACTGCCCCATAAGGCGGCACCGGCATATTCGCCCTTGCTACCGTTATTATCCGGCAACATGTATGTTTGCCACAAGATGTCTCCATTTCTGGCATTTAACTTTACAAAACTCCCTCTAAATGTACAACATGCTTCGATGCTTGAGCTTTCTTCTAGTGAAGATACTCCCACATAAAATGAACTACACATGATCATATTGTCATAAATCAAATAATTCTAATGTTTAATCTGTCACGAATTGCTTTATAATTTCAGAAGAATTGCAATTAGCATAAATGAAAACAAACATATATGTGTAGGAGCTTATATAGTTGTGTCACTACATGAATCGCCTAGGCAAATAAAGCTGAGTACTTTAGCTGCATACGCGTTTATTATCACGAATGGAAACATCATTCAATTAAAACATCCACTATGGTCGTTTACAAAAAAATGAAGATGTCTATTATTTGGTTAACCTTAGTAGAAATTTGTCTCATGTTATGGCATGAAGATGTCAAATATTTTGAATCTCTTTGCAATTTATTGCATATGAATTATTAGTGATGTGTATGCCTTATTATTTTCTTAAAGTATATAAAAAAAGTCAACTTTGATCCAATTATTTGCAATAATCTACAATTTTTTAGGCATACCTCAATCAAACTTTGTCAACCACCCAGTTTCTAAAGATTAACTAGAAATATGTTTCAAAATTTGTTGAAACTAATAAAGTTCACACTTTGAAGAAACATGTTTTTGATAAGAAATAAAGTATTTACCTTCTATGATAAGTTCCTGACATGGTGATAAGAGATGCATAGTGTGTATCAAGTTGCTTAGACCACACAAGCTCCCCATTGCAACGTTTAAGCCCAAGAACATACGCTGGACCATAAACTCCAACTATCAAAAGATCATCAGCAATAGTTGGGGTAGACCTTGACACGGTCCAGTTCACTCCTATTACAATTCCTGTCGAATTAAGCCTCGTTAGTTGTCCAATATTTTGTTGCCAAATGAGTGACCCGTCTAGTGCATTTAAGGCGTATATGTTTCCATTCCAACTTGGGAAATATATGGTGTCATTGTATATTGCTGGTGTCGCACTTATATCATTTCCAGCAACGAACTTCCATTTTAGCCGAAGGTTAGCCACAGTGTCTGGGCTAATCTTAGTTTCTCCATATGCATACCTTCGATTGCTTAAATCTCCACCATGGTTTGTCCAGTCAGTTGGCTACAATAGATCGATAAGACAATAGTTAGCTCAAGTTCCAACACTTATTACAAATACAACTACTTAAGATTAAGATAACTCCAAATGGGATTATCTTTAGTTAATGCATGTTTTCTCTTGTGAAATAGCTTCAAGTTCTTTTTTAGGCGATATCGTAGACATTTTAAGAAAAAAAATTATTGGTAAAAAGAAAACACATACATTTGCTGTGATTAGGAGCAAAAGGGGCAACCAAAGGAGGATGAAGTAGAAGCAAGTAGTTGCCATGAAATTGGTGATTTGTGTTCCAAATTATAGTTGACATTTTCTATTTATATTTGCAGATTTGCTTAAAGTCTTTATTCTTAATACTAGTCAAGGTTAGAATTTATGGTAATGCCTCTTTCGTATTGAACAAGCAATTTATAGAAAAATATAGAACCTTGAGTGTCTAACTTCGCAGCTATTTCTATATATGTTATGATATATGGTTTGAAGATCATATGAGGTATCCATCATCAAAAGTCAAAACTGCACTAGTATCTTCTTTCGGGTTGAGCCATCTTTGTTGCATTAACGTGCCGAAAAAGCTAAATTTTCATCTTTCATATGTACGTATTGAAATAAGAACAAAAAAATAAATGTAAGAACTTCGTTAATAAGTTTAGTGATTAAAAATGAGGATAGTATATGCTGGAGAGATCAGCATATATATATATAGAGTATTCAATATTGACCTGTTTTTATTAAAAAATAAAATAAATCAATTCAAACAGAAAGATAAGTTCAAACTAATCGGATGAATAAAAACTCTCCGCAAATCTATTGACATTGACATCTCTAAAATAAAAATATAGTTAAGAGATTTTTTATTTTTTATTATTTTTTTATTATTATATTTTTTTTATTTACGATAGGAATAAAATGTGAAAGAAAAAATTAGGATCATAATGATAAATCGAGTATTTTTACTTAGAGACGAATGATTTATAAAGCTTTAGAATGTGAAATATTGGATTTTAGTATGTGGGTGAGGATAATTTGAGTTTTTGTTGAGGGCACTTTTGAAAATAGATCAAAATTAAAAAAAAAAAAAAAAATTACATTAAAATCTCAACTTTTTCGGCTAATCATCAGAAGCGCCGGCTCCCCGCACAACCTACATAAGTCCGTCCATGCTTTGTGAGTATGAAATAACCTACAACACATTATCTGAGAATGAAAAGACATCTACTTATAACCATAACTAGCAAAACTTTAGTCTTAAAACCAAATAATCAAATAAGAAATGATTCCATGAAAATACTGACATATTTAATCATCCCAATTATTTCTTTAATCAAAATATACGTAATCATTTCAACATCATGTATATTTAAACATATTGGAAACTCAATGAAAACGGGCTCTTGGAAATAAATTAATACATATTAACAACATCACAATTTTACATCATTAATGCATTTTTTTTCTTTTTTTTTTTTTTTTTTTTTTTTTTGCAAGGTGAATTTATATTAAACACTCCAAATATTTACAATGCTTGGATCAGATAAACACCTGTTTTGGACATATCCCAAAAACAGAGAAAACAGAAACATCCACTATCCATTATGAGACATCTAAGTCTATATCTGATAGGACTACACAAACTAATCTATGCAGACCATAACAATTCTTCAAATTCTTCACTTGAAATCAGCAAGCATTCCATGATATCCATTTTCAATTCACCATAATATGCACCTTAACCATCTAGCTACATTTCCAAATCTCTTTCCACTAAAACCATTCAACCTGCTACCACAATGGTTAAGGTAGAAAAAGAATTTGGCTTCACTAGGAACCCATAACCTCTCCACAGTAGGGGCTATACTAGTTGTGATACATTTCCATCTACTACAATGGCTTCACACAACTGGGAACACACTCCCTACAGTGAGTACCAACCATTCCTCCTTAGCAGTGTATATCTTGGACCAAATATGATCATCTTTCATTCCTCATTATTCCAAGCTTCATACACTGCCCTTCATGTTCACTACCCTTCTCAACTAGAAACCTACTTTATGGCCTATAATCACATTTGCTTAAGTCTACTTAATTCAGTCCACAGTATCTAACAAAGACCAACCTTTTTTTTTTTTTTTTTTGAACAAAGGCTACATTTCATTTCAAACCTCACAAATGGAGGAAGATACAACATAACAAGTTACATCGAAACATAACAAGTTAAGCCAAACAAGACATACACCATAATAGTTGTGACAGCCAACAACAACACCATTCAAAGGTGGGGGGAATCACCCGAGTGAGCTTTGACTGATACAACCATATAAAGGCGTAGCTTGACAAAAATACACTAAGTACAAAATACATACAAAGAAGATAAAACTAGGCATCCATAAAGGAGCCATACAAAAGCCTAACAGATCTAAAATCAAACACCTACGCAGCAGCAAGCCGACGATAACGGACCACAACAGATCTGAGCAGAAGAGGCCAGATGCCATCGGATCTGAGCAGAAGCAGTAGTGGCAGCAACGACAACAGCGGCATTGGAGGAGATGACAGATCTGTGGGCAAACCTTTTATTTAAAGAAAGAAAAGTACAGAAAAGAACGGTCCCGACGGCCGGCCGTAGCCGACCGCCGGAAAAGGATCGGATTTTATGGATTTAGATCAGATATAATTTTTAGTGAGGAGGAGGAGAAATGTTTTAGAGAGAGAAAAAGAATCTAAAACCCCCGTCTAACAACTGAGACCAAAAAAAGCAAACTCAGGAAATGCCATATATAGACCAAGATACAAGGCCATCAGATGATGTGAACATAAAGTTTCTCAATTTTCCATTGTGAGAATTGAGAAACATTGGTAAAACCAAATAAGAACAGGGCACATCATGAAAACAGCCCCCTTGTGAGATCAAACCAGAATAATCTCTAATACCAAACACCCTGTTAATCAGCTAACACAGGGTCAGAATATCAAACCATCAAAGCAGGAAACTTCATAATGTGTTTTAAAAGCCTTTCACATATAACACCTAAACCAATAATCTTTGCAGCCCATCCTCACATATCATTGGCATAGAGTTACTTAGAAAAGCTTTTCAAACACAAAGTACAAGCCATCTGCCATTCAGCTTTTCCAATACACATACTTGATTAGCTTTTCTTCTTGTTACAACATGCTATATGCATAATTGTGGTGTGTGCATAAAAAAAGTGGTGTAAGTATCACTTCCCATTAACAAACCATATTTGTTTTTTTCTGTAGTTTTAAAAGTCAAAATCATTAAAATGATTTTCTCGTTAAAATAAGAAATAATTATCCCTTCACATGTGGATTTTTAGGCTGAAATTTAAAAAAAAAAATTAAAAAAAAAAAAAAATCGTCGAATGTTTATAGAAGTAGCTATCTATAGAAATATAATTTAATTATTGTCGCGATAATATAATTAATTTTGCGTAACGATTAATTTTTTGCGAGATATTTTAATTTTTTTTTAAATAATGAAAGCGAGGTTTTTTAGCTAATCAATTAATTTGAATTAATGATTAATCTAGACCATTAGATGTAAAGATGATGGATGATGGAGATTAAAGTACTTGATTTTTAGAAAAAAAAATGATATAAGATGATTTCTCAACTAATTTTGTGCTAAGAAATTAAGTAATTTTTTTTTCATCATATAAAAACATGATAAATGCGAGATTTTTTTAAGAAAGGACGATAACATTAACTGATTATATTAAAAATGAGATTTATACCAAAATGATAGAAACTATAATTTATTTATGGCTTTTTCTAATTTGTGCCATGGTGGCACATAATTAGAACCATTTAATGAATATAAGTTTTCATGTTTGAATGTTACTTGAAATTAATAATTTCCTGATTTTCTTTTATTTACCATATTTAATATTGTTTTATATAGTAATTAACATTTAAGAAATTATTGTGTTTAATAAATTACACAAAAACATATGTCATGGTGGCACATATTATAAATGGTTTTGCTAATCACTGCCTACTGGGTAAAGGATTAAGTATAATTAATCAAGACAAAATTTCCTTATAAATAAAAAAATGCATTTAATAAACATTTATTCATCTCTAAAATTACCGTATTTGATCATCATTTTGATATTAATTAACTCAAACATTCCTTATATACATAGCTAATCTTTTGCCCGATGGGCAGAGATTAGCAAAACCCTATTATAAAATCCCATTTATTTAAACCAACAAAAATGATGAAGACAACTACATTATTTAAAATTAACCTATAAATAAATATTTGAAATAAGCTAAAAAAAAAGAGATTCTATAACATAAACTAGAAGCAAATTAGCAAAAATACACATTTACACACACTTAGGTAGTTAAGTTCAAGGTTTTCAAGATCGGGATTCTACCTAGGATTGTTTTCGTTTTTGGAAAATCGTGATCGTAAGATCGGATCGGGATCTTAAAATCCTACTATAACGTCATTATCTTAATAATTTTTGTAATATTATACAAATTTACACATTATTATATACCAAAACACAAAATCATATGAATATTTCATACAAACGTTGTCCTGAATTATGATTATGAAATGTTTAAAAAAATTAACATGTTGTTTTTTAATTCTACAAAAAATAATCCAAAAATTTACAGTTTTTTAGTTTGTTATCCGAGAAAAGTGGGATCGGATCGGATTAGATCTTAAGATCCTATGGTCAAAATCGGGATCTTATAAGATATTAATTGTGCTAAGATCCTACATAGGATCTGGATCGTTTTTGTTTTGTAGTATCGTAAAATCGTAAGATCCTGAGATCAGGATCGGAATCCTGACAACTATGGTTAAGTTTGTATGCATAAAAATTACTACAGTACATTTTTTAAATTAAAAAAAAAATCAAAATAAAATAAATAATAATGGTGATGAAAAGATGCTTATCGCTTCTTTGTGTTGTCCCTTTGTAAATCCTTCCTATCAACGAGCTAAGATAACGGTTAAAAAAATTTTGCGGGTCAAAGAGTCAAACCCAGGTTAACACCAGTAAAATAGCGGGTCAATAGAAGCAGTCATTTTTTATTGTGAATCGGGTGTTTTATTATTTGGTCTGGGTATTCTTGTTTGAACTGGATCTTGTTGACCGCCCACTTAGACTGGATATGTTTTAGTGGACTAAGCATATTTTGGGCCGTTGTTGGACTTAGTTGGGCGAAAATAATTTAAATCTTTGGGCTTTTCTTTTGACTTCTATTCTTCAAGAAATGTTCAACTACTTACACACACATGTTGTACTGTCGTAGTCTTAACTACTTATAATGGAAAAATGATCAAATGTGAAAAGTGAAAAAGTGAAAAACTGATTTTTGAGTCAATCCTCATAATGCCCTTGTTAAAGTTTAAGAAATCGAATAAAGGATGAGTAAATCATGTTTTGAATGGGTTGTACTATATTGACGGAGGACAAGGGTGTCAGGCCCCTTGTCTCCCTGTTTGTCCCCTATTTTTTTTTCAGCACAGCCCAGTTTTTGTCAGTTTCTGTTCCGTATTTTTGACAGTTTTAAGCGTTTGACATATTAAACTTTATATTTTCTGTTCAGCACTTTCAGGTTTATAACTTTTTGATATAAACAAAATTATAAAAATAAAAAAAAAATCAAAAAAATAAAATAAAAATAAAAATAAATTGGGGGAGGGGGGGGGGGGGTCATTATAAAATTATAGGGGGTTATTATAACCCATCCCGTTTTGAATATGGAAAGTATATGACAATTCTGTCAATCAATGTCAAATAGAAATGTTTTGAATATGGAAAGTATATGATCATTCTGTCAATCAAAAACTGAGTATGGTTGCATGCCATCCTTTAGTTACTCCATGCGAGCATGCCCTTCTATTCTTTCTAATATCATACTAGTATATTAAGGACCGAAAGTAATTAAGAAGTGATGAAAGTGCATGCAAACTCATGTTTTTTTAACTCTTGTATATTGGTCTTATACAAGAGGTAAACCGAATTGTTATATCTCTTAGCGAGATTTGATGGCCTTAATGTGCATTTTTCTTGGTTATAATGTTATATAGATCGATACATATATTTATTGAAAATAAGAATCGAGGATGTATACGTTTTGAGTTGGGCATTTAAAATGTTGCAATTAGTGATCACATTATTTAATGTTTTTTTATATGTTAGTCTCTTTGTTCATCACAATATTTGTGTTCTTATTTAGTTTCTCATATTTTATGTTCTATTATAATGCCATTAAATTGAAGTCGTGATTTGGTCACTATGAACAAGTGTTGTTAGTTCATGATCACTATTTGTAGCAACTTTTTTATGTTATTCAGTTACTTCCATTTGAGGTAATGTAAACACATATTTATGCATCTCAATCATTTTCATTTAACTATTACATTTGCTTTCTAATTATGTTCCACATGTAATTTATTTTTACTCTCATTTGCGCGTTTAATTTTTAATAGCGTTCTACAAGTAATTACTATTAGCCGCCCGTGATTTGTAATACCCTGAAAATTTGATAAGCAGCGGAAGTCTAATCGGGGTCATTACAGTTTAGTACACAGTCATACTCATAGAAAACAATTCAAAAGATAGTCAATATCATTCCATGAAAACTCAAGTAGTTAGAGTTACAAACATTTTCCAATGTTAATTGTTTCGCAAAAGAAGTGATGAGTTTGAAAAGAATAATATTATTTTTCAAATAAAAAAGGAGGTCCTGTGTGCCCTTTTTGCCAGCTCCGTGCCACCATGCCTGCTAATTTCCTGAGATAATCATGCTTAAAAAGTCAACACAATGGTTGAGTGAATCCATAGTAGTTTAAATAGTATTAGGGTGAACACAAGTCAAGCATTTGAAATAAACAAGCCAATATAGACAGGTCTTGACTAAACTGGTGAAATATTGCTCATAAGCCTCATGAAACGCAAGCCTTAACATCGATTCGACATATCATAAAGATAATAACAATCACCTACACCACAGAGGATGTAAATGACAAGGGGCCCTCGGGGAGTAGAAATGTACTAAATTTCTACGGTCCTCGAATATAGCACATCCCCTACCAAGTAATTACCTTGGTAGAGATGGGCTGCCATTCTAATAGATCTATCAACTATATTTGCGCTCACTAAACAAGTGATTAAGGTTCGTGATATGAGGGACTTGTAGTACAGGTGTCAACTTAGGCAATATCAGATAGTAACATCATACAGAAAAATACTTGTGTTTGGTTTATAGCATGTATCTCCCCACGGGGTTTAGAAATAATTTAAAATGTGGGACCATGAACTCACCTGACAGGTGCGTAAATCACAACGGTGCTCAAAAGTGACGGTGTACTGCTATGACTAGCAATGAAATTCCTCCGACTTGCGACCTATATATATATATATATATATATATATATATATATATATATATATATATATATATATATATATATATATCATCGGTGTCTTAGATTTGATTCGTAAATGACATGCGGTATGTCTCGAGTACGGTGATCTCCATTCGGGTGTCAAAAAAAATATTTCAAAATAACTTTACGTAGTTATTTGTAACATTGATTCGAAACGGTGATCAATAAATGTTAATTTATTTGTGATAATAATAACGTTAATAAAAATGTTTATAATTAAATATTTTTAGTAAAATACATATTTAATTTTTTTAATACTACAAAGTATATATGTAAAATTTAATTATATAAAATATTTAATTAATAAAGTAGCTTTGTCAAACTTGACCCTTAACTTTAAGAAAAGTTACACTTTTTACCCCTTGGTCAAAATAATTAATTTTTAGTCCTTTTTAGTACTTTTTACACTTTACACCTCGATCTTTTGAAAATTACAGTTTCTACCCTTCAATTATATTTAAAATCCACTGTTTATAATTTAGTCCGAAAGTTTGGTGGTTTTGACAGTTTTAGTCCCTTAACGTGAGACTTTGCAAAAATGGTCCTTAGTTATGTTTTTGAAAAACAAACTTTTTGGTACAATTAAAGTAGTAATTATAACTTATAAAAATCCTTAAAAATCAGTTTTTACACAACTCGTTATTTCTCAAATTTTTAACCGAAAATCCCTTTGAAAAACCAAATGGGCTCGTTAGCCCATTCCAGGCCCAAATGGTGTTTAATTTGTTTAAAAATAGCGCTCGACTAGGATTTGGTTTTGGTCTAGTTTTCGTAGTATAAGATCGTGTACGGCTTGCATGTGATGTTAGTTTGGTTAAGTGTGAGTCGAAAAATTAGAGTGTCGAAAAATATATGTATGTTGTACGTGTAAGAACGAAATGGTGAGCCCATTCCTAAGGGGTGTTGAGGCATGTACATATATATTGTTACAAGTATAACGAATGTATATATTTTGATAACAACGTGTGTCGTGTGAAAGAATAAACGTGATATGCATGAAAGTAGTAGAGTAGGAAATGAAATAGGGAAACAATGACTTACAACACCAAAGGTGGTGGAGAGTCCAAGTGATACGCAACAATAAGAACCAACAAACGTTATACCCTCTTCCCCGTGACCCTCGTTCCAAAATATGTGTTACCAAGTAGTTCTTAACCCAAAACCTTCGTGTGTGTCTTCCTTGGTCTCGACAACAAGTAGGCAAGAAAGAAAGGAGTGTTTGTGATATGAGATCTTGTGAAACTTTGAAAGTGTGAGATAAAATGCATTAAATGTGGGTTTTTATAGTGAAAGTTGGGTAGTTAGTGAGTTTTAGCATGTGACTTGGTCCTTGTAGTATCATTCGAAACAAGACAAGCTTGTCTCTAGTCTTTGTGATATGTCAAGTCGAGTGTAAGTAGTCTTGTAGGGCTATAATGATATATTTGATTTGTTTAGTACTAGGTTAAGGTAGTTTAGGGGGACATGTGATTGTACTTGGTAGATTAGTTTAAGTAGAAAGTGATTGTGTTGTTGGTTAATGAAACACTTGATCCATTGGTTAAAGGCTTTTAGGAAAAGGTTGTGTAGATAATATTTGTTTAGTGGTAGTAAGGAACCATGGTGGTTTTTGTTGGTGGTTAATGAAACATAAGAACCTTTGGGTAATAGAACATAGGGTGTAATGTTATGAACCTTGGGTTCATCTAGATCAATAGGTTTACATAGGGCGGCTTAGTGTCTTGTTTTGGTTGATCTTGTACGCAAAAGAAACAAGGTGGCTTGGTGTCGAGTGTGTAGGGAACCAAAGAAAATAAACGTGCGTGTAATATTTACCTTGTACACAAGCTAAGCTCGTTGAGTGATTTGTATCACAAGGCAATTCGAAAACAGCCATGCTACGCAAAAGAAAACATAAGCAGCCCTTGGGCTTGTGAAATACTTGGCCCAAACGAAAAACAAAATAAAAATGGAGTGGGTGGGTTTGTGGTGTGCTCGGCCCAGCAGCAAGACAAAAGAAAGAAAATAACTTGGGCTTAGGGTGGTATACGGCCCATCACAAAATAATTTAGTGTCGGTGACTAATTCGTTCGTAACTTTAGTTTTGGTATCAGTGTCGGTGTCGGGTCGATTCGTGTAGTCCTCATAAATATAAACGGTGTCGTTCCTAGGTATATATACTTATATATATACATAGTGTGATAATAATTCGTAATAATTAATATATATACATCAATATATATATATATATATATATATATATATATATATATATATATATATATATATATATATATATATATATATATATATATATATCGGTGTCTTAACAAGGTATCGGGTCGCAAGTGGGAGTTACCGGTGTTAACTTCATTGGGTGACATCCAAGAGTGACAATCAGGTGATACCAGATGACAAACAAACGGTGACCAAAATAATCGGGTGTCAAACAAACGGTGATCAAAGTAATCGGGTGTCAAACAAACGGTGTCTCATATAAAAATTTCAAATTAGCCCACAAAAATGGCTTAGATTAGAATAGTTTCGAAAATTAGCATTAATAAATGACCAGGGATTTTACAGAGTTACAGTACCCACCCGTTAGATTGGATTCGTCCCGAAATCCAGAGTTGAATCGGTGCTCGGGGTTGTCTTATCGAATAGTTGGGGGTATTTAGCACGAATTTGATCCTCGCGCTCCCAAGTGAACTCGGGTCTCTCTTAGAGTTCCATCTGACCTTAACAATGGGAATGCAACTATGCTTAAGTTGTTTGACCTCCCTATCCATAATCTTGACGGGTTCCTCAATAAAGTTCAACTTATCATCGATTTTGATCTCTTTCAACGGGATCACAAGGTTTTCATCCGATAAACACTTTTTCAAATTTGACACGTGAAAGGTGTTCTGTACTCTGCTGAGTTCCTCAGGGAGTTCAAGTTTGTATGCTACAGGACCGATCCTTTCAATGATCTCGAAGGGTCCAACGTATCTTGGGTTTAACTTTCCACGTTTTCCAAACCTAATCATCCCTTTCCAAGGTGATACCTTTAGCATGACCCTGTCTCCAACTTGAAACTCCATTGGTTTCCTTCACACATCGGCATAGCTCTTTTGCCGATCCCTAGCGGCTTGTAATCGTTGTCTAATCTTTACTATTTTCTCAGTGGTTTCAAGAATCAATTCGGGACCTGAGAGTTGTACATCTCCAATCTCAGCCCAACAAACTGGTGATCGACACTTTCTTCCATAAAATGCTTCAAATGGTGCGGCCTTAATACTAGCGTGATAACTGTTGTTATACGAGAGTTCTGCTAACGGTAGGTGCTTATCCCAACCTTTTCCAAAATCAATCACACATGCCCTAAGCATGTCCTCTAGGGTCTGAATAGTCCTTTCACTTTGATCATCAGTCTGTGGATGGTAAGCGGTACTCATATCTAACTTAGTTCCCAAGGATTTCTATAAAGATCGCCAAAAGTTAGATGTGAAACGGCTGTCTCGGTCGGATATAATAGAAATCGGCACTCCATGCTAGGAAACTATCTCCTTCAGGTATAAACGTGCAAGAGTGTCCATATCATCAGTCTCTTTGATTGGTAAGAAGTGCGCTGACTTCGTGAGACGATCGACAATAACCCAAATAGTGTCAAACCCACTCGATGTTTTGGGTAATTTCGTAATGAAATCCATTGTATTCCTTTCCCATTTCCATATTGGTAGCTCTGGTTGAATCAAAAGACCGGATGGTTTTTAATGTTCAGCCTTTACTCTTGAGCAGGTCAAACACTTACCAACATACTCTGCAATGTCAGCCTTCATGTTTGGCCACCAATACAACTTCTTAAGATCATGATACATTTTGTCCGAGCCAGGATGAATGGAATATTTAGACTTATGAGACTCATGCATGATGAGGTCTTGTATTCCTCCATACAATGGAATCCAACTTCTGTCCTTGAAACACAGCCTTCCATCTGGTTTCTTGACAAATCCATTCGTGCTTTCTGGCATACCGTAAATCTTCTTGTGCAGTCTATTCTCTTCTTTAAGGGCCTCAGCTTGAACTTCAACAATTTGAGACGGAAGCGGTGATCTAATTGTCATTCCCAATGATCTAACTCTGAGGGGTCTAAGTCATTCCTTTCGACTCAAGGCATCTTGCTACAACATTTGCCTTCCCCGGGTGGTAACGAATCTCGCAATCATAGTCACTTAGTAACTCTAGCCATCGACGTTGCCTCATGTTCAACTCCTTTTGATCTAAAATGTGCTGAAGACTCTTGTTATCGGTGAAAACCGTACACTTGGTTCCATATAGGTAGTGTCTCCAGATCTTAAGAGCGAATACTACCGCTCCTAATTCTAGATCATGAGTAGCATAGTTCTCCTCTTGGGGTTTAAGTTGTCTAGAAGCGTAAGCAATTACTTTAAGTCTTTGCATCAACACGGCACCCAAACCTTGGATTGATGCATCGCAATATACCACGAAATCCTCACTTCCTTTGGGTAATGCTAATATCGGTGCTTCGCAAAGCTTCTGCTTCAAAAACTGAAATGCCGATTCTTGCTCTTCTCCCCAATCAAACTTCTTCTTCTTCTGTGTTAACTCAGTCAAAGGTTTAGCAATCCTTGAAAAACCTTCAATAAGTCTCCGATAGTATCCGGCAAGACCTAAAAATTGGCGTATCTCGGTAGGACTCGTAGGTGACGCCCAATATTTAACAGTTTCGATCTTGGCAGAATCAACATGAATACCCTTACTGTCGATAACATGCCCAAGAAATTGTACCTTCTCAATCCAAAAATCACACTTGGAAAATTTGGCATATAATTTCTCTTCTCTGAGCAGTGTTAGTATAGCCTTTAAGTGTTCTGCGTGCTCTTCCTTACTACGTGAATAGATAAAAATATCATCGATGAATACAATCACAAACTTATCCAAATAGGGTTTGCACACTCGGTTCATTAAGTCCTTAAATACAGCGGGTGCATTTGTTAGACCGAATGGCATTACTTGGAATTCGTAGTGACCGTATCTTGTCCTGAAAGCCGTCTTAGGGATGTCTTCTTCCCTAACTCTCAGTTGGTGATAACCCGATCTGTAAGACCTTAGATATATCAACTTTATCACAAATATAAGCACTAGAAGAAGGAAAGATGGTGACTTGATGAGATAAATGTGTGGCTTTAATAAGTATAAAAAAGAGTATAATGATGAAGAGAACTTTTATTAAAAACACACACAATACACACACAAGCACACACCTCAAATGAGCTTTGAGGTGTTTATATAGTTCCTAAGAAAGGATGCCTTAAAGGCTTTCTATGGGCCTTGTCTAATGGGCTTGGTTTACAATTTCTAATAAAGGCTTACATGATTTACTAAATAAGTACCAAGTCCATAGCCCAATATACTTAACTGTTACAATACTTGTCGACTCAATAATGATCGTCACTTTTAATGCTAACAATCTCCCCCTAAGGGACGATCATTGAGATCTCCCTTTGATTACATAAATGATCAACACTTCTAATGCTAACAATCTCCCTCTAAGGGTGATCATTGAGATCTCTCATTTGAAACCTTGATCTTTGATCATTGATGCTTGTTCTTTTTGAACTTTGAGTCTTGTTGTGTAATAGTTTTGCAAGTTCCTTTGTTCCAATCATGCTTTGTGATCTCTGAATAATGTCGATTGGTCGTTCTTGCCTTTGATCAACATCTTTACACTATTGTCTTTACGTCTTTTCCAACATGCTCATACTTTGTTTGACATTGAATCTTTGAGAAGTTCCCTTTTTTTGACTTTTAATCTTTGTTTCTTTAGTTTGTAGATTCTTTGACTTTGACTTAGAAACATTATGAGCTTTGCATTGCTTTGATCTTTGAAGAGAGCTTATCAGGGTATGAGCATGTGGATCTTTGAGTGATGGTAACGGTCTTTCTCCAAGGAACATTCATGAGTACCTGCATAAAACAGTTAGCAATAAAGTATCCGGTACTTACAGGTTCGGAATTAGAGATCTTTAACAGCATAGTGTGAAAACTCTCTCTAACCCTTGCCAAGGCCGTTCCTGAACCAGATACCCCCGAGAGGGCTTACTAGATCCACCGAAGTACATCAATGATTCAGGTGAGTTGCTGGAGATCACCCCACTACTGTAGACCGATGTGGAACATAGTAACCATCATGATAGACAAGGCAAGATCCGTAGATCTCATAAAGACTCTTACAACTTGTGTCCTTTTTGGCGAACACAAGTGTATTCATAGGAAGTGTATCCTAAGAGATCTTTTAATGTATCTCATGGCTCTAGACTCGATAAGTGCATAATTTGGTTTCCTATGCGGAGACTAGGGAGAGGTCTCCTGCTTCAATATCAACCATCTCTAAAAGATAAGTCGATAGATTACACCGGTTCCCCGTGAGAATGAAACAAGCTCTTTTAAGAGAACTTGAGTGGCTAGAAGGTTTAGTGCAGTGCGTCACTGGGTCCATGACGTCTTTATCTTCAATACCGGTGTCACCTTAGTAACAACCAGTAGCATATGAGTTGTACCCGGTGTCTGCCCTAAGGTTGAACATTTGGAGGGCTATTTCTTTTCACCCTTTTTCATAACTTTTCTTTTTAATTCTTCAACCACTTCTTTCTCCTTTCTCATTTTCTCCTTTTTTCAATCATACCTAAGGACTTCTAATTCTAATCTATTGGATTTGTCCTTGGGTAGATCCCTTCGGCTCTGGCGGATCATAGGATGGTTTTTCCTAACCTTAGTCACCTTATATCTCCATGAATCCTATAATTGCCATGAAACCTTTTTGTGAAAATCTCTCAAAGTGTTTATGATAATAAAACACATTGTTGTTACCACTTCGAGAGTTTTGCATTTCATTTGAAGGACTCCCCCTTCACATGTGTTCATGGATTGTTAAGAAATTTGCACATGCGTGAGGAGTTTGCACTTTTAGAATTGATCCACTTTCAACGAACATGACCGATTCGAGACACGCTTACATCACTAGTTAGACTAGCTTGAAATTATTACCCGGCCTGGTCAAGTCCAAAGAAAATTTCTCGAAACGGTACATTTCTACTAAGACAAGTCCTTTTCGAGACACGCTTACGTGGCTAGTTAAAGAGTTCCATTGTCAGCTTTTAGGTGACAGCTAGCTCTAGTAACTAACTTGATGTTATTACCCGTCGAGGATAAGTCTTTTCGATTACTAACTTTTATTGTTTCGTTAATTCTTGGGTCATTTCTGAGTCGAGCTCGCACGAGATTCAACCACAATCTTAAACACATTGATCACATTTTAATCACGTCTTCTCCCCCTCAAAAATAGCATATCCATGGTATTTTTGATACCAATTGATTAAAACCTTTTCTTTTTGGATAGCATATGGGAGAAACGGATGTTTGTAAATTCCGTATAAGTTTCCTTTTAAGCATGATCTTTTTGGAACGTCTTTTTATTACTCCCCCTAAAAAATAGAACATTTTGAGTAAATTAAGCGATTTAAGGATGTGAGGGAGTAATATCTTGAGCAACATCATGAAAAGTTTTGAAAACCTTTTGAAACATTTTTCGAAATTTTGCTCAAAAATTAAGAAGACTTTGATAAGCATTTTGGTGAGAAGTCTTCTTATATTTTAGGATTGTCGCACATAAATGTACAACATGGTCCTTTCTTTGAAAATCGCGGGTTATACACTGTTATGTGTGCATAAGCCATAATGTTTTTAGGATAAATGCTCAAAAAATATTTAAAACCTTGTTTGATTAAGCACTTTCCTTTCTTTGAAGAACGAGTCCTTAGCTGAAATACTAAGAAGTCATTATTGAAGCCCGGGTTTCGTACTGAAGTATACGAAAGCCATTATGAATTTGGATTAGACAACAACTTTTGGAACCCATTTAAGCACGGCGCCAACTGGGTTACCATATTTTGAAATCCATTTGTAAGTTGTGTCAATCCGAGACAAAGAAGTTGGAAGACTGAAAACCTGTGTTTCATTTTTAAATAAAGCTCGTGGAATCAACGGTGATTTAAAACTCTTTTGCTTTTGAAAGTTGTTTGAGAAACTCGGTGTCTCTTTTGGAGTTTTAAAACTTGAAGAAGAAGTTTTCCATCCATTGTTGAAACTCGGCGTTTCATTTTGAAAAATCGTTTTTGAGATGAATGGAAACCTTCCAGAATTAGGATTTTTCCAAGCATAGCCATTCCTTTGTTGTAGCGGAAGCATTTCAGAGTATGAATAATTCAAATGTTTTGAACGGCTTGGCTTTGGTTTCCACACTGGCTTTACCGGAGTAAAACGAGAGTGTGGAGTTTGAAAACCTTGATTCTTTTCTTTATGAGCACTTGCATTTGAAACCTTTTGAGGAGTAAATGTTTCAGAAAAATTTGGTCTCTTTGAAAACTTCCTTCCTTTTTGCAAAGAATAGGTGGTAAATTGAGAAACCCTTTTAGAAAATGGTTTTGAAGATTCACCCGTGTAAACATTTTCTGAAACACTTACTTGTGGTTTAGATTCGTTCGAAACTTGAGATTTTCCTTTTGACCGGTTAAGAACATCAAACTTTGCTTTTAAGGCATTGTATGAGGTTCTCAAATCATTGTATTCTTTTTGAAGAGAAAGATTATCTGATGATGCCAGTTTTTCATGCAAAGAAGCATTTTGATTTTCAAGATGTGCAAAATATTTTTCATATTTGTCTGTTTCGATTGAAAAATCATTTTTGGCATCACCAAAATTCTTGGTTTGTTCTGCAATCGTTTTTTCCAATTCAACAATTTTCTTTTGAGGCACAGACTTTTCTTTTTCAAAAAGATGATTTGGTGTGATCTGAGAGTCAGATTTGTTTGAAGTTTGATTCTGAACTCTTGACCTCTTGATTGAATCAAACAAGTTTTTGTAAGTCAGTTTCAAATGCTCATTTTCTTTTTGTATTGATGCCACAGCATGTTCCAATTCAAGATTTTTTGTATCAAGTTCGTCAAAATCAAACTTGATATTGGTATTAGCACAATTTTTATCAAAAAACATTTCTTTTTCTTTAAGCACTGATGTCAAAGAGTTTTCAGAAGACATTTTCTCATTCTGCTCTTGCTATTTTAGTTGGAAAGAGATACTTTGTGCTTCGAGTTTTGCAAGATGTTTCTCAAACTGAGCAGTTCTTTTTGATAGTTCTTCTTTGACATCAGCTGCTTCTTTTGAAAGCTCGGTGATTTTCTTT
The DNA here is from genome assembly GCA_030686995.1 of Artemisia argyi. Taxonomy (NCBI): domain Eukaryota; kingdom Viridiplantae; phylum Streptophyta; class Magnoliopsida; order Asterales; family Asteraceae; genus Artemisia; species Artemisia argyi. The sequence goes on from CM060685.1 coordinate 52,536,088, forward strand.
TTGAGACAAAGATTTTCAGATTTCAAAGAAGATGTTTGTTCAAAATGCACATTCTCATACTCATGGCTGACCAATACTGACTTGAACGACTCTATTTGATTTGTGAAAAATTCTTTTTGAATGTCCAGAATTAAGCATTTTTCATCAAATTCATCTTCAAGAGAGTGAACGTACTTTAGATCTTCTCTCATTTCAGTTACAAGATGTTTTTCAAAGTACTCAAAACATAAGTTGATATCTTTCACACGAGGTTCAATTTCCTCTTTCAAAATCTTTTTGACTTCTAACTGAAGGCGTACATCTGATGAAAGAGGATTAGTGAAAACGTTGTTTGTGATGTTTTCTTGCTTAAACCAAATGACCTTTAACGTTTGCTCAATGTGATATTTAAGATTACAAAATTGTTTCCTTGCTCTATTTTGCCATAACTTAGCATCATAAGTAGCAAGTTGAGCTTCTTTGAAAAATCTTTTCACATTTGTATCTTTTCTTTTGAAAGGACCTTTTGGTATATCTGTCAATTGTGTACAACCATACACAAAGCCGTGGTACGAGAGTGGGTTTTTTGTTTGTTTTACTTTCAAACGTTTTTCTTCTTCGGATATTAAAATATCTTGAGACTCAAACAAAAGATCATCTGACAATTCTTTTCCCATATCATTTGCGTTATACAAAATAGGTGTCAACTTTTGTACTTTGTTTAAAAAACAAGGTTTTTCATTTTCCACATTAGCATTATTCACAAAACCAATCCCAGATGTTTGTTTCTCAACCTCCTCATCTTTAGTAGGCAGCATGTTGATAGTCTGAGAAGTCTGTCCCAATTTTCGAAGTTTGTTTTCAAGATCGTTTGTTCGTTTCAAAAACTCTTGGTTTTCATTCTCAAGTTTTGTGTTTACAATCTCAAAATTTGATGTGGTTTTCTGAAGCTTTGAATTTTCACTTTTTAAATCATTGTTCTCTTTTAAAAGCGCTTGAACCTTTCTGTTATTAACAACCATTTGAGCATCCAGATTTTGAATGGAACGTTTTTCACGAAGAACAGCTTCTCTATAACCAACTTCAAGTTCTTCATTTCGTTTTAAAAGTGGTTTTACAGACTCTCCATTCATTTCAAACTTTTGAGCGTGAGATTTAAGGTTTGAGATTTCAATTTCAAGTTCAGCATTTCTTGTTGTTGCATTTTCAAAACGTTTTACCATTTCCTTAAATCTCTCAATCTCTTTATTTAAAAAGACATTCGCTTGCTTAGCTTCACGATTGTCATTTTTGCACTTGTCAAGTTCATGTTTGAAATTATTGATTAATGAAGCAAATAAGGCACGATCTTGTTCATAAGAAGATCCATCCAGGGCAGGCTCACCTCTATCAGGATCCATATCTGGAGTAGCAAAAGTGATATTACTATCATTTTGTTCCACCACATAAGTGGCACTTATAGACTCAGGATGCGCAGGATGTGTCTGATTATGAACAAACATATTCTCAAATATATCAACATCATCATGAGCATGTGAATGTTGTACCGTAGCCATTATCTCTGTGTCTGATGAAGGTCTGATATGATCATCTTCGGTGTCCCAAACAGCTTCATTCCTTTGTGTACCATCAGTATCTGAATCATAGCTAGGACTACTGCTTTCAACCTGCTGTTCTGAAGATGAATCACTTCCCATGAAAATCAAAGTATCATCTGATGCCTCACCCTCATTGAGTGTTTCCTCTTCTGTTTGAACATCGTTCTCTGTCTCTTTTTCAATCACCTCTATTTCCTTTAACTGCTTTTCTCTTTCAATTAGCTCTCTTTCTTTAAACTGCATATCTTTTTCAATCTGCTCTCTTTCTCGTTTCAGCTTCGCAATTTCATTTAACTCAGTTTCTTCAGCATCAAGTATCTTTTCGAGTTCCCCCATGTCATTTATGCATTGAGTTCTGAATGTCGAATAGCTTACCCTAAATTTTTGGTAAAATGCATCGATAAACTCAGACTGGTTCATTATCCAAGGGTTAAAGATACTCTGAAATTGAGTTTGGATCACTAGAAGAGCTTCCCTGCAGTCACGTGTATGAGGTTCTTCTTCATTAAGTAGCTTTTCAAGTTGATTCAGGTTTTGATTGAGTTTTTCTTTGAAATAATGAAATTGGTCTCTGACGTAGTGTTCAAATGCTTGTTCAAACCTTGACTCATATCCAAATATGTTTATAACCTTCGCAACCTGTGACTTGAACACTGTAAACTTTTTCTTAAAATCTCTCTCCTTCATTTGCATTTCTGTTTCCATTAGGTTCTGATGTGTGATAAAGTTGATTCTTGGATCGTTCCAACGAAATAGGAGTTGTGATTAGTGTAAGTTGATGCAAGTTTTTATGGTGAAAAATTTAGCGTGTCGTTCTCCTCTATCTCACGGTCGTTTTGACAGCTGATTCGTCGAAAACGGAGTTACGGTTCAAAAGTTATGGCCGTTTGAAGTTTGGTTGTCAAAAAGTCAAATTCTTATGCATAAACCCTGAACTTATGCGTAAACAGTGATTCTTACGCGTAACTTGGAATCTTATGCGTAAGGTTAAGGTTATGCGTAAAGTGTAAGGTTAAGCGTAAACACTAAGTTTATGCGTAAACTTGAACTTTACGCGTAAGCTGTAACTTATGCGTAAGAAATGTTTATGCGTAAGGTTAAAAACCAAACAAATCTTTCAAACTTATCCAAGCTTGAAAGATATCCGAAGTCGAAGTATTCCACTAACTTATCCAAGCTAGGGAAGTACTGAGTCACCGATGCACGAAGAGAAGACCTTTGATGAAGTTATGCGTAGAACTCTGAAACATACTCGTAGAAACTTACTCGTAAGAAGTTACTCCTAAGAACTTACTCGTAGGAACTTACTCGTAAGAAGTTACTCCTAAGAACTTACTCGTAGAAACTTACTCGTAAGAAGTTACTCCTAAGAACTTACTCCTAGGAACTTACTCGTAGAAACTTACTCGTAGAAACTTACTCGTAAGAAGTTACTCCTAAGAACTTACTCCTAAGAACTTACTCGTAGGAACTTACTCGTAAGAAAAGGGTTTTGACCAAAAGTTACTCCTAGGAAAAGGGTTTTGACCAAAAGTTACTCGTAAGATGTCCCAAACAGCCAAAAAATCCGATTTTTTCAACCAAAAACACTTTTTCCACTTGATTCTTTTGATCAAATCTTTCCCAAAACACTTAGAATCACTAAAGCTTCAAGAAAAACAACAACTTTAACACTAAAACACTTAAAGATCAAGACTTTTTATAGAAAAAGTGCACTTTTACAAGAAAAAATGCAACTTTTTAAGAAAAAACTTGAAAAATATGATAACCACACACTCCTAAATCATTGTTAGGCGATTGATACCACTTGTAAGACCTTAGATATATCAACTTTTTCACAAATATAAGCACTAGAAGAAGGAAAGATGGTGACTTGATGAGATAAATGTGTGGCGTTAATAAGTATAAAAAAGAGTATAATCATGAAGAGAACTTTTATTAAAAATACACACAATACACACACAAGCACACACCTCAAATGAGCTTTGAGGTGTTTATATAGTTCCTAAGAAAGGATGCCTTAAAGGCTTTCTATGGGCCTTGTCTAATGGGCTTGGTTTACAATTTCTAATAAAGGCTTACATGATTTACTAAATAAGTACCAAGTCCATAGCCCAATATACTTAACTATTACAATACTTGTCGACTCAATAATGATCATCACTTTTAATGCTAACACGATCTCAAATCAATCTTCGAGTAAACACTCGATCCTTGTAGTTGATCAAATAGATCATCAATCCTTCGCAACGGATATCGATTCTTCACCGTAAGTTTGTTCAACTCACGATAATCGATACACATCCTGAAGGTTCCATCCTTCTTCTTTACAAACAACACAGGTGCTCCCCATGGTGACGAACTTGGGAGAATAAATCCTTTATCTGACAGTTCCTGCAATTGCTCAGATAGCTCCTTCATTTCCGAAGGTGCTTGCTATGGAAAACTAGAAGGGGGGTTGAATAGTTTACCGTTTAAAATCTTTTTAACTTGTTTAGTGTCACACCCCCAGAAATCGGGTCCAGCGGAAGCATACATATAGCTGGGGCGTAACTCAATTGGTATTACAAAACGAGTGTAAAATGGTTTTCGTCTCAATCATTTAGACTAAAATTGTTTAACTAAAAGCATTGAATTTGCATTGTTTAAAATTTATGCGGAAGTAGGCCTTTAAAATACTTTTAAATCGGTCCCGAAATGAATATCAGAGTCTTCTATGACCATGCCATGCCCTGCCAAAACCTCCAGTAGTGTGCCATTGCTTAAAACCTGAAAATACATGCTAAAACGTCAGCATAAAGCTGGTGAGTTCATAGTTTTAAGTAAACAAGTATTTCTCGTAAACAAGTATTTTCGGTAAACAAGTATTTTGCGGAAGGCAAGACAATATAACAAATACAATGTCACAGCCAAAAATAAGGTATACAGTGCCTAAGCTCATGACCCCGAAGCTCGACGTAATCGTATGAAATCAATCATAATAATGCCCCTAGTAAGTGTTTGCCAGACACTCGGAAATAATCCGAATGATATGCGTCCGTTTGACAGGTTGGCGCGACCAACTCGGACGGGGTGTCAACCCAAATAGATCTATCCACAGCATTCGCGCTTACACGCATGTAATTAACGGTTCATGATAAAGGGGACTTTCAGTGGCAGTAATAGGTAACTCAGGCAAAGTAACAGTTTTGTATTTATGTCCGCAAAAGCAAGAACTTGTATCCATAAGAAAGTAATCAAGGATGGATTAAGTAATTCATAAGGTATTCAAGTAATAAATCAAGTATTTCAACCATCCAGTAATGTTTGAGAAAGTGAATCGCGTTCAAGTAAAACAAGCATTGAATTTAAATAGTAATGAGCATGTATCTTCCCCCAAAACAGTTGTAAAACAAGTAAAAGTAGGGGTTATGAACTCACCTTAGCAAAAGTAATATCTGATAGACAAAGTAGTAGTTGGAAATAAAGTCCGGGTACTCTAATCGCGGCCTAAATAATGCATATGTCTTAGGTTCGAAAACAAGGTCAAGCATGCAAGTCATACACTATATTATCACTTGTACATGTTGTTGGAAATTTTTATTGCCAAAAACGTAGGTAATTAAAGTGATCTCGTATTTAAGTCATCCACCATTTTAGAAAACGTAGCTTGTAAATCTCACGACCAAATATTTGTCGTCTTGTAAATATATATTTTGAAAAACTCTAACGCACCTAATAAGTATACACAATGTTCTACCATTTTTATTTACGTCATTTTAGCCAAAATACAACTTAAAATGTCCAAAAGTCCATTTTATAATTTCCATCAGCTTTTAAATAAAAGCTGTCAATTATTATATAGTTTTGTCCAACTTCTTTAGGCCATAACTTTCGCGTCGTAGTTCCGTTTTTCAAGTTCTTTATATCCCCGCGAAGGTATTCAAGTGTACTCTAGTATTTTCAAGGTCTCGGTTATTTTAGAAATCATTAAACCTCAGTTTTCCTAGGTAGAAAATCGAGACAGACTTATTATTTTCAGAAAGTTATAGTTTTCGTCGTAAATATTGAAATTAGCATATCTTTTTCGTTATAAGTCCGTTTTAACCCGTTCAAGCGGCCACGTTCTCGTTATTAAATCTATTTTCTATATTTCAAGTCCAATATGGCCAACCAAGTACTGATTTTTCTACAGGAAGTCGAATGGGACAGATTTGTCATAAATAATGTCAAACTATTTTTACAAAGCTTCTAGTCATACTATCCATTTATTAGCAACTCCAAATCTAGTCCTAGTTCATCATCAACTTCTCAACTAGGATATGGTGATCTAAACATGACTTAACAATATTCAAGGTCCATGTACAAGATTATCCAACTATTAAAACTTCAAATTTACAGACATGTATATATATAAAGTTTTCATTATTTTACTTGTAAAGATTTTTACCAACAATTTTTCTTGTAATCAAAACTTGTTCAAAACATATTTTCTTGTTAAGAGATCAAAGTGGATGTAAAGATTTATTAACATGTACCAAGTGATAACCAAGTATATATACTAGACAAGCATGAAACTCATGAATATCATGAAATATAAGTAGTGTAAAAATCACTTACAAAGAGGTTAGTGAGATGAGATTTGTAACAACACTTGTGTAACCCCCAAGATTAGTATCAACCCTTGTTAATCTACCCTAAGTACCCTTGAAAGTGACCACAACTTCCTTTTCTTCCCTTGCTCCTTGGTGGTGTCGAAATGTGCATATAGAGGGGAGGTGATAGTATTTTCTTGTAACTAAGAAATGGGGATTAAGTTTAGGTGTGAATATATATAGTAAAAGAGACAAAATGTTGGTCAAAAATATCTTCACCTTGGTCTTGTGATGTGCCGAATTTTAGGGGAAAAGGGAGGCAAAAATGGGGCTCTAGCCACCTTCATTAATAACTTGTCTCAACATGTTATAAAAAGGTTGAAATTTGATATGTTATGTGTTGTATTCTTAAGACAAGGTATAGGGAGGGGCGGCTCTTTAATTAAGTGTGGAAGAAAATGTGTTGTATTTGTGTAAAAAGTATATATTGAATGTATTGGGTAGTAAAAATATGTATTGGGTATTAGTTTGGTAGTTAACGAAAGTTATACATAATTAAACGTAAGGTGTAAGGAATTTAACTTGGACATCGGAAAATATTTTTGGGACTTTTGTAATAATTTTGGAAGTATAAAAATACCCTAATAATAATTGTTGAGAAAGTCGGGTATGTCAAGTGTTACATTCTTGAATTAAAAATTTACGTTTGTTGAATTTAAAAACCGTAAGTATTTAGAGAATAGGAATTTGTGTTGTTGTATAAAAGGGTGAATTGGAGAAGGAGCAAGGTACCGGAGCGTTGTGGACTAATAAATGAATGTGTCTAGTATGTGCAAGTATTATTTAAACATTGTTATGTATTAGGTATTACCGGGTACCGAGTTAACCAGAAATAAGTCATGACGAGATGAAATAAAATATGACGAAGTTGTAAAAGTTGTAAAATATTATTCCTGATGAGAATCGAGTGTTAAAATAATTATTGGGTTGCAATGACGCAAACCGACGGAGTAATAAGCTCCGAACATAAAATATAGTAATTGGTTTCAGACACCGGGTAAATTAATAATATAATTTTTATATTATTATAATGAGTATGAAAATATATTAGGATCGTAGTCGGGAGTATTGGGTATACTTTAGTAGTAAAAACCGAGTGGTAACGTTAATTACAAATTAAGCATACGTATATAGGAATAATGCATATCCGTGTAGTAAGTAATGTGATGATAATGTGTAGACTATTCCAGTCTATATGACGTGTCATTAATGAATGATGCATGAATTTACAGCGAAACCACATTGGTTACGCGAATTGGAAGACCCGTAAACTCAGTTTACGATGAAATGAACGGAAATCGTGAATAGTGATTTCCCTCCGGAAATGAATAGTGTCACATGAATAGTAAAATTTTTGAACGCTTCTCGGAATCACAAACTGACTCCGAAAACGATGAATAGTAAAATGATGAATAGTAAATGATGAATAGTACTGATGAATAGTGAATAGGAGAAATGTCCTGAAAATGCGGGTTGTTACAGTCTCACCCCCTTAAAAGGAACTTCGTCCCGAAGTTCAGTTTGTGTTGGTCTCTAGAGTGGTGTTGGTTAAAAGATGATGATATTATCATGTAAGCTACTGAGCTCTAATGGGAGTTCAAGTCTGACGGCCACTAGGTCTACTCTGTCAGAAATCGTAAATGGTTCAGTGTATATCAGGTTTAACTTTATGAAGTTTTCTGAATGGTATTATGCCTTTCCTAGGCAGAACTTTCAACATAATCATGCCACGAACTTGAAATTCTAGTGGTTTACCGCTTATCGAACTTGTAATTGATTCTTGATTTGTAGGAAATTCCTGGTTATTTCATGAATGCTTACGGGACTAGTGAGTTGGGCTTTTCCAAGTTTTGATCCGTCAATGGATGTTGACACATCGACCATAGAGTGCTTCGAATGGTGTAGTCTCTAAGCTCGTGTGGTAACTACGGTTGCAACTGAATTTGATTTATGGCAAATGGTTAATCCAACCATTTCTAGTGTCAATCACACCCGATTTGGGCATATCTTCCTATGTTTGAATCATTCTCTAATTCTGACCATTGGTCTGCAGATGATAGAGGGTGTAGTTCCAAAGGAATCTTAATGTAATTGCTAGGAGTTTGAGGTGAATTAAATTCCTCTATTAGGAATAATTGAAATGGGTATCATGAATCTGGTGGAAGAACTTACAAGGTTAAGTCCGTCAAAGGGTGTTGTTGAAAATAATAGATTAGGATAAGGTTGTGATCCTCCGCAGGATGTCATGAATTGAGTCTTTCTCCACCTACGATGCTTAGTCTCCATTACTATGGTTTTCCCCAAGCTTTATGTCGTCAAATCACAAACTCCTAAATGTATAAGTGATGTAATATAGTGATTGATTTTTCAAAGTTTGTTTTGAGATCGTGTCTTTTGTTCATAAACCTTCCCTGAGTAAATGAATTTAAAATTTTTAAGCAAGCGGTTTTCTAAGTAACATTTTTTTTTTTTTTTTTTTTTTTTTTTTTTTTTTTTGATGTTTCAAAATTTAATGGTTATGTAAGATAGGAATATTTTTAACATAAGGTGGATAATATGGTTTACCAAAGATTGATGTTTAAAATTTCCTAACATTCAATAGTTTTGTGAAAGGTTAACCAAAAGGAATTTGCTTATCAAAATAAGTGCCTCAGAAAAGTATTTTTACAAGATATATGTTTTGTATAATTGTAGTTTGGAGAAAAATCCATTTAAAAATGAAAGTATTATGAGGAGGAAATAGCTAGGTATGTATGTCTGCACAAATGCATAGTTGTCTAACATGTTTTAATAAAGTCTATTGGTGAGGACATGTTCAATTTATAGTCTTGGGTAAGAGGTTGGATTTATCTCTATGGTGTTGATCAGTGAGCACTCGTATCTAAACGAATCTTGTAATTTAGTCAAGCCAATACTTTCCAGATGGTGGAAATTTTAGTGATCAGGCCAGTGATAGTGGTTCAAATAGTTTTGTGATATCTTGAGATTTCTGTTGAGTTTTGAATGGTCTTAATGTACCGAGGGATCATCCTCATAGAAGGTATGGGAAGTCTTTCCTAGGGAGGTCATTGATAATATCCACTTATCAATATTGGGAGTAGTGAGGGATGAGTGACATCGGAATCTGTCCAGTGCCACCTAATTCCTTATATATATATGGGGGTGGGGAAAGGAAATGATAGTAATGGTGAGAAGGGAAGAGACTATAACAACTGCAACAAAATGAGATTGTGACAAAAGAAAATATTGTGATATGAGTGTATTGTGCATAAATATGAAAGTTCATGAAATAAATGACTAGCTGACATGCTTTCAATCGGTGGTTTACGAAGTGATGAAAAGTATGAAGGTTCCAACAACGAGACTATACACACACATGAATGAAACATTTGGAAATTGAGTAGGGAATTCCAACCAGACATAATCTTATTATAACCATTCTCAGTGTTGCAAAATTCATGTCTGAGTCAGACATAGGTGGTCAGCCTATATCTCACTATCCCGGGTCGAATGTAGATGACCAGTCTACATTCCACCGAGGTTCCATGAATTTTGAAATACTCAGCTCAGTTATACTAATACCATGTCCTTCACAAATACCAAGACGTTCTGAAAGACAAAAGCAGGTGACCAAACTCGAGGTCAAATGATGAAACTATGCAAGGAAGAACATAACACGGTGACATATATGATACATGAACATGCTTATATGAACGACAATTATAGTAATCAACTATAATAAATGAATATAATATACCAGATAATGAGATAACAATCTCATCACCTATGTCAGCAACTAACCACAAATGAGGCTTCAGCTTGGCAGGTAGGCACGTGACGGTCATAGGGTTAAGTTTTCGTAAAAGTAGCTATAGTCTAGGTTTTAAAAAAACACTTAGTTCGCTATAGCCAAAGCTCTGATACCAATCTGTCACACCCCCAGAAATCGGGTCCAGCGGAAGCATACATATAGCTGGGGCGTAACTCAATTGGTATTACAAAACGAGTGTAAAATGGTTTTCGTCTCAATCATTTAGACTAAAATTGTTTAACTAAAAGCATTGAATTTGCATTGTTTAAAATTTATGCGGAAGTAGGCCTTTAAAATACTTTTAAATCGGTCCCGAAATGAATATCAGAGTCTTCTATGACCATGCCATGCCCTGCCAAAACCTCCAGTAGTGTGCCATTGCTTAAAACCTGAAAATACATGCTAAAACGTCAGCATAAAGCTGGTGAGTTCATAGTTTTAAGTAAACAAGTATTTCTCGTAAACAAGTATTTTCGGTAAACAAGTATTTTGCGGAAGGCAAGACAATATAACAAATACAATGTCACAGCCAAAAATAAGGTATACAGTGCCTAAGCTCATGACCCCGAAGCTCGACGTAATCGTATGAAATCAATCATAATAATGCCCCTAGTAAGTGTTTGCCAGACACTCGGAAATAATCCGAATGATATGCGTCCGTTTGACAGGTTGGCGCGACCAACTCGGACGGGGTGTCAACCCAAATAGATCTATCCACAGCATTCGCGCTTACACGCATGTAATTAACGGTTCATGATAAAGGGGACTTTCAGTGGCAGTAATAGGTAACTCAGGCAAAGTAACAGTTTTGTATTTATGTCCGCAAAAGCAAGAACTTGTATCCATAAGAAAGTAATCAAGGATGGATTAAGTAATTCATAAGGTATTCAAGTAATAAATCAAGTATTTCAACCATCCAGTAATGTTTGAGAAAGTGAATCGCGTTCAAGTAAAACAAGCATTGAATTTAAATAGTAATGAGCATGTATCTTCCCCCAAAACAGTTGTAAAACAAGTAAAAGTAGGGGTTATGAACTCACCTTAGCAAAAGTAATATCTGATAGACAAAGTAGTAGTTGGAAATAAAGTCCGGGTACTCTAATCGCGGCCTAAATAATGCATATGTCTTAGGTTCGAAAACAAGGTCAAGCATGCAAGTCATACACTATATTATCACTTGTACATGTTGTTGGAAATTTTTATTGCCAAAAACGTAGGTAATTAAAGTGATCTCGTATTTAAGTCATCCACCATTTTAGAAAACGTAGCTTGTAAATCTCACGACCAAATATTTGTCGTCTTGTAAATATATATTTTGAAAAACTCTAACGCACCTAATAAGTATACACAATGTTCTACCATTTTTATTTACGTCATTTTAGCCAAAATACAACTTAAAATGTCCAAAAGTCCATTTTATAATTTCCATCAGCTTTTAAATAAAAGCTGTCAATTATTATATAGTTTTGTCCAACTTCTTTAGGCCATAACTTTCGCGTCGTAGTTCCGTTTTTCAAGTTCTTTATATCCCCGCGAAGGTATTCAAGTGTACTCTAGTATTTTCAAGGTCTCGGTTATTTTAGAAATCATTAAACCTCAGTTTTCCTAGGTAGAAAATCGAGACAGACTTATTATTTTCAGAAAGTTATAGTTTTCGTCGTAAATATTGAAATTAGCATATCTTTTTCGTTATAAGTCCGTTTTAACCCGTTCAAGCGGCCACGTTCTCGTTATTAAATCTATTTTCTATATTTCAAGTCCAATATAGCCAACCAAGTACTGATTTTTCTACAGGAAGTCGAATGGGACAGATTTGTCATAAATAATGTCAAACTATTTTTACAAAGCTTCTAGTCATACTATCCATTTATTAGCAACTCCAAATCTAGTCCTAGTTCATCATCAACTTCTCAACTAGGATATGGTGATCTAAACATGACTTAACAATATTCAAGGTCCATGTACAAGATTATCCAACTATTAAAACTTCAAATTTACAGACATGTATATATATAAAGTTTTCATTATTTTACTTGTAAAGATTTTTACCAACAATTTTTCTTGTAATCAAAACTTGTTCAAAACATATTTTCTTGTTAAGAGATCAAAGTGGATGTAAAGATTTATTAACATGTACCAAGTGATAACCAAGTATATATACTAGACAAGCATGAAACTCATGAATATCATGAAATATAAGTAGTGTAAAAATCACTTACAAAGAGGTTAGTGAGATGAGATTTGTAACAACACTTGTGTAACCCCCAAGATTAGTATCAACCCTTGTTAATCTACCCTAAGTACCCTTGAAAGTGACCACAACTTCCTTTTCTTCCCTTGCTCCTTGGTGGTGTCGAAATGTGCATATAGAGGGGAGGTGATAGTATTTTCTTGTAACTAAGAAATGGGGATTAAGTTTAGGTGTGAATATATATAGTAAAAGAGACAAAATGTTGGTCAAAAATATCTTCACCTTGGTCTTGTGATGTGCCGAATTTTAGGGGAAAAGGGAGGCAAAAATGGGGCTCTAGCCACCTTCATTAATAACTTGTCTCAACATGTTATAAAAAGGTTGAAATTTGATATGTTATGTGTTGTATTCTTAAGACAAGGTATAGGGAGGGGCGGCTCTTTAATTAAGTGTGGAAGAAAATGTGTTGTATTTGTGTAAAAAGTATATATTGAATGTATTGGGTAGTAAAAATATGTATTGGGTATTAGTTTGGTAGTTAACGAAAGTTATACATAATTAAACGTAAGGTGTAAGGAATTTAACTTGGACATCGGAAAATATTTTTGGGACTTTTGTAATAATTTTGGAAGTATAAAAATACCCTAATAATAATTGTTGAGAAAGTCGGGTATGTCAAGTGTTACATTCTTGAATTAAAAATTTACGTTTGTTGAATTTAAAAACCGTAAGTATTTAGAGAATAGGAATTTGTGTTGTTGTATAAAAGGGTGAATTGGAGAAGGAGCAAGGTACCGGAGCGTTGTGGACTAATAAATGAATGTGTCTAGTATGTGCAAGTATTATTTAAACATTGTTATGTATTAGGTATTACCGGGTACCGAGTTAACCAGAAATAAGTCATGACGAGATGAAATAAAATATGACGAAGTTGTAAAAGTTGTAAAATATTATTCCTGATGAGAATCGAGTGTTAAAATAATTATTGGGTTGCAATGACGCAAACCGACGGAGTAATAAGCTCCGAACATAAAATATAGTAATTGGTTTCAGACACCGGGTAAATTAATAATATAATTTTTATATTATTATAATGAGTATGAAAATATATTAGGATCGTAGTCGGGAGTATTGGGTATACTTTAGTAGTAAAAACCGAGTGGTAACGTTAATTACAAATTAAGCATACGTATATAGGAATAATGCATATCCGTGTAGTAAGTAATGTGATGATAATGTGTAGACTATTCCAGTCTATATGACGTGTCATTAATGAATGATGCATGAATTTACAGCGAAACCACATTGGTTACGCGAATTGGAAGACCCGTAAACTCAGTTTACGATGAAATGAACGGAAATCGTGAATAGTGATTTCCCTCCGGAAATGAATAGTGTCACATGAATAGTAAAATTTTTGAACGCTTCTCGGAATCACAAACTGACTCCGAAAACGATGAATAGTAAAATGATGAATAGTAAATGATGAATAGTACTGATGAATAGTGAATAGGAGAAATGTCCTGAAAATGCGGGTTGTTACATTTAGTTAGCTTTGAAACTTTCCGTTTGATCAAAGATATATACACAAACACAATATATAACATGCAAGTAAATGAAAGAAATGATCAAACCACAACACGAGTATTTATCGTGGTTCGGCTACAAGGACTCTTTTTCCTTGCCCTACGTCAATGCCCCGAGTATCCAACTCGAGAGTTTCTTTCACTAGTCAACAAGCTCCTTTCACCGGCGAAGAAAACCTTACACGTCGCTTATACTTTTATCGACACTAAGCTAGATGTCGAGTTCTTTACCAAGGGTACAACCACTCCCGTTAGATCTTTTACAAGGGTACAACTACTCCCGATACACTTTGTATTTTGAGGACTAAAATACTAACCGATCACTACTGAAAATACACAATCAAATGAAGTGTAAACTACACAAGTCTACACAATGCTAAGCTAACAAGTCTTGCAACGTTGTGTTGAATACTTGTTACTTTAATGAGCTCGTGAATCTCTTTGCTACAAAAAGAAACTTCACATATGAAATGTTAAAGGGTTAGATGAAAGAATAAATGTGTGTGTGTAAAATATGATATAGAGTGATAAGCCAAAAATCAACTTGTGGCTTGGTATTTATAGCAAAGCCTTCTGCAGGCCTGGCGGATATGGCAGAACCCTCAGATGGGTTCCGCCCGTGTAACCCCAGGGTTCCGCCGGGCTTGCAGTTGGTTTTGCAATAAATCTTGCAAACCAAACAATGTCACATCTCATTACACCTTGTAAACCAAACAATGTCACATCTCATTAGTCAAACACAAAACTTGCAAGCAACCATATAATAAGTCAAACACACTTTCTTTCCATAAATGTATCTTGACAAAACTTGCCATAAATGTGATGTGACATTTCTATTTTAAGAAATAAAAAGTGTTGTGTTTTATGAAATGTAAAATGTAGCAAAAGTCTAGTTTATGCAAGTCTTTAAAACTAAGATTATGTTTTACTTAGAAACTAAAGTTTACATTTTGTCGTTAACAAAACTTAGCAAAGATCGTAAAATATAAATAACGTTTTTAGGCGATATTTGTATTAACAATCTCCCCCTTTTTCTTGATGACAAAACATAAACTTTGTTTTTAAGTAACTCACAAAATCTTGGTGTTTAAGACTTAAAAAAAAATTTATATTAAACTTGTTTTACCTAAGTGATAAAAATCATATTAAGTTTTGAAGGTTTAATATATTTCTCCCTCTTTTTGTCGAAACAAAAAGTAGAGTAGCGAAGCGGAATAATGCACTTGCTCCCCCTTGCTTGTTACTCCCCCTAAAAGGAGTGCCAAGATGGGAAACATGGATTTTGATCCTACAAAAAAAAAATGGTTAGTTGGTGATATATATAGTCAAGCTTGTAGTTACCACACTCATTGCAACCACAATGACAACACAAAAATGATCAACCAACAATGTACGAAAGTAAGTAGAAAGACATATCATTCCAACTAAAATTTTGACTTTTAAAAGTCAAAAGACAAGAAATGGGAAATATTCTTCTACTTCTAAAAAACTAAAAAAATAACCAAGAAAGAAAAATAAAATCCTACTTTCCTAAATGGGCAAACAGCCTCCAAAGGTTGTCTAGGATTTGTTTGGGTGGGAAAGAGCATCCAAATGTTCTATGACGTGTTGGAATGCAAAACGGGTTTCATTTTGGAATTGGTGAAGTAACGTTTTGATGCTTGCATCCATTTGCTCACAATTTGAGCAAACATGGGGATGAGTGGGTGGAAATGGGTTGGTTTTGGTTTCTTGGTTTGAGGGTTGGTTGGTTTTTGGTTCTTGGGTGGAGGATGGATTTGGTATTGAGTCAAGCAAGGTGATTTGAAATTCCATTGCTTGATGAAGGTGGTTCTCAACCATGCTTTGGATTTCCTCATATGAAGGAAAGAAAGACTTAAAGGTTTGGGCTTGAGAATGTGGTGGAGTTGGGTGATCATGGTTTTCAAAGTTTGGTTCTCCATAAAGAGGACCATGGATGTCATGGTAGATAGGGTGAAACAACAATGGTTTGGGTTGATGGTACACTTGTTGTGGTGGTTGGGTGTGGTTAAAATCCTCATCAAGGTCAAGAATTGACCTTGGTGATTGATTTTCAAAAGGTGGTGGTTGTGTAGGTCTTGGTGGAAGATCATTTGGATATTGGACAAAAGGGTGTGGTGATGTGAGAGGAGATCCGAATAACTCCATAGGTTCAATTTTGGGTAATGGTGATGGTGATGAAGTTTTGGATGGTTGGGTTGGAGCACTTGGTGGAGTTGGGTCAATGGGTGATTTAGTAGGTGGTGGAGTGAGCTCATTTGGTTCATTGGGTGATGGAGATGGAGATGCAAGGTTCAAAAAGTGTTCATTTTTGATAGGTGAGGTGAATTCATCAGAAGATGAGGAGCTTAGGTTGATGGATTGATTAGACCATAGTGGTTTTACACTTATCCGGGCGGTTTTCCGGATGGGTCTTGATGGTTGATAAGTGATTGTTGACTTGGTCATGGTTAAAAATGGTTTGGAAGTTAAGAAATTGTGATGAAGAATGTAAAACCCACATTTTCATATCATGATTAAATGACTAAAATACCCTCCAATTTGAAATTTTGAAGAATTAAGTACGTTTACCAAATAAGCCCGAAATCAAAAACGGTTATCGTACAATCACAAACGTGAACTTGTAACTTCAAGTAAATCACAATTGAGCTACTACAACATTATGAGAACCCAAGAATATAAAATTTTCCACAACATTAAACCTATAACTTGGGCCTAAACATTTGGAAAATAACCTAAAAGAAACCCACTTGCATTTTTCCTGGAAAGATAAGATTTCACTAGTCAAAGCAATTCCATTAATCACGAATATTATAATATTTCCCATTCATAATTCACGCTCCATTCCTAAATTGTTTCACCAAAAGATACGGTTCTCTCACAAATCCATAAACGACACGCCTAGAACCCTAAAACAAAATATATGGCGGCTACCTATATTTTTTTTCTCTTCATCTTTACCGAATACAATGAAGGGTTTAAGAATTCGAATTTGGTGTGTTATGGGTGATCCTTGGTCGTGTTTCATTGGTACGCAAAAGGGGTTTTTTTTAAGCTGCTTTGATTCGGTTTGGATCGGTTCTAATCTTTTTCCATCGATTTGTCATCAACATATGGTAAGCCATCATTCCTGTTTCGTTTCCTGTTTTATAATCTCCTATAAACGTTCAATATTATGGTTAAGGCTATTACATGAATCAGCTTGAATGACTATAAGTTTATACAAAAAGAGGCTCACATAAAATCATATAAATACCACATAAAATCACGAATACGTAACCTAACATAATCGACTAAAACATGTGTGTTCATATTACTTGCTCACGACTGTTTTGAATAGATTGGCTCGACCTAGAACATGAAACCTTCCCACTTATACGTATTGGTTGTTGATAAGTCGAGCCGATTTCAGGTTGAAACATATGAATAATAATCATTAAACTATATAATAATTAAGTTAATCTTGTTCGGTTGCGAGCCGTTTCGAAATCTGTTGAAACATAGGTATATATATATACGTAAGATGTACTCATGAAACTATGAACTATTTACGGATCAGTTTGTTTCTATGTCATGGCTTTGTCTCGTTAAATGGTGCGTCGTCGGGTGTGTGTTAAACAAGAGTTAAACATGTTTTTAAATCGTGTCTAAATGGATTTTGGTTCGTGAGATGTTGCTACTCGCTAAACCCCTCACACCGCTAGTTTTCTTGCTTGATTTTGTCTCGCGGTGTGTGTGTGTCACGTGTCGAATTACATTTAGAACTAGTTATATAACTACTATAAACATGCTATATATGTGCCAACTGTGGCCTCGTTAAAATTTTGATACGTATAACATAATTGCACGCCTCATATTAACATAAAACTTAATGCATGCATGGCAACTTTTGTTCCTGTTATGGTCATCCATTTCTAGGGAATGTAAGCATTTTAATATGATTATTTTTTTTTCTTCATAATGAGCTCTTTAAAAAGGTGACCAAAAATATGAAATCAAACTCTAAGAATAAGTATGAGGCGCATGTGTTTTACATAGGACATGATTTGTGTAAATTCATGTGGACTGTGGGCTCGTTATTTTATGTGTAAAGGTGTGTCGTGTGGGCTGAAATGCATGAAAATTGTTGTCGTTTTAATAAGAGAGCGTGTCGGGTATATATATACAAGTCATGCATGTGAGAATAATATTTTGGTCGGTCTAAATTTTAATGTCAAGAATACTTTAAATAAATTATGAACGATAGGGTCTAAAATTATCATCTTAATATAAATTTATAGTATAAACTTTAAAATAATTTTATTTGACATTTTAATATTAAATTTTGATAATTTACATTTTGACCCTAAACTTTATTAAATTGACATATTTAACCCTAAAGTATTATATTGGTCATTCTATTCCATAAAGATTATATAATTGTCATTATAACCCTAAAGTATTAAATCACCATTTCGGGAACTTACTAAAAATAGAAAGTCTTCTAAAAAGCTTAAACTACTTAAAGTGGGAAGTTACTAAATATGAAAAGTTACTAAAAACGAAAAGATAACTAAAAGAGGCAGCTTACGTGAATTGAACTCTTCTTAATTCGAATCCACTTCCTTCTAGGTTCGGTGAAGTGGGAATGACCTTTCTCTTTTCATTTGATCTCGGTTTGTTTGACTCGGCTAAGGTATAGATATTCCGTACTCTTTTAACAAGAGTACAACTTTATTTCTCTCTCATGACTTCCTCTCTCTCCTTATATTATTGCACCTTGATATTGAACTTTGATTGACCCATTGATATTGGTCCTTTGACCTACCTCTTGATATTGACCTATGATCTATTGATAATGACCTTTGGGTATTTGAACCTTTGGATATTGGACCTTTGATAATAAACCTTGATATTGAACCTTGACAATAAACTTTTGAAACTAAACTTTGATATTGAACCATTGATATTGAACCTTGACCACTTGACCTTTCAGTATTTACCGGGGTATTACTTGTTGTGGAGTAGCCACAACCATAGCATTGATGCACCAATGTTATGTACTCTAGCGTAGTTGGAGAGATGTACTACGCCGTCCCCGATCTACTATTGACTACTGCTTTGATTGTGATTGTTATTGGCCTACGTGGGCGTATGGATGCATCCTAGATTTGTATTGTATTGATTGATTGATTAATTATTGGAGCTACTACATTGTCTACATTGCTATGTATTGTATTGGTGACTGGGTATGCGTGCATTGCAACCCATCACATATTGGGAGTTGATCACTCCATATTGGGCTACTATTGTATTGTATTGTATTGATTGGCCTTGGGTAAAATACTGAAAACTTACATACACTATACTTTACACTTAACCATGTCATCTTTTGATTACCCTCTTGGATACCACATGTAATCCTATCTTCATATCCCTTTGATTATTTCCTAACTCTATTGTATCGGTTGTTATTTTGTTGATATATGTTCACTGAGCTTTTTTATGCTCAGCCGCGTTTCTTTTCCATGCGGCAGGTACTTAAGCTAGGATGCGGGGTTTAACTTTGGGGATGAGAGAGTGTGGACCAACCTTAGATTTCCTTTAAATAATGGACTTTGTTTTATTATTGTATTTTCCTTATTTTGGAATTCATTTGTAACCCTTGTACTCATTGTATTGTTAAAGTATTTAGCTTGTGTTTTGCTCTGTTGGACACTATTTATTGTGATATCTTTACCCTTCACGGGTTGGGGTGTTACAATTTATGGTATCAGAGCCCAGGCTGACGACTTATAATACATAACCTGGACCTGTGAGTTTTGGACCATTAGGTTTCCACTGTAAGAACATGGGTGAACACTTTGAAAACTTGGTTTAGGATTTTTCCGTGTGCGAACTTAAGTTTAAACCTGTGAGGATTAGGTAGATATTAGGTTTCCTTCGGCGTACTTCCCCGTTTCGTGTTTGTCCTTGACTTCCTTATTCTGACCATTTGGAAACTGTTTAGATGGTTAAATCTCGTCGCTCTGGACCACCTGAAGAAAACCCGAAGAAAATGGTGACTCATGCCATTAAGGATACCTCAAGACAGATCCAACACGTAAGAAAGAGTAAAGGGACTACTGTTGATGCTACGGGCTGCCAGAAGATGGATGACAAGGAGGAAGAGATGTACGGAACTAACGCAAATGATAACAATGGTATTAACACCAAGTATTACGGAAAGTGCCATAAGTCTGTGGAAGAAGAAGAGAGAGTCGCAAAAGTGGTTTTACTAGCCGCCGTTTGCCGCAACACGAGAACAAAAAAAATGGTTGGATTAGTGAAAGGGAGGAAGAGAAAGAAGAGAATGATGTAGACTCCGATTCAGAGTCTACGGTGACCAGCCGTTATAATCCAAATTGAACGAAGGGAAATTGTGATCATGAACTAGTTTCCTTTACTCTTCTGTTTAGCCTGTATTAGACTTCGAACTTTATTTCCATTTCCAAGTTACTCTGATAATATTGAAATTTTGAATTAATTTCCCCTCTGTGAGTTTTGTTATGGCAATCCTGCTTGTGTTCATCAGTTAATTGTTATGGGAATCTTGATGATTTTGGAAGTATTGGTACGATGGTTTTGCACCCTAAATTGATTGATCTGATAGATTCCGTTACTTTGGGATAATTCTCATCTTTCTATTTGACTCCATTGACGATGTTGGCAACTAGTATCCCACGCGTATCATTTTTACAACAATACAATGTTCGTATTCGAAATGAGGCACACTTGGGCTATGAAGCTGAACAAAATCTCAACCTTTTCGAATAGTTAACTTATCTGCCTAAAGACTCTTGATAAACCTTACACTTGATCCTAATTCGTGAACTATCCATCTGGTTTTGCGAATGTAGTTACAATTCCGTTTACCTTTGATATGATTTTGGACCTACCTTTGAAAATCCGTTTCCGATGGCTTCATTTGAAAGACTGAAGAAACAAATAAAATAACTTCTAAGAAATGAGTTACTAACCGAGAGTAAGCCGTGAAGTATATCAGTTTTATTGGTGAAGAAGAGGAGGGACGATGTAGAGTGAACGTGAAGGTTCCTTAAGATGATTTTTGAGGCCGTAATTGTATTCGTTATAATAAGTTAACGATTCCAATTGTATTGGCTATCACGTCAACTATTTCCGTGTAAATGATGAGATTATTTTTTCGTGAATATTTGGAGTAATTGTATAGTATGACATTGTGGTATGTTCTGAAATGGAGTTATGAGTTGAGGTTATTTTTGAAATCGCTTTCCGTATTCGTGACGACTACTATGACGGTTAGTGACGCTAATAGTCTAAAGCTCTGACCATTTTGTAAATCTGATAAATAACATTTTCTCGTGAGTACTTGGACAAATAGTCATTGTATGACGTAATAGTACATTCGAAGACGAGAAGGAACATGGAAACTATTTTATACCTTGTTAGAAATTGGGCAATCATTTATGCATTTTGGGATATGATATTTGCTGGAGCAACAGTGTCCTCAGATTAGAGCATCTCTTTAAATTCCGCAAGATCTGAAACTATCACCAAGTGATCAAGACCGGCAATAAATTTGAAAAGCTAGTCTTTTGAATCTTACAGAAGAATCTTGGAAGATGCTTACCAATTTGTGTCAACTAGAAACGTATGAGAAGATTAACTTCACCGCCTGACCTGGAATTGACAACAACAGTGGCTACCATGAAGAGTGAAGACACTCCTTACAAGGCAGAAGTGTTGACGATGCAGGGAACAAGAGCTAGTCAAAGTAGCGAACCTGGAGCTGATAAAGACATGCAGTCTCACTTCCCAATTCATCTTGGTTGTACTAAGATGAATTAAGAGCGGAAGCAGACTGAATGATGAAGGAATTAAAGATCGTGTCAGGAATTCACATTACTCCATCGCATTTCAAGAAGAACTGCAGAAGGCTTGATGAATCATAACTCAAGTTCACAGATTTGTTTCACTCCCAGATTGATAGGCGAAAGAAGACAGATTACTTGGACTTGAAGAGATTTGATGTTTTGAATGGATGGTTTTTGGAACAAACCCTTTTTGTTGTTTAAATGAGTTGATGAAGTTAATGATGACTAATGCTCACTCTTGAGTCTCGTTATCTGGTAATGTGATCCTTGGATGATTTAGGTTCTCCAATATCATCTCTGTTCCGTGTTCATTCTGCGTATTGATTGGTAATGGTCTTGTTTTGGAAATTTTGGCGAATTTTGGGAAGATTGATGCTTTTGAGACGACGTACCTTGATTGCTGATATGTTAGATTCCGTTACTCTTGTGAATAGTTTGTTTTCCTTTAGTCATTCATTGAGACTTCCATTGCTTTGTCATTGAACGTTCCTCCTGGTTATGACGCTTGATTTTGATTGACCTCTTGGATGATAGAAGTTATAGGTGAACTAAGGTTGGCTTGTTTGTCTACGACTTGTGATAAAGTATGACCATCATGAGGGCATATTTATATGATGCTAGTATTATGACGCCTGGCCAACGTGATAACACTTACATCATATAGCGTGCATTTATTATGGTCATAGGATATCTTGGGGAGTATCTAAGAAGTTCAGAATTTGATCTCCGTTGAATTTCCTGCGACTTGTGAGACTTTAGGTTCATTCTACCTATACGTTGACTCTGCATTTGTTCGTTAGATATTTGAATAAATTTTGAACTCTCGATTTTGCATTCTGTTGACCTCGACACATCTGTCACCAATCTCAAGCTCCTTGTAGAGATCTCTACTGTTTTATACAGTTAATTTGAATTGAAATTTTGTTCGTATCCCATATGAGCTTGCCATAAGATACAATTATCATCCTTTACATATGGTGTCATACCCTCCTGATCAGATTCAACCAGATATGTCACTTCCAGACTTGATAGACATGAGAGAGTCATGAGAAATAAAGTTATTCATTTTGTTAAAGTTCCTTGGAAGGACCATCCACTACATGAGGCGTCCTGGGAGACCGAGGAGTCCACGCGAGCCAGCTACCCTCATTTTACTTTGTAGTCTGGTAGGCGTTCGTTTTGGTTTCGCTTACTCATTCCTTCTTCCATTTTCACGGACGAAAATTCTTTTTGAGGGGGGAATAGTTGTAAAACCCACATTTTCATATCATGATTAAATGACTAAAATACCATCCAATTTGAAATTTTGAAGAATTAAGTACGTTTACCAAATAAGCCCGAAATCAAAAACGGTTATCGTACAATCACAAACGTGAACTTGTAACTTCAAGTAAATCACAATTGAGCTACTACAACATTATGAGAACCCAAGAATATAAAATTTTCCACAACATTAAACATATAACTTGGGCCTAAACATTTGGAAAATAACCTAAAAGAAACCCACTTGCATTTTTCCTGGAAAGATAAGATTTCACTAGTCAAAGCAATTCCATTAATCACGGATATCATAATATTTCCCATTCATAATTCACGCTCCATTCCTAAATTGTTTCACCAAAAGATACGGTTCTCTCACAAATCCATAAACGACACGCCTAGAACCCTAAAACAAAATATATGGCGGCTACCTATATTTTTTTTTCTCTTCATCTTTATCGAATACAATGAAGGGTTTAAGAATTCGAATTTGGTGTGTTATGGGTGATCCTTGGTCGTGTTTAATTGGTATGCAAAAGGGGTTTTTTTAAGCTGCTTTGATTCGGTTTGGATATTGGAATTTGTTTCTCGGTTCTAATCTTTTTCAATCGATTTGTCATCAACATAGGGTAAGCCATCATTCCTGTTTCGTTTCCTCTTTTCTAATCTCCTATAAATGTTCAATATTATGGTTAAGGCTATTACATGAATCGGCTTGAATGACTATAAGTTTATACAAAAAGAGGCTCACATAAAATCATATAAATACCACATAAAATCACGAATACGTAACCTAACATAATCAACTAAAACATGTGTGTTCATATTACTTGGTCACGACTGTTTTGAATAGATTGGCTCGACCTAGAACATGAAACCTTCCCCTTATACGTATTGGTTGTTGATAAGCCGAGCCGATTTCGGGTTGAAACATATTAATAATAATCATTAAACTATATAATAATTAAGTTAATCTTGTTCGGTTGCGAGCCGTTTCGAAATATGTTGAAACATAGGTATATATATACGTAACATGTACTCATGAAACTATGAACTATTTACGGATCAGTTTGTTTCTATGTCATGGCTTTGTCTCGTTAAATGGTGCGTCGTCGGGTGTGGGTTAAACAAGAGTTAAACATGTTTTTAAATCGTGTCTAAATGGATTTTGGTTCGTGATATGTTGCTACTCGCTAAACCACTCACACCGCTAGTTTTCTTGCTTGATTTTGTCTCGCGGTGTGTGTGTGTCACTTGTCGAATTACATTTAGAACTAGTTATATAACAACTATAAACATGCTATATATGTGCCAACTGTGGCCTCGTTAAAATTTTGATACGTATAACATAATTGCACGCCTCATATTAACATAAAAACTTAATGCATGCATGGCAACTTTTGTTCCTGTTATGGTCATCCATTTCTAGGGAATGTAAGCATTTTAATATGATTATTTTTTTTTCTTCATAATGAGCTCTTTAAAAAGGTGACCAAAAATATGAAATCAAACTCTAAGAATAAGTATGAGGCGCATGTGTTTTACATAGGACATGATTTGTGTAAATTCATGTGGACTGTGGGCTCGTTATTTTATGTGTAAAGGTGTGTCGTGTGGGCTGAAATGCATGAAAATTGTTGTCGTTTTAATAAGAGAGCGTGTCGGGTATATATATACAAGTCATGCATTAGATAATAATATTTTGGTCGGTCTAAATTTTAATGTCAAGAATACTTTAAATAAATTATGAACGATAGGGTCTAAAATTATCATCTTAATATAAATTTATAGTATAAACTTTAAAATAATTTTATTTGACATTTTAATATTAAATTTTGATAATTTACATTTTGACCCTAAACTTTATAAAATTGACATATTTAACCCTAAAGTATTATATTGGTCATTCTAATCCTTAAAGATTATATAATTGTCATTATAACCCTAAAGTATTAAATTACCATTTCGGGAACTTACTAAAAATAGAAAGTCTTCTAAAAAGCTTAAACTACTTAAAGTGGGAAGTTACTAAATATGAAAAGTTTCTAAAAATGAAAAGATAACTAAAAGAGGTAGCTTACGTGAATTGAACTCTTCTTAATTCGAATCCACTTCCTTCTAGGTTCGGTGAAGCGGGAATGGCCTTTCTCTTTTCATTTGATCTCGGTTTGTTTGACTCGGCTAAGGTACAGATATTCCGTACTCTTTCAGCAAGAGTACAACTTTATTTCTCTCTCATGACTTCCTCTCTCTCCTTATATTATTGCACCTTGATATTGAACTTTGATTGACCCATTGATATTGGTCCTTTGACCTACCTCTTGATATTGACCTATGATCTATTGATAATGACCTTTGGGTATTTGAATCTTTGGATATTGGACCTTTGATAATAAACCTTGATATTGAACCTTGACAATAAACTTTTGAAACTAAACTTTGATATTGAACCATTGATATTGAACCTTGACCACTTGACCTTTCAGTATTTACCGGGGTATTACTTGTTGTGGAGTAGCCACAACCATAGCATTGATGCACCAATGTTATGTACTCTAGCGTAGTTGGAGAGATGTACTACGCCGTCCCCGATCTACTATTGACTACTGCTTTGATTGTGATTGTTATTGGCCTACGTGGGCGTATGGATGCATCCTAGATTTGTATTGTATTGATTGATTGATTAATTATTGGAGCTACTACATTGTCTACATTGCTACGTATTGTATTGGTGACTGGGTATGCGTGCATTGCAACCCCTCACATATTGGGAGTTGATCACTCCATATTGGGCTACTATTGTATTGTATTGTATTGATTGGCCTTGGGTAAAATACTGAAAACTTACATACACTATACTTTACACTTAACCATGTCATCTTTTGATTACCCTCTTGGATACCACATGTAATCCTATCTTCATATCCCTTTGATTATTTCCTAAATCTATTGTATCGGTTGTTATTTTGTTGATATCTGTTCACTGAGCTTTTTTATGCTCAGCCGCGTTTCTTTTCCATGCGGCAGGTACTTAAGCTAGGATGCGGGGTTTAACTTTGGGGATGAGAGAGTGTGGACCAACCTTAGAGTTCCTTTAAATAATGGACTTTATTTTATTATTGTATTTTCCTTATTTTGGAATTCATTTGTAACCATTGTACTCATTGTATTGTTAAAGTATTTAGCTTGTGTTTTGCTCTGTTGGACACTATTTATTGTGATATCTTTACCCTTCACGGGTTGAGGTGTTACAAAGAAGGTGTGATTTGATAGTGTTTAGGATGGTTTAATTTATAGTGATGAAGGATTGTGGAAAGGAGTGTTTGGATTTGATGTTAGTCCATACAAAAATGGAGGTTCCTAATGATTTGGAAAACTAATTGTGGGTTGTCATATCATGGAAGTCAATCCAATGAAAATGGTGAAGTGAGAAGACAAGGTTTGCACTAAATGCTTAGTGGTTTTGGTAAATTTGTTGAAGTATAAATCTCAGGGATTTCAAGGAACCTTTAGAAGGGTTCCTTCCTTTATGTGTGAAGGGTCCTTGGGGTGGTTATGGCTATTTTTTGAAATTTGGCGGGAAATGGTTTTGGTTGAGTTATAAGGAATGAGAAGTACCCTATTGTGCTAAACACATTGCAGGAAATGGGTTTCTATCTAAAAGGATTTGATTTTGGTGTTTGGATGTTGAAATGTTGAAAACAAAAACAAAATTTCTGCAGGCAACTGGCGGAACCCTCAGGATACACAGGCGGAACCCATTTGAGGGTACCGTCTGGTCCGTTGGGCCAATTCTGGGTTTCCCAAAAAATACACTGGCGGAACCCAATTTTGGGTAAAAATTGGCAGTCCGCGTTTTTGACCCGCGAGACGATTTTCAAAATTTTCGAAAACTCCTAAAATCAAAAAGATAATGCATTTTGATGAGGCGAAAAATGAACCACTTTTAGGGGGTCATTTAAGCCTGGAATTGAATTTATTTGATCAAATATTGCCCTAAATCATTCCTTTTGTGATTTTAGGTACTTTGGGAGTGAAATCTGGAAAAGGAAGTAATTCAGACGTTTTTGGAGCATAAAAGTGAAGAAAACGCCAAAGTCTTAATTTTCCTTGCTGGGAACAGTAGGTGACGGCGTCAAGAAGGAATTTCTGACGGCGTCAAGAGTAATTTCCATGACGACCCAGTACAGATTTGACCGCGTCACGAAGTAGGGCGTCAAGAGTAAAATTCATGACGGCCTGGAAATGCATAACACATGACGGCGTCAAAAGTAGATCAAGGCAGTCCGAGAAATATTTTGGCGGCGAGGTGACGGCGTCACAAGATTTGTCTTGACGCCGTCAGACCCTATTTCCTATATATAGTTTTCTAATTTTCACATTAAAAAAGAGAGAAGTTTTGGAGAAACCCTAAGTACTAACTTGGTGCGAATTTTACAGGTTTTTCAAGGGTTCTAAGCCCTTGATACCTTTCATGTGTAATTGAGATAAGTATTCTTTTAATTCAATCAATATGTCTATGTGTTAGTTGTCTATATCTTGTTCTTGTCTTAATTCCATCATGCTAGGCTAGATCTATCTTGTGTTTGCTTGGATCTAATGAAACCTAGATGTTAATTATGTGTTGATTACTTGTTTATATTTGTATTGGATGAATGAATTCGATGTTAGGCTTAAGAAAACTGGCAGATCTCCAATTGGTAACATGCTTGAACGTCTTAGGAAACATGAACTAATGTGCACTAGGTTTTATTGGTTGTATTTAATGCATGAGCCACTGTTTATAATCCCTATGGTTGTGCTGGGCATGGCATAGGAGGAGATAAGAGCTCATAGGATTGGGGAGTTAAGTGCGCCACCCCATGAATGGTATTAAGGAATACAATCCGTCATCCACGCAACTATAACAAGTAATTAACGTGTAAAAGATGTCTAGGGAGTAGTGAAATCTAAGTAAACACATTTTTTCCACTTATTGCTCACAACCTTAGTTAATTTAGTTTATTTTCATTTTTAGTATTTTATTTTGATTGCATCTTTAGTATTGGGTTAGTTGACTAGC
This sequence comes from Artemisia argyi, assembly GCA_030686995.1. Lineage (NCBI taxonomy): Eukaryota > Viridiplantae > Streptophyta > Magnoliopsida > Asterales > Asteraceae > Artemisia > Artemisia argyi. The sequence goes on from CM060685.1 coordinate 52,564,104, forward strand.
AACTAATTCCGCCCAAATCCTTCAAACCCGAGATTTTTATTTGCTTTCTAAAAAATATAAAAATACAAAAAGAATCATCCCTCACCTTTAGAACTAGTATTTAGGTTTTCTAATCCTAGCGACACTATTCCTAGCTGAAAGATCAATCCCCCGGTACTTGTCACTATACTATACTACAACGATCAGGTACACTGCCTGGTGGGGGTTGTAAGCTTCTCAAGATCCCTTGAGAGGTAAAGCCTGGTGCGATTCCCATGTATCACATTTCTGGTTTGGCAATGCAAAAAATAGACACGTAAACACACCTATCATATGACTTTGACCTTGAGGTCGAGAATTTCACTATACTTAGTGAAAATAACATAAACATGAAAATTTTACAACTTGCCAAAAGTTGTCTACCTGCATCAAAGTTAGATACTACATGTTCCAAATTGTATCAAACATTGTACTAGCACACAAATACATCATAAACATAGTTTAAACAACCAAATTTGTTCCAATAGCACCTAGTGCCAAACACTCCTACACACCCGCACTCATTGACAGTCGATCTTATTCTTGAGCTTTCCAAGGAATCTTCCAAGATTCTTAAACATCCCCTTTGTTTGCTTGAACTCCGCCGACTCATTAGGAATATCCGGTAGTTGGGATAGGTATTCGAGAGGTGGGAGCCTCGAGTTTGGCAAATTGTCATCTTCACTCATTGAGGAAGATGAAGATGAGGTAGGAGGATGTGGACGTTTTCCTTGGGCTTTGTACACTCTCTTATCACTTAGTGGGACAAAGGTGTGTGGAATGAGAGAGTAGTCAAGGCAAAGACCGTTTGGAGTTGGTGGAATAGGTGAGATGAACCTAAAGAGATGGGTCAAGAGCATTCCATACGGCATAGCCGTTGTGCCATGCACGGGAATGTCGGCCATTCTCTTGGCCATGTAGTAGGCAAGATTGAAGGGTTGCCTAACGGACAAAGAGTAGAGCATGTAACAAAGGCAAAGGTTGATATGGTCTCGGTTTCCTATGGTGCTAATGACATTTGCTCTAAGGACATCCTCCCATTTCTTGAATTGGGGATTGAGTTCATTCATTTCCATTCCATATGGGTCCTTATCGACCTCATTTCCCGAACGGGTTCTCCTAGTGTTGGTTGTCCTAACAAAGAGGTGGTCACGGAGTACATCTTTTGACACAAGAGGAGTGTCATAAGGATAAATGCGGTCATGGAGGTTGTCAAGTGTTGAGAGGGAGTGCAAGTCGGAGTAGATGCAAGTACCTCGGTTTGGGACACCTATGATTTGAGCAAACTCCTCAAGAGTGAAGGAGTATTGATGACCACTAGTCCTAAAGTTGATAGACATGTGACCATAATCATCCGTGGAGAGGACGGCGGATGCATAGAACTCTAGAATGAATCTAGGACAAATAGGCTCGTCGATATTCAAAAGACACTCAAAGTTGATTGTGGCAAATTCGGCGTAAAGGTTTGTGTCTTCTAGGAAAGACGGGTCAATGGTTATACCCTCATGGACATAGTGTTTTTCTAAGGCTTTGAAAATGTTGACTTGGTTTGGGGTAAGGCCTTTGGTTTTGTGGTGTTTTGGTAGGTACTTAATGGTGTCCTTGTGGTCGTAGTGGGTTAGAGGAGGCATGATGATTCCTAGAACAACAAAATTTCACATTTTAGTTTAAGTAAACTACTATTCTAATGTGAATGTTCTAGTGTGTGCCTATATGAAAACAATGTGGAGGTGCAGTTATCTTGACTCATTTTGATGCTTCAAAAACGTTTTATAATGCAAGTTTTGTTATAAAACAAAAGATAACCCAAATGCTCCTAGTTCAATGTAGCTTCGTTTGAATATACCCAAAAATACATATTGGTTATGTATTCCCTTTAGCATTCAAGAGACATTATGCAAGTGATGTTTTAAACATAACGTTTTGATTTTGTATTCTCAATGTGAGACGAAAAAATATTTGTCCTATTTGTGAGAAATTTTTGGAAAGATTTGACATGGGGTGTTTTAGAAAACATATTTACACTAAGTAAGAATGCAATTCCTAACTATGGGGAACATGATTAGTTTTGTTAAACACCTAATTTTATGCATGAGTTTCTCAAGTTTAATGCATAACCCCAAGTTTTTGTTTTTTGTGCAAAAATAGAATTCCTAGACTCAGATCAGGATTGTAATCAAGTTTAGAATACTTACAATGATGATTGATTTGCAATGTGAGTGAAAGGAAGACCAAGAATTCGTAGGTATGGATGGATGGTAAAGTGAATAGTAACAGTTTGGAAGTGGTGGTATGAGATAATGGTTGTTTGGTTTAATATAAACAAAAATATTGATTCTACAAGTCGGTGGACACGGCGGACCCCTGAAATGGGTTCCGTCCATTGTGTCTGAGGGTTCCGCCGACCCTGCTGAGAAAAAGAGTTATGGATTTGTTTTGATTTTTTGTGATTTTTGTCTAATGTCCAGAACTACAATGTAGGTTCCATGATTCCTAAGCCTAGCCTAAGAAGGTTAAAAGGTTCACGTTTAAGGGGTTTCGTGAGAATATCGGCTATGTTGTCTTCGGAAAAAACTTTCTCAATTGAGATATTTCCTTTTTGAACGTTGTCACGAAGGAAATGATGACGGATTTCAATATGTTTGGTACGAGCATGTTGAACTGGGTTTTTGCTAAGATCAATGGCACCTTTGTTGTCACAAAGAATTGTGATGTCGTTAAGTTGAATTCTGTAGTCGACAAGAGCTTGCTTCATCCAAAGAGCTTGTTGACATGCCTTTCCGGCCGAAACGTACTCGGCTTCCGTTGTTGAGATAGCAAGAGCCGTTTGTTTCTTAGAGAACCATGAAGTGAGACAATGTCCAACAAAAGTACAAATACCACTTGTACTTTTTCTATCGACATAGTCACCGGCATGATCCGAGTCGGCATACACTATGGTGTCTATTCTCGTTCCTTTGGGATACCATAAACCTAAATGTGTAGTGCCCTTAATATACCTAAAAATCCTTTTAACGGCTTCGAGATGAGTAGTCTTAGGATCTTCTTGAAAACGAGCACATAGACAAACACTAAACATAATGTCGGGTCTATTAGCCGTTAGGTAAAGTAGACTACCAATCATACCTCTATATTTAGTGCTATCTACGGATTCACTTTCCTCATCCTTGGTGAGATTAGTTTCCGTAGACATGGGTGTTTTGATTGGTTTTGAATCTTCTAATCCAAATTTCTTAAGCATGTCCTTAATATATTTAGATTGGTTAAAGAAGATACCATCTTCTAGTTGTTTAATTTGGAGTCCTAGGAAAAAGTTGAGTTCTCCCATCATACTCATTTCAAACTCGTCATGCATGATTTTTGAGAAATCCACACATAATTCTTGACAAGTTGATCCGAATATAATGTCATCAACATAGATTTGGACTATGATAATATGTGAATCTTTCTTCTTAGTGAAGAGAGTATTATCAACTAAGCCCATGGTATACTTACGGTCAACTAGGAAGGTTTTAAGTCGATCATACCATGCTTTTGGAGCTTGCTTAAGTCCGTAAAGAGCCTTTTTAAGTTTGTAAACATGATTTGGTTTTTCAAAATCGATGAAGCCCGGTGGTTGAGCAACATACACTTCTTCATTTATGACTCCGTTTAGAAATGCACTTTTGACATCCATTTTAAAGAGTTTAAAATTGTGTGCACATGCATATGCAAGTAAGATTCTAATTGACTCGAGCCTAGCAACCGGAGCAAAACTTTCATCGTAGTCAATGCCTTCTTGTTGGTTATATCCTTGTGCAACTAGCCTAGCTTTGTTTCTAGACACAATTCCATTTTCATCCATTTTATTACGAAAGACCCATTTTGTTCCAATTATAGTTTGACTCTTTGGTTGAGGAACTAATGTCCATACATCATTCCTAACAAATTGGTTTAACTCTTCTTGCATTGCAATTACCCAAGACTCATCTTTAATGGCTTCATTGATGTTTTTAGGTTCAATGGTTGACACGAAACAAAAATAGTTGCTTTCATTTTGAACTTTTGACCTTACTGTTCTTTCGCGAATGTTGCCTATGACACCATCTAATGGATGACTTTTAGATTCTTTGACATTGACAAGTTCTTTGTTTAATAGTTCATCTTCCTTGTCATTACCTAAAATCTCTTGATTTTCTATTGCTTGGCTTTCAACTAAGTCATCATCTACCAAAGGTGATGTCTTAGAGGGAGGTGGACTCTCGTCAAGTGTTACGTTCAACGATTCCTCGACTCTTAAGGTTTATTTGTTCAAAACAATGTAAGCTTTACTATTTTGTGAATATCCAAGAAATACACCTTCATAAGACTTTGGGTCAAATTTGGTGAGATAATCCTTGGTGTTAAGAATGAAACATTTACTCCCAAACACTCTAAAGTATCCTAATGTAGGCTTTTTACCTTTATATAGTTCATAAGGAGTTTTATTCAAAAATGGTCTAATTAAGACTCGATTTAAAATGTACGTTGATGTGTCAACGGCATTACACCAAAACTTTTGTGGAATGTTTTGTTCATTAAGCATTGTTCTACTTATCTCTTGCAATGTCCGGTTTTTACGTTCTACTACACCATTAGATTGAGGAGTACGTGGAGCCGAAAAGTTATGAGTAATACCATTAATATCACAAAAGTTTCCAAATTGAAATTCATTATCAAATTCACGACCGTGATCCGTTCTAATAGACACAATATTAGACCCTACTTGATTTTGAATTTTCTTACTTAGAATCTCAAATTTATCAAAAGCTTCATTTTTACTTTTCAAAAATTTTGTCCAAGTATATCTTGAGTAATCATCAACTATGACCAAAGTGTAGAAGTTACCTCCATAACTTTGTATAGCGGATGGACCAAATAAATCCATATGCAAAAGTTCTAGACACTTAGATGTAGAAACCAAGTTTTTAGTCTTATAGCTACTATGGACTTGTTTACCGACTTTGCAACCCTCAAAAAAGTGTTGGTCATATTTCAACTTAGGTAGGTTTCGAACTAAGTCTTTGGAGGAGAGGTTTTGGATTAGTCTCATGTTAGCGTGTCCTAAACGTCTATGCCATAAAGTTGAAGATTCATCTAATGAGGTAAGACAAAGTTTGTCTCTAGATGTTGAATCCATCTTCATGACGTATACGTTGTTCTTAAGGACACCTTTGGCTAGGGTTATACCATCTTTAAGTATTTTACTTCCGTTTTCACTAAAAAGGACATTATATTTATTACGACAAAGTTGACTAATACTAAGGAGATTAAAACCTAAGTTATCAACATGAGCTACATCATCTATAAAAAGGGAGTCATGAGAGATTGTACCTTTTCCGATGATTTTGCTCTTAGCTTTACTACCAAACGTAACATTACCTCCGTCACATTTGTGATAAGTAGTGAAGAGGCTTTTGTTACCCGTCATGTGCCTTGAACAACCGCTATCTTTAATCCATTCATCCGGTTCCAAATAAACTTTGAGGCACACCTATTTTATGAAAAACACTCAAACATTTGGTCCCCAATTTCTCATGGGTCCATTTTGGTTAAGCATACCATTAACTTGTTCCAAATATGAAAATAGAGCATAAGGGTTCCATGACATGTACTTTGGAGTTTGGTAATGTCCAGGAGTGTTTTGGTTCCAAACATGTTGGTAGTTTGGTCGAGCGTTGAAGTTGCACTTTGGAAAGGGGCATTTGGGAATTGGAGTCTTAGGTCTTGGTTGAGTAGTCTTATCTCTAAATTCATTTTTACTAAGTCCTACTCCAGTTTTAAACACAGGTTTTGTTCCATTTTTATATGTAACTTTAACAAATTTTGAACGATCCGATGTGGATGGAGTTACTGCTGCAGCAGACCTGGCGGAACCTTCGGGTCCAACAGGCGGAACCCTGGATTGGGTTTCGTCTGATCCGCAGGCTGATGCGTGGGAATTGCACCTTGCTTTACCTCTCGAGGGATCTCGAGAAGCTTACAACCCCCACCAGGCAGTGTACCTGATCGTTGTAGTATAGTATAGTGACAAGTACCGGGGGATTGATCGTTCAGCTAGGAATAGTGTCGTTAGGATTGAAATTAATCTAACTAGGTCTAAAGGTGAAGGATGATTCTTTTTGTATTTTTATATTTTATGAAAAGCAAGTAAAAATCTCAGGTTTTGGGAGAGTGGGCGGAATTAGTTGCTAATCAACTAACCCAAAAGCTACTATTTAAACTAATTAACAAGAAAAGTAAACTAGTGTTCTACAAGATAAGTGAAGCATGTCTACCTATGATATGTTACTCCTTGCTAGCTATCCAATCCTACCTATCGAATTGTAACCTTGTTTTAATTGACGGGTTGTATTCCTTAATACCATTCATGGGGTGGCATACATAACTCCCCAATTCTATGAGCTCTTATCTCCTCCTACACCATGCCCAGCACAACTATAGGGATTGTAAACAGTGGCTCATGCATTAAATACAACCAATAAAGACCTAGTACGCCTCAGTTCATGTTTCTTTAGACGTTCAAGCATGTTACCATTTGGAGATCTGCCAGTTTTCTTAAGCCTAACATATAAATCATTCAATCAAAACAAGAGTCAATAGGAAACAAGGATTATAAACTAAACCAACTAGATCTATTGAAGTTGTCACGCCTTAATTGATGGAGATAGACACAGCATCAACAAGAAATCAATGAGATCTAATCAATTATATACAAGTTTCACATAATCATAAGTAGACACAAGGTGAATTAGCAAATCATCATCAAAGAAGAGCAAACAACAATGATAATGGAAAACATAATTATGATAGAATCATCAAACCAATATATGATGTTTATGGAGTGATTGAAACCCTCTAAGTTGCTGGAAAAACACCCACCTAAACCCAGGAATCGACTTTAGGGTTTAGGGCTTACAAAAAGTGAAGTTATGAAGTTATATTTATAGGCATGTTTTCTGTCGGCCCTTCGTGACGGCGTCAGCCCGTACTCTTGATGCCGTCAAGACCATTTTTTCACCAAATTGTAGATCTCTTCGTCCTCTTCGCGTGGGCTTTTGAATCACCTAAATCCGAGTTCGTATGCAAAAGTTATGACCAAAACAATATCAGCTACTCCGCGCGCAAGTTTTGACAAATTTACACGTGACGGCCTTGGTAACGGCCTTGGTGACGCCGTCATCAACCACGGTATTTTATTCTTGGGACTCTGACGCCGTCAAGAGCAACTCTTGACGCCTTCATGCACTGTTCCCAGCATAGAAATTTGAGACTTTGCCGTTTTCTTCACTTTTATGCTCCAAAAACGTCCAAAATGGCTTCTTTTCCAGAATTCACTCTCCAAGTACCTAAAATCACAAAAGGAACGATTTAGGGCAATATTTGATCAAATAAAGTCGGATTCGGGCTTAAATGACCCCCTAAAAACGGATCATTTTTCGCCTCATCATATACCCTTAAACTTGAGATTTGCTTGTCCTCAAGCAAATGAGCTTTTATTCTACTCAAAAGACAAGTTAGGGGTCATTTAACACTAATATAAAAGTAATTACAACAAATAATCGTTCCACTAAAGACCAATAGACAAGCACGGAGGTCATACACAAGCACCTCACAAATAGTGTTTAGATACTCACATCTCTCGGGTGTAATAAAGTGTAAATTACAATATGGAAACGGAAGATATCTCTCACTACCTGTCATAGCAAAATAGATTACCATAGGCTTGGGAAAGGATCAAACCTCCACCACATGGCGTAAGCACCTAGGATAAACTATCAAAGAGGTCTTTTAAAGGGTTGTAACGTTAGGTATAGGGATATGAATTACACGGTTTTGTTGGATAAAGGAAGTTTTACTGGTGGCGAGTTAACAATCTTGGTTAATTACATGTATAAGATGGCGTTGCTAAGCCAAGACTAGACTCGACTTAAGCTAATAAATGAAAAATAACAAAAACATAAAATAAACATAGAATGAAACGGGATGGTAGTCCGTATGTTTTTTCTCTTTTTCCTTTTTCTATTTTTTTTCTTTTTCTTGATTTTTCGATTTTTTTTTTTTTTTTTTTTTTTTTTTTTTTTTTTTTTTTTTTTGCATACACTCTTACCCTACCATCCAAAATAATACATCATAGGGGATGAGAATTCCCCTTACACTTGAATCTTTACATACTTTACATTAAACTAAACTAATGACTCGAATTAAGAAAATCAAAACACTTGGAGCACTTTTAAGATTAACGCACATATGGGGGTAATAATATTATGTTCTTCCCCATTACTCCATAAAATAAGTACTTACCCATGAGTCCCAATCGTCCCAAAACAATATGTACAAGGATATGACTCGACTTAGCAACCATGTAATCAATTAGAAAGTTAACTTAGGGTTTAACAAATAACAATAATGCACTAAAAATGAGCGCATACACGGAAGGCTAAGGCGATTTGGTTGTACATTTAAGTGGGGTGTAACAAATTCTTCCTTTAAGTAAGCCGCTTAAAGTTAGAAACGAAAAGATAGGCTCGGAGGGGTGTACTAGGGGTATCGTGTACTAAAAATGAGTTCAACGCTAAGGGTGTGGGAAAAATTAGTTGACTTAACTAGCCAAGTAATATGACTTAAATGGTCAAGTAATCATGATACGGGTTTAACACAAGGGTGATCCTAATGCCTCTTATCATGTAGTAAATCCTACCACACGAATGTAGTCTCACTAGCGGTCTCGGGATGCATCACTAACGCAAGTTCTAGAATCTAAATGCTACCGGTACACTCATAAGCACTAATAGTAAATGCTTTTCCTATCAAATCTAAAGGCGAACCTCACATTTTTGGGTGGAAAATTTTTCTGAATATACGGTTATGTGCTAGTCATACAATCTCCTATCCATGAGACGCTTGCTATGGCTAAAGTTTCACTCCTAAATGTTGTAAAAAATTTTAAATTTGGCGCTAAAATTACACTAACAAGTATTTCTCGTAGTTTTATTGCACATCTACTATCAAACAAAACAAACTCAAGCGAAAGTGCATATGTAAGGTATCATCTTTTTACCCTCCCCTTACACTTAAGATGAACATTGTCCCCAATGTTCAAGTAAAGAATTTAAAAGTGAAATAAGTAAAAAGAATGAAATCAAATACTCCCCTGATTCGCTCGGTATGGATTATAGCTGGGCCAGGTTAAATCTTCTTCCAAGAAAACGAACAATCAAAGCTTCCCTTCCAGAATATAAATCATCTCCTTGTCGAACATAACCTGTAAATCCTGACAAAACAACTACAAAAACCCAAAGCATCAAGCCGAACAAAGATAACTCACAACTAGATGTAATTCCAGACTTAGGAATAAAAACAAAACAATTAAAGATATAATGCTTGTGGAATGAATGTTTGCAGATTTCCTGGAGATTATAAAACTTAATAATTCACAAAAACCATAAGACTCCGTTAGAAAAACAAAACTGGTAAAATTTCCAGATTTTTACACGTGACGCCGTCAAGAGTAAACTCGTGACGCCGTCAGAAGTGACCTGCAGAAATTCTTATGTTAAGTTTCCGGAAAATTTCTGGAAAAACTTCGTCCTACTTCCTGGAAAATCCTGCAAAACATCATTACGACTCGATACAAGCATTTGACTCTAACAAGTACTAATACACATGTCCATTTAATATTGTTGTGGTTCATGCTCAATTTCGTTCTTATAAACAAATTTGGATCTCCCTTACACTTATCTTTTGCAAAATACCTTTATATGCAATTAAGACGAAGTTAAAAACAAAATAAAGCATTTTCACAATTTACTTTGAAACATGAGCCACAAACAATAAAAATAAAACATGCATACGGAAAGAAATAAAATCAATCAATCAAACAAACAAACAAATAAAAACACACAAAACATGGGTTGCCTCCCAAGAAACGCTTGTTTTTGTTCGAGTCACAAGCTTGACTCTACCCTTATTTAATGGAAATAGAGGAGGTTCTCCCTACACTTAGGATTAAGTGTGGGTGAAAGTAGCGATACACACCCTTAGGGTGTGAATATGCCACGTGAGGTGAAGGGGGTGAGTGAATGGCTTCCTTCATCCTAAAACTACCCGGATAATATTGGTTGATGGGTGGGTCGGTTCCTCTTTTGTCTCCTAGAAATATATCTAAGGATGAAAAAGTGTGTAAAGATTGATGTTCCGGTTCATCAACACTAGGAAATTCCCTAGAACTAGGAGTAAGGTTATCACTACAAGTGTTCAAACCTATATCCTCAAGTGGTGCCTGGTCCAAGGGTTCTACCTCCATTGGAATTCCTAAAGTTTCTTCTACTTCTTCCGGGTAAGTCACGGGCGGTGCGTGTGCCTCAAATGATGGTTGAGTATTTTGTGGGCTTATGTTGTTCACCTCATCATTCCATGTATCAGGATCTAGCCCTAACATTCTCCCAAGTATCTCACGTGCTTCTCTAGGCATCTCAACTTCTATATCCGAATCATAAGGATCATCTTCAATATTCTGACTGCTATATACAAATTTCCCAAGAGATTCATCATCTGTTTCTTGAGATTCATCATCATCAATCATAGAACCTAGGTCTTTTTGATCAATGTGATCATGCTCGGCTAAATCCTCCTCAATTGTATTCTTAGGTAGTGATAATAGCAAACCTAGTGCTTCATCCAACTTATGATTTGTTGCAATGGCTCTCTCCATAATTCCTTGGCAAACTAGGTCGCATTTCCTATTGGCCTCACTAAAACTAGATCTTAAACATGGAGGTTGTTCATAAGAATCTATCCTAGGTGAAGGCTCATATGATTCATAGGTGTCTCTAAATGAGGTATTTTGAACTCTTTGGTGTGTTAGCCGCTCAACCCTATCTTGTAATCTTAGAAGTCTAAGTGTAAAGTCCATTTGAAGCAAATTACAAACAAAATCACAAAGAAAAGATAGACTACGAGAAAGCTACAAAGTAAAAAGAAAAAAAAATCTCACTTGATAGGAATCTAATGAGTAGACCTAATAAAAATCAAATTCAACCTAAACAATAACTATTCCCCGGCAACGGCAACAAAAACTTGATGCGTGGGAATCGCACCTTGCTTTACCTCTCGAGGGATCTCGAGAAGCTTACAACCCCCACTAGACAGTGTACCTGATCGTTGTAGTATAGTATAGTGACAAGTACCGGGGGATTGATCGTTCAGCTAGGAATAGTGTCGTTAGGATTGAAATTAATCTAACTAGGTCTAAAGGTGAAGGATGATTCTTTTTGTATTTTTATATTTTATGAAAAGCAAGTAAAAATCTCAGGTTTTGGGAGAGTGGGCGGAATTAGTTGCTAATCAACTAACCCAAAAGCTACTATTTAAACTAATTAACAAGAAAAGTAAACTAGTGTTCTACAAGATAAGTGAAGCATGTCTACCTATGATATGTTACTCCTTGCTAGCTATCCAATCCTACCTATCGAATTGTAACCTTGTTTTAATTGACGGGTTGTATTCCTTAATACCATTCATGGGGTGGCATACATAACTCCCCAATTCTACGAGCTCTTATCTCCTCCTACACCATGCCCAACACAACTATAGGGATTGTAAACAGTGGCTCATGCATTAAATACAACCAATAAAGACCTAGTACGCCTCGGTTCATGTTTCTTAAGACGTTCAAGCATGTTACCATTTGGAGATCTGCCAGTTTTCTTAAGCCTAAGTGCCTAACATATAAATCATTCAATCAAAACAAGAGTCAATAGGAAACAAGGATTATAAACTAAACCAACTAGATCTATTGAAGTTGTCACGCCTTAATTGATGGAGATAGACACAACATCAACAAGAAGTCAATGAGATCTAATCAATTATATACAAGTTTCACATAATCATAAGTAGACACAAGGTGAATTAGCAAATCATCATCAAAGAAGAGCAAACAACAATGATAATGGAAAACATAATTAAGATAGAATCATCAAACCAATACATGATGTTTATGGAGTGATTGAAACCCTCTAAGTTGCTGGAAAAACACCCACCTAAACCCAGGAATTGACTTTAGGGTTTAGGGCTTACAAAAAGTGAAGTTATGAAGTTATATTTATAGGCATGTTTTCTGTCGGCCCTTCGTGACGGCGTCAGCCCGTACTCTTGACGCCGTCAAGACCATTTTTTCACCAAATTGTAGATCTCTTCGTCCTCTTCGCGTGGGCTTTTGAATCACCTAAATCCGAGTTCGTATGCAAAAGTTATGACCAAAACAATATCAGCTACTCCGCGCGCAAGTTTTGACAAATTTACACGTGACGGCCTTGGTAACGGCCTTGGTGACGCCGTCATCAACCACGGTATTTTATTCTTGGGACTCTGACGCCGTCAAGAGCAACTCTTGACGCCTTCATGCACTGTTCCCAGCATAGAAATTTGAGACTTTGCCGTTTTCTTCACTTTTATGCTCCGAAAATGTCCAAAATGGCTTCTTTTCCAGAATTCACTCTCCAAGTACCTAAAATCACAAAAGGAACGATTTAGGGCAATATTTGATCAAATAAAGTCGGATTCGGGCTTAAATGACCCCCTAAAAACGGATCATTTTTCGCCTCATCACAGGCTGCTGTAGCAGTTTTGTTAGTTTCTTGTGCATTCTTTTCTTGTTTCATTTGACCCTTTAAAGTTTCTATTTTCGTAAATCCTAGTCTTGTTTTATCAAAGGGTGACTTTTGAAGTTTCATAATTTCATCAGTACAAGAAATGCTCTTATCGAACTTCTTAAACTTTGTGGTTTGTTTTATTAGATCATTTTGAGTAATTTTAAGTTTCTCAACTTCTAGTTTAAGTTCTTCACATGATTTGCATGATGTGTCAATACATTTACTCTTTTCTAATCTCTTGGCTTTTTCTTTCAACTCATAAACTTCATTTTCTAAAAACTCCTTTTTAGTTTTCAAAAATTTGTTTTTCTTTATGATTTTTATGCTCAATTCACAAAGTTTGTTATATTCTTTTTGTAAGGTTTCATCATCAATAAAGGAGTAAGATGAGTCGGAGAGTACCTCATTTGAGTTGTGAGCCATGAGAGCAATATCATCATTCTTTAGCTCATCGTCATCTCCTTCATAGTCACTCCAAGCACCACCCACAAAAGCTTGTTGAGGTTTGCTCTTGGGTGGTTTTGGACATTCTCCTACAAGATGACTTGTGTCTCCACACATATAACATTTTCTTTCAACTTTTCATTTCCTATCATCACGATCTTTTCAGAAAGTTTTCTTGTCATCTTTAGGTTGCCTTACAAACTTTCCTCTTCTACGAAAGAACTTCTTAAAGTCTCTAACGGCCATAGCATATTCCTCATCATCACTATCCGAAGTAGATTCTTCATCATCACTTGATTGGACTCTAGCTTTCAAGGCAATGGACTTAACTTTTTCTTTCTTGGCTCTAACTAGTTCTGAATCTTTTTCCATTACCATTTCATGAACCTTGAGGTTTCTAATTAGCTCGTCAAGTGACATGCTTGAAAGATCTTTGGATTCTTCAATTGTCATCACTTTTGCTCTCCACTTCGGATGGAGTGCTCTAAGAAATTTCCTGACAAAGTTCTTACTACAAAAAGATTCATCAAGTGCTTTAAGTGAAGTAATAATAGTGTTAAACCTAGCAAAAGCATTATCAATAATCTCATCTTCGGAAATAACAAATTGTTCATATTGTTGAACAAGAAGATCAATTTTGTTATCTTTAACTTGTGAGTTTCCAAGATGAGTGACAATTAAAGATTGTCAAATATCTATGGCGGTTTTACACATAAAGACTCTTTCATATTTTTTCTTAGGCAAAACATTGTAAAGCATCATTTTAGCTTTATTATTTTTACCAATCAATTTCTTTTGATCATCATCTTTAATGTTAGGAACTACGTTATCACCATCAATGATTATATACCATAAATCTATATCTTTAGATTTCACGTAAGTTTCAAAACGATTTTTTAAATATATAAAACCATTTGCTTCAAAGAGTGGTGGTCTTTGCATACATTGCGCTTCTTTGTAATTTTCAAAATCCATGGATCGTTTCAAGTTTTAAAACACAATATATTTTAAAAGTTTGAGTAACGTAGCTCTTGATGCGAATTGTGGAAAACTAGAAGGGGGGTTGAGTAGTTTACCGTTTAAAATCTTTTTAACTTGTTTAGTTAGCTTTGAAACTTTCCGTTTGATCAAAGATATATACACAAACACAATATATAACATGCAAGTAAATGAAAGAAACGATCAAACCACAACACGAGTATTTATCGTGGTTCGGCTACAAGGACTCTTTTTCCTTGCCCTACATCCACGCCCCGAGTATCCAACTTGAGAGTTTCTTTCACTAGTCAACAAGCTCCTTTCACCGGCGGAGAAAACCTTACACGTCGCTTATACTTTTACCGACACTAAGCTAGATGTCGAGTTCTTTACCAAGGGTACAACCACTCCCGTTAGTTCTTTTACAAGGGTGCAACTACTCCCGATACACTTTGTATTTTGAGGACTAAAATACTAACCGGTCACTACTGAAAATACACAATCAAATGAAGTGTAAACTACACAAGTCTACACAATGCTAAGCTAATAAGTCTTGCAACGTTGTGTTGAATACTTGTTACTTTTAATGAGCTCGTGAATCTCTTTGCTACAAAAAGAAACTTTACATATGAAATGTTAAAGGGTTAGATGAAAGAATAAATGTGTGTGTGTAAAATATGATGTAGAGTGATAAGCCAAAAATCAACTTGTGGCTTGGTATTTATAGCAAAGCCTTCTGCAGGCCTGGCGGATACGGCGGAACCCTCAGATGGGTTCCGCCCGTGTACCCCCAGGGTTCCGCCGGGCTTGCAGTTGGTTTTGCAATAAATCTTGCAAACCAAACAATGTCACATCTCATTGCACCTTGTAAACCAAACAATGTCACATCTCATTAGTCAAACACAAAACTTGCAAGCAACCATATAATAAGTCAAACACACTTTCTTTCCATAAATGTATCTTGACAAAACTTGCCATAAATGTGATGTGACATTTCTATTTTAAGAAATAAAAAGTGTTGTGTTTTATGAAATGTAAAATGTAGCAAAAGTCTAGTTTATGCAAGTCTTTAAAACTAAGATTATGTTTTACTTAGAAACTAAAGTTTACATTTTGTCGTTAACAAAACTTAGCAAAGATCATAAAATATAAATAACGTTTTTAGGCGATATTTGTATTAACACTAGCCTATAAGGTGCTCATGCTACGGGTGTTGCTCCTGGCACCAAGTCAATTTGAAATTCCACTTGACGAGTCGGCGGAAGGCCAGGCAAGTCCTCAGGAAATACTTTTGGAAAATTCCTGACTACTGGCACATCCTCAAGTCGCTTCTCCTCCGACTTCTTCTCGGTGACTTGAGCCAAAAAGACTTGACATCCTCGTTCGATGTACTTCACAACTTTGACGCAAGAAATGACGCTCAGACATGTCTTACTTCGCTCACCGCGAACAATTAAGGTTTCATCATTCAGAGGGATGTGAACGACCTTCTCGTCACAAATGATTTTAGCGTGGTACTTGGATAGCCAATCCATTCCTATGACGACGTCGAAACTACCAAGTCTAATAGGCATAAGGTCAAAGACGAAAGGTGTGTCTAGTAGGCGTATGGTGTAACCTCGGAGTATAGTGTTAGTGCTCACTATCTTTCCATCGGCTAGTTCAATCTCGTATGTGGTGTCTAGTTTGGTCGGTGTAATATTAAGTAGAGGTGCGAGAGAAATAGATACGAACTAATATTGCAAGTTTGGTCGGTGTAATATTAAGTTCAATTTCGTATGTGGTGTCTAGTTTGGTTACGGTTGTTGTTTGTCTTCCGATCATCAAACTTCCTTTTGTGATCGTTGTTTCCATGAGCAGAGTTACGCTTAATCTCCCGGTCTAGTAGTCTTTGGGCAATAGTCATTGCTTCTTCCAAAGATTGAGGCTTCGACGAGGTGACGTTTCCCTCAATGCTCCTGGGTAGTCCCTCAATGTACTTCTCTAACAACTTTTCCAAATCAGAAACCTTCGAAGGGCAAAGTGTGGCAAGCTCCTGAAATCTCCTATCATAAGCCTTGAGATCAGTTCCTTTTACGACCAACGTGTGAAACTCATCTTCTAACTTCTTGATCTCTCCTCTAGGGCAGAACTTCTTCAACATCTTTTCCTTAAACTCAGCCCAGGTGATCTGATAGGCCTCCTCCACACCTATCTTTTGAGCAGTTGCGTTCCACCAAGACAACGCATCTTCCAACAATGTTCTAGTAGCAAATGAGACTCTGCTTTCAGCGGCACAACCGCTCCTCACAAACACAGTCTCAGTTCGCTCAAACCATCGATCAAGCTCCGTAACTCCTTCAGTACCTTTGAAGTGGGATGGTTTACAAGCTATGAAGTCCTTATAGATACACTTCCGAGTCGCTGAGGACTCGCTTTCTGCAGTAAGTCGGTTGTTGCTACTTGATCGTGCCATTGCAACAACTTGCTCCTCCAGAGCTGCAGCAATGCTGTCGGCAACCAATTTCTTTATAGTAGCTTGAGTCATAGCAAGTGATGCAGCGGTAGTTGTGGTTTTCCTAGGGGCCATGGTTCTATAAAATCGCAAGTGTATAAGTAAAAATCCCAAACATCGATCAATAACAAGAGAAATAACATAACCAAGCTCATAATATATAGTCGAGATCATCACAAAATATATCACACCCACACCATCAACATAAACCATATCATTTATAAATAATCATCATGACATGTAACAACACACATGGAAATTATAATGAATCTCAATATGGGAGCATAATAAAAGATCAGACAACTAGAACATCATAAATCAATATCAATACGGTACAATCATAACCAACATAAAGTTTTAATAATTTTGAATTCATTGTTACAAAACAATAAGATACAACATTATTAATGCCATAGGCGGCAAGTTAAGATGTCTCTGAATGTAACGATACGTCATAGATCTATGAAGGTCCAGGTGCGCCTCCTGATCTCCCCTCCAGCTCTCTGATGATCCTGATCATCTCCAACATCTCTAAATCTCTGGATCTCTCTCGGGCCTGAATCTCCTCAATCGTGGCTGACAGAGTGTGGATGGTAGCACTAGATGCTGCCAATTCCTGAGTCTGATGCTCCAGCATCTGCTGCGTGATGATCGCTATCTCTCTCAAATCCTCCATCTCATGCCTCTGAACATCTAGTCGATGACCGAACTCAGTGATAGTATCCTGTGCCTCCTCGATCTTGGTCCCCATCATCTCAAATACAGTCTCTAAGGCTGTCCTATGCACTACGAGGTTCTCGACCTCCTCCTGCATAATCTCAATCCTCTCCAAGGATATATCCTCAATAATGCCCAACAGCTCATCAAGACGATCCTCATGTCTAACCAACCTAGCAGCCAATAGAGGGATATAATGGTGTATCGGCTCCCCAGTGACCGGTAACACCACTGAAGAGCCATCTCCAAGCTCAGCAGCCCTAGGTGATCCCTCAATAAACCTCCATCTACGTATGCACTCCAACAAGAACGACCATCGGTGGGCATCAACCAACCTATGAATGTCGGGTGAGGTAGGGGTCTCAGTAGGAACAGGTGATGGTGATGGAATAGGTGACGAAGCAGGTGATGGTATCGGTACAGTAGTAGTCTGAGAGTAGAAAACCATAGGTGGTGGCATGGGTGGCAAAACCTCAGAAGAGTGGGGTGCGGTGTAAGTAGGTAGCATGTAAGGATGTGGCTCAGGTAACGGTGATAAAGGTGATGATGATGGAGATGGTGAAGGTGCTGGTGATGCCACAAGTGTCAGCTCTGGCATAGAAACAGGTGGAAGTACAGGTGTGGGTGACGGTACAGATGTAGGTACTGGTGGTGTAACAGTAGAAGCAGGAAAAATACAGACTCGTTTCCGAGCCGTGCATTTGCGGGTAAAGTCTCCATCATGATATCGAAACAACTCTCCAAAAGGCTCAGGCTCAAAGGGCTCAAGAGTCCTCACTCGCTTACATTGACGAGTCGGTGCAGGTGGGGATGGTGGTGGGATAGAAGCAGCAGTGTCAGAAGTATCGGAGTCAGAAGACTCGTCATCAGCATCTGAACCGGTGTGGTGACTAGCAGGTGGTGTAGGACGGTCATCAGCCGCAAGAAACTGCTGAGACGTGAGATACTGATCATATAGGTACTGCTCCTGTGTCATAGGTCCACAGACAGGACGAAAAAGAGGCTGTATAGCAAAAGAATCAATGGATGTAGAAGCAACCTCACCCTCCTTGAAGGGCTCAATATCAGCAGATGGGTCTCTAGATGGAACAGGAGATGGAATAACAGGTGATACATGTAGGGTGTCATGGTCAGAATCATGGGTGTCTCGGGTGTCATAGTCAGATAGGTCAATGGTAGGATAGGTGGATGATGCCGGCATGATGTCGTCACTGTCAGACAAAATAATAACCGGGGGTGACATGGTACTGTAATATCCCAAAATACTAATATAAGTCATTTAGTCTACATAATGCTACATGCACAGTAATCATAGTGCCATAGTGAACTAAATGCAATGGGTGCTAAAATCAAACCTTAAAACATGACGTTGGAAAGCGCTGGCACGGAGGGCACTTTGGTGATAATTAGTTCGTTTAGAAATCCGGTGAGGTTATAGTCCAAAGTTTTGAAAAATCATTTGGTTCTCTATAACCATGGCTCTGATGCCAATCTGTAACACCCCGAAAATTTGATAAGCAGCGGAAGTCTAATCGGGGTCATTACAGTTTAGTACACAGTCATACTCATAAAAAACAATTCAAAAGATAGTCAATATCATTCCATGAAAACTCAAGTAGTCAGAGTTACAAACATTTTCCAAATGTTAATTGTTTCGCAAAAGAAGTGATGAGTTTGAAAAGAATGATATTATTATTCAAATAAAAAGGGAGGTCCTGTGTGCCCTTTTTGCCAGCTCCGTGCCACCATGCTTGCTAATTTCCTGAGATAAACATGCTTAAAAAGTCAACACAATGGTTGAGTGAATCCATAGTAGTTTAAATAGTAATAGGGTGAACACAAGTCAAGCATTTGAAATAAACAAGCCAAGATAGACAGGTCTTGACTAAACTGGTGAAATATTGCTCCTAAGCCTCATGAAACGCAAGCCTTAACATCGATTCGACATATCATAAAGATAATAACAATCACCTACACCACAGAGGATGTAAATGACAAGGAGCCCTCCGTGAGTAGAAATGTACTAAATTTCTATGGTCCTCGAATATAGCACATCCCCTACCAAGTAATCACCTTGGTAAAGATGGGCTGCCATTCCAATAGATCTATCAACTATATTCGCGCTCACTAAACAAGTGATTAAGGTTCGTGATATGAGGGACTTGTAGTACAGGTGTCAACTTAGGCAATATCAGATAGTAACATCATACAGAAAAATACTTGTGTTCGGTTTATAGCATGTATCTCCCCATGAGGTTTAGAAATAATTTAAAATGTGGGACCATGAACTCACCTGACAGGTGCGTAAATCACAACGGTGCTCAAAAGTGACGGTGTACTGCTATGACTAGCAATGAAATTCCTCCGACTTGCGACCTACATATATATATATATATATATATATATATATATATATATATATATATATATATATATATATATATATATATATATATATATATATATATATCATCGGTGTCTTAGATTCGATTCGTAAATGACATGCGGTATGTCTCGAGTACGGTGATCTCCATTCGGGTGTCAAAAAAAATATTCCAAAATAACTTTACGTAGTTATTTGTAACGTTGACTCGAAACGGTGATCAACAAATGTTAATTTCTTTGTGATAATAATAACGTTAATAAAAATATTTATAATTAAACATTTTTAGTAAAATACATATTTAATTTTTTTAAAACTACAAAGTATATATGTAAATTTTAATTATATAAAATATTTAATTAATAAAGTAGCTTTGTCAAACTTGACCCTTAACTTTAAGAAAAGTTACACTTTTTACCCCTTGGTCAAAATAATTAATTTTTAGTCCTTTTTAGTACTTTTAACACTTTACACCTCGATCTTTTGAAAATTACAATTTATACCCTTCAATTATATTTAAAATCCACTGTTTATAATTTAGTCCAAAAGTTTGGTGGTTTTGACAGTTTTAGTCCCTTAACGTGAGACTTTGCGAAAATGGTCCTTAGTTATGTTTTTGAAAAACAAACTTTTTGGTACAATTAAAGTAGTAATTATAATTTATAAAAATCCTTAAAAATGAGGTTTTACACAACTCGCTATTTCTCAAATTTTTAACCGAAAATCCATTTGAAAAACCAAATGGGCTCGTTAGCCCATTCCAGGCCCAAATGGTGTTTAATTTGTTAAAAAATAGCGCTCGACTAGGATTTGGTTTTGGTCTAGTTTTCGTAGTATAAGATCGTGTACGGCTTGCATGTGACGTTAGTTTGGTTAAGTGTGAGTCGAAAAATTAGAGTGTCGAAAAATATATGTATGTTGTATGTGTAAGAACGAAATGGTGAGCCCATTCCTAAGGGGTGTCGAGGCATGTACATTGATGAGTGCTCAAACACTCATCATATTTGGTCAAATCTGAACTGCAAAACATACAAAAACACTCAGAAATGCATCAAAATACTAAAAATATTTCAAAATTGTGTTTTATATGATTTAGATGCAAAATGAGCAAAAACAGATGAAAAACGTATAAAGTTGCAAAATTGGCAGTTTCAGTCCCCCAACTTTCAAAAATTGGCAAAAATAGTCCCTGAGCACATATTTTAAAAGAAAAATCACAAAAGGTCCTTTTGAAATCATAAATTGTCATATTTAGTCCTTTGGTGAAAAATTAGAAAAGTTTGGAAATTTACTGTTTGGTCCCTGGAGTTTCAGAAATTGGCAGATTTGGCCCCTGGTGGGATATTTTTGAAGGAAAAATCACTTTTGGTCCCTAGAAAGTCACAAAAGCCATTTTTTAGTCCTTGGGTAAAATGTTTGGAGAAATTACAGTTTTGGTCCCTGTACTTTCAAATTTGACATAAAAGGTCCCCGGGATTTCAATTTTTGGGAAATTACAAATTATGGTCCTTTGGTTTTTGGTACTTGACAAGTATGACCTTTTTTATAACTTTGTGAAACTTACCTTTTCAGTCCCCAAGTTTCACTAAATTACAAAAATGGTCCTTGTGAATAAACAAACAAAACCAAACGGACCTATTTTATTATTACAACCCAAAAACCAAAACCAAACTAATCCTAAATCCAGCCCACCAAACAAACCTACCCAAGCCCACTCCAAAAAAAAAAAAAAAAAAAGAAAAAAAAACCAAACCGTTTTATTTAATCACAGGGTCAAACAATCAGTCAACCCTCCTTCCACCTCCCCCACTTGCCTGCTAATACCTTGCCAACACTCAACCCATCCTCACCCTCTACTACCATTCCCATACCTTGCCCCCTCCACCTCACAAATACTTCCAAACCTCCATTAATTGCCCATAAAATCCTCCAAGAAACCTCATATCCTGCCAGACATGTTTTCCCGCCAAATCCATTTGAACGGTTGAGATCAATTCAAGCAATCCTAGGGCTGTGATTGGAGTGGGAAAGAAAGAGAGAAGTACCAGGGCCCTTATAAGTGAAGAAAAACAAAGAAAGAGGCTGTTAGTTAGTTAAATAGTTTTTAGTTTTAGTGGATTATGTCGTTATTATGTAATTTAAATTTCTAGTTAATGTAATTAGCTTAAAAATCTTGTAATCAACATTATCAGTGTACTCTTAACTGTTTTTAATCTTAATTTAAGTTTCCTTAGTTAAAATTTGGTTTTTGCACTTTTCATTGAAATCATCAATTTTACTTAAACTTGTTTGAGGATATGGTCAACTGTTCTATAGGTTCAATTGAAGTTATTTATAAGCTTAGGTAAGCTCAATGAGCTTTTAAACTTGCTTTATCTCAAAAATTCCGAATAAATAGTTAAAACTCAAAAAATCAGTGAAAACAAAGATGAAGACATGGAGCAGTGTATATTATGGATTTTCCATGGTCTAGTATCCTCAGGGGAGGCTTTAGGTTGTGGTTTGTACCCTTTATTACTTAATTCTCAGTTGGATACCATTGTAAGTCTATTTCTCAATTTTTAAGTTTGGTACTGTAGATTAGCTTATTTGGTGCTTATTTGTGCTCTTAATACTTATTTAGTGTAAAGGAGGTGTTGTGATACCATTTGGAACCTGTGTGTTCATTAGATTGAATGTTGCTCAGTTTTACTTGTCCACTGCCATAATTAGCTTTTAAATGCTTCACTGTGTCTTTGCTTTAATTTTTGGTGTTTATGTGATTAAATCAGTTTAGTACATCATATTAGAACCCTGTAGGTCTATTTCACAGCCTTTATCCCTCATTTCCTTTGAAATCACAAAATAGACAAACAATTAAGGGGTGTTTGGTTTAGTGGATTGATCTGTGTTAGATGGTGTTTGTGATATTCATCTTGTTTGATTGATGAGGCGAAAAATGATCCGTTTTTAGGGGGTCATTTAAGCCCGAATCCGACTTTATTTGATCAAATATTGCCCTAAATCGTTCTGTTAGGAATTATACTTTGAGTTGATATTGACAAATATGAAAGATGAAGGACTTATGGAGACAAAGGAAGAAACTTGCAAAGAAAGAAAAAAGATTACAGCATATCTTTTATTTTATTAGTTTATTCCTTGTAACCCTAGTATCTCTATTATATAAAGAGATACAGGGAATAGGTTTCATTAGGTCTTCCACAATGTAAAATCAGAAAAACGTGTGTGTAAGTCTAGGGCTGGAAAAACGCCTAGACTTGTGTATACAGGTGTTTTATGGGAAACACCTAGGGTAGATTGTGTTAAGCCTCAACTATCTTAGATAGCTGTTAGGATGTAACCGTGCTACACTTGATCACGTAGCATTGGGGCTTTGATGTTTGTTAGAGTAGAGATGATGACGAAGCCTTATAGCAATAACATTGTTCTTTGATTATTCCGCTGTGCATGTTAATGTTTGTTATTGTTATTCCTAGATAAAGACTTAACAAGTCTGAGCTTAAACGATTCTCATCACGTTCCTTTTGTAATTTTAGGTACTTGGAGAGTGAATTATGGAAAAGAAGCCATTTTGGACATTTTTGGAGCATAAAAGTGAAGAAAACGGCAAAGTATCAATTTTCCATGCTGGAAGCACTAGGTGACGGCGTCAAGAGTTACACCTGACGGTGTCAGATAGCAAGAATAAAATACCGTAGGTGGTGACGGCGTCAAAAGCCATCCTGACGGCGTCAAAAGTCCCAAGAATAAAATACCGTAGGTGGTGACGGCGTCACACAGGCCGTCATAAAGAGATCAAGGCCGTCCGAGGAAGTATTTGGCGGCGAGGTGACGGCGTCACAAGCTTGTCTTGACGCCGTCAGACCAGTTTTCCTATATATAGTTTTCTAGTTTTTTCATTAAAAGGAGAGAAGTTTTGGAGAAACCCTAAAGACGAATTTGGGTGAACTTTTACAGGTTTTTCAAGGGTTCCAAACCCTTGATACCTTGCATTGTAATTGAGATAAGTATTCTTCTAATTCAATCAATATGTCTACGTGTTGGTTGTTTATATCTTGTTCTTGTCTCAATTCAATTATGCTAGGCTAGATCTCTCTTGTGTTTGCTTAGATCTAATGAAACCTAGATATTGATTATGTGTTGATTACTTGTTTATTCTTGTTGTGGATGAATGATTTTATATGTTAGGCTTAAGAAAACTGGCAGATCTCCAATTGGTAACATGCTTGAACGTCTTAAGAAACATGAACCGAGGCGTACTAGGTCTTTATTGGTTGTATTTAATGCATGAGCCACTGTTTACAATCCCTATAGTTGTGTTGGGTCATGGTGTAGGAGGAGATAAGAGCTCATAGAATTGGGGAGTTATGTATGCCACCCCATGAATGGTATTAAGGAATACGATCCGTCATCCATGCAATTATAACAAGTAATTAACATGTAAAAGATATCTAGGGAGTAATGAAGTCTAAGTAAACACATTTTCTCCAATTACTGCTCACAACCTTAGTATAATTAGTTTATTTTCATTTTTATTATTTTATTTTGATTGCATCTTAGCTTTGGGTTAGTTGATTAGCAACTAATTCCGCCCACTCTTTCAAAACGCAAGATTTTACTTGCTTTCATAAAAACATAAAAATACAAAAATAATCATCCCTCACCTTTAGAACTAGTAAATTAGGCTTTCTAATCCTAGCGACACTATTCCCAAGCTGAACGATCAATCCCCCGGTACTTGTCACTATACTATACTACAACGATCAGGTACACTGCCTGGTGGGGGTTGTAAGCTTCTCGAGATCCCTCGAGAGGTAAAGCCTGTTGCGATTCCCACGCATCAAGTTTTTGGCGCCGCAGCCCGGGGAATAGTTATTGTCTAGGTTAGGATTTCTTTTTGTTAGGTCTACTTGCTAGATTCCTTTCTAGTAAGATTTTATTTTGATTTTTAGGTCTTCTTTAGTCTATCTTATTTCTTTGTGCCTTTGTTCATAACTCTTTACCATCCGACATCATGGAAGGTGGTAACATCTTTGAACCCGTCATCCCACCACAACAAAACCCACCACTAGAACCCCTTAGGCCCCGAACCTTAGGAGAGTATTCCCGACCTAGCCATCAAGGCTACCGAAACACCATTGAGCTCACCGGAGCCAATGTGACCCCCTTGCGATCCGACACCATCCGGTTGGTGCAAAGCGGATGTGCATTCCATGGACTTCGTTCCGAAGATCCAAATCAACATCTTAAGGACTTTCTCAAAATCGTAGATTCCATAGACCTAGATGTTGCTACTAGAGAGACTACCCGTTTACGCCTATTCCAATTCTCTATATGGGATCAAGCTAGTCAATGGCTTGAGCGTTTACCCGCGGGATCCATCACCACATGGGATGATCTCACCACTCGTTTCCTTGCTCAATTTTTCCCACCGGGGAGAACTACTAAGCTTAGGAATGACATCTTGATGTTCCAACAACGTCAAAATGAATCTCTTTATGAAGCATGGACTCGTTTCAAGGACTTACTCCAAAAAGTCCCTCATCATGGCATAGATCTTTGGCTCCAAGTCCAAATCTTTTATGACCATATCGACATCCCCACGAGGCGAACCATTGACCAATCGGCCGGTGGTAAGTTACGTGATCTTAGTGCGGAACAATCATGGGAACTCATAGAAGATCTTGCTCTCTATGACAACGAAAGTTGGAATGATTCCCGTGACTTGAACAAAACGGTCAAGGCAATATCTTTGCCTTCGAACAATTCTAGCACTCCCGACCGTAGGATCATGGAACTTGAGGACCAAGTCAAGTTTCTCATGAAATCCTACGATGCTCCTAAGCCTTCAAGCCAAGTGAACAAAATCACTTCTTCATGCGAATTATGTAGTGGTCCCCATGACACTCATGATTGTATGGAACTCCCCGGAACAACTTTTGCGGACTACGCATCCACGCGTACCGACGAAGCGGGAGATAAGTGGTACACTTTCAAGCCCGAGCCAAATACATACGGTGATTCATACAACCCCTCATGGAAAAATCACCCAAACCTTAGGTGGAAACAAAATCAACCCAATTCATCCAACCCACCTAATCGTTACCAACCAAACGGTCCACCATCCAACCGTACTTTCAACAACAATCCTTCTAACAACTATGGTAGTACCAACAATCTTGAAGGATTGATGTCAAAGTTCATGGCATCTCAAGAAGCTCGCATATCTAAGTTTGAAGCCGATTTCAAACAAAAGCAAAGCGAGATGACCACTAGAATTGATGCATTGTTGAAAGTTCTCAATGACCGAGAAATGGGAGCACTCCCAAGTGACACAATCAAGAATCTGAAACTAAACGTTAATGCCATATCTTCAGTTTCGTCACCCACTTCGTGTCCACAATACTACTCGGTTAAGTCAACGAGCACGTGTTTCAAACAAAACCAAGTTCCCCAAAAGGACCAATCAAATAAAACACCCACTATAGAGCCGGTCAAAAGCATAGTTGAAACACCTCTTACGCAAGACCTTGACGATGAATTCAAAGAACTTCACCTTGAACGCCCCGTCATTGATGTCTTAGCGCGTGCTCCTTACTATAGTGCCCTCCTAGAAAAATATGAGAAGTATAAGCTAGGTAAAAATGGGACCGCCTTCGTTCAAAACAAGTTGCCTAAAAAGCTTGATGATCCAGGTATATTTGTTTTGCCTTATAAGATAGGAAGATCCGAAGCTTTCGACACACTAGCCGACTTAGGGTCAAGCCTCAACTTGATTCCCTTATCCTTATTCACCGCTCTTAAGCTAGGAAAGTTAGAGGAAACGGAGGTATTGATAGGGCTAACGGATGGGAGTATTGCCCATCCGGTTGGAATGATTAAGGATGTAGTTGTTCACGTAGGAAGGTTAACAATATTAGCGGATTTTCACGTCCTAGACATGGTTAGTGACACTACATGCCCATTATTGGTAGGAAGAGGATTTTTAGCAACCGCTAGTGCCATGATAGATTGCAAGGAATCCAAGATAGCGATAGGAGAAGGCGATACTTGGTCGGTGTATGATGTTAAGAAGCATAGTTATGATTGTGATGATGAACCAACACCGCATTGGGTAGAGATGAATAGGAGACCATCTAGATATGGACCTTGGATAGAAAGGAACTTTATAGGGCCTCAACGCCCATTCTATCTAGAAAAGGACTTTGTTGAAAAGACACATTCGGCAGAACAACTCATAGCTAGGGATGAAGAGCTAGACCCCTTTGAGGATCCGTTAGTCTTTAGGAAGATGATTGAGTTATTAAGCGTAATGCCCATTAACATAGAGAGGAATAAATGGAAAAGAGAGGGAGACAAGTGTAAATGGAGGTGGGATAAGCTACCTAAAGAAGGTGACGGGTCATGGCATATTAGAATGACCTTGTATGATCCGGATGGAGAGAAGTTTGAAAGGTCATACCATACTAAAGAAACCGATAGGAAGTTAAAACCTAAGTTCGATCCCAAAGATATCCTCAACGAGGAACTCACCCGAATCACGTAGTAGCCCATGACTTTGAGTCTAGCTACAAGACTCGTAAATAAAGAAAAGCGCTTCTTGGGAGGCAACCCATGTTTTGTGTGATTTTTATTTGTTTGATTGTTATTTGCTTCCGTATGCATGCTTTGTTTTTATTGTTGGTTGATCATGCTTCTAAAATAAAACGTGGAAATACTTTACTATGTTGTTTAGCCTAGTCTTAACTCCAACCTAAAAGTATTTTTGCAAAAGATAAGTGTAAGGGGAAACCCCAAATATGTTTTTAAGAAACAAACCGATCATGATTCTCCACGATAATAAATGAACATGTATATTCGTATTTGTTAGAGTCAAATGCTTGTATTGAGTCATAATGAAGTTTTGCAGGATTTTCCAGGAAGTAGGACCAAGTTTACCCAGAAATTTTCCGGAAACTTAACATAAGAATTTCTGCAGGTCTATTCTGACGGCGTCAGAGTTCACTCTTGACGGCGTCAGGAGTTAAAATCTGGAAATTTTACCGGTTTTGTTTTTCTAACGGAGTCTTATGGTTTTTGTGAATTATTAAGTTTTATAATCTCCAAGAAATCTGCAAACTTCATTCCACAAGCATTATATCTTACTTTGTTTTCTAGGATTTAGGAACATATATAGGATGCCGCCGATTTTACGCGAGGTTGTCTTGTCTATTTTGTCAGGTTTCACAGGTTATGTTCGACAAGGAGATGATTTATATTCTGGAAGGGAAGCTTTGATTGTTCGTTTTCTTGGAAGAAGATTTAACCTGGCCAACTAAAATCCATACCGAGCGAATCAGGGGAGTATTTGATTTCATTCTCTTTACTTTTTAACTTATACATTCTTTACTTGAACATTGGGGACAATGTTTGATGCGTGGGAATCGCACCTTGCTTTACCTCTTGAGGGATCTCGAGAAGCTTACAACCCCCACCAGGCAGTGTACCTGATCGTTGTAGTATAGTATAGTGACAAGTACCGGGGGATTGATCGTTCAGCTTAGGAATAGTGTCGCTAGGATTAGAAAACCTAATTAATAGTTCTAGAGGTGAAGGATGATTATTTTTGTATTTTTATATTTTTATGAAAGCAAGTAAAATCTCGGGTTTTGGAAGAGTGGGCGGAATTAGTTGCTATTCAACTAACCCAAAACTATTATATAATTAAAATAAAATAATGAAAATGAAAATAAACTAATTATACTAAAGTTGTGAGCAGTGGTTGGAGAAATTGTGTTTACTTAGACTTCACTACTCCCTAGATATCTTTTACATGTTAATTACTTGTTACACTTGTATGAATGACGGATTGTATTCCTTAATACCATTCGTGGGGTGGCATACATAACTCCCCAACTCTATGAGCTCTTATCTCCTCCTACACCATGACCCAGCACAACTATAGGGATTGTAAACAGTGGCTCATGCATTAAATACAACCAATAAAGACCTAGTACGCCTCGGTTCATGTTTCTTAAGACGTTCAAGCATGTTACCATTTGGAGATCTGCCAGTTTTCTTAAGCCTAACATATAAATCATTCATTCAAAACAAGAATAGACAAGTAATCAACACATAATCAACATCTAGGTTTCATTAGATCTAAGCAAACACAAAAGAGATCTAGCCTAGCATAGTAGAATTGAGACAAGAACAAGATATAAACAACCAACACATAGACATATTGATTGAATTGAAAGTACACTTATCTCAATTACAAT
The DNA here is from genome assembly GCA_030686995.1 of Artemisia argyi. Classification (NCBI taxonomy): domain Eukaryota; kingdom Viridiplantae; phylum Streptophyta; class Magnoliopsida; order Asterales; family Asteraceae; genus Artemisia; species Artemisia argyi. Next base: position 52,593,069 of record CM060685.1, read on the forward strand.
GCAAGGTCTCAAGGGTTTGGAACCCTTGAAAAACCTGTAAAAGAGGCACCAAAATCGTCTTTAGGGTTTCACCAAAACTTTTTTTCTTTTAATGAAAAAACTAGAAAACTATATATAGGAAAAACAGGCTGACGGCGTCAAGAGTTACTTGTGACGCCGTCCCCTCACCGCCATATACTTCCTCGGACGGCCTTGATCCACTTATGACGGCCTATGTGACGCCGTCACCGACCACGGTATTTTATTCTTGCCACTTTGACGCCGTCATGAAGGCGTTTGACGCCGTCACCACCTTCGGTATTTTAATCTTCATGTCTGACGCCGTCAAGATATTACTCTTGACGCCGTCACCTTGTATCTTCAGCATGGAAATTTGGTACTTTGCCGTTTTCTTCACTTTTATGCTCCAAAAACGTCCAAAATGGCTTCTTTTCCAGAATTCACTCTCCAAACACCTAAAATCACAAAAGGAACGATTTAGGGCAATATTTGATCAAATAAAGTCGGATTCGGGCTTAAATGACCCCCTAAAAACGGATCATTTTTCGCCTCATCATATACCCTTACACTTGAGATTTGCTTGTCCTCAAGCAAATGAGCTTTTATTCTACTCAAAAGACAAGTTAGGGGTCATTTAACACTAATATAAAAGTAATTACAATAAATAATCGTTCCACTAAAGACCAATAGACAAGCACGGAGGTCATACACAAGCACCTCACAAATAGTGTTTAGATACTCACATCCCTCGGGTGTAATAAAGTAATATAACATTATGGAAATGGAAGATATCTCTCACTACCTGTCATAGCAAAATAGATTACCATAGGCTTGGGAAAGGATCAAACCTCCACCACATGGCGTAAGCACCTAGGATAAACTATCAAAGAGGTCTTTTAAAGGGTTATAACGTTAGGTGTAGGGATATGAATTACACGGTTTTGTTGGATAAAGGAAATTTTACTGGTGGTGAGTTAACAATCTCGGTTAATTACATGTACAAGATGACGTTGCTAGGCCAAGACTAGACTCGACTTAAGCTAGTAAATGAAAAATAACAAAAATATAAAATGAACATAGAATAAAAACGGGATGGTAGTCCGTATGTTTTTTCTCTTTTTTTTATTTTTTATTTTTTTGCATACACTCTTACCCTACCATCCAAAATAATACATCATAGGGGTTTGAGCAATCCCCTTACACTTGAATCTTTACATACTTTACAATAAACCAAACTAATGACTCGAATTAAGAAAATCAAAACACTTGGAGCACTTTTAAGATTAACGTACATATGGGGGTAATAAATGATGTTCTTCCCCATTACTCCATAAAATAAGTACTTACCCATGAGTCCCAATCGTCCCAAAACAATATGTACAAGGATATGACTCGACTTAGCAACCATGTAATCAATTAGAAAGTCAACTTAGGGTTTAACAAATAACAATAATGCACTAAAAATGAGCGCATACACGGAAGGCTAAGGCGATTTGGTTGTACATTTAAGTGGGGTGTAACAAATTCTTCCTTTAAGTAAGATGCTTAAAGTTAGAAACGAAAAGATAGGCTCGGAGGGGTGTACTAGGGGTTTCGTGTACTAAAAATGAGTACAACGCTAAGGGTGTGGGAAAAATTAGTTGACTTAACTAGCCAAGTAATATGACTTAAATGGTCAAGTAATTATAATACGGGTTTAACACAAGGGTGATCCTAATGCCTCTTATCATGTAGTAAATCCTACCACACGAATGTAGTCTCACTAGCGGTCTCGGGATGCATCACTAACGCAAGTTCTAGAATCTAAATGCTACCGGTACACTCATAAGCACCAATAATAAATGCTTTTCCTATCAAAACTAAAGGCGAACCTCACATTTTTGGGTGGAAAATTTTTCTGAATATACGGTTATGTGCTAGTCATACAACCTCCTATCCATGAGACTCTTGCTATGGCTAAAGTTTCACTCCTAAATGTTGTAAAAATTTTAAATTTGGCGCTAAAATTACACTAACAAGTATTTCTCATAGTTTTATTACTCATCTACTATCAAACAAAACAAACTCAAGCGAAAGTGCATATGTAAGGTATCATCTTTTTACCCTCCCCTTACACTTAAGATGAACATTGTCCCCAATGTTCAAGTAAAGAATGTAAAAGTTAAAAAGTAAAGAAAATGAAATCAAATACTCCCCTGATTCGCTCGGTATGGATTATAGGTTGGCCAGGTTAAATCTTCCTCCAAGAAAATGAACAATCAAAGCTTCCCTTCCAGAATATAAATCATCCTCTTGTCATAAATAACCTGTAAATCCTGACAAAAGTAGACAAGGCAACCTCGCGTAAAATCGGCGGCATCCTATATAAGTTACTAAATCCTAGAAAACAAAGTAAGATATAATGCTTGTGGAATGAAGTTTGCAGATTTCCTGGAGATTATAAAACTTAATAATTCACAAAAACCATAAGACTCCGTTAGAAAAACAAAACCGGTAAAATTTCCAGATTTTAACTCCTTACGCCGTCAAGAGCAATACCCTGACGCCATCGGAATGGACCTGCAGAAATTCTTATGTTAAGTTTCCGGAAAATTTCTGGAAAAACTTTGTCCTACTTCCTGGAAAATCCTGCAAAACTTCATTATGACTCAATACAAGCATTTGACTCTAACAAATACGAATATACATGTTCATTAAATATTGTGGAGAATCATGATCGGTTTGTTTCTTAAAAACATATTTGGGGTTTCCCCTTACACTTATCTTTTGCAAAAATACCTTTAGGTTGAAGTTAAGACTAGGCTAAACAACATAGTAAAGTATTTTCACGTTTTATTTTAGAAGCATGATCAACCAACAATAAAAACAAAGCATGCATACGGAAGCAAATAACAATCAAACAAATAAAAATCACACAAAACATGGGTTGCCTCCCAAGAAGCACTTTTCTTTATTTACGAGTCTTGTAGCTAGACTCAAAGTCATGGGTTACTACGTGATCCCATCATTTGAAATGATGTACCCCATATAATTGCGATCATTACTATTATGGTGGTAGTGCCTCAATCTATCAATACTCGCAATCACCTTCCCACCCAATTTGCTTCTCAAGTTAGCTACCCCATCTTGGCTCAATCCTTCGATTGTGAATGGCCCATACCACCAAGGACTTGGTTTATCGGGTGGTATTGTTGTTTCTAAGTGTCTCAAGAGTACTAAGTTCCCTTCCTCAAACGGTGTATGATTGCTTTCGTGTTGAGTATGTTTGAGTTCAATTGGAACCTTATTGCTTCTTCTTCTTTCATCCGTAGCTTTCTTATAGCTTTTGATTCTTGCCTCCCATGCAAGAATTTTATTCTGAACACGAATGGGTGTCGTGCCAATGTTGTTTTTAATCATTCTCCAACTCAAATTCTCATGTCCACTTCGCGGAGTCATGTGGAAGCTAATCTTTCTCTTCCCAGATTTAAGCTCAATCTTCCTATCTTCATACTTAATGACAGCCCTAGCGGTGGTGAGGAATGGTGCCCCAAGGATTATTGGCATGCATCCATCCCCTTTATCATCAATGATCATAAAATCAACAGGGTACATGAATCCTGCAACATTGACTAATACATCTTCTGCTATTCCTAGGGGGTATACGTACGAGTGCCCAACAAGAGACAGCCTAACACGAGTGGGTATTGGAATTTTTGATGTCAGTTGGATGTAGATAGTCAGGGGCATAAGATTTACTTCCGATCCTTGGTCGGCGAAAGCACTAAGATGTTTCAAGTCCCCGATGCTCGTTGGTATTTCAAAATTCCCACATGCTACCTGCTTGGTGGCCACTTTCTGTACCAGTAACCTCCCGACCACTGATCCTCCAATAAGCGTATCATACTCATCTTCCTCTTCTTTCTCTTTCTCAGGAACCTGTTCGGAGGATTGGTTGCGCCCATCATTCTTAATCCAACTTGTTATGGTGTTTTTGTTTATGTCGTGTTTCAGGTAGTAACTCAAAGGTTGGGACTCAGGCGGTTTTTCTAAGGTTTGTTTAGCAGGAGTTTCTACCTTCTCGTTATCTTTATGGACAATGGTGATGGAGTTAACAAATTGGGTGGTGGGAGTGGTGCTTTCTTTCCTTAGCAATATTCGTTCGGGGGTTTTCTGATTGGCATACTCCTCCAATATACTCAACATCTCATTCATTTTCTCCTGCATCTCCTCTTTTTGCTTATAAATTGCTTCTTCGAATCTAGCAAGCCGATCAGATTGAGTTGCCATATATTCTCTCATCCTAGCCTCAAATTCTGAGCTAAGTTCCTTGGGAGGGGAGCAAGGTGGGGTATATCTCTGAAAAGTTTCGACATGTTCTCTAGAAGGTGATTCAGATAATGGTGCCGAAGTTGATCTTGAGACAGAATTGACAGTGGCTTGTCTAGGACTTAAGGGTCTCCTTTGCCTTTCCTCAAAATAGTCAACTTTTGCCTCAAGTTTGCATAAGAGTTAATCGGGGATTTCGGTGGTTCCTCCAGATGTCGAGACTGCATTGATGGCCGCTTCTATCGTATGTTTGAATTCCCAAATCTCATTATTATCGACAGCGAGCTCTTCTATAATTGCCCAAGACTCCTCAGCATTCTTATCACGCAATTTGCCTCCCGCGGCCCTGTCGATGGTGCGCTTAGTGTGATAGTCAACATGGTCGTAGAAAATCTGAACTAATAAACAAAGGTTAATGCCATGATGAGGGATCTTGTGGAGGAGATCCTTAAAACGGGCCCAAGCCTCGTAGAAAGGTTCACCCCGCTGTTGCTCAAACATCAAAATGTCCCTTCTAAGCATTGCAGTTTTTTCTGGCGGAAAGAATTGGGTAAGGAAGCGGTTGGCGAGATTGTCCCATGTGGTGATGGATCCCGCGGGTAAACGTTCAAGCCATTGACTAGCTTGATCTCGTAGAGAGAATGGGAATAGGCGTAATCGGGTTGTCTCTCTAGTCTCAACTCCTGGGTCTATGGAATCTATGATTTTGAGGAAATCCTTAAGGTGTTGGTTTGGATCTTCGGAATGAAGTCCATGGAATGCACATCCGCTTTGCACCAACCGGATGGTGTCGGATCGCAAGGGGGTCACATTGGCTCCGGTGAGCTCAATGGTGTTTCGGTAGCCTTGATGGCTAGGTCGGGAATACTCTCCTAAGGTTCGGGGCCTAAAGGGTTCTAATGGTGGGTTTTGTTGTGGTGGGATGATAGGTTCAAAGATGTTACCACCTTCCATGATGTCGGATGGTAAAGAGTTACGAACAAAGGCACGAAGAAATTAGATAGACTAAAGAAGACCTAAAAATAAAAATAAAAATCTTACTAGAAAGGAATCTAGCAAGTAGACCTAATAACAAGAAATCCTAACCTAGACAATAACTATTCCCCGGGCTGCGGCGCCAAAAGCTTGATAGCGCCGCACTCTTTTGCGAAAGTTGAGAAATGAATGTAAAGATAGACAATCCCCGGCGACGGCGCCAAAAACTTGATGCGTGGGAATCGCACCTTGCTTTACCTCTCGAGGGATCTCGAGAAGCTTACAACCCCCACCAGGCAGTGTACCTGATCGTTGTAGTATAGTATAGTGACAAGTACCGGGGGATTGATCGTTCAGCTTAGGAATAGTGTCGCTAGGATTAGAAAACCTAATTAATAGTTCTAGAGGTGAAGGATGATTATTTTTGTATTTTTATATTTTTATGAAAGCAAGTAAAATCTCGGGTTTTGGAAGAGTGGGCGGAATTAGTTGCTATTCAACTAACCCAAAACTATTATATAATTAAAATAAAATAATGAAAATGAAAATAAACTAATTATACTAAAGTTGTGAGCAGTGGTTGGAGAAATTGTGTTTACTTAGACTTCACTACTCCCTAGATATCTTTTACATGTTAATTACTTGTTACACTTGTATGAATGACGGATTGTATTCCTTAATACCATTCGTGGGGTGGCATACATAACTCCCCAACTCTATGAGCTCTTATCTCCTCCTACACCATGACCCAGCACAACTATAGGGATTGTAAACAGTGGCTCATGCATTAAATACAACCAATAAAGACCTAGTACACCTCGGTTCATGTTTCTTAAGACGTTCAAGCATGTTACCATTTGGAGATCTTCCAGTTTTCTTAAGCCTAACATATAAATCATTCATTCAAAACAAGAATAGACAAGTAATCAACACATAATCAACATCTAGGTTTCATTAGATCTAAGCAAACACAAAAGAGATCTAGCCTAGCATAGTAGAATTGAGACAAGAACAAGATATAAACAACCAACACATAGACATATTGATTGAATTGAAAGTACACTTATCTCAATTACAATGCAAGGTCTCAAGGGTTTGGAACCCTTGAAAAACCTGTAAAAGAGGCACCAAAATCGTCTTTAGGGTTTCACCAAAACTTTTTTTCTTTTAATGAAAAAACTAGAAAACTATATATAGGAAAAACAGGCTGACGGCGTCAAGAGTTACTTGTGACGCCGTCACCTCGCCGCCATATACTTCCTCGGACGGCCTTGATCCACTTATGACGGCCTATGTGACGCCGTCACCGACCACGGTATTTTATTCTTGCCACTTTGACGCCGTCATGAAGGCGTTTGACGCCGTCACCACCTTCGGTATTTTAATCTTCATGTCTGACGCCGTCAAGATATTACTCTTGACGCCGTCACCTTGTATCTTCAGCATGGAAATTTGGTACTTTGCCGTTTTCTTCACTTTTATGCTCCAAAAACGTCCAAAATGGCTTCTTTTCCAGAATTCACTCTCCAAACACCTAAAATCACAAAAGGAACGATTTAGGGCAATATTTGATCAAATAAAGTCGGATTCAGGCTTAAATGACCCCCTAAAAACGGATCATTTTTTGCCTCATCAATGTTCATCTTAAGTGTAAGGGGAGGGTAAAAAGATGATACCTTACATATGCACTTTCGCTTGAGTTTGTTTTGTTTGATGGTAGATGTGTAATAAAACTATGAGAAATACTTGTTAGTGTAAGTTTAGCGCCAAATTTAAATTTTTTTACAACATTTAGGAGTGAAACTTTAGCCATAGCAAGCGTCTCATGGATAGGAGATTGTATGACTAGCACATAACCGTATATTCAGAAAAATTTTCCACCAAAAAATGTGAGGTTCGCCTTTAGATTTGATAGGAAAAGCATTTATTATTAGTGCTTATGAGTGTACCTGTAGCATTTAGATTCTAGAACTTGCGTTAGTGATGCATCCCGAGACCGCTAGTGAGACTACATTCGTGTGGTAGGATTTACTACATGATAAGAGGCATTAGGATCACCCTTGTGTTAAACCCGTATCATAATTATTTGACCATTTAAGTCATATTACTTGGCTAGTTAAGTCAACTAATTTTTCCCACACCCTTAGCGTTGTACTCATTTTTAGTACACGAAACCCCTAGTACACCCCTCCGAGCCTATCTTTTCGTTTCTAACTTTAAGCATCTTACTTAAAGGAAGAATTTGTTACACCCCACTTAAATGTACACCCAAATCGCCTTAGCCTTCCGTGTATGCGCTCATTTTTAGTGCATTATTGTTATTTGTTAAACCCTAAGTTAACTATCTAATTGATTACATGGTTGCTAAGTCGAGTCATATCCTTGTACATATTGTTTTGGGATGATTGGGACTCACGGGTAAGTACTTATTTATGAAGTAATGGGGAAGAACATCATTTATTACTCCCATATGTACGTTAATCTTAAAAGTGCTCCAAGTGTTTTGATTTTCTTAATTCGAGTCATTAGAATAGTTTAATGTAAAGTATGTAAAGATTCAAGTGTAAGGGGAATTCTCATCCCCTATGATGTATTATTTTGGATGGTAGGGTAAGAGTGTATGCACAAAAAAAAAAAAAAAAAAAAAAAAAAAAAAAAAAAAAAAAAAAAAATCGAAAAAACAAGAGAAAAAAAAAATATAGAAAAAGAAAAAGAGAAAAAACATACGGACTACCATCCCGTTTTTATTCTATGTTCATTTTATGTTTTTGTTATTTTTCATTTATTAGCTTAAGTCGAGTCTAGTCTTGGCTTAGCAACGCCATCTTGTACATGTAATTAACCAAGATTGTTAACTCGCCACCAGTAAAACTTCCTTTATCCAACAAAACCGTGTAATTCATATCCCTATACCTAACATTACAACCCTTTAAAAGACCTCTTTGATAGTTTATCCTAGGTGCTTACGCCATGTGGTGGAGGTTTGATCCTTTCCCAAGCCTATGGTAATCTATTTTGCTATGACAGGTAGTGAGAGATATCTTCCATTTCCATAATGTTATATTACTTTATTACACCCGAGAGATGTGAGTATCTAAACACTATTTGTGAGGTGCTTGTGTATGATCTCCGTGCTTGTCTTTTGGTTTTTAGTGGAATGATTATTTGTTGTAATTACTTTTATATTAGTGTTAAATGACCCCTAACTTGTCTTTTGAATAGAATAAAAGCTCATTTGCTTGAGGACAAGCAAATCTCAAGTGTAAGGGTATATGATGAGGCGAAAAATGATCCGTTTTTAGGGGGTCATTTAAGCCCGAATCCGACTTTATTTGATCAAATATTGCCCTAAATCGTTCCTTTTGTGATTTTAGGTACTTGGAGAGTGAATTCTGGAAAAGAAGCCATTTTGGACGTTTTTGGAGCATAAAAGTGAAGAAAACGGCAAAGTATCAATTTTCCATGCTGGAAGCACTAGGTGACGGCGTCAAGAGTTACACCTGACAACGTCAGATAGCAAGAATAAAATACCGTAGGTGGTGACGGCGTCAAAAGCCATCCTGACGGCGTCAAAAGTCCCAAGAATAAAATACCGTAGGTGGTGACGGCGTCACACAGGCCGTCATAAAGAGATCAAGGCCGTCCGAGGAAGTATTTGGCGGCGAGGTGACGGCGTCACAAGCTTGTCTTGACGCCGTCAGACCAGTTTTCCTATATATAGTTTTCTAGTTTTTTCATTAAAAGGAGAGAAGTTTTGGAGAAACCCTAAAGACGAATTTGGGTGAACTTTTACAGGTTTTTCAAGGGTTCCAAACCCTTGATACCTTGCATTGTAATTGAGATAAGTATTCTTCTAATTCAATCAATATGTCTATGTGTTGGTTGTTTATATCTTGTTCTTGTCTCAATTCAATTATGCTAGGCTAGATCTCTCTTGTGTTTGCTTAGATCTAATGAAACCTAGATATTGATTATGTGTTGACTACTTGTTTATTCTTGTTGTGGATGAATGATTTTATATGTTAGGCTTAAGAAAACTAGCAGATCTCCAATTGGTAACATGCTTGAACGTCTTAAGAAACATGAACCGAGGCGTACTAGGTCTTTATTGGTTGTATTTAATGCATGAGCCACTGTTTACAATCCCTATAGTTGTGCTGGGTCATGGTGTAGGAGGAGATAAGAGCTCATAGAATTGGGGAGTTATGTATGCCACCCCATGAATGGTATTAAGGAATACGATCCGTCATCCATGCAATTATAACAAGTAATTAACATGTAAAAGATATCTAGGGAGTAATGAAGTCTAAGTAAACACATTTTCTCCAATTACTGCTCACAACCTTAGTATAATTAGTTTATTTTCATTTTTATTATTTTATTTTGATTGCATCTTAGCTTTGGGTTAGTTGATTAGCAACTAATTCCGCCCACTCTTTCAAAACCCGAGATTTTACTTGCTTTCATAAAAACATAAAAATACAAAAATAATCATCCCTCACCTTTAGAACTAGTAAATTAGGCTTTCTAATCCTAGCGACACTATTCCCAAGCTGAACGATCAATCCCCCGGTACTTGTCACTATACTATACTACAACGATCAGGTACACTGCCTGGTGGGGGTTGTAAGCTTCTCGAGATCCCTCGAGAGGTAAAGCCTGTTGCGATTCCCACGCATCAAGTTTTTGGCGCCGCAGCCTGGGGAATAGTTATTGTCTAGGTTAGGATTTCTTTTTATTAGGTCTACTTGCTAGATTCCTTTCTAGTAAGATTTTATTTTTATTTTTAGGTCTTCTTTAGTCTATCTTATTTCTTCGTGCCTTTGTTCGTAACTCTTTACCATCCGACATCATGGAAGGTGGTAACATCTTTGAACCCGTCATCCCACCACAACAAAACCCACCACTAGAACCCCTTAGGCCCCGAACCTTAGGAGAGTATTCCCGACCTAGCCATCAAGGCTACCGAAACACCATTGAGCTCACCGGAGCCAATGTGACCCCCTTGCGATCCGACACCATCCGGTTGGTGCAAAGCGGATGTGCATTCCATGGACTTCGTTCCGAAGATCCAAATCAACATCTTAAGGACTTTCTCAAAATCGTAGATTCCATAGACCTAGATGTTGCTACTAGAGAGACTACCCGTTTACGCCTATTCCAATTCTCTCTACGGGATCAAGCTAGTCAATGGCTTGAGCGTTTACCCGCGGGATCCATCACCACATGGGATGATCTCACCACTCGTTTCCTTGCTCAATTTTTCCCACCGGGGAGAACTACTAAGCTTAGGAATGACATCTTGATGTTCCAACAACGTCAAAATGAATCTCTTTATGAAGCATGGACTCGTTTCAAGGACTTACTCCAAAAAGTCCCTCATCATGGCATAGATCTTTGGCTCCAAGTCCAAATCTTTTATGACCATATCGACATCCCCACGAGGCGAACCATTGACCAATCGGCCGGTGGTAAGCTACGTGATCTTAGTGCGGAACAATCATGGGAACTCATAGAAGATCTTGCTCTCTATGACAACGAAAGTTGGAATGATCCCCGTGACTTGAACAAAACGGTCAAGGCAATATCTTTGCCTTCGAACAATTCTAGCACTCCCGACCGTAGGATCATGGAACTTGAGGACCAAGTCAAGTTTCTCATGAAATCCTACGATGCTCCTAAGCCTTCAAGCCAAGTGAACAAAATCACTTCTTCATGCGAATTATGTAGTGGTCCCCATGACACTCATGATTGTGTGGAACTCCCCGGAACAGCTTTTGCGGACTACGCATCCACGCGTACTGACGAAGCGGGAGATAAGTGGTACACTTTCAAGCCCGAGCCAAACACATACGGTGATTCATACAACCCCTCATGGAAAAATCACCCAAACCTTAGGTGGAAACAAAATCAACCCAATTCATCTAACCCACCTAATCGTTACCAACCAAACAGTCCACCATCCAACCGTACTTTCAACAACAATCCTTCTAACAACTATGGTAGTACCAACAATCTTGAAGGATTGATGTCAAAGTTCATGGCATCTCAAGAAGCTCGCATATCTAAGTTTGAAGCCGATTTCAAACAAAAGCAAAGCGAGATGACCACTAGAATTGATGCATTGTTGAAAGTTCTCAATGACCGAGAAATGGGAGCACTCCCAAGTGACACAATCAAGAATCCGAAACTAAACGTTAATGCCATATCTTCAGTTTCGTCACCCACTTCGTGTCCACAATACTACTCGGTTAAGTCAACGAGCACGTGTTTCAAACAAAACCAAGTTCCCCAAAAGGACCAATCAAATAAAACACCCACTATAGAGCCGGTCGAAAGCATATTTGAAACACCTCTTACGCAAGACCTTGATGATGAATTCAAAGAACTTCACCTTGAACGCCCCGTCATTGATGTCTTAGCGCGTGCTCCTTACTATAGTGCCCTCCTAGAAAAATATGAGAAGTATAAGCTAGGTAAAAATGGGACCGCCTTCGTTCAAAACAAGTTGCCTAAAAAGCTTGATGATCCAGGTATATTTGTTTTGCCTTGTAAGATAGGAAGATCCGAAGCTTTCGACACACTAGCCGACTTAGGGTCAAGCCTCAACTTGATTCCCTTATCCTTATTCACCGCTCTTAAGCTAGGAAAGTTAGAGGAAACGGAGGTATTGATAGGGCTAGCGGATGGGAGTATTGCCCATCCGGTTGGAATGATTAAGGATGTAGTTGTTCACGTAGGAAGGTTAACTATATTAGTGGATTTTCACATCCTAGACATGGTTAGTGACACTACATGCCCATTATTGGTAGGAAGAGGATTTTTAGCAACCGCTAGTGCCATGATAGATTGCAAGGAATCCAAGATAGCGGTAGGAGAAGGCGATACTTGGTCGGTGTATGATGTTAAGAAGCATAGTTATGATTGTGATGATGAACCAACACCGCATTGGGTAGAGATGAATAGGAGACCATCTAGATATGGACCTTGGATAGAAAGGAACTTTATAGGGCCTCAATGCCCATTCTATCTAGAAAAGGACTTTGTTGAAAAGACACATTCGGTAGAACAACTCATAGCTAGGGATGAAGAGCTAGACCCCTTTGAGGATCCGTTAGTCTTTAGGAAGATGATTGAGTTATTAAGCGTAATGCCCATTAACATAGAGAGGAATAAATGGAAAAGAGAGGGAGACAAGTGTAAATGGAGGTGGTATAAGCCACCTAAAGAAGGTGACGGGTCATGGCATATTAGAATGACCTTGTATGATCCGGATTGAGAGAAGTTTGAAAGGTCATACCATACTAAAGAAACCGATAGGAAGTTAAAACCTAAGTTCGATCCCAAAGATATCCTCAACGAGGAACTCACCCGAATCACGTAGTAGCCCATGACTTTGAGTCTAGCTACAAGACTTGTAAATAAAGAAAAGCGCTTCTTGGGAGGCAACCCATGTTTTGTGTGATTTTTATTTGTTTGATTGTTATTTGCTTCCGTATGCATGCTTTGTTTTTATTGTTGGTTGATCATGCTTCTAAAATAAAACGTGGAAATACTTTACTATGTTGTTTAGCCTAGTCTTAACTCCAACCTAAAAGTATTTTTGCAAAAGATAAGTGTAAGGGGAAACCCCAAATATGTTTTTAAGAAACAAACCGATCATGATTCTCCACGATAATAAATGAACATGTATATTCGTATTTGTTAGAGTCAAATGCTTGTATTGAGTCATAATGAAGTTTTGCAGGATTTTCCAGGAAGTAGGACCAAGTTTTTCCAGAAAATTTCTGGAAACTTAACATAAGAATTTCTGCAAGTCTATTCTGACGACGTCAGAGTTCACTCTTGACGGCGTCAGGAGTTAAAATCTGGAAATTTTACCGGTTTTGTTTTCCTAACGGAGTCTTATGGTTTTTGTGAATTATTAAGTTTTATAATCTCCAGGAAATCTGCAAACTTCATTCCACAAGCATTATATCTTACTTTGTTTTCTAGGATTTAGGAACATATATAGGATGCCGCCGATTTTACGCGAGGTTGTCTTGTCTATTTTGTCAGGTTTCACAGGTTATGTTCGACAAGGAGATGATTTATATTCTGGAAGGGAAGCTTTGATTGTTCGTTTTCTTGGAAGAAGATTTAACCTGGCCAACTAAAATCCATACCGAGCGAATCAGGGGAGTATTTGATTTCATTCTCTTTACTTTTTAACTTTTACATTCTTTACTTGAACATTGGGGACAATGTTCATCTTAAGTGTAAGGGGAAGGTAAAAAGACGATACCTTACATATGCACTTTCACTTGAGTTTGTTTTGTTTGATGGTAGATGTGTAATAAAACTATGAGAAATACTTGTTAGTGTAACTTTAGCGCCAAATTTAAATTTTTTTACAACATTTAGGAGTGAAACTTTAGCCATAGCAAGCGTCTCATGGATAGGAGATTGTATGACTAGCACATAACCGTATATTCAGAAAAATTTTCCACCCAAAAATGTGAGGTTCGCCTTTAGATTTGATAGGAAAAGCATTTATTATTAGTGCTTATGAGTGTACCGGTAGCATTTAGATTCTAGAACTTGCGTTAGTGATGCATCCCGAGACCGCTAGTGAGACTACATTCGTGTGGTAGGATTTACTACATGATAAGAGGCATTAGGATCACCCTTGTGTTAAACCCGTATCATAATTACTTGACCATTTAAGTCATATTACTTGGCTAGTTAAGTCAACTAATTTTTCCCACACCCCTAGCGTTGTACTCATTTTTAGTACACGAAACCCCTAGTACACCCCTCCGAGCCTATCTTTTTGTTTCTAACTTTAAGCATCTTACTTAAAGGAAGAATTTGTTACACCCCACTTAAATGTACAACCAAATCGCCTTAGCCTTCCGTGTATGCGCTCATTTTTAGTGTATTATTGTTATTTGTTAAACCCTAAGTTAACTATCTAATTGATTACATGGTTGCTAAGTCGAGTCATATCCTTGTACATATTATTTTGGGACGATTGGGACTCATGGGTAAGTACTTATTTATGAAGTAATGGGGAAGAACATCATTTATTACTCCCATATGTACGTTAATCTTAAAAGTGCTCAAAGTGTTTTGATTTTCTTAATTCGAGTCATTAGAATAGTTTAATGTAAAGTATGTAAAGATTCAAGTGTAAGGGGAATTCTCATCCCCTATGATGTATTATTTTGGATGGTAGAGTAAGAGTGTATGCAAAAAAAAAAAAAAAAAAAAAAAAAAAAAAAAATCGAAAAAACAAGAGAAAAAAAATAGAAAAAGAAAAAGAGAAAAAACATACGGACTACCATCCCGTTTTTATTCTATGTTCATTTTATATTTTTGTTATTTTTCATTTATTAGCTTAAGTCGAGTCTAGTCTTGGCTTAGCAACGCCATCTTGTACATGTAATTAACCAAGATTGTTAACTCGCCACCAGTAAAACTTCCTTTATTCAACAAAACCGTGTAATTCATATCCCTATACCTAACATTACAACCCTTTAAAAGACCTCTTTGATAGTTTATCCTAGGTGCTTACGCCATGTGGTGGAGGTTTGATCCTTTCCCTAGCCTATGGTAATCTATTTTGCTATGACAGGTAGTGAGAGATATCTTCCATTTCCATAATGTTATATTACTTTATTACACCCGAGAGATGTGAGTATCTAAACACAATTTGTGAGGTGCTTGTGTGTGATCTCCGTGCTTGTCTTTTGGTTTTTAGTGGAACGATTATTTGTTGTAATTACTTTTATATTAGTGTTAAATGACCCCTAACTTGTCTTTTGAATAGAATAAAAGCTCATTTGCTTGAGGACAAGCAAATCTCAAGTGTAAGGGTATATGATGAGGCGAAAAATGATCCGTTTTTAGGGGGTCATTTAAGACCGAATCCGACTTTATTTGATCAAATATTGCCCTAAATCGTTCCTTTTGTGATTTTAGGTACTTGGAGAGTGAATTCTGGAAAAGAAGCCATTTTGGACGTTTTTGGAGCATAAAAGTGAAGAAAACGGCAAAGTATCAATTTTTCATGCTGGAAGCACTAGGTGACGGCGTCAAAAGTTACACCTGACGGCGTCAGATAGCAAGAATAAAATACCGTAGGTGGTGACGGCGTCAAAAGCCATCCTGACGGCGTCAAAAGTCCCAAGAATAAAATACCGTAGGTGGTGACGGCGTCACACAGGCCGTCATAAAGAGATCAAGGCCGTCCGAGGAAGTATTTGGCGGCGAGGTGACGGCGTCACAAGCTTGTCTTGACGCCGTCAGACCAGTTTTCCTATATATAGTTTTCTAGTTTTTTCATTAAAAGGAGAGAAGTTTTGGAGAAACCCTAAAGACGAATTTGGGTGAACTTTTACAGGTTTTTCAAGGGTTCCAAACCCTTGATACCTTGCATTGTAATTGAGATAAGTATTCTTCTAATTCAATCAATATGTCTATGTGTTGGTTGTTTATATCTTGTTCTTGTCTCAATTCAATTATGCTAGGCTAGATCTCTCTTGTGTTTGCTTAGATCTAATGAAACCTAGATATTGATTATGTGTTGATTACTTGTTTATTCTTGTTGTGGATGAATGATTTTATATGTTAGGCTTAATAAAACTGGCAGATCTCCAATTGGTAACATGCTTGAACGTCTTAAGAAACATGAACCGAGGCGTACTAGGTCTTTATTGGTTGTATTTAATGCATGAGCCACTGTTTACAATCCCTATAGTTGTGCTGGGTCATGGTGTAGGAGGAGATAAGAGCTCATAGAATTGGGGAGTTATGTATGCCACCCCATGAATGGTATTAAGGAATACGATCCGTCATCCATGCAATTATAACAAGTAATTAACATGTAAAAGATATCTAGGGAGTAATGAAGTCTAAGTAAACACATTTTCTCCAATTACTGCTCACAACCTTAGTATAATTAGTTTATTTTCATTTTTATTATTTTATTTTGATTGCATCTTAGCTTTGGGTTAGTTGATTAGCAACTAATTCCGCCCACTCTTTCAAAACCCGAGATTTTACTTGCTTTCATAAAAACATAAAAATACAAAAATAATCATCCCTCACCTTTAGAACTAGTAAATTAGGCTTTCTAATCCTAGCGACACTATTCCCAAGCTGAACGATCAATCCCCCGGTACTTGTCACTATACTATACTACAACGATTAGGTACACTGCCTGGTGGGGGTTGTAAGCTTCTCGAGATCCCTCGAGAGGTAAAGCCTGTTGCGATTCCCACGCATCATTGATGTATGTTGTAAAATGGTTCAGTAACTCATTTTAACACTTAAAACCAACACTCATTTGCGTGAAAGTCAAAATCACTCCTAAACCTCACCTACGAGTTAACTGTCAACAGTGGAGATCCAAAAATCATTTACATCAGCTCATAACTAGTAAATTTAAGTTGGATTAACTTTGTTTTAGCTTAGAAACATGTTTTAAGTCCATTAGAATCATCACAAGTTCACAAAAGTCAATTTGCTAGTTTCATCGAAAAAGTCAAATATGCACATCTCAGATTTTTCCAAATATTGCAAGGATTTATTTGATTTTTGTGTTATGATTTAAGCATTGTGGTTTTTTGCATGTTAAAGTATCCCACCTCATCTTCTAGTTTCTATCTTCATTTGATTTTTACCATTTTTTCTGTGGGGTCCACTTTCACCTAAAGACACTTGCAGGGCAAGCTTCTGCCCTGCTGCAATCAGATTACCTCCCAACACCACCACTTGGTGGTGGTTTTCTGACCACCTCAGTGGTCCACAAGCCACCAAGTTGGTTCCTTTCCCCCCCCCCCCCCCTCATACCACACTCCAAGATTTGACCATTGGTTTGATCCCAAGACCTGTGGACCCCACCTGAATTGGCCACACAAGTTTGTCCCATTTCCAGTCCTCAAACAAATAAGCAAGTGCTTATTTTGAGCTTAATTGCTTATTTTGTGGTCCCCGTTTGCATTTTCTTGTTTAAACAAGTTCCCTCAACTTATTTAGACCTGAATTCACCTTAGTGGGACCCACTTGATCTCATTTGAGCTCATTTTCATCCTTGGTCAACAAAAGTCAACTGTGGAGCCAAAAAGCTTCCACAGTGCTTATTTTAAGCTCCGCAAAGTTTGTTTTTACAAAAGTTTTCCATTTTTAGGTGTAAAACAAGTTTCCAAAAGAAAATTCCAGAAAATCAAAAATTAATTTCAAGTGATAGTTTCTATTTAATTTTATTTAAATTTTAATTTTCATTTTTAGATTTTTATTAAGAACTTAGCATTTTTATATTTTTCTTAATTTAATTTTATATTAAAGTAATTTTAGTAAATTTCTCAGATTTTTATTTTATCATTTATTATTAATTAGAATTAATATTAGTTTTATTAATAATGAATTAATAATTAAGTTTTAAATAGCATAATTAGTTTTTATTAAGTAAGACCTAATTTTTATATTTTTTCTAGCTTTTATATAATGTAATATAATTTTAAGAATTTTCTTATAATTTTTACTGTTCATTTCCTATTTTTTATAATTTAAAATAGTTTAATTAGGTAATTAATATATAATTAGTAATTAAGTAATATGAAAACCACAAAAAGTCAAAAATACATATTTTTATTTTTAAAACTTGTTTTTAGTTATTTTATAATTTTAGAAATTTTATTTTCATTTTTCTTGTATTAAATTAATATTATATTGTATTTAAGTTAATTAAGTATTAATAATTAATATTAATTAGTATTTAATTAATATTAAATAATTAATTAGTGTAAAAATTAATTTTCTTTTTCTAAAAATCATCTTTTATCTTTTAGTTTGTAAAAAAGTCATTTTCACCCCCTGGGGGTTTTCAGATTTCAGTTTTCACGTTTTATTTTGTACGTTTACGTTATTTAAAACGTGAACGTACGCGTTTTTAGGTTTTAAACGTTTCTGGTTTTTCTAACTTTCCCATCTTATTCATATAGCTTATTTAAGCTATTTCATTGTACAAATCAGTAGTGTAATCAATCACAAACCCCTTTCCATCCAAATTCACCAGATCACAGACCCGTTTAATAACCATCACACCTCGTCGGGACTTAACGACCCAGGGAAACCATTATATTCTGCGGAGCATTGACTCTATGCTGTTTGACCTTGTTGACCATCCCCTGGTCAATTTTGGTTGACCGTTTGGAGCCAATCAAATTTTTGGCGCCGCTGCCGGGGAGGTGTGCGCGCTATTCTAAAACGGTTCTCAGATTAGTGATTTTGGAATTCACTTCTTTGTAAATTTACCATCCTTGTTTATATTTTCATAAAAACTGTTCCCGAAATCATTTTAAATCAGTTTTCAACGAACACAAAAAACACAAAAACATTTTCTTTCTCATTTGTATAAAATGTATTTCAAAAATACCAAAAATATTCACCTTTACCCTCTCACATCTTTGATTCTTCATTTCTTACCCTCTATAGACCTTTGATTCTTTCCTATGTCGTATCCACACCATTTGGGTTGCCAATGGTGTGGTGGTCCTCATAATGGTGGTAATTGCCCCAGCTGTGGCATGGTAGAGTCAGGAAATGGGTCTGTCTATAACCAGGATCCCTATTCTTACCACGACACAACTGATTTATTCCACCAGCCACCAAACCATGAGATACTGACATATTCGTGTGAATATTGTGGAGGTCCTCATCAAGGATTTGAGTGTCAAACCGGAAACACGTTTGTCTACGAACAGTTTTCTGGTAACACTCAGAATTTTGAAAATGACCAATACCCATACGATTTACCAAACCATACTCAACAGTTTAACTGTTGTGAGTAATGTGGTGGTTCACACTACAGTTCTGATTGTCAATCGGGAAACACGCTTGTCTATGAGCAGTTTCCTGATAACAATTATGACTCTAGCACATACAACCCACAGCCACATCAGTTTTACTGTTGTGATTACTGTGGAGGTCCACACTTCAGCTCAAATTGTCAAACAGGGAATCCAATTCCCTGTAACAATCTTGACACATCATATTATAACCAACCTCCACAGTCCCAATTGAGTCAGGCACTTCTTCCAGAAATGCAAAATATGATGAAAATTTTTGATGAACTTAAGGATTTAGTTAAAGACCTTGCCCAAAAAGACACTCATCAAAAATCCATGGAAGAATTGCTAGCTGAAGAGCAGGCTACTAGAATAAATTCCCAAGATGCCTATGAAAAATCTGTGAGGGAATCCATTGCAAGAGAAAAAGCAGCCAAATCTAGCTCTCAGTTCCGTTTTATTCCTGATGACAGTGATGATGACGATACACTTGATATCCTTCAATTTTACAAAACTTCATCAAGTTCATCTGCTGATATCCCTGCATTTGAGATTCCATCTCAAACAACTGCTATCACACCCGAGGTTCCCACTCACTCTTTGAGCATGGGGGACGAGCATCTTGACACTGTTCCTGATAGGGAATCGGACGAATTCATAAAGTCTAGTGTTGAGAACCTTGTTCCAATCCCAAGAGAGTCACAGGGAATTCTTGAGCATATGTGTGATATTCCTTCCCCTCTTGAGTGTTCAAACGATCAATTTGAGACTTTCTCAGATTTTAATGATGATTGTACATCTCATGGAGACATTGAGTATATTGAGGCATCATTCCCACAATCTGATGCCGATCCTCTTCTTGAGGAGTTCGCCGATGAACTTACTCACATTAATCCACTTTCATTGGAAAGTGATGATGGTCTCCTTGATTTCGAAGCCGATCTGGAAGAAATTGAAAGTCTCCTATATCATGATCCACCACTCAGTTCTTATCCCAACAGTTCAATAGAGAATAATAATCACTTTGTTTCCGAAGCATTCAATACTACTCTCACCAATCCTCTATTTGAATTCGAATCTGAATTCACTTTGATTTCTGATAATCCACTCTTTGATATTCAGAATGAGGATTGTGATGAGTCTATTCCGGAACATGAATTCACAAATTCACATCTTGTGAATAATTCTCTTCATGAGGAGTTCTCTGGTGAACTCACTCATCATATCCTGACTCCTCCGGAGTTTGATAGCCCGGGGGGGGGGGGGGAGATGCACTCAATCATGAGAGTTTGCAAATTCCCACCCACCCTCCCGGGTTGTTTACGAGCTTAACCTTTGAAATCCAAATTCAGGCTAATGAGCCTGCTTTCGAGGAAGAAAATCAAACCATGATTTACATCATGGTTTTCTTCCTTTTCTTCACCTATAAGGTGACTTCTCTTCTTCTTCACTCCTTCGGGAATGAAGACACTATCTTTGATCCAGGCATTTTCATGTATCATTTTCGTGAGCCAGATACTTATCTCATCGGTGTGGAACTTTCACATGCTTCAAATGTTTGTCCAAACATCTTGAATGATAGTCCGATTGAGATTGTTTCTTCCACATCATGCTTCCCCAAGGACAAATGAATTCGGGGTCGAGTCAAGCTAGCGACTCGGTAAACAAAAACAGTAGCATGCTTATAGGGTTTTCACCCTAAGTGTGGGGGAGTCCCCCATGCTATGGTTACCAATGAAGTGAAAATACAAAATGGTGTTTTCCACGCTTAGCTTGTAATGTTACCCTTTTACGTTCAAAGAGTCGGCATAATAGCCGGGACTTTGAATATTGAGGACAATATTCATCCTAAGTGTGGGGGGGGGGGGGGGGGGTATTTCGCTATTTTAACGAATTTTATCACATTTTACTATCTTATACCCCCGTTTTTAGCCAAAATTTCAAAAAAATTTCACTGGTGCTTCAAAATTTTTGTGGTAATCAGTCCGATAGGTCTAACCGACAAAGGGATTGGCTAATCCAGGAGCAAACGGCTCTTGGTAAAGATATATCAAATCCGTTTACGGCTTGCAATTTGCCCAAAATTGTATGGTACATCAACTCGCCATATCCCATAAAACGAATGAGTTGGCTAGCCCGCAAGATTATGGCTTGTGGTAAAGGCAGTGGAAAATCCATAATTGGTAATCAGCTTACCAAGATGTTGACTTTGTCCATCAAGAGTTGGCTAGTCCAGAAGCAAACGGCTTTTGGTAAAGACTAATCAAATCCGTTGAAACTGGTGGTTTGCTCAAAATCACACGGTTATCAGGTGGACCACAGTTCTTACATCTGGCTACTCCAGAAGTGATGGCTTTTGGTAAAGAGTTTAAAATCCATCAAGTTTTCAAAACAGTTATTGCTAGGGACTAGCAATAGTTTAGTGTGGGGGATTGATGAGTGCTCAAACACTCATCATTTTTTTTTGGGTAAAAGGAACTAAAAGTCCCCGGTTAAATAAACACTCATCATTTTTGGTCAAATCTGAACTGCAAAACATACAAAAACAATCAGAAATGCATCAAAATACTAAAAATATTTCAAAATTATGTTTTATATGATTTAGATGCAAAATGAGCAAAAATAGATGAAAAACGTATAAAGTTTGCAAATTTGGCAGTTTCAATCCCTTAACTTTCAAAAATTGGCAAAAATAGTCCCTGAGCACATATTTTAAAAGAAAAATCACCAAAGGTCCTTTTGAAATCATAAATTGTCATATTTAGTCCTTTGGTGAAAAATTGAAAAAGTTTTGGAAATTTACAGTTTGGTCCCTGGAGTTTCAGAAATTGGCAGATTTGGCCCCTGGTGGGATATTTTTGAAGGAAAAATCACATTTGGTCCCTAGAAAGTGACAAAAACCATTTTTTAGTCCTTGGGTAAAATGTTTGGAGAAATTACAGCTTTGGTCCCTGTACTTTCAAATTTGACATAAAAGGTCCTCGGGGTTTCAATTTTTGGGAAATTACAAATTATGGTCCTTTGGTTTTTGGTACTTGACAAGTATGACCTTTTTTATAACTTTGTGAAAATTACATTTTTAGTCCCCAAGTTTCACTAAATTACAAAAATGGTCCTTGTGAATAAACAAACAAAACCAAACGGACCTATTTTATTATTACAACCTAAAAACCAAAACCAAACTAATCCTAAATCCAGCCCACCAAACAAACCTACCCAAGCCTACTCCAAAAAAAAAAACAAAACCAAACTGTTTTATTTAATCACTGGGTCAAACAATCAGTCAACCCTCCTTCCACTTCCCCCAGTTGCCAGCTAATACCTTGCCAACACTCAACCCCATCCTCACCCTCTGCTACCATTCCCATACCTTGCCCCCTCCACCTCATAAATACTTCCAAAACTCCATTAATTGCCCATAAAATCCTCCAAGAAACCTCATATCCTGCCAAACATGTTTTCCCGCCAAATTCATTTGAACGGTTGAGATCAACTCAAGCAATCCTAGGGTTGTGATTCGAGTGGGAAAGAAAGAGAGAAGTACCAGGGCCCTTATAAGTGAAGAAAAACAGAGAAAGAGGGTGTTAGTTAGTTAAATAGTTTTTAGTTTTAGTGGATTATGTCATTATTATGTAATTTAAATTTCTAGTTAATGTAATTAGCTTAAAATGCTTGTAATCAACATTATCAGTGTACTCTTAACTGTTTTTAATCTTAATTTAAGTTTCCTCAGTTAAAATTTGGTTTTTGCACTTTTCATTGAAATCATCAATTTTACTTAAACTTGTTTGAGGATATGGTCAACTGTTCTATAGGTTCAATTGAAGTTATTTATAAGCTTAGGTAAGCTCAATGAGCTTTTAAACTTGCTTTAACTCAAAAATTCCAAATAAATAGTTAAAACTCAAAAAATTAGTGAAAACAAAGATGAAGACATGGAGCAGTGTGGATTATGGATTTTCCATGGTCTAGTATCCTCAAGGGAGGCTTTAGGTTGTGGTTTGTACCCTTTGTTACTTAATTCTCAGTTGGATACCATTGTAAGTCTATTTCTCAATTTTTAAGTTTGGTACTGTAGATTAGCTTATTTGGTGCTTATTTGTGCTCTTAATACTTATTTAGTGTAAAGGAGGTGTTGTGATACCATTTGGAACCTGTGTGTTCATTAGATTGAATGTTGCTCAGTTTTACTTGTCCACTGCCATAATTAGCTTTTCAATGCTTCACTGTGTCTTTGCTTTAATTTTTGGTGCTTATGTGATTAAGTCAGTTTAGTACATCATATTAGAACCCTGCAGGTCTATTTCACAGCCTTTATCCCTCATTTCCTTTGAAATCACAAAACAGACAAACAATTAAGGGGTGTTTGGTTTAGTGGATTGATCTGTGTTAGATGTTGTTTGTGATATTCTTCTTGTTTGATGTATGTTGTAAAATGGTTCAGTAACTCATTTTAACACTTAAAACCAACACTCATTTGCATGAAAGTCAAAATCACTCCTAAACCTCACCTAGGAGTTAACTGTCAATAGTGGAGATCCAAAAATCATTTACATCAGCTCATAATTGGTAAATTAAGTTGGATTAACTTTGTTTTAGCTTAGAAACATGTTTTAAGTCCATTAGAATCATCACAAGTTCACAAAAGTCAATTTGCTAGTTTCATCAAAAAAGTTAAATATGCACATCTCAGATTTTTCCAAATATTGCAAGAATTTATTTGATTTTTGTGTTATGATTTAAGCATTGTGGTTTTTTGCATGTTAAAGTATCCCACCTCCTCTTCTAGTTCCTACCTTCATTTGATTTTTACCATTTTTTCTGTGGGGTCCACTATCACCCAAAGACACTTGTAGGGCAAGCTTCTTCCCTGCTGCATCAGATTACCTCCCAACACCACCACTTGGTGGTGGTTTTCTGACCACCTCAGTGGTCCACAAGCCACCAAGTTGGTTCCTTTCCACCCCCCTCCTACCACAATCCAATATTTGACCATTGGTTTGACCCCAAGACCTGTGGACCCCACCTGAATTGGCCACACAAGTTTGTCCCATTTCCAGTCCTCAAACAAATAAGCAAGTGCTTATTTTGAGCTTAATTGCTTATTTTGTGGTCCCCTTTTGCATTTTCTTATTTAAACAAGTTCCCTCAACTTATTTAGACCTGAATTCACCTTAGTGGGACCCACTTGATCTCATTTGAGCTCATTTTCATCCTTGGTCAACAAAAGTCAACTGTGGAGCAAAAAAGCTTCCACAATGCTTATTTTTAAGCTCCACAAAGTTTATTTTTACAAAAGTTTTCCATTTTTAGGTGTAAAACAAGTTTCCAAAAGAAAATTCCAGAAAATCAAAAATTAATTTCAAGTGATAGTTTCTATTTAATTTTATTTAAATTTTAATTTTCATTTTTAGATTTTTATTAAGAACTTAGCTTTTTTATATTTTTCTTAATTTCATTTTATATTAAAGTAATTTTAGTAAATTTCTCAGATTTTTATTTTATCATTTAGTATTAATTAGAATTAATATTAGTTTTATTAATAATTAATTAATAATTAAGTTTTAAATAGCATAATTAGTTTTTATTAAGTAAGACCTAATTTTTATATTTTTCCTAGCTTTTATATAATGTAATATAATTTTAGGAATTTTCTTATAATTTTTACTGTTCATTTCCTATTTTTTATAATTTAAAATAGTTTAATTAGGTAATTAATATATAATTAGTAATTAATTAATATAAAAACCACAAAAAGACAAAAATACCTATTTTTATTTTTAAAACTTGTTTTTAGTTATTTTATAATTTTAGAAATTTTATTTTCATTTTTCTTGTATTAAATTAATATTATATTGTATTTAAGTTAATTAAGTATTAATAATTAGTATTAATTAGTATTTAATTAATATTAAATAATTAATTAGTGTAAAAATTAATTTTATTTTTCTAAAACTCATCTTTTATCTTTTAGTTTGTAAAAAAGTCATTTTCACCCCCTAGGGGTTTTCAGATTTCAGTTTTCACGTTTTATTTTGTACGTTTACGTTATTTAAAACGTGAATGTACGCGTTTTTAGGTTTTAAACATTTCTGGTTTTTCTAACTTTCCCGTCTTATTCATATAGCTTATTTAAGCTATTTCATTGTACAAATCAGTAGTGTAATCAATCACAAACCCCTTTCCATCCAAATTCACCCGATCACAAACCCGTTTAATAACCATCACACCTCGTCGGGACTTAACGACCCGGGGAAACCACTATATTCCGTGGAGCATTGACTCTAGGCTGTTTGACCTTGTTGACCATCCCCTGGTCAATTTAGGTTGACCGTTTGGAGCCAATCATACATATATATTGTTACAAGTATAACGAATGTATATACTTCGATAACAACGTGTGTCGTGTGAAAGAATAAACGTGATATGCATGAAAGTAGTAGAGTAGGAAATGAAATAGTGAAACAATGACTTACAACACCAAAGGTGGTGGAGAGTCCAAGTGATACGCGACAATAAGAACCAACAAACGTTATACCCTCTTCCCCGTGACCCTCGTTCCAAAATATGTGTTACCAAGTAGTTCTTAACCCAAAACCTTCGTGTGTGTCTTCCTTGGTCTCGACAACAAGTAGGCAAGAAAGAAAGGAGTGTTTGTGATATGAGATCTTGTGAAACTTTGAAAGTGTGAGATAAAATGCATTAAATGTGGGTTTTTATAGTGAAAGTTGGGTAGTTAGTGAGTTTTAGCATGTGACTTGGTCCTTGTAGTGTCATTCGAAACAAGACAAGCTTGTCTCTAGTCTTTGTGATATGTCAAGTCGAGTGTAAGTAGTCTTGTAGGGCTATAATGATATATTTGATTTGTTTAGTACTAGGTTAAGGTAGTTTAGGGGGACATGTGATTGTACTTGGTAGATTAGTTTAAGTAGAAAGTGATTGTGTTGTTGGTTAATGAAACACTTGATCCATTGGTTAAAGGCTTTTAGGAAAAGGCTGTGTAGATAATATTTGTTTAGTGGTAGTAAGGAACCATGATGGTTTTTGTTGGTGGTTAATGAAACATAAGAATCTTTGGGTAATAGAACTTAGGGTGTAATGTTATGAACCTTGGGTTCATATAGATCAATAGGTTTACATAGGGCGGCTTGGTGTCTTGTTTTGGTTGATCTCACACGCAAAAGAAACAAGGTGGCTTGGTGTCGAGTGTGTAGGGAACCAAAGAAAAGAAACGTGCGTGTAATATTACCTTGTACACAAGCTAAGCTCGTTGAGTGATTTGTATCACAAGGCAATTCGAAAACAGCCATGCTACGCAAAAGAAAACATAAGCAGCCCTTGGGCTTGTGAAATACTTGGCCCAAACGAAAAACAAAATAAAAATGGAGTGGGTGGGCTTGTGGTGTGCTCGGCCTAGCAGCAAGACAAAACAAAGAAAAGAACTTGGGCTTAGGGTGGTATACGGCCCATCACAAAATAATTTAGTGTCGGTGACTAATTCGTTCGTAACTTTAGTTTCGGTATCGGTGTCGGTGTCGGGTCGATTCGTGTAGTCCTCATAAATATAAACGGTGTCGTTCCTAGGTATATATACTTATATATATATACAGAGTGTGATAATAGTTCGTAATAATTAATATATATATATATATATATATATATATATATATATATATATATATATATATATCGGTGTCTTAACAAGGTATCGGGTCGCAAGTGGGAGTTACCGGTGTTAACCTCATTGGGTGACATCCAAGAGTGACAATCAGGTGATACCATGTGACAAACAAACGGTGACCAAAATAATCGGGTGTTAAACAAACGGTGATCAAAGTAATCGGGTGTCAAACAAACGGTGTCTCATATAAAAATTTCAAATTAGCCCACAAAAATGGCTTAGATTAGAATAGTTTAGAAAATTAGCATTAATAAATGACCAGGGATTTTACGGAGTATTACATGATTTATCACGGGTTTATATGCTGAATCTTCAATGTCAATGAATCTCAAATGGAAATGAATCTCAAAGGTTTAGGGGATGTAAAACAAGTTGTTTTTAACAAAAGGTCATATTGATGTTACAATTCGTTGCTCAAGGAAAGTATATGCCAATCAATGTCAATGAATCAATTTATAAGCTGGAAAATGATTTAGGGGATGTTCAAATTTGTGCCTGGGTTGTTACCTATACAAACAGGAGAGTGTATATTGCAAACCTACTATTATCGACACACACATATTGCAAACCCACTATAATCGACACACACATAAAGAAATAT
Organism: Artemisia argyi; assembly: GCA_030686995.1. Taxonomy (NCBI): domain Eukaryota; kingdom Viridiplantae; phylum Streptophyta; class Magnoliopsida; order Asterales; family Asteraceae; genus Artemisia; species Artemisia argyi. The sequence continues at coordinate 52,620,466 of CM060685.1, forward strand.
AAAAGAATGTTGATGATGACTTATAAACAATGCGCCTGTATCATTTGTTCAACAGGTGTCAGACCATTGGCAAGTGACTTGATCCAAAGCAGTCAAACTTTATTCAACCAAATAAAGTCAAACAGGAATGGAGAAAGTGCAAGATATAATATCTGTGGAAGTACAGGGAAATCCCCGGGTCGTTAAGTCCCAACGAGATTGAAATTGTGTTTTTGGAAACGTTTAAGAGATATAGTGATCGGGAATAGTAACAGATAATGATTTGGGTTTGATTACACTACTGATTGCTTGGTATTAAGATGATGAAACAGTATTAATAATTACAGGATTACAGATTTAAACAAACGTAAACAAATTAACAATCAGAAACGTTTACAGACAGAAGAAAAGGTGAGTTTTGCACAAATTAAAACTACAGGGGGTGGAAATGAAACTTTTATAAACTTAATAATAATAAAAAAATCTGAGTGTGTAAATACTCATCATTTTTTGGCAGTTCACTCATCATTTTTTGTCGTATCTGAACTGCCAAAAAATGATGAGTATTTACATACTTATCAGCAAGCGGGTGCGCCTTGGTGGATACTCCATTTACAGAGTGATTTTGTCCTGATTCACTTTGAATGATGGAGCCATAACGACTCCTTTTGGATGATGAATGGTGGATACTGATTGTGTTTTACGTTTCAATGTATTTAGAATTTTTCGTGTAAGCTTGTGTTTGGTATAAAATTTAGAGAGATCTGATCAGACTTGTATACTCTTGCATGATGGTTGTCGAGCATTATAGTAGCCTCTATTTGTCTTTCACTGTTATTTTCTTGTATTGTTGGTTGATCCTCTTTTATGGTTTATTAAAAATGATTCACCTATTTACTTTAGCAACTATGCTAATGGTGTATTTGTATTCACTAGCTTTATGACAATACCATTTAAACATAGTCGAAACTTATGCCATTAGAGTAGACACGAAAATATATATCTATAAATACGTAAGACTGGACAATATATCTAAATCTAAACTATCTATAAAAGAAAAACAGTTAAAGTGAAAAGTGGAAAAACTTAAAATGAAACAAATTTTGTTGACTTGTTCTTACACGGCTGTAAATGCACACAATATGCAATGACTGTAAATGCTAATGAATGTTGACTTGTTATGACAATAAAGGAAACTATTGTAAACTTTAAACTAAATGATTCATCTCTTTATCTCAATTATATGTAGTAAAGATAGGAATGATTTGAGAAAAGTTGAAACTGTCAATGCCAACCATATGCCAATCGTGTATTTGTGAAAACGGTGTCTATTTAATACATACATGCGTATACTTCTTCATTACTACTGTAATACTTTTCTCGCGAAGCTAACATTTTTCGCTTTTGATCTTTTTTTTGTTCAGATGGAATGAATATTTGACGAAGTAACTTGAAAGAAAGAGGCGAAAAAGATGACCATGTGCATTTGAAGGTTATTGATTATCTATAATATGATGCACTATTTATTTATTTCACTTTCATATATCATGTGACACTTATAAATGTTTGCCGCTAGAAATCTCGTTGCTATGCACAGGTACTTGTCTAGTCTTATTTTAAACCTTTAACTTTTTGAAAAATACTAACTGGAAAAACAAAACAACAAATTTACGTACTCGTTATAATTCTAAAGTTAAATTTATTATTGACTTAAGCATAAATGATAGGTCTTTGACAATATACGTATGTATAATTTAGCATCTATAAGAAATCGTGTCAAATAAAAGCTTCACGTTTTAATGATTAAATTAAATATGAGCAACCTTTGTCCATTTATCGTTTTTATTGTTTATAATTAATGTGCACATATAATCACCATAACAATTGGCTTGATCCCACAACCAACCAAGATCCATGTTTCTTACTTCTTAGCATACTTCATCTACCCATTGTATTTTGGATGTCTTTGTACAACTAAGTTGAAAAGTATCCTCATAATCTCTTGTGGTTTATCAACTAAAATCTATATATGAATTGAACAAACAAAAATTTATTGTTTATAGAAGACGGTTGGCGATTCTTCATTATTACATTGTTTTGACAGTATGCTTCGGATGTTTGTTGGATATTACATAACATAAAACCGGTTGCTTCTCTTTTAGTTAACAAATATTAATTGCAGCATTAAACGTATACGGGTAGTCTACTATAGAGGCCAAAATTACTTGCTTAAAGTCTAAAAAACACCACTCAACTATGAAAATGTCATTAACTCATATAGACGTCATTAATACCAACGTTGGTAACCACCCAGATTTCAAAATCAACGTAATATGTGACCCAACTTTTGTACAAAACCCAACTATTTTGACAAAAATATAAAGTATTATTATTGAATATATACCTTAAGCAATTCAAACACTAAATTAAATAGACTCAAACTTACAATTAGGTTAGGCCAACTAAGTTAGTCATCCATCACTCTCTTGCAATTTGAACGCGAGACATACAGATGGAAAACTAGAACATATATTGAAAGCCGCTTCTTCTTCTTCTTCTTGCATCTTCTTTATTGTTTGTTTAAACGGAACCATAATTATGTTGATGGCATAGTTGTTTACCACATGCGGCTTCCTCTTTTGCTTGACGTTTTTTTCGTCATGGCTTGCTTTGCCTTTACGTAGGAGCGGCAATTTTGTGATCAACTATTTTTGAACAACGACAATGATCTCCGGTGGTAAAACAAAAAGTAATATTGATGAGACAAATTTTGTTGATTGATGGCTAAATCAACATAATATGAGTTGTGTTATGATGACTATAGTTTTTGAGTTATGACGTTTGTGATTTAGATTAGATAAAAAGACTAATAAAATGAAAATATAAAGCGAAAGAAAGTAAATAAATCAGGATTCTCCAAATAATTGGTAAATAACCAATCATCGAAGAATAATTATTTTGTGGTCAGTTGAAGCTAAAGCTCCGATACCGTGTAAATTAGTAAATTAAAAGAATTTTATTGAATGTGTTTTACTAAATTAAATTGAGTTATTCACATTTAGGTTTAACTAATGTAGTCATCCACAGTACACATGCGTAAACCGGTTTTTCTTTCCTCAAGTTTTAAACACCGCTATAAATTCACCACCATTATAGCGTATATTATTATGCACGTTCATAGCAAAGCTACACTGGATATGGCACAAAGCAACACCACCTTAACTTTTAAAGTACGAAGACTTGCACCTGAGCTCATCGTTCCGGCAAAACCCACGCCTCGAGAATTGAAGCCTCTCTCAGACATTGATGATCAAGAAAGCCTTCGGTTTCACATACCGGTGGTTCATTTTTATCGCGAGAATCCCAAAATGAGAAATAAAAATCCAGCAAATGTGATTAGGGAGGCTTTGGCTAAGGTGCTGGTGTTTTACTATCCTTTGGCTGGTAGGCTAAAAGAAGGTCCCGCGAGGAAGCTGATGGTGGATTGCACGGGTGAGGGTGTGTTGTTTATCGAGGCTGAGGCGGATGTCACACTAAAGCAGTTTGGAGAGGAGCTCCACCCGCCGTTTCCTTGTATGAAAGAGCTCCTCTGTGATGTTCCTGGCTCTAGTGGCATCCTCGATACACCTTTGCTATTAATCCAGGTGAAATTTAAACCTTTTTTTTTTTTTTTTTTTTTTTTTTTTTTTTTTTTTTTGTTTGTTTGTTTTTAAATATAAGACAATTAACCAATGATATTATGGAACAAAATGAGTATTAAGAATAATGTTGAGATATATTATATTACTTTGATGGATAGGTTACACGACTTTTATGTGGAAGTTTTATCTTTGGTATACGATGGAACCATACAATGTGTGACGGAACTGGAATCGTAAAATTTATGACAGCATGGAGTGAAATGGCTCGCGGTGCATTAACACCTTCAACGTTGCCAGTGTGGCAAAGAGAGTTACTTGCTTCAAGAGATCCACCACGTGTGACATGTAATCATCGTGAGTACGATGAAGTTGCTGACACCGAAGGTACAACCATCTCATCGGATGACATGACACAAAGATCATTCTTCTTTGGACCGGCTGAGGTTACAGCCTTACGTAAGTTTGTTCCAATGCACCTACAACATTGTTCCACCTTTGACGTGCTAACAGCTAGCATCTGGCGTTGTCGCACCATTGCTCTACAGCCTAATCCTGAGGAGGACATGCGTATCGTATGCATCATGGATGCACGTTCAAAGTTCAACCCTCCTATCCCTTTAGGATATTATGGAAATGTTTTGGCCTTCGCAACTGCTATCTCCACAGCTCAAGACTTGTGTAACAAACCATTAAGTCATGCACTGGATCTTGTAATGAAGGCAAAATCTAATGTCACAGAAGAGTACATGAAATCTGTTGCAGACCTAATGGTAATCAAAAGACGACCCTGCCTTACAAATGTTCGAGGCTATTCTGTATCAAATTTGACTCATGTCGGATTTGAAGATATTGATTTTGGGTGGGGGAAGGCAATCTATGCTGCGCCTTCCGAAGGGGTTGCTGGCGATCCCCCAAGTAGTGCTAGTTTCTATATACCATTTCATAACACCGTAGGTGAGCGTGGAATCTTGGTACCTATATGTTTGCCAAGCGTTGCAATGAATAAATTTGTGAGCGAGCTAAATAACATGTTGCAAGACAATGACTCTAACCAAGCTCTCCAAGAACACAAATTACGCACACTTTCCAAAATTTGAAAGCCATGTTGTAATCGTTCACTAGGCGACTATATAACATGTTTAATTATAAAGTTTTTAAATAAAATGTTGTTACGTTTGTTGTATGACTATTCTTTTGTTTTATATATCACATGGTGTTGCTTCAATTAATCAATGAGAATATAATACTTATGCAAAATTCAACCCACCGATTCAGCTATTATACACAAACTTCTACTCAAAACGAACAACGTCAGCGCGGCCAGTTATGATTCTCTACTATGCGCGCAAATACATTTGCATATAATTTATGTACATATATGAAAAATGAAAGATGCATAAACATAATGTGCATATAATCACCATAACAATTGGCTTGATCCCACAACCAAGATCCATGTTTCTTACTTCTTAGTTCATAGCATACGTCATCCATGTTGGAAAATTTAGTGCACTTGAGGGATTAATTCACACCTGCTAATGGGTTTGGAGGTACGGAGTGTACACTCATTTGGTCACTGAATTCCCTGACTCAATAGTGGTTACTAGTAGAATCTGTTTCTGCTAGTAGAATATGTTTCTGCTACTAGAATCTGTTTTTGCTGATCTGATTCTGCTGATGGTTGTTTCTGCTGATCTGATTCTGCTGATGGTGGATTCTGCTAGTAGATTCTGCAGCTAGAATGATTCTGCTGATGGCATCAGTTTATTCTGCTGCTCGTTTTTAACCATTGATTCCTACTATTATGGAAAATATTGTGATATAATTAATGGGCCGTTAATTATCCATAATTTCATGGGTTAGGGTTTGAGTATTCTCTATTATAAATAGAGGTCATAACATTCTGCATGGATACGATCATTAACACAAAACCCTAAACACTTGAATACAATTCTGTTCTTGATTTGTGCCTAAAACAAGAACATCACTTGGTCTTATCCCATAGAGATATTCGTGTAACCCAGGCATAGGGTCGAATAGTTTTTATTGGAAAGTGATACCACGATTTTAAGTGAATATCTGGTACCTTATTGATTATCTTAACCCTAATCTGGGAATTTGTTAACACTTAATAACCAACAATCAATAGAAACTATTAGTGATAATCAATGGCTACTGCTATGAGACAAATGGCTTCCAACTTTGTTGGAAACTTGGAAAAGTTTGAAGGTGTTGATTTCAGAAGATGGCAAAAGAAGATGCACTTCTTGTTGTCAAGTATGAATGTGGTTTATGTTCTGACAACTGAGATTCTAGAAGATTTTGGAGATGATGCTACTATGGATCAGATGAGGGCAAGAAGCAAATGGGAGAATGATGATTATGTTTGCAGAGGTTTAATTCTCAATGGTATGTCTGATTCTCTATTTGATATTTATCAGAATGTTGAAACTTCTCAAAAACTATGGGATTCCTTGGAAGCCAAATATATGGCTGAGGATGCATCAAGTAAGAAGTTCCTTGTAAGTAATTTTAACAATTACAAAATGGTTGATTCTAGACCTGTCATGGAACAATACAATGAACTTCTTAGTATACTTGGTCGATTCACACAACACAAGATGAACATGGATGAGGCTATTTCAGTCTCTTGTATCATCGATAAACTACCTCCTTCTTGGAAAGATTTCAAACATATGCTGAAACATAAGAAGGAGGAGTTAACTCTTGTTGAGTTGGGCAGTCACTTGCGTATTGATGATTCACTCAAAGCACAAGACATTGACAAGCCAAAGAGTAGCAATGCTACTGGTCCATCAGTTGTCAATATGGTGGAGCATAACAACTCCTCCAGGAACAATGACAACAAGGGCAAGCGTAAGCATCAAGATAACACCAAATCTGATATTAACAAGAAACCCAAAGTGACTTGTTGGAAGTGTGGTAAAACTGGACACTTCAGGAAGGATTGTAAAGGTGTAAAGATTGGCAATAAAACCAATGGATCAGGCACAAGTGGAGGGAATGGTAACACCAATTCTCTGAAAGGTCAGAATATATTTAACAAGTCTTTTGAGATTTATTATGTTACATATATATCTGAAATTTATTTTGTGCAGGATGATGATGTAGCTTGGTGGGTTGACTCTGGTGCAACAATTCATGTGTGTAAAGATAGAAGCTGGTTCAAGACTTATGAGTCAATGAATGATGGTTCTATTCTTTATATGGGAAACGAGTCAACTGCCCTGGTGCATGGAAAAGGATGTGTTGATTTGAAGTTTAGTTCTGGAAAGATTGTTTCTTTATTTAATGTTTTACATGTTCCTGATATTAGAAAAAACTTGGTTTCTAGTAGTGTTTTGAATAATTGTGGTTATAAACAAGTGGTTGAATCTAATAAGTTTGTTTTATCTAAACATGGTGTGTTTATTGGTTTTGGCTATTTGTGTAATCAAATGTTCAGACTTAATATTGTTCATAATCATGTTAATTCTGCTTTTATATCAACCTCTAAACTTAATGATTCAACCCTATGGCATGCATGACTTGGTCATGTACACTTTAAAAGAATGCGAGATATGTCTAAGGATGGGTTAATTCCAGCATTTGATATGGACACTGAAAAGTGTAAAACTTGCATGATGACCAAAATTACTAAGAAACCATTTCAAAGTGTAAAACGTGAAACTAAAGTTTTGGAGTTAATTCACAGTGACCTTTGTGATTTACATGCTACTCCCTCTTTGGGGAATAAGAAATATTTTGTGACTTTTATTGATGATGCTTCTAGGTTTTGTCATGTTTATTTGTTACATACTAAGGATGAAGCATTAGATAAATTTAAAGTATTTAAAACTGAAGTTGAATTGCAACAAGGGTCTCTAATCAAAAGATTTAGGACTGATAGGGGAGGTGAGTACATGGATACTCTGTATTTTCAGTCTGTTGGTATAATCCATGAAACGACTGCCCCTGATACTCCTCAGCAAAATGGTATTTCTGAAAGGAAAACAGGGTGCTGAAGGAGATGGTTAATTCCATGTTGTCCTATTCAGGGCTGAGTCAAGGGTTCTGGGGTGAAGCTATGTTAACAGCTTGCTATTTGTTAAATAGGGTTCCCAACAAAAGGAACAAAGTTACCCCTTATGAACTTTGGACTAAAAAGAAACCTAACCTTAATTATCTTAGGATATAGGGTTGTAGGGCTGTTGTAAGACTCCCTGATCCAAAGCAGAAAACTTTGGGAGAAAAAGGCATTGAATGCATCTTTGTTGGATATGCTGAGCATTCCAAGGCATATAGGTTTTATGTTATAGAACCTAATGAATCTGCTTCAATTAACTCAATAATTGAATCAAGGGATGCACTCTTTGATGAGAACAGATTCTCATCTATCCCTAGACCAAGTCAAAGGATTCCAAATGGAACCAATGACAATGGTGTTTCAGAAGTATCTGATGAGGTTCCTGCTGAGGTTGTGGAACAACCACCTGAACCTGAGCTCAGAAGGAGCAATAGGGTGAGGACTCCAAAATCATTTGGACCTGAGTTTCAATTATACTTAATTTAAGGTACAAGGAGTGAAGTCTCTGACCAATACTCGTATTGCTTCATTGTGGAGGATGATCCCAAAACATTTGAAGAAGCAATGATGTCCCATGATGTTGCTTTCTGGAAAGAAGCAATTAATGATGAGATGGACTCCATCATGGGCAATAACACTTATGTGTTGACTGATCTACCACCTGGTTGCAAACCTCTAGGTAGCAAATGGATTTTCAAAAAGAAAATGAAGGTAGATGGAACTGTTGAAAAGTTCAAGGCAAGACTAGTTATTCAGGGCTTTAGACAAAAGTCAGGAATAGACTATTTTGATACTTATGCTCCAGTGGCTCGTATCAGTACCATAAGATTACTGATTTCTTTGGCATCAATTTACAATCTGAATATTCATCAGATGGATGTGAAGACAGCTTTCTTGAATGGTGACTTAGATGAGGAGGTTTACATGAACCAACCTCAGGGCTTCATCATGCCTGGCAATGAAAACAAGGTGTGTAAACTGATTAAGTCTCTTTATGGACTAAAACATGCACCTAAGCAATGGCATCAAAAGTTTGATGAAGTGGTTTTGTCTAGTGGTTATTTACTTAATCAATCTGACAAATGTGTATATAGCAAATTTGATGAATCTGGTAAAGGAGTCATCATTTGTCTATATGTTGATGACATGTTGATCTTTGGCACTGACCAAAATCAAGTTGATCTTACAAAAGAATTTTTGTCATCAAAGTTCTCCATGAAGGATATGGGGGAGGCTGATGTTATCCTTGGTATTAGGATTAAACATGAAAGTAACAAAATTTCTATATCTCAGTCTCATTACATTGAGAAGGTTTTAAAGAAATTTAATTACTTTGATTGTACTCCAGTGAGTACTCCTATGGATACAAGTGAGAAGCTAATGCCTAATACTGGCAAAGCTGTATCTCAACTTGAGTATTCTAGGGTGATTGGCTGCTTGATGTATGCATGACTTGTACAAGGCCTGATATTGCTTTTGCTGTGGGTAAACTGAGCAGGTATACTAGTAATCCTAGTGCTCATCACTGGCAAGTAATTCAGAGGGTCTTTAAGTATTTGAAGAGAACTATAGATTATAGTCTCTCATATACTGGTTATCCTTTAGTATTAGAAGGATACACTGATGCAAGTTGGATCAGTAACACTGAAGACAATTCGTCTACTAGTGGCTGGGTATTCCTACTTGGTGGAGGTGCAATTTCTTGGGCATCCAAGAAACAAACATGCATCACCAGTTCAACCATGGAATCTGAATTTGTGGCTTTAGCAGTTGCTGGCAAAGAAGCTGAATGGTTGAAAAACTTGCTTTTTGAGATTCCATTGTGGCCTAAACCTGTAGCACCTATTTCTATCCGTTGTGATAGTGCTGCTACATTGGCAAAAGCTTATATCCAGATGTACAATGGGAAGTCTAGACACTTAGGTGTTAGGCATAGCATGATTCGTGAGCTTATCATGAATGAGGTGATATCTATAGAGTTTGTTAAATCTCAACAAAACTTAGCTGATCACTTGACGAAGGGTTTGGCTAGAGACTTGGTTTTGAAGTCTGCTAAAGGGATGGGTTTAAGTCCAACTTAGTCACTGAATGCAAAGACACCCAACTCCCTCCTGAGGAAACTTGGGAGCTGAGTTCAATGTGGAAAGCTGAACATTTAGTGGACTGGAGCACATGTTTTATTATCATCCCAAGGTTGTGCTCAGAACCTGCTGGAAAAGGAGGATGAAGTCTTTACTTCTCAATGGTTATTTTCTTTGAAAAAGTGCTAAGCAGGAGCATGAATAAAGAGGAACCACCTATGTAAATGTTAAAGTTTTGCCGCTTCAGGAAGCTTTAGACTTTTAGCTTTTACAACATTTATGAATTGGATATGGACACATGGCTTGTATAGTGTCAGGTTTATTTAAGTGTTTGAAAATGTATGTGTATTTTATCTTCATGTATTCAAATGGGTTGAAGGGTTCAATTATTATAACACCCTGATTCTCGAATATTTGAACGTGTAATGTACTAAGATGAGAATTCAATCTTCAAGATATTTTCATTTATGCATATATTTTGTTTTGTGTTTAATTTTTCATGCAAAGGAAATGAACTAAATTTGGGGAGGATTGTTGGAAAATTTAGTGCACTTGAGGGATTAATTCACACCTACTAATGGGTTTGGAGGTATAGAGTGTACACTCATTTGGTCACTGAATTCCCTGACTCAATAGTGGTTACTAGTAGAATTTGTTTCTGCTAGTAGAATCTGTTTCTGCTGATCTGATTCTCCTGATGGTTGTTTCTGCTGATCTGATTCTGCTGATGGTGGATTCTGCTAGTAGATTCTGCAGCTAGAATGATTCTGCTGATGGCATCAGTTTATTCTGCTGCTCGTTTTTAACCACTGATTCCTACTATTATGGAAAATATTATGATATAATTAATGGGCCGTTAATTATCCATAATTCCATGGGTTAGGGTTTGAGTATTCTCTATTATAAATAGAGGTCATAACATTATGCATGGATACGATCATTAACACAATACCCTAAACACTTGAATACAATTCTGTTCTTGATTTGTGCCTAAAACAAGAACATCACTTGGTCTTATCCCATAGAGATATTCGTTTAACCCAGGCATAGGGTCGAATAGTTTCTATTGGAAAGTGATACCAAGATTTCAAGTGAATATCCGGTACCTTATTGATTATATTAACCCTAATCTGGGAATTTGTTAACACTTAATAACCAACAATCCACCCATTGTATTTTGGATGTCTCTGTACAACTAAGGTGAAAAGTATCCTCATAATCTCACGTGGTTAACTAAATCTATATATGCTTGATATGAACAAAGAAAAATGTATTCTTCATAGAAGATGGTTGGCCATTCTTCATTACATTGTTTTGACAGAAATTAAGAGATACAATATTATAGTTCACTTATAGTCTATGTATTACTACTTTCTTTTCAATTTCTTTATAGAACAAGAGAAAAATGAGAACTTTTGGGTTTTATCAGCAGCTAAACCAACCTTATACTAATCTGATTTCTTCAATAAACTCAGCAGAACTCCGGCACTTAGAGTAGTTGCCACACAGCCGAGTGAAACTTCAGTCGATACATGGTACCCTGCATGAAAAGTAAGCAAACTTTAAGAAATCAAAATATTACCTTTCAAGTATGAATGACAAAAGAAATATAATCATGAAGATGCTCACCGAAGAACTCTAGAATCATCTTGCCTCCAATGAAACCAAGAACTATGCCTATGGAGGGCTGAACGACAGAAAAATAGTAACATTTAAAGTAATTGCAATGTTTGAGTTGATAGATAGTTTAAGGAAACTATTTAACTGATTTTTAAACATTCAATTTGACAAAATAGAGGGCCCTTTGAGCCCAAATCGATGTTAAGTATTCACTTATTTGTAACGATGATCAGGAGGAAGTACACAGTTATGATAATGAATTTAAGCAAAAAAAAAAAAAAAATTGACGAAAACAATGGCAACAGTTTGTTTTACAACAAAAAAAGTGGTCGAATAAGCAGTTACAACATGAGAAGTTACCTGTAGATACTCCAACTCTGACATGCTTTCTGAAATAAGTGTATATAGAGACCTTAAACCTGCGTCAAACACAAACAATTAGCACAAAAATTTATTTGACCAGTTAAATAAAAAGTCAACGGCAGTTTCATTGACCACCGACTTTACCTAAAATTGCAAAGAGATTAGATGAAAAAACAATGAAGGGGTCTCTTGTCACGCCGAAAACTGCTGGTATAGAGTCAACCTAGAAAAAGATTGGTAGAAGTGTAAATAAACAGTTAACATAATATAACTATATTAAAAATATGCTGAATTTGGAGTTGGGAATAAAATAACCGTACAGCGAATGCAATATCACTGAGTTCAATAACTGCTACAGTCAGAAGCAAAGGTGTTGCCTGCCCAAAACGTTTGATGCCTGTTAGAAACCATGTAAAAGAGCAATTCAACATGACACTTTCAATTCAAAATATGAATCAACAATGCGATTCATTATTATGAAATATGGTTAGCTGGAGGTGTTTTTGACCCATTTACTTATGAATGGGTCCATTTAGGCTGTGTTTTATCTCAAACGATCAAATGATTTGGTTTTATAAGAGTCAAACAAGACAAAATAGCAATATCCACTACTTACTTTCCAAGCTCCATTTACAACTGTAAAAAACCTATTGCCATCATATGCAGCTGCAAAACCACAAAATAAGAATGAATGAGATCAATAAAATAATCCTTTATGTAACAAGCTAATCTGACCCTGGTGCAAAACAAATGTGTCAAGTGAACCTCTTTGCAAATTAATAAGTTCTCAGGTCTCAGATTTGTAAAAAGGCAAAAGTTAAAGATATTATTACATGTTACTGGAATGATCTTTTGGCACGTCTTCACGATAAAGTTTTCTGATAGGTCTTCTTCGTCGTCATCACCAGCAAAAAATAACTATATGAAAAGATGAAATCATTTTAAATAATCATAAGAATTCACAAGGTCCAAAAAAAAAAAAAAAAAAAAAGAATCTCAGCAATAGCTAACATCTTTGATTTATACTTTCACAAAATTATTATTTTTGAGTTTGATATCCTCACTAGAAGTAACTGAGAAAGAAACGGTACCTTAAAGGATGAGTATAGAAGTATTGATGCCAGCAGCAAGTTCACCGCCTCAAACCTCTAAAACATTTACAAAAAAGTGTTAGACCAATAATAACTGAAACATGGGTAGTAGATAGGATTGACGCTTAAATGAACAATTCATACAGATTGCTTGCTCTTTGAAAAAGATGAAAAAGGGATCTTTACCGTCCTCATTAATTCACAATTTCACATAAATCATGAAAAAGATTCTTTACCATCCTCATTAATTCACAATTTACTTAAAAGTATTATCTGACTATACGTTGAGTCAAAATCTGCAATTCTCATAAGACAAATGGAATATTATCTATCGCAAGAACTGACCTGAAGGGTTGCGGATCCAAGAAGAATCAATGACAAGCGGAAGATTACTGCACCAGCGATGCCGTATGAAAGCACCCGATTCTGTGATTTAATTAAGGTAAGTAAGTGATAATACTATCTAGTAATTCTACGATATGCATAATGACTGACTTCACCGGATAAGAAAGTTAAATACCGCACCTGATAAGCAAGCGGCACCTTGAAGTATTTGAATATCAAAACAAAGACGAAAAGATTATCTACCGACAAGCTTTGTTCAAGCAAGTACCTAGGTAAAAGTTTATAATGAATAATAATTAGTAAACCAAAGCAACCTCCAATGTCATGTACTCATTTCAACAGGGGACCCATTCAAGAATTAATACGAAAATGGTTCAAAAGACTCGCTAGGGGTTTAATACTTCTGTTAACAGGTCAATGGGTATAAGTGAATGATAAACTAAAAAGGAAAGAGGTTGAAGTCAACCAGAGTTAATTCAATTCTGTACAGCCTCTTAATTTGCTTCATTCCTATACTTAGATCATTACGTAATAGTTTTAACATAAAGGACAATAAGCTGTTGGCAGTTCCATTTAACTAGATTGAAAAGTTATGCGTTTTTAACCGAATACTCAAATTTTGCCCCTTTTCTGAAAAGGTAAGTCGTGATTTACCTCCCCTGTGTTAGCCAAGAGACAGGTCGGCGCCCAGGGGTGGCATTTACCCTCAAACTGCCTATTTCACCCCATATAGGGATGTCCCTTGATAATTGCAAATGCTTTTTTGGGCAAAATCTTGAGCATAAGTTACATATCTACCCATTTTTCCGAGTCTTATATCATTGATGCTACTCTATTTTCTGTTCAAAATTCCCTATTTGGTCATTATTGAGGGGTATTTTAGGCAGTTGACTAAGAGTCAAACAATTCTGCAGAACCAAATTCGTTGCAATTTTGATGGTATCCAAAAGGTAACTAAAAATATTTTAAAACACTTCTTATGTAAACAAAAGACTCTCAAGCTCATACCCAGCAAAAAATTCTGATGCCTTGCCGATTCCCTCTTTCAATCCGATACCAACACCAAATGCCACAGCTGAGAACACCTAATACAGTGAATAGACTATATAAACCCTCAAACACGGTTATATAGATTTGAATGAATTTAAACTATCTCAAGGTTATACTTACGCACAAGGCTACGGTTTTAGCAGATGTCTTGTAATTTGCAAGATCTTTGATCTTTTCTTCTACATCGTTTTTAATTGTGAGACGGCTTTTGGATTTGGCATTTTCATCATATGAACTTGAAGAGGAAGTTTCTCCCTCTGCCAGTAAGATCACATCATGAAACAAATAGTGAGTATTGATAATGATAATGAAATAAAAACACTAAAGAAGTATTTCCATCCAAATATAAATGCAAAATTCCCATTCACCAAAATAGCAAAGATAGCATTCAAATGTATTCCATCAGCCATCACAATGACATATTGTCTCCGAAACTTCCATTAAACTATGTGTCAAGTAAAATGTACAGTCTTACACATATGTTTAATACAGGAGTAGTGTACATGGTACAAGAGATAAAAGGCAGTGACAAGTTATGTGAAAGGAAATTGATCCAGAATCTAAAGAAAGATACCTATGAGAACCAAAAAGGGAGCAAAGAATACTTTATCAACCCGAAAAAGTGAATAGTAACTTAACTGAGGTGCAAAGATCAGGCTCTCTACAAGCTTAACGCCTTCAAAACTTATATTAGCATCATGTGAGTTCCTGTACTGACAATTCTTTTCCAGTACAAAAGGAAACAAGGTATGTGCTAGCTTCACTGTAGGGCCACCCATGTCTCTTTGATGGGTGACCATACTAGTTAAGGATGGCAATGATTAATACCAATGCTATCTTAAAGTTATATACAGTGTTGTAAACCTCGGATTTCAATGCCGAGTGATCAAGACAAGTTGAGCCGAAAAACTTGGTGTGAGTATTTAGACAATTGTGTTAATGTTTCTTAACATATTGCAAGGGTCCTATGAACAATTCCATGGTTCTGTGGACATATAGAAATTCCAATCCAAGTACTCCCTGCCTCGAGTACCACCTAGCGAGTTCTAAAACCAGCTTATATTAGCAGTTAAAATAAAGTTCAAGCTATCAGTTGGAGAAGGAAAGGATGACAACAATCTACAGATTTGTAAAGTTTCTGACCAAGAAACTAGAACACTTGTGCATCTGGTATCCCACATGAGGTAATTATGTTTTTTGGTGTTAATACAAGTGAACTAGTAATGGCCTGATGGGGTTGACAGAAATTGGGAGCAACAGCGGCAATGAGTTCCTAGAGGTGAACTGAAAGGAGTTTCTCCTTGTTCTTCATGATAAGCTTGTATAGTGTGTAAAACACTAAAACTACAAATCCACGTACGAATAAGGATGCCTGTTATACTAGTTTCGCACACATATAAACAACTGAAAACCTAAGCAACGATTCCTAGCTTGATATACATTCAGTGAACAAGCTCTAGCATCATTACTATTGCTATGAAAGTTAACAGATAATACTATACAATCACAAACACATTATTACAGTTACAACCCACGGCGATTGGTATAGTGGTATGTGAGTGGCCTATCAACCTAGAGGTTGTAGGTTCAAGTGTCGTTGGAAACAATGTGAGGTATTATGTGTTCGAGTTGCCGTTAAAAAAAAGCACATTATTTCAATTCAAAACCTTGTTAAATGAAAAACATTGTTTAATAAAACATGATGTTGGATGGAAAATTAGCACTTTATCATTCTTGACTTTGGTTCACTGTTTATAAGTTCAAACCACCCTTCGATGCAGCACGAACTATGTTACATTGACACGGGTACGGGTATCCGATATTGGTACGGATCCGAGTGTCGGATACGTCATCCAAAAAAATTTAGGACACGGGGACACCGTCCTAACTTTGGACTCGGGTACGGATACGGCAATAATTTTTCCAAAAAAAATATACATATAGAGGTTTTAATAGGTATTTATATATTTTATGTACATATTTATAAACTTTTATTAATTTTGTTACTCCTATATTTAATATTTTAATTATATATTTTATACAAAGGTTGCAAAATTTACATTGTGTATGCATTTAATTATTATTTGAGTAAAGCCCACTATTAATTATTATGAACACAACATTGTTCAATTGTTGGGTCAAATTAAATTTAGTTGGCCCATTTATATAAGTTATTAGTTGGGCCCAAAAAAATAAACAAAAAGCTAATAAGCCTTTTAGGGTAAAGACATATAATCAGCCGCTTTTCATTCATCTTCCTCACCCTGCATCTTCTTCACCCTTTTATCTTCTTCTTCAACATAGTTCCACCGGAAAATTCATCACCACGAAAAAAATAACACCAGAAATGGAATGAAGCTACAAAATCATACGAGCGATCCGGAACTGGGGATGCTCAGCGTTTCCTGTGACTATGATCCGATCGACATGGCCTGAAAAAAGATGAGTTGCCGTACCCAAGCTCAAAGTGGCGTGTCCGGACCGGATTTCATACCCGGATCCGTGTCGCGTCGTACCGACCCTGGTATGCCGGCCATTCAGCCGTGTCCGGGTAACATAGAGCACGAATGACAAATGAGGAGGCGTTTGAGTATTTCTTAAGAATTCATATTATGTATAAAAGTTCTATAGGAACCATTGCTAGTATATATCTTAAATTACCGATTCTAAATATAAACAGCTTATTCCATTTCCTGATAATCATATAAGCAGTTCAGATAGGCAATCTCAAATACCCTCAAAACTACTTATCTAATGTATCAAAAACGCAATAAGCTGAATAAGCATCCTACCGGGGTGTTTAGAATTGCTTAATGCTTACTAAAACTGCTTATATTCTTATTGCATTTTGATACAACAGACGACAAAAACTGCTTATTCAAAACAGCTTATTTCGAAAATCATTCCCAAATACTAACCACACCCTTAAAATCAACACACATCATCATTTCCTAACAAAAAAACAAATACCCAAATCAAAAAAACACTTAAAGGTTACAGCTTTAACCTGAAGAAACAGATTCTTGATCTTCTTGTTCTTGTTTGACCCCTTTAGAACAAACAACTGGTAACTTCCTTTGCAGCCTATTTCTACAAACACCTGAAAAACAAAACCCAACCCAGTTAACATCACACAATCATTAAAAAAAAAAAAAAAAAAAAAAAAAAAAGTTTGACCTGAAAGATTGTGAGAATTAGTGAATTTAAAATGAACCCATTTGGGAATTTGATGAGAATATGTTATGGAAGTGAGTTTAAGTGAAGGTGTATCAGATTGAAGAGGTGGGTGCATCCCATTTTGTATTATGGAAGCTAATTTCATGGTTTGCTCTTGTTTATTTAGTTATTTAGAGTGTGTGTGTGATGCACAGGTTTTTGAGTTTAGATGATGAGAAGTGTAGTTTGTTTGTGTTGTGTGATGGATCCTTGAAAGAAGTGGAACATGTTGAGTTTGGTCCCTCCCCAAAAACTTGCGATTTGTCTAGGCCACATATACTTCATTGTGAATGAACATATGTACTAGTTTAATTTAAACAAGTTGGTTAAGCTAAAACAATAAATATTGTGAATTATATGTTACTCTAATCAACATTCAATTGTCGCATAACTAAGAACCTTAAGGATGTGTTTGGTATGCTGCCTTAAATCACAATCCGAATCGGTTTCAGTATAAAATAGGTCTCTCGTCTATGATAGATTCACTTCTCTCCTCTTGAACTCCTATGGAGTATGGAGAATATCCATATTTCATTCCCATATAATATGAGCCTTTCATCTTAACTAAACACTTAGAATCATTACCACTATGATTCCCTCATTCCCATAGTTGATACAAACGCACCCTTAATCATAATTGTAAGATTTCCGAAAATCTACAATTTATTCAAACATGAATTCTAACTAGCATTTAATTAAAACTCTCATCATCTTTTCATCATTTATTTGTTCATTACTATAATAAGACTTCTATAGCAGTAACACAATATATCCCTTAATTATCATAAATTCAAAGATCAAACATCCTTTGGATTTTTAGTAAAATTTCAACACATATAGATCAATCATTTATGGGAATTGAATCTTTGATCCTATGGATCTATAAGGATTAGACTTCGAGTTTCAACTATATCTCATATCACTCAAACTTGTCAGCCACGAGTTTCACGGCTGACTGTTTTCTCTTGAGAATGTAATAAATCTTGCCCGAATCTTGTTAGGAAAGTCAAATGGTATCACAACTATGTATCATGTAATATCGTTGAGTCATACGTCATAATATTGTTCTTATCAACTAGTATCATATTCTTATCAATTGGTATCTTATTAGTATCTATTACTTTCTTAAATTATCATTTTCATATTGTGAGCCATCGATTAGAGTATAACAATAGCTTTTTAGGAAGATCTTAACAGTTTCACGTTTTCAACGCATGATTTGAAGAAAGAAAAGGCTGTCTTGGTATTTTTTTTATTTTGGAACATGAAAAAAATGCACTTTTGAAGCTCTTAAGTGAAAAAACGTGAATAATAAAGCACCTTTCATCAAATTTCCCAAGTAAAATGACTCAAGAAAATTTAGTTAAAAAGTAAATGCTGTGAATGATTAATTGTGATGTAACATGCTAATGTCTTTTTCATCTTAATAAATTCAGAGAAATGCTAGGATCACAAAAGTTTTACAAAATTATACCTACACAATGACATGAAATGATAATTTGCGGATGAAAATTAGAGAGAAAAAGTATAAGTAAGAGAGAGAATGCCACTAGTCAGATGACAAGTCATTATGTTGATATTTTTTTTGTAAAATTTTTGTGGTTCTAGCACTTCTCATAAATTCATGTGTTCTTTTCCTTATACATAATGTTTTAAAGAAGAAAAAAAAAATTGAGTATCCGGTAACTTGTAATTTTAGGTCTTTTACTACATGAAGTATATGACAAAGTGTGCGTTTAGTTTAGAGATTTCTTTTTTTAATTTTCTATTTTCTGATTTGTAACAGGAATGAATAAACTTATTTTTTCACGAAACATAGCAAACGACTTTCATATGATATTATTTTATGTTCTCAAGAAAATAAAAGGGGGTTTACAAGGAAAACAAAAAAAATGTTGTGCACTTTCTTTTGTTAAAATAAGGAATGGAAATTTTCTGTTTTATGAAAAAGTTAATAAATAATATTAATTTGAACAAACTTATTTATTTATTTATTATTTTTTTTTTTTCAAAACATGTTGTGCAAAACAAAAATATAAAAGGGTTAATGGCATATAATAGCAACGAACTTTTTCATTTGTCCTATTATCAGATACGAACCCAAAAAATTACAAATATCAAATACGAACTTTCAAATTTTGTTTTATCAATGTAAAAATCTCACCTCGTTGCGTACGATAATGAAAAAAAAAATTCAAAGTTTGATGGTTATTGTGGTATTTTTTTAAAGTTCGTATCTGATAATGAAAAAAAAATTTGAAAGTTTGATGGGTATTGTTGTAATTTTTTGAGTTCGTATCTGATAATAAGTCAAATGAAAAAGTTTGTTGCTATTATATGTCATTAACCCATATAAAAACTAAACAAAATACATGTTTAAGACGGAAGGCGCATTAAGTATAAATGGTTTATCTATATTACGGCTATGTTTGGTGCGGAGCTTTTTTGGAGCTTTTTGAGGTAGTGAGCGGTGAGAATGAGCTTTTTTATTTTTGATGTTTGTTTGACATGAGAGCTGTGGGCTTTGCTATTTTTTAGGAAAGCTCATTTTCCCAATGCTTCTTTATGAAGCTGTGAGCTTTTTTGGCTACTGCTCACAGCTCACAGCTACTGCTCACCGCTACTGCTCAATGGTACTGCTCACAGCTACTTTTGCCAAACATAGCCTACATATAAAGCATGAATTACTCTCTCTTCAAAACTTTAAGACTTACAAGAAATTAAGCATGGTTTACAACACTTTAAAACACTCAATTTTCAGAATTACAACAAACTAAGCATATTGTACAACAAAATAAAGTATGGTGTCATTTTAAGACCAAAATTCTATCAAACAACATTAATGCTATTAAAAATACCCATCATCAAAAATTACAACCATTTAAGCACAATGTACAATAGTTGCAACCAATTTTTAGATTTACAACAAAATGAGCATAGTGTACAACAAAATAAGCATGATGTAATTTTCAGACTTATTTTCAGACTTACAACATTAATGCTATTAAAGTGGTCAATGTTATTAATGAGTATAATAACTACTACTTACAAGAAAAGAAACATAATGTACAACACTTTAATGTACATAATTTTCAAACGTACAAGACAAGAAGCATAGTGTATAACAAAACACCACCTTAATGCTATTTAATGTAGTCAATTATTTAACTGGTCAATAAATACAATTAATACATTTATTAAAACACCCCTTACAAATACAAATTATCAAGCATATTGTACAACCAAATTAAACATAATTCCTGCATTAAATTTCACTACTACAAATAATAAAGCACATTATGCAAATATTCAAGCCCGAACGGGCAACGGGCCAAATGGGCTTGAGCCCGAACGGGTGCGGACCAAACGGGCTCGAGCCTGAACAGGCACGAGCCAATGGGTTCGAGCCCGAATCCGTAAATTTATTGTCAAAAATAATATAATAAACTAAAATACATTATTTATCGAAAAATTTTATTTCTGGGTACCCGCAGCTACAACGCGCGAGTACCCTGCTAGTATTTATAATTATGAGAGTCATAAAGTCTAAAACATTTGATCATTAGTATCTGGTTGTTGAAACGTTAAATATGATTATATAATGAATGATATATCGAGATATATCAGTTTCTTATATTTACATGTTTATATCCTTGAATAATAGACATACTTATAATACGACAAATAATATGTCGCTATAATCATTATTCTATATATCTATAGTCAATTACTAGTTATAATACCCGCGCACGCGCGGGTTTTTTTCTAAAATTTTTAATATATGTATTTTTATTTATTGAAAAACAAATAGCTTAATTTTTATTTTATGTTTTAAGGTCAAATATTTTAAAAAAGTATCATACTTGATACTATTTGTTTTTTTTGGTAGCGAACAAAACCTTTTGCTTATAGTGGTATTTTTCTTTCAAATTCGTCCTTTTTAAGGTACTTTGTAACATTTTTATCTTTCGAAAAAATAAAATATAAAATTCCTATTAGCTAAGAGGGAAAAAATGTCACAAAATGTCCTAAAATACCACAAAAGACTGAATTTAAAAGAAAAGTACCAGTATAAGCAAAAGCTTTTGTGGCAACTAACATGCAAAATTACTAATCATATTATTATTAGTGAACATAAGGAGTAATATTGGAAATCCAAAGAACACGTCATCTTCACCTTGTTTCTAAGGGATTGGCCAACATCTATATAACGCTCATTTTTATCATCTAAGTTGTTAAATGACATATGGATAAATGACGCTTCATCATCCTTGGAGACACAAATTGCAAAAGGTCTAATAAGATTCAACTATACAAATTGCAAAAGGTCTAAATTAAATTCGATTGTGTAAACTTTATAATCAACAACAGCATTGACACCCTCCGTTCCGATATCATAATATTCATTCCATGCATCCCGACATGTTGTGTTTGCAAAGATAAAACATTTAACAGTATCCTACAATTTTATATACAACCTCAAACAATGATATTTACATTGTTCATCTTTCCAATACAAAGAATTTTATAATCATTGTCTACAATAAGCATGTTAACATTAGAATGACAATGTAAACAAAATTTTTGAACCAATATCAACTTCATCAGTTAGTAGCACAACATAATGTACAAAAGAGCCCAAAACAATGGCTTAAATCATGTAATGAGAAAAAAACAGTCCATAAATTACATACAACAAATAAATATGCACGACATTACAACAAATAATTACAATAATAAGCACGACATATAACATAATAAGCACGACATAATAAGTAATGGCAGTTTTGTGCTTATTATGTTGTAATGGCGAGCAAATTAGGTTTTGTCTACAACCCATCTTGTTCGGCCCGCAACCACTACCCTTTTAAAAGAATTTGATAGAGGTTCTTCAAAAGTTAGGATGTCTACAGAATGAATCAGTTGACCACCTTCCTAGTTCTAGCCCATATTTTAGAGGTGTAAATGCTAATCCTGAAGATGGGCTCTTGAAAGCGCCTAGTAAATCTGCACGATGAAGTTGACTTGGTAGAGATGTTGTGGAGGCTTCATATGATTTTATGGACATGTCTTGGAGGTAAAATACCTTTTAATACCTACATAAATTATAAGTCCCTAATTATATTGCCATATAATTCAAGTCTTTGTCAAACACCTAAACTGCCGTTTGAAAAATAAACAAATCTTAATCAAGCAAATCAATACAATGATGTCTGGATAGCTCTAGATAGCTGATAATGGACATATATTATTGACTTCCCTAATTAGCTAAACATTTTTCTATTAAAATGTTTGGTTTTGCTAAACATTCTTCTTAAATCACAAATATGAGATTCATATATACTCACTTTGATCCTTAGCAACAAAGAGGAGAGGCTACCGGTGCATACAAATTTGAAGGGGGGACCAAGGTGGACGTCAGATGATGCAGACGATTATGAAGAACAACAAAGTCGACTTCTAAGAATCGATTATTACAACACTCCCTCAGAAAGATTAAGAAGTAGACTCACTAGAAGACGACTCCTTTCAAGACTTTGCATCATCCTCAACGATCCTGTCCACAATAATTATCAGGTAGATCATATTTGGTTTACAGTTGGATTGCATGTGCTCATCCGGTGAAAGAATGGCGTGCCTCAGTTGGCCGCATGTTTTTCCCTCTTGTTATATGTTGTTATAATTGTACATGAGGAAAGTTTGCTCTGAAACACTACTGAGCCAAGAGATCCTTCTATGGTATTCTAAGTCATCTACCACAGATTACACAACCCTGTGATCAAGCTTTAATTAAAATTTGATTAAATCTTAGCTGAATCATATCATAGCTTGATCATACGAAAGTGCAATAATCATATTAACTTAGTAACATAATTTAGTGTTCAAAATGAAATTTTAGATTAATAAAGATAACTATTTTAGCTTCAAAATGCTATAATTAGATCAATACTTTTCAAGAAATGGACGAACTATCAAATTAACAAACCATTCAACCTATTCAGCACCTCATCACATATTAGGATAGTTCTAGAGCCAAATCTAGACTTGCTAAAACCATGTCCCCGGCCTGCACATAGGAAAGATGTGTAAACAATATTTACTAAAAAAAAAGCATGAAAAAAATACACCACTTGTATTATCCATGTACCTAAGTATCACTTCATATCACTTGCATTATACATATGTGGCTTTAGAAAAGCGGCATTAAAGAATTGGATATGACTCAACAATATTTAGAGTTTTGCATGTAAATTGTTTTTGCGATTAGATGAACACAAAAAGCAAGTGGTTTCATAAAACATGCATTACTATGTTCTATTAAAATTGGTATATATTAGCAAGGGTCAAATTATGGGGTTCTGTAATGGGTAACACGGATAATATTGGTATGTTTTAAATTGTTCGGCCAGCTTAATCCAACCCGTAAACATTTATTTAATTATCTCCAAGTATGACATGAGTGCATTATATGTAATTGCCTACAACCAAAAAACCAAGTGATTTAACTATAGATATGGCAAAATGGGCTGGAAGGTGATGGGTCAAAATAGATTCATACTGAAACATGTTATCATCTCTTAGTGTTATAACGGGTTAGACTGCATTGGATTGATCTAAAAACCATTCTAACATCTCTTTATAATTTCTTATATATATTTATTTGTATATGAGTTTGTGATTAATAACAATTGATGACAATACACTACATATCATATATTTATAGAACACAAACAATAGTAGGTACATGATGTTTATGAACAAAAAAGTAGTTGACTGTTACCAGGTCAAGCCATAGTTAAATTAAGTTGGTTGAGTAATCTGTCATTTGCCTATGTTATTTCACCAATATCAATTCCAAACTACAAATATTGCATAATCATTTAGTAAGACAGTCAAATAATAATCCTAAAATCATTGTTGCTTACCTCATCCAACCAAGATGTATTGTAATGGCTAAATAACCACTGTAGTTAAAAGCATAAAACAGTTACATCCAACAAAACTACCTTGAATAATCCATCAAAATGATGGAGTCCTCGGTCGAGATCAATTATGCCCGGAAAGGCAATAAGACCACTATAAAAACCAAAAATGGGTTTATTTTGTATATAAAGTAACCACATATGAGATTTATGCCATGTACACCACATTAGGACTATACATAAAGCAATAAACACAATAGAATTTTGTGAAATTAGTAACTGTATAAAAGTGAATCGACTTGCATATCACCACAAACAGAGCAGTCTTGTTTTACCAAACCATGTGGCTTCATTTCGTTCTTTTAAGCTGTAAACAAAATAATAACATATAGTTCAAACCAAACCAAAAGTTAAGTTTACACGCGTTAAAAACATTTGTTGATTTCTAACCAAAAAAATTTGCAGGATCGTCAGCGATAACATGTTGCATAAAGGAATGTTGCATTTTGACTTGCATATTAAGACAAGTCTTTATTGATTTATGTAGCTCCATAATCTATTGATGTAGTTGCTCCATGTGAACTCTCAAGTCATATAGAAGACCCATCTCCTGTCATAACAAAAACCATAAACTTACATGTTAGTTGTCACTAATTTTTTTCACTAAAGAAAAAAGATAAGAGGGGAATGAAAACTAACAATGGATTGATAAGAGATGGCAGAGGAGGACTGTGTAGTAAAATTGATGCATAAATGGTCTGTATTTTCACAATCGATTAACTGGCCTCAAGATTAGTAATTGAAAAAGATGTTTCTACAAAATTTTAAAAAGAAACCTGGAGATTTTTGAAGATCTGTTGGCTGTTATTGAATGAGAAATGGTATGATGAATTTGATGGAATAAAAAACCTGGAGAATTGAGTATATATAAGGTGTAAAGTCGGTTTATGTGTTTCTAAGAATTCTAATATAATACAAATTCGTATTTGTATTGTATTAGGGAGTCTGTATTTTTTGCTAAAATTTACATTCTAGTCCTTAAAAATAAATAAAGTTAAAAAAAAAAAAACAGGAACTTACATAACACATCAACTGAATTGCAAAACACATCATATTGTATTTGTATTCATTGTAGCAAAACACATCCGAGCATCAAATGCAGCTGCAGTAGGATTATGAAGATAATGGGTCAGCCTATGGTGGTGCTGAAAAAACTGGCACTGCTGTTCTCATAGTGACTGGTGGTGCAAGTCCATGGTGTGGCGTCCTGCGCATTGGACCATAGGCGGGAAAATGTGGGAGCATGGGACGGTTTGATGGACTGATGGTGATGAGGACGATGAGGGTGATGGTTCATGTGGTGCAGGAGTTATCGGTCTGGTTTGGGTAGGTGCTGGAGATATGGTTCTGGTTTGGGTAGATGGTACTGTATTCTGGTAGAAAAGAGGAGTATTTTAGACATGGTCAATGAAGTCGTTGAGGGCTAGGTGGTCGTGCTGCAGGTGTTGTGAAATGCTTTTTAAAAGGTATCGGGTGGTGACTGTAGTTACAGGTTCCGCCAATCTTTTGTTTTGACCGGTAGTTCAAAAGGGCTCTTGCAATTCTTATTTGTTCTTGTTCGTCTTTGTTCTATGGTTCCCTCGATGAACTTGCATCTTTTTTCGCCACCGCCCAACAAAAAAAAATCAAATTATAAAAAAGAATTAGTTTCTTTGAAATTAATAGTCAAATTCTAAGCGGCTTACGCACATTGTTTGAGAGATGGCCAAGTTGCCATAGCAGCAATTTTTTATGCTTGTTTCTTGTTTTTTGCAGGTTCACCAGTGAATATCATTCTCTCCATGGTACATGTACATGGCATAACCTACAATGCAAAAACAACCCATTAATTAGCAAACACTATCAAAATGCACATCAGTGGTCATCGAAACACTATTAATTACAACCCGTTTTCATACAGCTAATCATCGAATCCTATTAATTACCATCACTCACTTTCATAATGCACATCGGTGGTCATTGAAGATAAAATTTTGAGTAGATACAAACACTATCTCGAATAACCCCTGATTATCTTACTTTATTTAAGGAGTTTTTCTTTTCATATAATACCTTTAACATATGACATAAATTCTAATCACTCCTAAGCCTTTTACATGAATGTGACATCATAATCCTAAAAATTACTACCATAGAGATCAATAGGGATTGCAATGAAATGATATGATGAAATAATGTTTTCACTTAAATCAAGACCTTCCAAATCCAGAAGTTGCCACCCATCTTTTGCGGGTTTCTGCACTTCTGGACATTATGAGTCCAGTTGTGTCCTTGTATCTGTGTTCCAATGTAGTAAAAGTATCTATAAAAATAACCTTACATTTTTTGCCGTGTAATTAGTAAATTCCAGATTGACCCAACCCATTTTTACCCAACACCAGGAGTACCATGTTTGCATAAGTCTTTCTTAACTCTTAAGTAATAGCTAAAGGTAGCAAAATCATGACTACCTAAATCGCCTAGGTTAAAACTAAATAAAATCCTCTTAGCCATCATCAAGGACTTTATGCAATATGTTCAACTCGCTGAGGACATCCCTTTCGACAATACACAACTCGAAAAGCATTAATTCCTTCCATGACATCTATCAGTCACTAATATTATATTAGTATTATCAAAAACAGTAGAATACACTTAAAATGGCTCAATATGAGTTCACAAATTATCATAAAAAGCCCCTAATTGTTATCATATTCACGATGTCATGAAAGTTATTATGACATCCAAGCAAGCCCTATCTCATATCAAATTATATAAATCTATTAACAAATGTATAAAAACAAACCTGATTATTTATAGAACAATGTTTCAGGTGATAAATTACTCATTAGAACCCAAACTGTCCGAGACCCGCCCACTTAGCCACTTCTATTATGATAAAAAAAAAGTGCAAAGATGGGAAATCAGCGATAAACTTACTGCATGTGGGTTATTGTGAACAATATCAACTTCT
Organism: Artemisia argyi; assembly: GCA_030686995.1. Taxonomy (NCBI): domain Eukaryota; kingdom Viridiplantae; phylum Streptophyta; class Magnoliopsida; order Asterales; family Asteraceae; genus Artemisia; species Artemisia argyi. The sequence continues at coordinate 52,647,875 of CM060685.1, forward strand.
TCATCGTTACTCAAGTGTTTCCATAAATCATCAGAAGAAAATATTATAAAAGAATCATTTGGTTGGATTGGGTGAGAAAGGATAGATGGGGTAGCAGGAAAGATCGGCATCACTGTCCGTTCTGGAAGTAAATTTTGCTGCTATTGGTTCTTTATTGCTTCATATAAACATTCCAATGGACCTAGAGGCCTGCACAGTTATTAAGTTTAGCAACTTTTTTTAACAAAAATATGGAGGTGCATGCTTCAAAAATCCAAATATATCACTCATTATTACATCTTTAAAAAAAACACAAACACATGCAAACATCATCTAACCCAACCTGTTTTACCGCAAGTAATTACTCCGCATCTGATTTTAATAATTCAAAGTCACAAAACCATTTTATAAAAAGCACATCCAAACAGCTCACTGAACATAGAAGGCCATAAACAGAAAAAATTACTGGCGACTTTCAAATTGTTTTCTTATAACCATTTTTGTTTGACCTGTCAAGTATTTAACATAGTCCAATTCGACCCGTTTATAAGTAATCTCTAACCTCAAGCTCCTTCCCGTCTTCTTTTCCCATAATTGGTACCTATATGGCACTTATAATTCTACTAAATGAATATAACCATCTTTTGGCAATTCTATATCATTTTTCATCTATGAGCACCTCAATAATACACAATAACAAAACAATCAACCACATTGGCACATTCAACTATCATGTTCAATAATTCTGCGATACAAACATATGTGATTCTCACAATTTAGATAAATTTTAAAAATTTAGCATGAATAATAAAATGAAAGGAAACAACTTCAATTAATACATAGATGCATCTAGTTGTGCAACTCGTTAAGAATGTAAAATTCCTTAATACATAAAGCAACACTAACAAACCTAAACCTGAAAGCATCACCTTCATGAGGCAACTTCAGTTCAACACATGTAGAATAACTGAAAATCAAGTAATCAATATATTGGATTAAAAAATTACATAATTAAACTAAAAGCTTCAAATTTTAATACAAAAAGAAAAGTAAATAAACAAAAGGAAACCAAAACTATCACTACAATTTTCACCTAAACATTTTATCAAATATGTGGTGTGCAACCAATCTCTTTTACAAAAACAACACCAAATTAAATAAAGCTTTTAACTTTTCAATGCCTTTCATCAAGAATCATATGCATGTGTAATAAAAACCAAAACTTGGAACAAATCATATACCCTTTACAATTTCTCAAAACATAAAAAAGAAGTTAACTTTAACCAATTAAACACAAAGTTTAATAAATAAGAGAAAAAAACGCAAACCTGGGTCTTATTATAAAGGGGTGCCCAATAGAGAATCACTTTTAGTTTATTCAACAATAGAATGAGGTGAGTCATGGTCACCGGTAATCGATTGAGGTGCAAATTATCACCAGGTTGAGGAAAATTGTTGTAGCATCCGATTGATCTTGATGTTCTTATGTGTGGTTCTTGTTTAATGGATACTCCGGTTTTAATAAAATATTTACACTTTAGCCATGAAATATCCAAAAACAACAATAAAGTCCTTGTGTATTTTTGCTCAATTTTAATGTTTAGGTATAAAAACGAATTTTTAACAATTATTATACAAATATAGAAAAATTTTAGGTTTTTTAAATATTAAAAATCTTTTTAATAATTAAAATTGTAAAAAATATTACCTAAATAAGTATGATTTGATTATTTTGAAATGAAAAAGTCCTCACTAGAGGTTTTATTTTATTAGGTAAAAGATGTGTAGGTTATGGAGAGACTATTTGTAAAGATCAGATTGAGTGGAAATGTTGATTTACGAGGTATTCATATTTAGATGAATATTAATTGATCCAATTGGAAATGTCACATCATGGATTGTTATTCATTTGTGAGTTTTCTACGTGGTTAAGTCTTTATATCCTCTGTTCAAAAAAAAAAAAAAAAAAGTCTTTATATCCAAGGTTTTGAAACTCGGGTCGACCCGGCCGGGTTAACCGGTTCAACCGGTTTCGGTCGAAAAACGGGTTAAAACAACCCGAGTTTTTAAAAACGGGTTAACCGGTTTGACCCGCCGGGTTTTGCCGGGTTAACCCGGTTCTCGAAACCCGGCCGGGTTTTATTTTTTCAAAATATTTTAATAAAAACCCGGGTTGACCCGGCGGTTGAACCGGTTGACCCGGTCAAAAAAATAAAAAAATAATAAATTGAAAACCGAGTTGACCCGGTGGCCGGTGACTCGCCCGGGTCGATTTCGAACCCGGTTTTCAAAACATTGTTTATATCCTTAGACCTCAACACTTATTAATGTGTAATTGATCACCGGTTCCTGCTTGGTGTAGCTGATACATGGACGGAGCCAGGAATTAGGAATAAGGGGGCCGAAATTTTTTCCTCAAAGGTTAGGAGGTCATTTGCCTATAGTTACGTCATATGCTTAAATTTTATAAGGTAAATAGCAAAGCGATTAGACGTGTTGGAGGGGGGCCGAGCACCCCCTGGCTCCCCCACTGTCTCTGTCTCTGGCTGATGATATATGGGACATCACTTCTTCCACGCCATCATACCACCACATTTACCACCATCAAAGGCGGAGCCAGGATTTGAAGTTAAAGGGCCGAACGAAACATACAAATTATAACAATAAATATTGCTAAAAAACGAATCCATATTTCTTAACTCATGATTCAACTTAACACCAAAATAATTAGGAACCAAGCTAAATTAGAAAAGAATAACCGGGTGACAAGTAAGTTTTTTTTGAAGTTGTATATGATTGTTAAGTTATTCGAAATTTCAGTGGGAATAAAGGCGACTAATTGCAATATCATTAAGAAATTAGCTTATGAGCTATACAACTAATAAATAAAGTGGGTTGAATAGGGATGACTCAACACACAACAGTCACCCTACTAGCTCCGCCCCTGACCATTTCCCTAAATTGGTTTACCATTTCCCTAAATTGGTTTCTACTGCCACATGATTTTCTTGTATCAAGTAGCAAACGATGAATGAAAAGCTTTGTTCATACATCAAGTAAAAACTAAGACTCACAATCATATCTTGTTTCTTTCGACATTATAAATAAAACCACGAATGTAACAAGACTACAAAAAGTGGTCATAAACAATAAAAAGTGATTGTTTCTCTTATATCATACCTTTGGTTTTGCTAAGAACTTTTATAGCTTTAGATCCATGCATTTCAAAATCTTCATAAATCAAATGCTTAACCACTCCTGGCCTATACGTTGATCCATGATACGAAAAGCTCGAGTTTGTAAAAAAAGACACCGTTTCTAGATCATCTAAAGAAGAATACACCACTAACCTTCTCCATTGATCACGATAAGACCAAGAACATGATGCACATGTTTTGTTTGTTGATCGAGACATATAGATCAGATTTCGTGCTAATTTGTTATATCGATTGAGACCCATTTGGGCTTAATTATGATTGTTTAGTTATCATTGATCGATTTTTTTCTTTACAAAAGGAGTATAATTTGATGTTGGTTTAAAAGGATGGTGTTATATTATGAGGATATGACATAGAATAGAATCCACATTATCTGAATAAAGTTGCAACCTGTTTATGAATTGAACGTTATAATTGTTGGATAAAATCCTAAAAACTTGGAAATATGTTCAACTTTATGTAGACAGAATCATATTTGTCTAGTAACTCTTATTTATGACTTGAAATCATAGTTAGTTGCACTAGACATAAAATTATTGAGTGTACGCTTGGTTCAAATAGGGGAATAGGAATAGCAAAAGTAAAGGGAATACAGTGAAATATAATGGAATGAAATAGAGATTATCATTATCTTTGATAGTGATTGATTTAAGAAAAACACATTAACCTCCAAAATGCTGGTGGTGCTTGTTGGTGGTGGTAGTGGCTGGTGGTGGTGGTGATGGTGGTTGCTGTTGCTGGTGGTGGTGGTGGCTAGTGGTAGTTGTGGTGGTGGTGGTGGTGGTGGTTGGTTGTGGTGGAGGTGGTTGCTCGTGGTGTTGGTTGGTGGTGATGGTGGGTAATCATTACCTTACCTCCCAATTTACTGAGTAATGCCCCATTACCCAGTATTAAGCAATGATTGCATTACTTACTACTAACCAGATATGTTTATTCATTGCCTTTTCCATTCTCTACCCTCAATACACCCAACCAAACACCCCTGAATCCAGATGGTTTAGGTCATTAGTCGTTACAATGAACTTATATGCATGCACTCGATCTATAATATAGTTATGGTAATAGGAAATAAAATATATGTACTCATTACTAAGTTGAACTTATTTAGTGTTTTGCTATAAAATGCTCACTTGACAACGGTTAAGTCACATTACATAACATATTCTTTTCATATTTAAAGTACTTATTTATTTAATGCACAATAAATAAACATACAAATTACCTTAAATATATATAATTTTTAATTTAATAAAATCCAAGTTTTCATTTATATTCTTTTTAACCATTTATTGTATAGCAAATCCCTTTACTAAATTTTATATGAAGAACATTGGTGTGTTTATTTTAGCAAACAAATTTAACTTTATCATTAAACTCCTTACAAATAAAATATAATCCAAATTGGATCTTTTTACATATATGAATTGAAAATGCCCCATGAGAAAGGCATAAAAATACTTGCATAAATTGAATTGAAATTAAATACGTTCAATTCTCATATGAAAACATACTACAAGAGCACGCTTACAATTGTGTATCGGCTCTTCATGGTGTTCAGATTTACATAAAAACTCTCAGGTCGTGTCTGGCAGCAACTAGTCACACTGTCTACGTGCAGAATTTGTTAGAACCAGGTAGTCCCACACCTCCTTTTATCGAGAAACTCGAGCTTGTATTCATCGAAGAAGAGTCGAGAAAAACGACCACAACTGTAATATCGTCATGAAAATGTCGCCTCACCCCTCTTTCGATTTTCTTCAAATCCGAGTATCTCATTTCTCGTTTCTTTGCTGCTGCATGAAGTGCCGCCTTCACTAGTCTCCTTGCAATTCCCTACAAACAAACAAAAACAAATATAAATTTAGAAATAAAGGAATATTAATGAATAATATAATTTTAATAACATAGTTAGCACACTAACAAAATATTTAATTGGACGTTAAGAACCAAATAAGATTAGAAGATTAGCATACAAATATAAGATTAGATGAGTATAAAATTACTTACACTACGTGGGTAAGTGTGGACAATATCAACGGCTTCCTCGTTGCTAAGATGCTCCCATAGACCATCAGATGCAAATATGAGAAACTCGTCCCTCGAGTTTATTTCATGTATAAAGATTGATGGCTCGGGACTCAGAATTTGCTTCGAAAACGATTGTGGGAGCCTAAATTTTGGCAAAAGAGGTGCTCTATTGAACTCGGGCGTCTTCAAATACGCATCACCAATTGATCTTGAGACCTAAAACCCGATGAATACCATAAATATCAAATTGTTTTCATTCTAAATTAAACCATCTCAAAATGGTTAAAATTTTTAATAGGAAGTATCAAGTACATACCTGAATAATCCCTTTAACGCGCCAAACATTATGTTTCTTAACCACGATCTTTGGATCTTCCGGATGTAAGGAATAAAGCTCATCACGTATATGCTCACGGTTTACATTGTGTTCTTCGGATAATTGAATGGCGGATACTCCTCTACCACCTCTTTCTGTTCTCCCCAAAACCACTCGTGAGTCCCCGGCATTTGCAATGTATATCACACCATTACAAATAACGCCTACTAAGCAACATGTGCCAACAGATGCAATTTGTGGGCATGTACACCATTGGTCTCTTACAAGAGAAATAAATTCCTCCTCGGTTGCCAAGAACGACTTTCTGATTACATTTGCTGACATTTCTTCATCTTCGGATGCAAACCCTGAAACGAAATAATTTAATAACAAAATAATAGTAACGTAACATGTGTGATCTACTACGCAAAATGTTGCTTTGTTCTGCCTTCTTTCTCTATAAAATTGTACCCGAACGGTCAAAACCCTGCCCCTAATTTATGAGCAAATATTATGCATGGCAGCAAAAAAATGAAGGAAACTAGCATGCATTATATCACAAGGGAGCATTTATAAAATTAAATACAATTATTTCAATATGAAGAAGGGATAACATACTCTTGAGATTGGAGAACAGCTTCTGGTTCACAAACCGGGATGTTTCAGGGCCGCCGTGTCCGTCATAGACCCCAATAAACGTCCCATAAAGCCCAGATGAACCTAATTGTCCGGATTCAACTTGGCTTTCATCCTCCAACAAATTATTTGCTTGAACAACCGCCATTGAAAACTCTCCGCTAACATGATACCCTAAATCTTTGTACCACAACAACCCGTTCGTTCTTCCATTTTGTACCCCTCCTAGTCTACCTTTCCACAAGGGTTTAACCATATCGAAGTAACTATTACCCGACATGATTTTCACATACGTATCATCCACAATATTCATCAAAAGACCTTGTTCTAATTTACATACACCATACACAAATCTATCAACAAAATAAGTGTACAAACTATATACTCGTCAATGTAACATCAAGAATCAAACCTAAAGTCCACCTCAACTCTAGCTTTGTTTATGTTCTACCCAACAACCAAGATTCTTGCATTATATAATACCCACAAAAGCGTATAACCTAGACACCATTAATGTCAAGAAATACAAAAGGGGTCAAAGGGTATGGGCTAAAATTGGACAAAAACAAAATAATGTCATTCAGAGGACAAGAAAACCATAATTTTTAATGATATTTATAGAATATGGTGATGTGTCCTTGAAGTACATACCGTGAACCTGTTTTTTAGTTCATGTAGACCTCCCATATCCATTTATTTGTCCAACATTCTTAGCTGTAAAACCCATATAGATTTTGATTTTATGACAGAGTTTGTTTATGGAAATAAAAGGAGCAATAAGTTATTGGCAGAAAATCTTTGTAGATTGGGATTTTTAAGATGATGCATGGGAGGCTGATGAGGTATTAAATGTTAGATTAAAAAATTTAGCAATTAGGTTTTGATTATTTTGGACTTTGTTTGAACAGTAATCCATGTTTTTAGCCAATTTTTGCTGATTTGTTTTGGCATATGTGTGTGGTTAATATGTGTTTCTTATAGGATAGTTGGTCATAAAAGTTATAATTTGGTCAACTACGTTTCTCACAGCATTTCAAATTCTACAAACCTATTGAATACAACCTCAGTTTTCATCAAATATAGCGTAAAAACATTGGGTTAATATGTGTATAGTTCACTAATCACAAATGGTCTAATTAAAGCAGTTTATTCTAAAAAACATAATATGTTTGAATGAGAGAATTGTGCACCATAGACCATAACGGCATTGCAGTTTGATCTCATCGTTAATGTCTTATAGTTGGTGTACCCTTTTAGCTAGAAAAATCAGACCTTACTAATTTTAGATTATCATAAGAAACTAGTACTATATTAGTCACTCTTATGAACCAATGTCGTCACTTTTTTTTTTTTTTTTTTTTTTTTTTTTTTTTGGCTAGCAAACCAAATGAGTGAGAATTTGAATGTAATGACTAAGTTAATGATTTTTGTGATACGATGATTTCAACATAAAGTACGGTGATTTTTTTTTTACACATATAATGTGCTGGTTTTGCCACAAATGCATTTCGGATTATAAAACCTGAAGTTTGTATTCAGCTATTGAACCTATTTGTGATTGCAGATCTAGACTAGATGTCAAACCAATTTGTGTTTTGGTCGAGTGTTCAGTTTTGTTATTTCTTCTTTGTCCTAATCCTTTCCAACTCGACACGTGTCAATCTTTCGGTTTCAACCCATGAAGACCCCTCTGTTCTTTGACACCATGAAAGGTGTCCTTTTGGACCTACACATCCATAACCCCATGACCTTCCCATCATTCTTCTTCCAGTGCATCCCAACCAGGAAGTGTACTAGCAACCAAAAATGGACCATTTTTGGCAAATGAATTTCATAAATCAAAAAATGAAGAAATGATTGAAGTACAATGGGTACATGTATCTTCCCGAACAAACATAATTAACATTGATTAAGTATGAGTGATGAGATAGTAGAAGACAACATTGCCGTGTCTCGCTTTGCCGACCAACGAAATCATACTCATTTTTTTTTTTTTTTTTTTTTTTTTTTTTTTTTTTTTTTTTTAGCAATGACAACAACAAATAAAGATACATTAATAACCCAAGGATTCGTCTGAGCATTGCTATATCTCCTACATTATCCCTTACTTATCTTCCTACCGACATAAGACGATGACATGTGGAATCCACTTATTTTCTCTCTTCATTTTATCCAATCATTTTAAAACATATCTAGTTTACGTAGGTAAGAGGACTTGAATGCAATCGGATTTAATAAGGATGCGTCTAACCCTTGACAAGAGTTAACTTATCGCCACTCAATTCCATATACCTAGTTCAATTCGAGCTTCCCTCTACGAACCATTTATGAATCCCCTTTGTTATAAATTTTCCTTTCCCTTCCCCCTTGTTTATCATTATCCTGCAACCTAAATTGATAAGATAATCAATGGAGTATGAACAAAAGTTAAGGGGATATGCCATTCTGATACATTTAAGGCTGGGAAATAACCCGTTTGTATGTTAAAAAAGTGTCAAAAGATATTATGGGCTTAGATTGGTTGAATTGTGAGCCAAAAAAGAGACCGAATTGTATGTTGGGTTCAGAAGTTAGTCTCCTTGTCTACTAGATTTATGGCAAAACAACACTTTAATTTATTTTTTATTTCTATAGTATTTAATTTTGTCTATACAAAATAAATTCAACAAACAAAAAGATATTAAAACGATAAATTACTTTTGTTTCGTATAAATAAAATTTGAAACAGGCAAGTTAAGCTCTTTTGTATGCTTTAGATGCAATAGATGATTACAATGAAACTTGGTGTCATAAGTGAAGTATATATGTAACTAGAAGTGAAGTATCTAGCCAAGAGTTAAAAACTTCAAAGAACAATTCATTTCTTTTGTATATGGCATGTGAAAGTTGCACCATTTCACATACTTTTTAGAACTTGGTGTTATAACTCAAGTATCTGGTATATATCTTTTACATGTAGCTAGGCATATTGTATCTCGGGTTTGCAATGATAATTTGGTATACTTGCAATACGATCATTAGTCGCGGATATTATTGGCGAGTTTTAGATATACTATGAGTCATGTCCAACTCAAAAGTAGTGGTATGCCTCAGTTTTGGTAGAATAATGATAAAGAGCAGGCAAAAAATTTCTGCAAAGAGTAGCTTAGGACAAAAACAAATATCAAAGATTGACTTGAATATAGTTAAACAAGATTAATTTGCATCAGAAATTTATCCAACAAGAAAATATGCTTTTAAATTGAGATAATAAAAAACGAAGTAATCTGATCTATATCCTACATTCTCTATAGTTTACATTAATTACGTTCATAGCAAGATCTCATTAAGCGTTCTTGGTGTAGCTTCTAACAGTAATAATAACCTTAGAAAGATAAATAATGAATGATTGTACCTATTGATCTTCACCCTCCATTAATGGTTCCAAAAGAAAATGCACCATTTTCTTGCACCCCTGATTGAGCTTTTCGATATGAATCCAACAACACCTCAAATGGTGGAGTCTTGAGTTCTTCAGTGTCGGCTTTGCTTAGTAATTTACAGAAATTTGGTGTTGATAATATAGAATCATCCACCTGCTTGTTGCAAACATGCGCAACTTCGAATCACTTTAGGCCAATTGCATCTAAAAAGGAGACCAACATTTGTCCTAATATCGTTTTTATTTACCAAAGTTTTTATTGCCGAAAAAATCATCCAAATTTCAAGAATCAAAATAAATGGAACTTGTATGGGTTTTCTTATGGCCTTATGGGGTAAAAGGACTTGGTTGCTTATTTATTTTTTTATGGTAATAGCGAAAGTATTTTCCTACAAGCAGATTTGAACTTAACAAAAACATCATTACCAAGTATTCATTAATCAGGCACTTCTCAGCATCTTTTGTGATGTCAGTTATTTTGGCGGAGTGAGCAGTTTCGGTATCCTTCAAAGTATCACGAAAACTTCTAGTTAGTGAATTGATCCCCTCATTATCTTCGTGGTTATCCCCCAACACAACTGCAAAAGATGTATATATGAAAAGATTCAAGATGGCTTTACGAGGGAAAGGCATTCCAAATTCTAAAACACTGGACAAATAAATTAAGTAGTTCAATATTTTTATTATACTTTCTCAAACCACTAATAGCATTAGACAAAATAGTGTATTGCAAATGTGAGAATTTCAACCCATTTTGGCGACTGATACATAACAAGTCAACCGGGGTTAAATATAAAGATAATAGTTAAAGATGTGAAACGGTTCAAAAGTTTGTTCTCATTGAACATGTAACTATTAACTATGTTAAGAAAAAAGGACCACAAAGTATTGGTGGCTGGCCCAATGCTAACCGACCCATGTTGGATTACTAGTTTTGACATTTGAGTATTTGACCCGAACCAATATTGTTCCGCGACGCGTCTGCTTTGTTACCTCTTGTAATTATTAAATTGATAAGTTGAACATGAAATATTGCAGTAAAAAGCATCAAGCAACGCAAAATAGGAAGTTTTGTGCTTCTGATGTGATAGAATCATGGAAGGACTATTTTTGGACCTACGACATGGCTTACATTCGATGGATGTGAGAGAACTACTTTCAGCAATTTCTACTTCTTCTAGTGTTGACGAGGCCATGGATGAGAATCGAGAGTGAATTGCTTGATTGGCTTCAAGGGCATCCCTGCATTAACAAAAAGTATTAACAGTTAGAAAATGGAAGACATTGGTGTTAAATTTGCCAGCATGAAAGTAAATCAACTAATATAACTTTTGAAAGTATTATTTGACCTTAAGTCAAATGAGTAACGTATTTTAAACTTACTTGCTTGTGGAATCCACAGATTCTATATGCCTTTTCTGTACATCGCTTAGAGATTCTTTGACTTGCCTCCAGCTTTCATAACCTGTTCTTGCTTTGGTTGCCCTTTTCATTTTAAAGTAAAATAACATTAACATATATCCTATTCTCATAGAGGTAGTGAAATGTCCAGATCAAGAAATGGGTCAAAATGGCTACTTTTAACTGCGGTTAGAAATGGGTTGGGTCAGGTTGGGCCAACCCACAAACACGTTTTTTTATCCATCTTTTTATTACATCATTAAAAAAAAAAAAAAAAATTCTAACTTTTTTAATAAGCTGGTGTAGCATTTCAAATGACTTTCAAGTTTCAAACACTTTGACCCATACTACTTATTATACCCGTTTCCTGTTTGTTTAAATTAGCCAGCTTGACCCATATGACCCATTAGCATTTGTTATACAAGTAATGAATGAACTTTTATACCAGTTTTGGAGTTTGGCTGTCAAACCTTCTTTTGCATTTTGAGTCGTGTTTTTATCCTCGGTGTAATGCCTCTCTGTTTTTCCCAAGAAACTTGTGAACTCATCTTGTGTTGAGGAAGAGAGAGTATGCATGCTTGACGCTTTACGATGAATATGGTTGGTTCTGCTGCCAATATCACTTCGAATGGCATCTATTTCCGTTTGAATCTATCAAACATAGCAACATATTAAAAAAAAAAAAAAAAAAAAAAAAAAAAAAAACAAAAAAACCATTACTATAATATTTCACATATGATAATGTATTAATTAATTTTATGTTGTCTAAAAAATGGGTAAGAAAATGAAAATCCAGCCACCCTTAAAAGGAATTACATACCAGCTGTTTCTTCTTGGCATTGGAACTTGCTAAAAGCTCTGCCATCTTGTCTAATAGTTGTTTGTCTTCCCCATTGGCATAATCCTGCGATTAAAATAAAAAATGACTATTTTGCTTGTGAACGTGAAGATGACAAGGGAGAAAAGCTTATGTGATTGAGCGTAAAAACCTCAAATTTTATCTTAAAATCACTCAGTTGCTTGTCATATTTTGATCGTGCGTCTTCCACCATTTCTATCACCCTGGAAATGTCATGGGCCATAGTCTTGAAGAAACTCACTGTAACACTAGATGCAGACTGGGTTGTCTGGTATGCTCGCAACTGGCTCTGGTTACCATATAAAAATTAGTGCAATGTGACACAAGTATTTTGGAATCGCAACGGCAATGAATTAAGCCAAATTTACTTGAAGGCCATTGCCATGGTTAGATAAGTTTGTTGATTAACAGGTCAAAATGGGGCGTTTTAGTTACAGACCAAAACATATTAATGGGTTACAATTTACAAACACTATCGATTTCTTTATCAGAAAGTAATTAATGGGACTGTAAACATTTGAGTATACTTGGGGCAACTTTCGTTCAAATCGACGTGTTCCAGTTGGAGATTAACCAAAATCATTCCAAATTATTTGGTTGAAATTGCCAGCTTAATTACAAACTACTGATTGCAAGTATTTTTATCCATATATCCTCCTAACTTTCGGTCCAAGATATTAAATTGGCTAATGGTAATAATGTACCTCATGCTGCTGTTTCCAAAAGGTAGCTATACTTTGCTCCTGATCATTAAGGTTACTGTGTAAATCATTTAGTACGTCACCAACCTTGACTGAGGCTTCTCTTATAAGCTGCACATAGAAACACATAAATCAAGACATTAACGTCCAAAATTTTTGAAAAATCAGAAACCATCACGGCTTTAATCTGCTCCAAAATATGAATTGGCTTACTAACTTCTTCAAGGGCAGAAGAATGCTCGACAACTTCAGAATTTATGTCACCAAGTGCTGTCTTGGAATTCCCACTGAACTCTGTAGCTAGTTCAACCAGAGATTTTATACCACCGGAAAATATGTTCCTTATCTTTTCTACTCGAATTTGGAGTCCTTGTGTCGCCTATACATACATCAATAAATAATCCAAATCCATAACTTTTATTTTGACAGTCCAGAGTGCAACTTGACTAAATATATAGAGGTGTTCCTCAAGTGCTAACATCAGCATGGGGATAGGCACATACCTACGTGGATCCATGGTATACACTAGAGGTAATGGGCGAGTTACATAACAGGTAAAAAAATTTGGTTATTTTGGGTATGGTTTGGTTGACCCAAAACAATCTTTGTCCAAGAATATGAAGCTTCAAAAAAATAATCAGTATGAAATTTTTTATTTCAGCAATTACATAATTTCCATAATAACCTAATTAGGTAAGCTATTTCCGACCGATTTGACACACTAGAGATAAAACATAGCCCAGATTGACCCATTCATAAGTGAACAGGTCAAATTGCCACCTCTAGCATGCATGTCCAATATTCTGAATCCTGAACTTAAAATAAGCTTTTAAAAATGTCATATAATTTACCTTATCTTGTTCAGATACAAAGGACTTCATATGTCCTTCGATGGCATTTAGATGTTGTTCTTGGTGTGTTACAGAAGTAACAACAATCTTGTGAAGAGCTTCAAGGTGTTGAGCTAACAGTGTTTGAAAGCACTGCACTAGCACTTTATTTCCATCTTCTATATGGTTCTTGTGCTCTATAAAACAAAATAAATAAATAAATAAGAAGCTATAAAATCTAATTAAAGTTTGTAGGTCAAATTAAAATAGGTACTCAAGTTTTAAAAAGTACAAACCAATTTTCGCGAACAAGCTGGATACCTCTGATGTTGCGTTCTCTAGATCACTATGAAGCTCAACTGCTCTTTTAGTGAGTGTTTTTTCTATATAAGAGTAGGTGATATGAGGATATAGAAATTACTTGTTACTAATATAATAATGTTGGTAAAATGGTCGGGTTGAAAAACGGGTCAAAACAGGTTGGGTTGGAAACAGATTGTTCTTAGTGCAAGTCAAAATGGGCCACGTTGGGTTGGCCTGCAAATACTTTTTGTCCATTTTTAGTCTAATGCTTTTTTAAGGGCATTATGTATTATTACAGAATCACTTTATTACAATAATAATCTGTTTTATTAGAATAGGAAAGAAAAAAAACCAATACAAATATAAGCATCAAAGGAACAATAAGGATGATCAACCCATTTGACCCATTTCCTTTTTTCAAAATATATTTATTTGACCAATTTGGAATGAACCATAACCTAAAACAACCCAGTTTCATGAATCAAAATTGTCACCTTCTTAATATAACATTAACTTAACTCACCCGATTCTAGAAGATTGAGTATAAGATATTCCTTCTCTTTTGTCGACTCACTCGCATGCCTCAGTTTATCTTCTAGACTGGATATGTCCTGCCTACTTTCATGAAGTTGTCTCTGAAAGTACAAGACTTATATACATAAGATAGATACTTTGTGATTTATAACTAAGAAAATAAAGCTATTCTAACCTCGGTGTTTTCAAGTCTTTGACTCAATTCTGAAGTCAACTTTTGTTGATGAAATAGAAGTTCTTGAAGATCCATTAGTTCCTATAAACATATATCAAGTTCTTAGTGTTTGATTGTAAGATGAACTTGGGCATAATAAAATAGAAAAACAGAGATGTTTACCTTACTTTTTAACTCCAATTTCTCAGTCATTTCCTACAAGAAAATAATAAGGTAATTAATACTCTATCATACACAAAGACATCCTATGTTTAGTCCATCCATGAAAATCACAATGGTCATTGCTACACATTAAAAGTGTGTCTGATTCTGATCCACAAAATGCCCATAAGTTTATTATCCAATGTGCTTTTTTGACATTAATAATTAGAAACGCCATGCAATTTTCTTGAGATAGAGATAAATAGAAATAAGATGGAGGTAAACCTTTTTGGCAGCTTTTTCGCTAATGTAACGATCATTCGGTATATATATTCCATTTTTCTCCCTCGTCGCATGCAATTCTGATAGGTAAATAATACTATTACGCATTTAATCATTCTTAGCAACACATCAAAATTAATACGGAGTAAATTTTTACCTTGCTTAAGACTGTCAATTTCAGTGTAGAGTTCTTTGACAGCTACTGATTTTGTCACCTTATGATTAACCTGTAGTTTTTCAAAAGATGGAATAAGGTCTAGAGATTATTCCAATTTTCAATTCTAGAAAAGATAACTAACCTCTGGTCGATTCTTGATGCTTTTAGCCCGGTATGCATAATCTAGTGTGCTTTGTGTTTCTTCCAACGAGTTGATAGAAGGTGACACAGTAGCTATTATGCATGTCTTTGTTTTCCCTCCTAATGAATCTCTCAATAACCTTGTTAATTTGCTGTCCCTGATATTTAGTGTTAAGTTCACAAAATACATTTGAAAAAGATGTTGCATTTAACTATTAACATTGTAAATTTGTGATGTTTGTTGCAGTAAATTTGTTACCTATACGGAACATGTCCTGAGTGCTCAACCAATGCATTTATTACTCTACCAAGTGTAAGTAGGCTCTTGTTGATCTCACCAGCTTCCCTTGCTCTTTCCTGCCACAAACATGAGGTCAAATGGTTGACCCTCAAAAGTCAAGACTATCATTCTTGGTATAAGTAGAGGTGGCAGCAAATTTACTATTTTACTGACAAAAAGGTAGATTCAGCTTATTTTATCTTTAACCTGTAATTTTTTTTTTTTTTTTTTTTTTTTTTTTTTTTTTTTAAAGAAAAAGAAAAAAAGGTTAATTAAAACAAACTGGGGCAATTGGGTCGAAATTCGTGTAGGCCTAAAAACTCATAAATCATTTTGACCAATTGCAAATAAAGTACTAGTAACTCTTTTATACCTCTCTTGCACCAGAGCGTAATATATTTTCTGAACCAGCAAGATCCACAAGATTCAGCTTTCCACATTTGGTTACTTCTACCCCATCCGAACTATGCTCCTTAATTTGAATAGTGATGGTAAATAACGAGTGAGAACGATTACTTTGTGTGTTGATAAGTGTCTCGGCTGTGTGCTTTCTCGCAGACCCCTTTTGCAAAATGTGGTATATTTCATCTGCACTGCATACAAGTTCCTCTTCTAACCCTCTCATGAAAACTGCACCTTTTCCGTCTTCCATTAAAGATATGGGCTTTTTGGATTTTTCCTCCGGAGCCAAAAGATCCGTTATTTCCTCATTATAAAGCTCTATGTATGTCACTTTCACGCTGTATTCTGCATTTTGAGCTTCAAGAGTGTCGAAAAGTTGTTCAACAGCTCTTGGAATAACTCCAACATCCTCATGAAACTCTCCATTCTGCATAGAAAATGATCCTTAAGCTACAGTTTGACTTTTTAGGTCAAGGTGGCGAAAGTTTCGTATTTAAACTTTATATGAACTATCTAAACATTTAAGGGTACAAAATGATAATGACATTAGTGTTTATACAAAACACTAAATGTGAAAAATAATAAGTTAAATTTGTATTACAATCATAATCTAGCTCAAACGTGCAATGTACAATATTTGACCTCAAAAGTCAAAGGATTGTATTGTGGAGCAAGAGTTAGACCTTTGTTTTTCCACCTTCACCTTCCATTGTGTAGGTTTTTCCGGTCCCCGTTTGCCCAAACGCAAAAATGGTCCAATTATATCCCTCAAGAGCTTCTTTAACAATGGGATCAACCACTTGATCATACAAATCCTTTTGTTTCGACCCTGGACCAAACACCTACGCATCCAAGCATTTAATCAAAATGGAAACCTATCAAACTCTAGATACATAACGGACATTATTCAAAACTATACCTTATCAAAACAAAAGGCTTTATCTATTTGCTTACTACCCGTGTTTTGGGTAACAGTTACTTCTCGTTTATCCTCATTACAACTAACCACCATAGGCGTCTTTGCCCTCACATCATCCTCACTAAATGGCCTGAAAACCACATATTAATAATTCATGCAAATGCACTAGACGAGCAAATTTGTATCTTTGTTACGAAACGATAGACAATATACTAAAAACTAACCTGCAACGCAAAATAACTTGCACATTTACACCTTTATCTTTATCATCTTTACTAGACGGGCTACCATTTTCGCTTGACCACAACATCTGTGTCGGCGACAAAGGAGCAAAACTCCCCCGTCTCTGAAATGACCTCGTACTATCCATAAACGAACCCCGACTAACCACTCTTTCCCTACAAATCCAAAGGACACATATAAGCACTTAGAAAGTCCACCCAGATCATAAAAACACATTTCCAACGTAACCCAACTCAAAACTAACAAGAAATCGAAACTTCTTTTTCATTTGATCAATTAAAAAAAAAAAATGGTTAACATACATGAAAAGTGGTATATTACTTGATCATGAAACTAAAAACTTATATTATTTTTAATTGTTTATATCATAAGAATATAACGATGATCAAAAGTTTATTAAAATCAACGAAAAAAACATTAAAATAGTGATGAAAAAAAGTTAGTTAAACAACCACAGGCCGGCAGGTATCAACTACTGATCGGCAATGAAAACTAAAAATGGTTTTCTTTTTTTTCCTTATTATTATTTTTTTATTTTTATTTATTTATTTATTTTTGTACTTTTGTGAGTAAATTCAAAAGTTAAAGCTATTATGCGTTACTAAAATTTCAAAGAAGATTACTTGTAAAGGAGTCATGACTCATGAGCGTTTTTTAGCAAGTTTGACTGTTAGAATATGGAATCATTTATTGTTTTCTTATTATTTTCAAATTTAAGTAGTACATTTGTTAATGTAGAGTGTACAAAAACGTAATGCGATTGGAAATAATCTATACTACATATAAAAGAAAAATGGTCAATCTTAAAAAGTGAAAAATTGAAAATTCAAGTAATGTGAAATCTTGAAAAATCTTATTAAAGAAAATTATGAAATGTAATTAATACTCTTATTAAAACACCTCATTACTTAAAAGTACAATGATTTATTCACATTGTACAACTAATTAAAACATATCTACCAAATTAAATACAAATCACAAACTGGGTTGACCCGGGACGCTTCAAACCCGACGGGTTGAACCGGTTTAATTTGACCCGTTTTGACCCAACCTAGCAAGTTGACCCGGTTTAAATCGACCAATTTTTCGACCGGAATGGTTCAACCGGTTGAACCACCCGGGTCAAACCGGGTTTCAAAACATTATGTTTAATTCTCAAATCTTCAAACTTTTATTATTTTTCATTCATAACCTATAAATTTTTTTTTATGAATAAACTATTTGTCGCTATTAAATTCAGCTGCTATGCACGGGTACTCGTCTAGTTTTATAAAATGCATGTTAAATTGACTAGCAAGGTACCCGCGCGTTGCAGCTGCGGGTACCTGAAATTAAATTTTTTGGTGAATCATATATTTTAGTTTATTATTTTCTTTTTAACAAAAAATTTATGGATATCAAGAATTTTGTTTAGCCCGTGCCCGTTCGGGCTAGCCCGTTTGGCCCGCACCAGTTCGGGCTCACGCCCATTTGGCCCGTTGCCCTTTTTGGGCTTAAATATTTGTATAATGTGCTTTATTATTTGTATTAGTGACATTTAATGCAAGAATGGTGTTTACTTTGGTTGTACAATATGCTTGATAATTTGTATTTTTTATGTAAGCGGTGTTTTAATAACTGTATTAATTGTATTTATTGACCTGTTAATTAAATGACAACACTAAATAGTATTAAATGTGGTGTTTTATTTTTTAACATGTGCATTAAAGTGATGTACACTATGTGTCTTGTCTTGTAAGTCTGAAAATTATATGCATTAAAGTCGGGTACACTATACTTCTTTTCTTGTAAGTCTTAAAAAATTACAAGCATTGAAAGCTATACTTGTAACAACTCAGACTTTTTAAAGACACTTAAATTTCTAGGCTTTTAATTATATGTGTATACATCTTTCCTATTAAAGAAATGTTTTTGGTCTTAAACATTTTAAGACTTCTAAATATAGATTTTCTAAATACATACATATGAAATGTTATAGTTAAAGCAATTTGTTAAACACAAAATTACTCTTTGCTAAGAAATTACAGTAGTACTTTTTAAAACGTAATGTCTTAGTCTGAGTGAGGATGCTAAGTCTTTTCGTTTTGATATAGGAAAATGTTGCGTAGCAGAGTTTCATGAATGCTCTAGTTAAGTCACTCAAACTTTAAATTAGTTACCAAAACTATCTAAGTTTTAATATTGTTCTATTGTTGTAAAAATATTCAAAAAAAACTATGTTTTACATATTTATATATGCATTATTTGACTACCATAACAACAAACATCCACCCCCTGAATTTAATTTATCTCAACCAACTTATGCACAAACGAAAAGAAATATTAGTCATAAAATAATAACCAAGTTTGAGAAGTGTTACATTTTGATTACCAAGCATAAAAATTCCATAATAATATAAACCTTTTGAAACTTTGAGTGTATTTTATGAT
Source organism: Artemisia argyi (assembly GCA_030686995.1). Lineage (NCBI taxonomy): Eukaryota > Viridiplantae > Streptophyta > Magnoliopsida > Asterales > Asteraceae > Artemisia > Artemisia argyi. The sequence continues at coordinate 52,667,271 of CM060685.1, forward strand.
TAACTGAAACTTTGATTGACTAAATTGTAACAAAATTCAAACTTGATTACTATTTCATAATTTTTAAAAATTTTAACCTTTTCTCAAACCATGTTTCTTATGAAAGGTACACTTCAACCCCTTTGTCTTTAATATTTATAATTTTTAAACTCTGTCCTTATTTGAAGCTAAGATTATATCTCATGAAACACTATATTTCTAAATGAGAATATTGTTTTAGAAAAATTAAACGTTATAGATTGTTTTAGAAAAACAAACATTCAGCTAATATATGTTTCTAAGTAAGTCCTACATGACATCTTATAACTTATAAAAAAGTATTTAGAACTTAATAAATCGTTATAAAATGTTCTAAAAACTCAACGGTTATAGAATAGAAGATTTATTTAAACTTGAAGAAGATTTAATGTGTCATTTGATTGATATAAAAACAAAAGTATTATCTAATTACAATTCCCTGTGAAGCTAAATCCAAAGTTAGGATATGCTAAAGTTGTGCCATCTATAAGTTCAGTTGATTCAGGTCAGTTTTACCTATAAGGAAAGTTTGTAACGAAATGAAAAAAAAAAAAAAAAAAAAAAAAAAAAATACCGGTCGACATATGCAAAGTCACACGATCAAAAGGCAAAATTTAGAAACATGATCATATCAACAAGTTTAAGGCTGAATAAAATGCAGAAAACAACATATGAGTCGTGTATTGAATCACCTGACAGAACCGAACTCTGAGTATCATCATCATCAACCGAGGCAGCAAACCAACGGAAATGCACTAGAAACTTGATTCACTTTAGAGGTGTCCTAGGAGATATAATTAATCCTAGTCCTGAATCGGCTGAAACGATCGTTTCACCAGATTAAATCTATTGCTAATAATGATCTAAAATCCGCCTCCAAATCCTAATCCGTAAAAAAAGAATCAGCCGACGAACCAACCGGAAACGCACTCGAAACTTGATTCACTTGAAACGCGTCTCACCGGATTAAATGAATTGGCCAATCGGTAACGGAATCGAAACTAAAGCACCAAATCCTAGTCTGTTAAAAATTCGCCTCCATCCATCCATCATATGTTATCAAATCCTAATCAATGACTATGCTGGCAAACCAATCGGTAACGCAATCAAAGCTTCATTTCACAAAAAACGAATCTAATTTTCTTCTAATTATTAATTGGATCAAATAATCGTAATTCACTCCAAAACAACAACAAAAGAATATCTCGAAACCCTAGGCATAGGAATATATTAACTTATATCTATCTCTCCGGTCAGACATAGTCAATCGGTCAACAGTCAACGATACAAAATAAACATGTAGGACAGAGAGAAACATTACACGTAGGACAGACTATAACTGAAATCGGAAGAAGTAAAACAATTACACTAACCGGATGCCGTCACCGTTAACAGAAATATAACAATCAAACGGAATTTTACTTATTATTTATTACTTCTTACACTTGTTCATCATCGATAACAACGTACGGTATACTACTTCTAAAACATTACTAGTACTATATATCTCATCAATTGAAATTGACTAAAGCACGAGTTCTGCTAAAACATGAACAACGGAAAACAACAACAATTATACGAATACAAAACGGATAGAGTAGAATGCTCTCCAACACATAAACTTACATTTACAATTGTACTATTATTATTAATGAAACGATACTAAGCGGAGGTGTTAGCAGCAGCAACAGAGGATGAAGATGTTGTTGTTTGAGCAGGAGCATCGTCTTCATTAACAACATCATTATCTTCAGCTTGTTCATTAGCATCAGCAGCAGCTTGTTCATTAACACCATCATCAATTTCAGCTTTTTCAGTCTCAACGGCGGCGTGTTGAACGATGTGCCATCCTGCGACAACACGTGCAGGTGCATGTCCTCCAACGCCGTTGCCGCGTCCACCACGAAGGCCCTCAACCGTGACAACCTCGTCCTCCTCCCTTACGTCCATCGTGATAGCGGTTAGCAATCATTCCTTGGAGATATGCACGTTCAATCGCTTCCCTACCGACGCCGGTATTGAAACGATTAGGACACTCGTTAATCTGATGATTCTGAACACTCTTCAACAGGTTAGAGCGAAAATTACAGGTCACACATTCGTAAATCATGATTGGTTGATTTGATTTGACATTTTTTTTTGGTAACAAATGCGGGAACATACTGGTATTTATAGACCGTTGGAGATGCATGATCATGATGATGGGGGTATTTTTGTCCATCGCTGCCATTTTTTCAAGTTATTTCACTAAGCCCACTCCAGCCTAGCTCAACCCATTTTACTCCTCCTCCTCCTGTAATAAACTTAACGTTTTTTAAATACACACTACTACCGTTTACTTTAAATATTTTTTATTTTCATTTTTCCATTTTTCTAATATCTTAGGGTCTCTAGAATCAACCATTTTACTTGTTTGTTTCTCCACACTTAACATTGTAGGCGACATTGTCATTTTTATTATTAACCTCTTATACTCCTAAGTTTATTTTAACATGCATATAAAAATTATTTTCCACAAGTCTGCGACACAAACTTTTAACGATAGCTATCAAAAACAACATATTTGACATAACCTTAATGGTATTTTAGTCGTTTCTTACCTATTCAATTCTAACAATCTACCCAAAGAATTCAACATGGTCATTTGCTTACAAGCTCATTATTCATAACTTATAAACTGCTCACGAAATAATAACATGGTACTCACACGTTACTGCATGGACAATAGTCACCTACTATATAGTATTACAAGAAAAAAAGAAAACGAATTTACTTTTTTAATTTTGTTAACTTATCACTTGCACCTTTTATATGTATCAAACAAATTTTTTGCTATTGTATGTATTAAACTTGATTTTATTGTATCTTTTGTGTACTTTATGACAACTATTATACATATAGTAGCAAAAAATTGAGGGGCAAAATGGTCAATACAAAAAATACAATAAAATCTAATTTAGTACATTGAATAACAAAATAATTTATTCGATACATGTAAGAGGTGCAAGTGACAAGTATGATACATTACGGTGTCATTAGCCCAGAATATATTTGTACTACACTTTAACAAGTATATATATGAGTGGCTTAGGTATATTCAAACTTTTATGCAAGTATATAAGTGCCTTAAGCTTATTGTTTTGAATGCATAAAACCTTTTAACAGATTGTCTTAACATATGCACCAACATTCATATGCCAGTTGCACGAGAAGTCAATACAAAATTATGCTATACGCCTATTAATTGATCGATATAGTGAATTTGTCAAGAATGAATATGCTTGTTGGTAAAAGTAGCATGCATGTAATTGTCTTGAAAGTAAATATTGTTAGTCATTATCGTAATCAAATAAAAAGCGCCACCCTCTCATTAACCTAATTAATCATTTCATACTTATTTTAAGCCAATGCTAAGGCTTGCCTACTATGCGTCAATTCCCATCTCTTTTTTGGTTGTTGCATCAAACGCCTCATGTTTGTTTCATCATTGATAACATCTACCTTATGCGTTATCCTAACGTTTTGATTATGGAACACTAGTCAAAGACAAATAAAATTCTACGTAGAAAACAACCGATCATGAAAACAAAAGATAGAAGTAATTAAAGAAGAAAAATATTGGAATGTTGAATCCTAATATATTTTTTGTCGCACATTCAGATTCATTAATTGTATTATCACATGCACGTACGTACGCCTGAATGTGAATAAGCCAAAAGAAAGTCATGTTGTGTTTAGAAGTTCTACAAAAAAGAAATTAATCACATACAGTTTTAGAAGATTGATTTTTATGGTGTACCAATTAACTGGATCTCGTTATGCTTTTTATGGTGTACGTACTGTTTGAGAATTGAGATGATGTACATACGCAAGACTAAAATTTATAACAAATGATATGTGTGTGGTTAAAGTTGCATGTAGTAGTCTTGAAATATTGCTAGTCATCATCGTAATTAAACCACCTTAATTAAAAAGCACCACCCTCTTCTTAACCTAATCATTTTATACTCATTTTAAGCCAATGCCAAGCTAGGCCGGGTTGTCTATTATGCATCAATTACCATGTCTTGTTAACGCAATAAGAGACTACTTACGTATAGTCGTACATTAATTACCAACAAAACAACCGACCATGGAATCATAAAATACAAGTAAAAATAGTTGAGGAAAATTAATATTGGAAAGTTGAATCCTATTGTTCATGATATATATTGTCACATATCCTTACACATAAATTGTATTGTCAAGATCCAAAAAAATTTACAAAACTCACACGATATCCATATTGTAATATTTAGTTTAATTGGCATATGTTTTTAAATGTACCATAAGGCTAAGAAAAATAAACATCATCAACAAGTATTTGCTTGTCATATGTCACGTTCACGTATGATTAATCAACGAGATAGGCGCTGGCCGCCGCGCTGCTGGCAGGCCTGTTTGTTTTCTCGTATTTTTTTTTTTAATATTGTTAGTTAAATAGATATTTCGAATATATGTTCCATAAACGTTTGCAATATGTTAAAGTGAACTTTTATTTTATTTTTTTGTAAATTAGCTTGTGCACCTATATTTTTTGTTTAATTGTTATTGGCCACATATGTGGGCTTCTATATGAGGGTTTGGTTGCAAGTAGCCCAATAATGATCATTAAGGTGTCTGATTAAGTACAATAAATTTGGGGAGAAATGTTTAATAAAAAAAATTAGGGTTTCAGATACTAAATTAGTAGCAGAATCATGGCGCCTAAATTTCCAAAATTGTTAAATACTGCGCACCAAATCAGGGATAGGAGGATTCATAAGGTTCTTCATACTTTATTTGGGCGAGAGAAAAAAGCGTATAAGGGCGATGAAAATTGTTACAATGAAAGGATTGAGGAGATTCAATCGAGGGTTGAGCATCGACATGGTATTATTTTGGAGCTTAAAAAGTTTGACAGGGATGATATTGTTGATCAGTGTTTGGTGGATTTAATGGATGAGGAAAAGGAGGATTTGACTGAAATAGGGTGTTTGGCTCAGATGAGTTACGCGGCTTCTTTACGTGCTGGTCAAAAGTCCATTGTTATGAGGAAACTAAGCAAACTGGGGTAAGGTTGTTTGCATGTGGGTGTTCTGGGTGTCTCGATATTTTGAAGTATGTTAGTGTCTAATGTAGTGTTCTTGGGGTAAATGGTTAAGTAGTATGTGTAACTAAGGTAGAATGGTATTTTGGGTGAATGGAACTGTAGCTTGTAGTGTATGTAAGTGTCTAATGTACTTTCGTCGGGTTAAGGGGTTAAGCAGTTCTGGTTGTGTAATGAATGTGTAACTAAGGTACTTTGGTTGTTGGTAATAATAAAATTAGAAGTTATTAGCTGTTTGATTTGTTTTTTATAATTTTACTTCCAATTTTGCAATTGATTGAGGTTTGTGATGTTGTTTTACTGCTTGTGAAAACAGCCATGGGTGTTTTATTGTTTGCGATAATGTATGGTTATAAACTTTGTTTTGTGATTTTTTGCTGTTTAGATAAAGTAGCATAGGATGCTTTGTACAAAGCTGATTGGTTTCAGATGGTTTTGGTATTATTCTGTTGGATGTGTTATGCAGGTGGTGATTCTCTTTTTTTTTTTGTGTCTAGTAGAGGCGACAGTGCTGTAGAGAGTGGTTGTTGTATTTGCATTTACGTGAAGTTACTATTGTGCTTGTGAAATATAAGACAAACGAATATTGTTTTAGGTAGGTTTTTTTGTTTTTTAATGGTGTATGTTTTTTTATATAAGCTGCAGCTATGTATGCAGTATTCTGAGTTATATTTCTTTAGGTTTGTCACAAAAGTTTGTCATAGAAAATGGCATCTACTTCTAGCTTTGATCAGTTGAAAGTAGCTTGTAACTCTAATAGATTGGAACATTGCTTTCGATTCTTGTTCATGGAAGAATTGGCTGAGAATGAGAGTTTGATTACGGTTTTGGAAGCACAATATGAAGTTGTACGCCAGAGGATGGTTAAACATCGAAACTTGCTTCAAGAAGGTAGAAGTTTTAGCTGTCTTGATCCTGTTACTGTTGATGGTTTGCATTGTACTTCTGAAGGCCAGTATAAAGATGGTCTTATTTTGAATGCGTTGATTGTTGTTTTGGAATTGGCACGTGAAGCAAGGGAGGAGAAGCGTGCGTATGTGGCGGTCATGGAGCAATACGGTTAATTTTTTTTCCTGTAGTGTTTATGTATGTTTGTAGTTCATTTTCTGTTCTTGTCTTTGTTAGTAGGACGTTGTAATGTATGTTGCTTATGTAATTCATGTTTCTTATGAATAAAAAGTATGAATTTCTTTGCATTTATTTGAGTTATGTCGCCTACATTAGTTTTTTTATATATAATTTATGATAATAGTATTGCAATAATATAAAGTGCAGTAAATAGTAAAGTTATTATACATTGAACTTGAAAGCCATTGCTAGATGCATGCATTGTACAAAATACAGAAGTAGGTATCTGTTTTCTGGATAATAGCTGGGTAGATAAGTCTTAGTGCCTAGTAGTTAAACATATTTGTACAAATTATTGTCTCAAAATCTGCACTTTAGTAGTGTGCAATAGGATAGACTATTCTACATAGATGGCTGTCATTAGCCTTTACCATTGCATATCTCCTAGTTTTCCTTTTTAGAGTTTTTTGCACTTCCTGTTGCGGTTGTATCTGGGTTTTGTTGGAAAAGTGGTTTGCGAGCACTTTTTCTGGCTGGTTGATTTGCTGGTTTGGATGGTTGTGCTAAGGTTGGCTGTTCTGTTGCCGGTGTGCTGGGACATTCTTCATTTTTGGTTTGTGAAGTTGGTTGAGTAGGTGCAGCCATGGTTGGTGGAGACGTTGGCTCAGGCTTGTTCTGTGTGGTAGCCATGGGAATGTCAGTTTCTGGTGACACAGCAACTTGTTCAGGTGAGCTGCTTTGTTTTGGAGAGTTAGTATGACTTTCGGCATGTGCTGGAATTTCTGCAACTGGTAATGGCAAGTCATCCCAACAGGTATCTAGAATAAAAACCTGCTTTTCTTTTGTAGATTCTGGGTCAAAGTGGAGCTGAAAAATCTTTGTTGTTCCTTCCAAACCAAGGATTTCTGCTGGGTATTCGTAGGGGTTTTGGTCAGCTTGGCTTTGCAACAATTGCTTGCAATCTTTCAGTAGTGAGTTTGCTTCGTTACTGAAGCAAGTCATTGTTACGTCGCCTGTGTTGTCGGACAATTGGACCCTGAAGCAATAACTGTTTAAAAAATATGGAAAATTTTATTTAGTAACAATTTCTGTTCGTTATAATGTTAATGCTATGTGTTTTGGCATGATGCTATGTTAGTGGTACAGGTTACCTGTAAATGAAATCGGTTTCAGAGGTTGGTTCCTTGCATTGGCTATGCGAAAATCGTTCAGATATCTTCGATTTACAGTCGTGGCATTTTCTAAAGAACCATGGCCTTTTTGTTTCGATTGAGGTAATAGTTGCGTTGACAGTAAAACGCACATTCTGTATTGCAAAAAAAGTTAACTGTTTGTTTTTATTGCTATTTAATAGTAGATATACTGTAAATGCAGATTACTTGTTGGTTCTGTGGGTTTTTGCCTATCAAATCTGCTAAGTTGACGCGGTTTCTTTGTCTTTCTTGCTGCGGGTCTGCAAATCTCTGGTATTGGACATTTGTTATTGCTGGTGGTTCAACAAATTGTTCATACCTGTATTGGTATTGGATGTGAGTTTTTTTTTTTTTTTTGCTTATTATTTTTTTTAGCATAAACTTTATTGTTAGTATATATAAGTATTTGCTTACATGGTACGGATTTCATCACATTCTGGTATCTCTGGGTTGAAATAGTAGTGTGTTGCGTTTGTTGTTGAAAGTTGAAGGCCTGTAGTGTTTTATGCAAATGCTAATTAATAAACTAAAAAAGAGATCTGATTAGTGCTAGGTAATTAGTTTACCTCCGTAGTGTTTTACTAAGCATGAGCTGACTGCTATTATAACCGGTTTTTCAGCCTTTTCATATTCTTCTTTTCTGAAAGTGTGTGCATCTTCGTTCCATAAAGTAAAGCGTACCGTACGTCCACTGGTATAAGTATAGGGTATCTGTCAAAGTCAGTGTTTAACTGTAGCTGCAAACATTAAAGGAAATTACTCACTCTAAATTTTTTATGCCAATGTCTCTCCAGATTGGTGAATTTGTCGTTGCTTTGATTGGGTGTTGTAAATCACTCACATATTGAACGCAACCGATGTAATCTGAAAAAAGTAAAACCAATTAGCATGTCTGATAATGAAAGCTATTGTGTCCATGTATTTTTGATGTACCTGTTAGCGGGCCTTCTTTGGCATCGATTTTTGAAAAGAGATCTCGATACTGGGTGAACTTGAAATAATGGCTGGGAAAGCCTTCATCCGGTATTTCCTTAATATCCGTATATGTGCCAAAAGCCAGAGAAAGTGGGTGAGGCAGTACTTGCATCCATGTTTTAGCGTTTTGAAACCCAAACCCAGTTATTCTGTAGGTTTTGTTTGTTTGAAGGAGTGCATTGAATTTAGCTTTATCACATATGTTAATGTTTGCTTGAATAGCTCCTTCCTGTAATTAAAATAGTAATATAAAAATTTAATGTATCCTGTTTTATGAGTTATACGGACTATGGAGATATGGGTGTCTTTGTTTCGATAGTAGGAAGATGGTATATACCTGGTTATCGATTAACATGCAACAGAATAAGGCTGGTCTCCCTTGTTTGTTTGTGTGTGTCCATTTTCGGTATGCTTTGACACATATGGCTTTGTCAGTATCCGTTGCTTTTAGGTTGGCAAGGCTGATGTTTTCTTGCTGTGTAACAATTTCTTTGCCTTTAGACCCAGCTAGTGGTACAATGCTAGAGCTCTGTTCGATCTTCCTATAGGTCAGAAGAAAAGTAAGAATAGTAGGTCAAGATGAGCGAATGTTTAATAAACCTTAAAATATTAGAATCGAATTATGATATGCAACTAAAGCAAAAAATACATAAAATGATAGCATATGCAAATAAAAGTTAACAATTTAATGTTTATGCTAATAGATCAGAGATGAGGCATGCACGTAGAGTATAAGAACCAAATAGTTATGATAACAGCTAAAAGGGTATGGTTGCAGGTAGTTTTCCATTGTATCAATGTATATTAAAAGGATGTGTGTAAGCATGTGTGACCTGTATAAGTGTAATTGTGTGTAAAAAATCTTTGTAAACAACGTTCTTTGTTGTATTTTTATCCTTATCTTGTTGTTGCTTAATCAGCATTTTTAACCCTTCAGGAGACGTTGCTCTTGATAGTGCAATGTAAAGTTGCCCATGGCCAAATACAGGTTCTGGTAAGTATACACCTATTTTATTTAACGATTGTCCCTAGCTTTTGTTGATCGTCATTGCATAGCATAGCTTCACTGGAAACTTTTTTCTTTTAAATATAAAGGGTAGTTTTTCGTCCTTGTTAATCAACACAATACGCGGAAGATAAACCTTTTGGGACATTCTGGTGCCAGTGATAATCTTTGCCTGAATAAGCTTCGTGTATATTTTTGTGACAATCATCCGTGTACCGTTACACAGCCCACCTGCTAGGTTAAGGTTTCTAAGGAGAATTATAGGTGCACCTAATTTAATTTTAAGGGTATGTGGTTGCATTCCTGAGAATGAAAGATTGTTAAGGTATTCTTGAGGATATAGAAGCTCTGTTGCTCCGCCATCATTTGTCTTTGGTACAACCTCGTCGATACTTGCATAAGTATAGGTATCTCCATGTAGCATATCTAGTACCTTTGAATTTATGACATCGGCAGTATCATTTTTAGGGCACACTATAACTTTTTCATGTAAAGCTGCTGCAGTTCGCCTTTGTAATGTTTCCTCATCATATATAAAGTCAATGAGTTCCTGCATTGCTGTATTGTTGTCTTCAATGCAATACTTTCCTGGTATTTTGACCCAATATGTGTCATCAGAACCATTGCCATCTGGTTGGCCAATGGTACCGTTTCCTATTCGAAGTAACCATTCAGAGAATTCTCGAGTTGCTTCACGCTGTTGCGTTGAAAGATTTGGTTGGCGTAGGCGCATGTTTTCTTTGAGCTTCATGATCTTGAAGTATGGCCATAAGTATGATAATGTTATTGATGAACCAATAACTTCAGATTTTGAAGCATGTTTCTTTACCGGTAACGTCTGCCTGAAATCCCCACCTAAGACAACTGTTTTGTTACCAAAGATACTTTTTGGACGATCGAGTATGTCTCTTAATGTACGATCAAGCGCTTCAAAGCACCTCCGATCATTCATTGGAGACTCATCCCATACAATAAGATCTGTGAACTTTAGTAACTCTGCTATTTGCGTGTTCTTTTTTATTGTGCATACTGATTCGTCAGTTAAGTCAAGCAGTAGTTTGAACCTTGAGTGCGTTGTTTGTCCTGAGGGGAGTAGCAATGAGGCAATACTAGAAGAAGCAACTGCCAGAACGATTTTTCCATCCGCTCTGAGTGTAGAAATTATGCTTTTCCAGATGAAAGTCTTTCCTGTCCCTCCATGGCCATAAACAAATATAAGCTTCTGTTGGAGGCAGTTGACGGCATGTATAACTTCTTCGAAGATTGCTCGTTGCTCAGTATTTAAATGATTGACCAATCTATGACTCTCGCTTCTCAATAGGTCACGATTGTAGCATCTTTCTTCCATTATTGCCCTATTGTTCAGGATTTTTAATAAGTGAGGAGGAGGTGAGTCAAGGCCAAAATCTTTTAGCGATTTTCCGTACAATGTAAGAATTGCCTGTAATTCATACATAAGACCATGATGTAAATCTTCAGAATTAACATCGAGGGTAGGCATGTGTAGCATGTCTGATAATATTAGTGGAATATCTTCGGACATAGAATCTGCATGGGACCGGAGTAATGTAACTGGGTTGGATACATTAGAAAAGATGAGGATTTAGCAAAAGAGATGTCACATTTGTGATGCATTTGCTGAGGAGGAAGCTTCTTGTAAGGCAATGTTCCATTCCTGGTCACCTCCCAAGAGTCCCATGGCTTCACATGCCGCCCTGTTTGTAGGATAAAGAATGCCGTCAACTGTACGGGTATACTTAAATGACTTACGGTCTTTTTGATGACAGAGTAAAAGGCGCAAGTAGAATACATCTCCGGAGGTGGGGTGCACGTATGTTAAACGGCCAATACTTGAGGTTGTACCACGTCGCCTACGCTGCCAATATTTCCCACTTGCATTCCATGTAAACTCTTTAGGAAAGCTTAGATATGTCAGATGCTGACCGTCAACATTATAGGTATTATAGTTGAACCATTCGGTTAACGTCGTTCTTTTGTTGTATTCACTGTCGACAATATCCTGCAACTGTTCCTAGCTTTTGAACCACACGCGTTGCATATTTTCAAGGTGAATAGCAAGGATCTGAACCGCGGGATCTCTGCTGTGTATGCTAAATCCAAGTATTCTCCAGCATGCCTCGTGTGGTCCAATGTATCTAGCATCTTGAAAGTTCTGAATCTCATCAACTTGTAATGGATGACGACTTGTTGTTGGACCTGCATCCCCAAGTGCTATTGTAATGTGAGCAACTATGCAGTCAGTGCCCTTGGAAATGTATTTGAACAAATATTTTATGAGCATTGACCATTCACAGTATTCAACGTTGATGTGTGCATAGAACCTCATGCATAAAGTTCGGTTATGGGGGACAACGTATCCGTTATCAAGGCCAACATTCTGTTTGACTGTTTCAATACCCGAGTCTTTTCTTCGATAATGGACATAGCCTTTGCTGTCAATGAATGTTGCAGGGCAAAAAGGTTTAGGAAAATTCTTGCTACAGTTATCGCCATACCGCATACACGGTGCTGATTTATTTGCAGGACCACATGGGCCGTGCATCATGAATTCTGCAACAACTCTATGGCCTTCAGGATCAACCGATGGATCAGGAAACTCTGCAGATACATATATGTCGATATCTTCATTTGTCTGTATACGGTGGCTCTCTTTGATCCATAGTAATAAATGACAGTGTGGCAAGCCTCTTTTCTGAAATTCGACCGTGTATAAAACTGGAAAATAATGAGAGTAATGTAAGGGCTTATTAAACAGGTTATTTAATAGCAAATGTGCACTTAATATAACTGAAGGGGTACATGCTTCGACAGATCCGAAAGGCCTTGAATCCCTTAAGAAGCGCACTAAATCATGTATCTTCCTTTCGAAAACACGGTCTACTACATCAGGTCTGTCTGCAAGTGTCACGTGCGGAAAGGCTTGCATGTATTCTTGAATCTCGGGCCAGTTCACATTGCAGGTGAACGTGATAAAGAACGACGGGTTGCCGTGGACACGACATATAGCCAAAGCGTCTAAATAATGGCTATACATGTAGCGAGGGCCTCCAATGAAGGATGAAGGAAGTATTGTTCGAGACCCGACATCTGAACCGTCTCGATCACCGCATGAAATTGCATCATACAGACCTGCCATGTATTCGTTTCGTATATCATTCTGGTTTTTACGGATAAAGTCAAGCCTTGATTGTTCAATACTACAATATGCTGTCACGACATATTGTTGAAACAGCCTTCCACTCCTGGTTATGAGGCTATACTTGTTTAAACGACCGTGGATTTGATATGAATAGTACATTTTCATTGTCATCACTTTAGGTGGGTCGGACGGTAAACGGGTTTCAGTTAATAAGTAACGGCCCAAGTGGTAACCTGCCTCGCCAAAGATGAAAATTAAAGGAAATTGTAGCGACATGTATGAAGCGTTTAATTTATTTATTCGTTGTGGCTGACCACCAGAATCTTCAACGATAACACACAAAGTTACTCTCCACATCTGTTCCACCTTAAAAAACAATTGCTCCAATTGAATCTCCCGTCGGCAACTCATGTTGCCTTGACCCTACAACGCCAAATAGGTGGACTTTAAACTGCGGTATATCTGCCTCAGCTATCTTATCCCTTGCTGTTCTAAACAGGCGCAACAATTCATTATGCTCGTCCAATAACCCAATCAAACCATCTACTATATCTGGACGTAGACCCTGGCCAGCTCTTTGAAAAATTTCAAGCCTATTTGCAACCTCATTTTCTGTGTCATATATATACAATTGCAGGAACTTTGGGCGTTCATTTACTTTTGGACACATGGATCCGATCTGATGGTGAATCTGACCAGAAACCTTGAAAACATAAGGACCACGGCCAGTGTTCACAGAAGTGTCTATCTGCGCTCCCAAAGATGTCATCGCAAACATTTGATTGTATGCTCTAACATTTTCCATGAAGTGCCGGTCAGTGAAAAGGTATTTTATATATTCTGGATATTGATGATGAGCATCCACCTTGACCTTTCCACTGTTGCAACACTTATGATATTCTGGCTGGCGCGGTCGTGATGAAGTAAGCCTTTCATCATACCAGAAAAGGGCCTTGCAATATTGGAAAATTCTATCAGGTTGTCCCATATGGATGTAAGTATCCGGAGAACCTGCATTTGGAAGACGGCGTAAAAAAAAAGCGTAAATACTATGGTAAGAAACAGTGGCAAGAGAATCATGAAAGTATCTTATTTTAGATACAAAACGGTACATAGGGAGTTTGCAATGTACCCTGCCTAGCTGTTGTACGCCTATTACGTGTGCAAGATGTATGATGTTGTCTTTGTTGCGAAGAATACATCCTAACTGAAATAAATAAAAGTTATGTTAGTCTGTATGTACAAACCGCGGCATAAAATGGCAAGGAGAAAAAATTACTTTGTGACTGATGTACGCGAGCATCTGTTTGTCTAACTGAATGCTGATTAGATTTCTGCGGACGACCTCGTACATTAGATTTATGAGCCTTTTTCCTATTATACCGTTTCCTTTGTACTGGACAAACAAAATAGTGATTTATTAGTATTCCATTAGTATGTGCTATATACGAAAGTGACAACAACAGAAATAGTCACCTTCATTTGATGAAGAGTCTAGATTTTCTAAAGCATGCCTGGAATGCAAATGGCGGTGGCTCTGCATACTATTATCACATGCAATAGGCAGCTGGGTTTGGTCCATTGTGGCCAAATTTCCTGAGGCTGCAATAAAATGAAAGAGTGTTGGCAAAAAACATTTAGTAGGTGATCCATGCATAAGAAACCATTAATGGTATAAAAGAATACCTTTATTAGATAAATGGCTAGTATCATGTAAATCAATTGCGGAAGGCAAATGGCATTTTCTCTGCATAGAATGGGCAGATAGAGTAGGTATTTCATTGTCATCATTTATGTCCCAATTTTCTGTGCCTGAAAAAAAAACAGTGAACATGAGTATAAATACGGAACAGCAGTTGTGAAAAAAAAAAGCTATTGTATCTTACATGTAAGGTACAGGTCATTGGTATAAGCGTCGATCTCGGTAAAATCTTCAGTAAATGGGTGATGGTTATGAGAAACCTCATACATTTTTCGTTTCCCTTTATCTATTAAAGGGACGGTGTTTTCAGCACATGAAACATGGTTGGTGAAAGTAGCCACACTCGCTGTTTGTATTCCTTCTATACAGTTAACTGAAAATTGGAAAGGATGCAAGGTTAGAAAATGAAAGATGTGTAAAAGACGAATTACTGTAATATAGAAGAAAGCAAAAGGAATGTGGATTGTACCTGATTTCTCTTTAGGCAATTGACTGATGGCATTAATGATATCATGGTTGCCTTTAGCCTTTTCAGTCGCACATTGTGGTTGACACGGATGATGAGACAACATGATGTTTGGGTCAGCCAATTCACAGATGACGTTAAAAAGAGTGCATAAAGTAACTGTCTCTGCATCTTTCTATTGCACAGAACTATGGGGACCTTTGAGATCATCGACGGCCACTCTACTTGATTTTACGGCCGGTTCAATGGTACGCATATTACTTAATACTGGTTTCAGTTCAATATCTATATTATAAGGTCCGTTCCCTTGATTAGAACTGCAATTACCCTCACATTCTAACGGATCAACAGATCCTATCCTACGTTTCGCTCTTTGTTTCGTCTTCATATTTTAAAGAAGAGATTACAAAATACTTTGCAAGGGACAAATTGCTTAAAGAATATTTCAAATGGTAAAATAGCAATATAGAATAGGCATCAAAAACACGAAAACAACATATATAGCATGGCAAACAGCACTCTAACATGTATTTGCTAAAAGTAAAAGAATATATGCATGGCCAACATGCCACATATGTAGGATGCATGCATTCTCAAGTCGAGTCGAAAGATTCTAGTTACAGAAATAACCTAAAAAGCAAATATAAATGTGAAAGAAAATATGCATATATATGCGTAGATTAGGTTGAATACCTCTTACACTATACAGCAAACCTTTGTTCCCTGCATGTTAAAGAAAACCCTTTTAAAGTGGCCAAAGTAATGCCCAATAACAATGGAAGATGCGAAAAAAAACATGAAACAAACCTTGTCAAGTTACTTCGGATGATCTCCTTGGTTATTTTTTCTTTCTTCACAATATTCCAATTTTTTTTTCTTCTTGAAATTCCTGGTATTAGGTTGATGTTATGGGTGAGATACTGTGGGAGAGAAGCTTCTCAAGGTACTTAGGAGAAAGAAATTTTACGTAGGGAACTGTATACACAGTGGATATTATAGCAAACAAAAGATCACAACCGTACACATTGCATGTTTAGGTAAAAGAAGGACAGACACTGGTTGATGATCGCCGCGTGTGGCCTTTAGCAAATATCATGTGCGTATTTGTAGGCAAGTAAATTATTGAGATCGTATTATTAATAACGGGCCTCCAATACCACAATTTTGGATCGGCCCACAGCGAATGGAAGCCAAGAATGGATATGGACTGGGCCACAACAATTTTGGCGGGAAAAAATACGCCTAAAAACGGCGTCGTTTCCTTTGGTGTTTAATAATATATATAATGTAATTTTCCCAGTAAGAGGGTGATAATTTTCACAGGGCCGTCCCGTAGATTTCGGTGGCCCTGGGCAATAACCAAAACTAGGCCCTTTAGTATGCAAATTTGATGTATAGATTTAAAGGTTCATTAATACTACAAAATGTTATAGAAATCGATATATTGAGTAATTTGTTAATCATCTACTAAGTACTCAACTTAAACCACTAACTAAAACTTAAAATCTACATAGCTACTAAGTTCAACAGATCAATGTCTTGCGAATTAGTGTAGAATAAATCTTTTTAGTAAAAGTACTTTCTTATTAAAAAAAATAAAAAAATCGAAAAAAAAGAAAAAACAATGGTAAAGAATTACTACCTCTTAAGAGCAAAAAGAATCATTGAAAACCATTACATAAATGTAGACGATGATTGATCAATTGTATATTTTCGTTTTTATTGCCATTATTTGCACATTGACGTGGGTAATCTATCATTCTATCTCAATAAATTCTTAAACTCAGCTTTGGATCTGGCACCTGGTGATGGGCTTTTAAAAAGGCTTCACAATACTTATACTATGCATTGGGCTTTTAACAGAAATGGTGCCCCTTCAAAATTTTGGGCCCTGTGCGCCGGCCCAGCCCGCCCCTGCCCAAAACCGGGCCTGAATTTTCATTTCGATTCAAAAGTGCGATTAGGGGTGTGCAGAACTTGGTCGTTCAAACCATCATAATCGAAAAGTTGAGTCGATCGACCAAATGAAATGATAACAATTAAGTTTGCCCGGTTTCTGGTCTATGAAATGATAAAACCTTTACTTATAATCAATTCGGATTGGTCCAGGGCTGGACACTTTTCTATTATTCAAATCAGAAAAAGTCATTTGGCCTAGAAACTGTACCTAAAAATTATTGGCTTCCGAGCGATATGGTTGATCGAGGTTCACATCTCATCTTTATATACATTTTATGTAATCTTATTATTTTACGACAAACTATTCAACTTACATTTTAGGATTTCTTGATTTACGTTTTGAATATTCAAAAAATATGCGTATTCATATATCCAAAAAATTGATCAAAATTTATTAAAATGTTTGGGTTTTATAAAATGTCAGTTTTGTAACTTATATAAAAGTTTTCCGAAAATTATAAATATTTGGATATTCGGATATATAATACTATTGTCCGAAATTTCGGATATCCGGATTTAAAGAACTTAGCTAAAATATTGGGTCTAATATAAAACCATTAACCCAAATTTCGAATATCCGAAAAATCGAACCGCAAAAAACTAAAAACCAAACCGAACTTTTGGTGATGAGTTTGGTTTTAAAAAACTTTAAAAATATATGGTCGGTGGGGCAAACTTCAACAGTTTATAAATATGAAAAGTTCTGGTAGAATTTTGTTTTGAGGAATTGATTCTGGCTTTACTTACAAATTTGTTTGTTTGTATAATCGTATTTGTGAATTTTAGGATTTACTTCTTTATATACATTTTATGTAATCTTGTTATTTTACGACAAACTATTCAACTTACATTTTAGGAATTCTTGATTTACGTTTTGAATATTCAAAAAATATGCGTATTCATATATCCAAAAAATTGATCAAAATTTATTAAAATGTTGGGTTTTATAAAATGTCAGTTTTGTAACTTATATAAAAGTTTTCCGAAAATTATAAATATTTGGATATTCGGATATATAATACTATTGTCCGAAATTTTGGATATCCGGATTTAAAGAACTTAGCTAAAATATTGGGTCTAACATAAAACCATTAACCCAAATATTAAATATCCGAAAAATCGAACCGCAAAAAACTAAAAACCAAACCGAACTTTTGGTGATGAGTTTGGTTTTAAAAAACTTTAAAAATATATGGTCGGTGGGGCAAACTTCAACAGTTTATAAATATGAAAAGTTCTGGTAGAATGTTGTTTTGAGGAATTGATTCTGGCTTTACTTACAAATTTGTTTGTTTGTAATCTTATTATTTTACGACAAACTATTCAACTTACATTTTAGGATTTCTTGATTTTCATTTCGATTCAAAAGTGCGATTAGGGGTGTGCAGAACTTGGTCGTTCAAACCATCATAATCGAAAAGTTGAGTCGATCGCCCAAATGAAATTATAACAGTTAAGTTTGCCCGATTTCTGGTCTATGAAATGATAAAACCTTTACTTATAATCAATTCGGATTGGTCCAGGGTTGGACACTTTTCTATTATTCAAATCAGAAAAAGTCATTTGGCCTAGAAACTGTACCTAAAAATTATTGGCTTCCGTTCGCGATATGGTTGATCGAGGTTCACATCTCATCTTTATATACATTTTATGTAATCTTATTATTTTACGACAAACTATTCAACTTACATTTTAGGATTTCTTGATTTACTGTTTGAAATGTACATACGCAAGACTTAATATAAATTAATAGATCATATGTGTGTTGGTAAAAGTAGCATGTAGTTGTCGTGAAAATATTGTTAGTCATTATCGTAATAATTTCGTGCTTAGTTTAGACAATGCTGACGCTAATTTCCTACAATGCGCATGCCGTTTGTTGGAGGGGTTGGATTGGGTTCATGATAGTGTTCTGAAACCCGGGTCGACCCAGCCGGGTTAACCAGTTCGACCAGTTTCGGCCAAAAAAATGGGACAAAAAGACCCGAGTTTCTAAAACCGGGTTAACCGGTTAGACCCGTTGGGTTTTGAGTGACCCGGGTCAACCCGGTTTTCGAAAACCGGCCGGGTTTTGTTTTTTCAAAATTTTTAAATAAAAACTTGCGTTGACCGGGTTGATCCGGTGATCGAGCCGGTTGACTCGGTCAAATAAAAAAATACTAATAAATTGAAAACCGGGTTGACCCGGCAGTTGAACCTGTTAACCCGGTCCCGATGACTTGACCTGGTTGATTTCTAACCCGGTTTTCAAAACATTGATTCACGGAGTTCAAAAAGCAAAAGTAGTGTTTGTTTAAAATCTGAAATTTTGGATTAAGTCTTAAGTCAGAATATACGGGGTTGTGTTAAAGCCATGAGATATACGTAGTACGAGTTTAAAATTTGTGGGTCCAGTATTTTATTATTATTATTATTATTATTATTATTATTATTATTATTATTATTGTTATTTTGTATCTCTCTTATTAAATACACCTTAATTTCATCATGGATAATGCAATAAACATAGCATGCATGCATTATTTAGCTTAGTATTTTATCGACAATAATAATTTAAAAATATTTACACTATCCTCTTTATTCCTTATTACTCCTGCGTAAACGATCCATGCCATCTCTCAAAACTCAGGTAAAAAGTTATGTTGTGACATACTCTCAAGAATATGAATTAATTATTGAATAATCTTTTGTGAGTGCGATTTATATCTTCAACAAAATTACGAGTATTGATTTATTATTTATTTATTTATTTTTATTATTATTTTTTTTTTAATAAAATTTTCTACTTCACTCTTAACAAAAAGATTAGGTTCTTTTGTAAAAAAAAAACAATCGATTTGTTTTATGTTTTTTACCTTCGAATCAATAGAAGATGTTATCCTTATACGGGTCCGACTGAGTGTGGTCTTCAGACTTCAATCGGGTGATATTTTTGGTACCATACCGAATTCATGAATAGTTCAAAACCTATTCTCAATTGGGTTTTGGGCTTCAAAGAAAATGAATATATTGGTATCGAGATTGTGGATGAAGGCGAGTAATAGCAAAAAAAGCGGGTGAGATTGACAAAGAAATATAGTCTCAATAAGAGGAGGATGAACTAGGATTTAACCAAGTGTTGTTCAATTTTAAATTGGATGGGGTCTTATAAGGATGTTATTAATTGACTGCATAATACTAAACAGCAGAAATGAATGAATGAAAAAAAAAAAAAATGTTTGTAAATATTTTTGGCACTACTACGTTTACGTACTTAAGTTTTCTGATTGCAAGGGTTCCATAAAAAACTCTCAAAAACGAATCAAGACTCAAACATTTGTTTATTTGGAAACATAAACAACTTCGTTTCGGTTCCATACGTAATATGTTATATAAAATAATTTGGTCACACTCATTCTCATTTGACTTAGTATATGCATTTGTTGTTTATAATAACTTTTAAAAGTAGTCGCTCTGACATTTGTTGGCTTGCAATATCGAGTCAGAAACCTAAGTGAAAATAATAATAATAATAATAATAATAATAATAATAATAATAATAATAATATAACCTATTTCTTTCTGAGATGATCATATAAAAATTTTAGAAAGAAAAAGGTTTATGTTGCCTAAACGTTGTAACTGGACATCATTATAAACAAGTTTGTTGTTATAAATATGTTATTTAATTATAAATAAATTTGATAAAGGTTAAAAAGGAGAAAATTAAAAATTGAAGTGATCATAGTAGTTTTTAAGTCGATTAGTAGGATATTTGCGTGACACAACTGCGACAAAGAAGATGGTAGTATTACAAGGCACGAGGTTGCGGTAATTGATGGTTGGACGTAATTTCAAGGAGGTAGAAAGTATCTTCAAAATGGGTCTAAGTCGTACACTAGAAACGTTCTTTCTCAAATGCACAATTGTGATACATGTACTAAAAAAACTGCTCGTTTAATACGTGAACTTTATGTATCGTGCTAATATGATACGTACTTAAAACCTTGTTTTACCAGGTAGTGTTACTAAATTACATGTAGCGTCTACGTGGCACTTACATAGTGTAACTGTTAAAAGTTACGTATAAATATTAATATGTAAATGACTAGTATCGAACCCGAGACCTCGGGATTGCACACATTACAAACGAGAATAAAGTAAATATATATATATATATATATATATATATATATATATATATATATATATATATATATATATGTTATATGTATCGATTATATATATATTTATAAACACTTGAGGGACTAAATAATCGTTAATTATTAAACGTAAGTATTAACTATTATTAGGAACGAAAGAACGAGGACTAGAGTGTAATTTGGAAGACAAGAAAGTTCCGGAATCCCTTGTGGGATGCATGGCCGGTCGACCTAGGCCCAATTGGGTCGACCCATGCTTTGCTTGTCCTCCAAGATTTACAACTAGTATATATACAAGACCAAGGGTTAGACCTAATCATCTTTTGTGCACACACACAAACCCTAAAGTTTTCCCTTGTCTCTTTTTCTCTCTTGGCCGATCGGCAACAAACCCACAAGGGTTTAGGGTCGATTTTTGTTGTTCCAAAATTGTGTTTACGTTTACTTGCATAAACCTTTATTCGTTGGTAGTTTGTGTGTACAAGAACGAGGTAATTACTCACTATAGTAATTATCAAGAGATCGATAAACAAAACGGTAAGGGGTTTATCATTGATCTATTTTACACAAGTTCAAGGTTTATTGAAGTGCATCGGGTATGTTCTTATTTATGTTTTAGTTATCTTTATACGTGTTATTATTGATCCTAGCTTCCGCAATATGTGTTATTTGATTGTCAAACTCTAACAGTGGCATCACGAGCCATGGATAACATGTAATTGATTACTAAAACTTAATAAAAATCGGATCTTTAATTGTTTTAGATACATGTTTTTCTAGGGTTTTCTTTAAATTTTTTTAATAAAATTTAAACCCTAACCCTAATTTTTTTTTTTTGGGGGGGGGGGGGTCGATTTCCACTTAAAACCCTAATTAGGGTTTGTGGTTTTCTTGATTAAATTGTAATCATATAGAAACCCTAGGTCTTTAACCGGTTATGTGAACATACTTGTGACCTATGTGCTAATTGTTAGGTTTAATCCATGACGAAACATGCATGTTAGTCATGGATCTTGTTTGTTTAATTTATTTGTCACATGTTTTAAATATATCTAAAATTGGGGAAGACTCCAATACATATATATTAAAATCAATTTACATGCTATGTGGTGTGTATATTATCTTTGGCCTACGCAATTGATTCGTCAATGTATGTGGCTCTCCTCCATCAAGAGGAGAAGGCCTTAGGTGAATACATGCATAATTATACCAAGAATTGATTTTATTAGGATCTTTTTAACAAGGTTTGCATGTGGCTAATTGTTTCACGTTATTATTATTAGTTGTTTATTTTTCTTTTAATTACTTGTTTTTATTGTTTTCTTAATTGTTTGACTTGATGTAAGCAATAAAAAGGGTGATTTTTATAAAAGAAAATAATATAGACTAATAATGGTGAAACCCTAAAGTAATAAAGATTGAATCTTTATTACATAATTTTGAGATTGAATCCATAAACTTTTGCTTGATTGATGTTTTGTACAAATATGCTTTTAAAATTAAGTCCTTTAAGACGATATTCATAACCGTCATTTGAAGGCTTAGAAAAGAGCCTTAGAGTCTGCCTTGGTTATCACAATCTTGAATATGTCTTAAACGAATTACTTTTAAAATCATAATTGTAGAAAGTCATCTTAGGGTTTATTAAACCTCAAGTAAAACTTTGTGTATTAATTTCACGAATTGGTAATAAAAAAGGTTTTGAAAACTTATGCTATAAAGATGAGTGCATGCATCTTTATACATATTTTGATTTACACATCAAAATCAAATACCCTTATAATTTAAGTTACATGCCATCTATCTATAAGGAACACTTGGAATTTAATTTAGTAAACGTGAGACCTAGGCTAAATTACTATAACAAAGTAAAATTCTTTTAACGCGTGAGACCATAATTGTAATTTTACAGTTTCTAAGGTAGACGACTTAATTAAGTTGTGCGTGAGACCTAGAACTTAAGGAATGAGATGGGATGAAACATGCTTACAAGGCAAATTGATGAATCAATTTGAAGTAATTCCCATAATGATCTAGGAATTGGAAATCTTGTTTGCCAATTATTGTTCGACAGATTACCATCTTTTGTACTTTCACTACTAGCAGATCAACTGATGTGGTGGAACTATGTAAAGTTGGATCCTAGGTTTTCAAGAAAATTTTGGTGGTTATATGAATATAGCTAATGGGTATTTTATTTTCTTGAAGATATTTATTATCGAAAATACTAATGTTTGAACTTTTATCTGTAGATATAGCTCAACCCGATACCCCATCTGTGATTTCTGCTTTCAAGAGTCATCTTGAGAGAGAAAAATTGACTGGAAAGAATTTCAATGATTGGTACCGTTCGCTTAGAATTGTCTTGAGGTCGACCGGTAAGCTTAATTACTTGACCGATGAATGCCCAGCTGAGCCTGCTGCTACTGCAGCAGAAGCAGTTAAGGCAGAATGGAGGGAGAAACATGCTAAGTTTAATGAGGTTACTTGTTTAATGCTCACTAGCATGAGTGCTCAATTGCAAAAGAAGTTTGAGTACTTTTTCCCAAAAGATATGCTTGAAGTACTTCAGCAATCTTATGAGAAACCTCTTGCAGTTGAATTGTATGATGAACTGGACAAGCTACACAACTGCAAGCATGGTGATGGTAAACCAGTTGAAGATTATGTGACTGAGATGAAGGAATCTTTTGACCAGCTTCACAGAATTGGATTTGGTTACCCCGAGAATGTGCAAGTGCACTTGATCAATAGGGCCCTTAACAAGGACTTTGCTGGTTTTGTGCAGAATTTCAACATGCACTGCTCGGGGAAGACAGTCTCAGAATTACTCGCACTGCTTGTTGATTATGAGAAAATTCTACCAGCCAAGGTCAAGGCTCCTACCCCGCAAGTGTTGGCAATTCATGGTGGGAGAATCCAGAAGAAATCGCATGTGAACAAAGGCAAAGGGAAAGGTAACAAAGGCAAGCAGGTCATGGCCTATCAACTTGAACCCAAGATGAAGCAACATCAGCCTAAGCAGAAAAAGGTGAATCCACCAAACAAGAAGGATCAGGCATGTCACCATTTTCATGAAAAAGGCCATTGGAAGCGCAATTGTCCTCTCTACATTCATGACTTGCGACTCAAGAAGCAGGGGAATGAAGCTGGTAACCCCAGCTCATCAGGTGCGTTCTTTATGATTGAATTATTCACTCTTACTCCTAAATTGAATTCATGGGTATATGATACGGGATGTGGTATTCATATTTGCAATACCTTGCAGGGGTTCAGAGTTGAGAGAAAGCTGGCCTATGGACAACAATTCTTGCACGTTGGTAACGGAGCGCATGCAGGAGTTGAAGCTATAGGAATTTATGATTTAGTGTTGCATTTGGGCTTAGTACTATCTTTAAATAATTGTCATTATGCACCGTCAATTGTTAGAGGTGTAATTTTATTTTCATGTTTGTTGAACCTTGGTTTTAAGCATACTATTTCTAGCAATGGAATTTCAGTTTCTTTAAATGGTGTTTTTTATTTTAATGCTATTGCTGTGAATGGTGTCTTTGAAATTGATATGAATAATAATGATAATGCTTTTGTTAAAAATAATTCAATGTATAGCATCAACAATAAGAGAATCAAGAAAGGTCTGGATTCGTCTTATCTTTGGTATTGTCGACTTGCTCACATTAGCAAAGATCGCATGAAAAAGCTGCAACATGATGGGCTTTTAGAAAAGATCAATGATGAATCATTTGATAAGTGCGAATCTTGCATTGCTGGGAAGATGACTAAGAAATCCTTTAAAAATAGGATTGAAAGGGCTAATGATCTACTTGGTCTTATTCACACAGATGTGTGTGGACCACTTAGACATGTGTCAAGGAGAGATGCTAGCTACTTCTTAACATTTACGGATGATTACAGCCTGTTGAGTGTGTAAATACTCATCATTTCTGTTACATTTAAACTGCAAAAACATATGAAAACACACAAGAATGCCTTAAAATACATAAAATATCCCTGGATTGTGTTTTTATGCAAAAGGATTGAAAAACTGATGAAAAACAAAACATTTCACATAATTTACAGTTTCAGTCCCTGAACTTTGAAAAATTGGCAAAACTAGTCCCTGGTAAATCAAAACATGAAAAATATCATCAAAGGTCCTTAGGGATTCATAAGTTGTCAAGTATAGTCCTTTACAGTTAAAAATTGCAAAATGACAACTTTAGTCCCTCAAGTTTGAAAAATGTCAAAAATAGTCCCTAAGGTTTTGTAAATGGAAAAATATGAAAAATAAGCCTTGCACTATTCTTAAATGGCATATTTGGTCCTTATGATAACTTTTGAGAAATTACAAGTTAAACCCTTCAACTTTCAGAAAATTACAAGTTTGGTCCCTGGAGTTTGTGGATTTGGCAGAAAAGGTCCCTGGTATTTAAAAATGAAAAAAATATATCTTTGGTCCTTGGGTTATTCCTAAATAACAAAAATGGTCCTTATAATAATCTTGGGAAAAGTGCAAAATCAGTCCCTCTATTTTTGTCAAAATTACAAAAGTGGTCCTTGTGAAACTAATAAACAAACCGGACCCTTTTGTTTTATTATAACCACAAAACCAATCCAGTCCACAACAATACCCAGCCCACCCCCCTTTTTTGTTTCTAGCCCAAAGCCAAGCCCAATCCATACCTTTAATAATAAAACGGGGGTTGACCCCTCGTTGACCCTTCTTCCCCAATACCACCACCACTGTACACTTCCCTCTCCCTCAGCTTCCTTCTCCAATACCAGGGTGGTATCACCACCTCACCACACCACCTGTCCACTTCCACCTCACTTCCCAAACCTCATCATTTCACCGCACTCTCCAATTAATGCATCTCCACACCTTTTTCCCTCCAAACTATGCTACACCCCTGTTTCTTGACCTAAACCCACAACTTGGCTACTAAACCCATGTTACTTGTCCCCTGCCACCTCCACAACATCCCAAATTTCTTTAATTGATCTGAAACAGCCTCAAGCAACCTTTGTGACTTTTGGCGCCAAAATGGATTTAAACGGCTTGGATGACTTTGACCCATCCAATGGTCACAATTATTGATGGGAAAGATTCAGAAACGCATGGGGAGTTGAAAAAGCTTATAAAGAAAGCAGGGGAAGCATTGTGGAGGAGTATCTAGTTTTAATTTTATTAATGTATGTCGACTTAAAATATGTTCTAATTTCCAGTGTAATTTTTGGCTTTCAAGTACTCTGTTTAATGTTCTTAAGTGTATGTGAACCTATTTCAATAATCAATTTCAGTTTTTATGTGTGAAATCAGTTTATGCAAGTTTTTATGTTTCAAAATCTCATAAGTCTTAATTGTTGTTATTAATGTTGATTTTGGACAAATAAGCTCACATAAGCTCCTTATATAGCTTCTGTAAGCTATTAGAAGAAAGAAAATCAAGTAATACTTAGAAAAGAAAAATCACTAAAAAACAGTTAAATAAGAGTAAAAATAAAAAAATTGAGTGATCAATGGCAAAGAAGATGGAGCAGGGTGGCTTATGGATTGCCCTGGGTTAGAGGCTTAGTGGTAAGCCTATAGGATTACTATTTGGTCCTTGGTTCTCTTTATCTCAGCTGTGATCCATTTGTAAGCATTATTTTTTTCAATTTTTGCTTTTATAAGTACAAGTATTCATTAGTTGTTTATATGTGAATTTTATTATTTAATTAGTGTTCTATAATCATAATATCTACTTATAGGATTACTATTTGGTCCTTGGTTCTCTTTAATACAAATATCGCCTAAAAACGTTATTTATATTTTACGATCTTTGCTAAGTTTTGTTAATGACAAAGTATGAACTTTAGCTAAAAGTAAATTATCACTTTAAGTGTTTAAGTCTTGTTTAACTAATGTTTACATTTCCTTTTAAACTAAACATTGGTTTTATTTCTTAAAATAGAAATAGTCACATCACATTTATGGCAAGTTTTGTCATCATGCATTTATGGAAAGAAATGTGTTTGACTTGCTTTGTGGTTGCTTACAAGTTTTGTGTTTGAATTAAGTGATGTGACATTGTTTGGTTGCTAGGAGTTATGAGACAAGACTTTGTTTGGTTTGAAGAGTTATTGCAAAAACCTACTGTAGACCCGGCGGTACCCTGGGGGTACACGGGCGGAACCCATCTGAGGGTTCCGCCTGATCCGCCAAGCATGCAGTATGGTGTGCTATAAATACCAAGCCATAACTTGATTTTTGGTTAACTCTTTTAGGACATATATTCACATACTCTCTCAACTAACTCAGTAACCTTTTGATTTGTGATTCTCTTATGTAGCAAGGAACTTCACAAGATCATTCAAGAAGTTACAAGCTTCAACTCCAAAGTTGCAAGTCTTGATAGCTTGATCATGTATAAGCTTTGGTAGTTTATACTTCATGTGTGTCATGTATGTAGAAGTTATAGGTTAGTATTTTAGGCCTCAAAATACAAAGAGTGTTGGGAGTTGTTGTACCCTAGTAAAAGAACTAACGGGAGTGGTTGTACCCTTGGTAAAGAACTCGACATCTAGCTTTGTGTCGGTAAAAGTGTAAGTGACGAATGGGAGTGGTTGTACCCTTGTAAAAGAACTCGACATCTAGCTTTGTGTCGGTAAAAGTATAAGCGACGTGTAAGGTTTTCTCCGCCGGTGAAAGGAGCTTGTTGATTAGTGTTTATAACTCTCGAGTTGGAAACTCGGGGCGTGGATGTAGGGCAAGGAAAAAGAGTCCTTGTAGCCGAACCACGATAAACTATCGTGTTGTGGTTTGATTGTTTCTTTCTCTATCTTTGCTTATTATATGTTGTTGTTTAGTTAGAATTGTTGATCACATAAAAGCTTTTCAAAGAACCAAAACAAGTAATGTTGTTCTTATATCTTTAAACATAAGTAAAGCTTTTCATAGAACTAAACAAGCAAAGTTAGGATCATTACAAGTAAAGCTTTTCAAAGTATGAAACTAGTTAAGTTGGAATTGTTATTCACATGTAAAGTCTATTCCAAGAATCAAACATATTAAGTTGTGCTTATATCTTTAACCAAACGTCATGTTCTCAAAGGTTATTTAAGCTAAATAAGAATCAAAAAAGCGGTAAACTATTCAACCCCCCTTCTAGTTTTCCACAAACTCATTTGCACCAGGTTTTACCCTTGTGGACCCCACATAAGTCCATTTGTGCCTAAATCCTTCTTTGGTCAAACTTGGTTAACTGTTTTGGTAATAAGCACTCATAGTGCTTATTCTGAGTTTATAAATTATTTTCCTTTTTAAAAGTTTCTTATTTTAAGTATTTTGTTAGTTTTATAAAAGAAAAACCAGAAAAAAACCAAACTTAATTATAGTGATAGCTTCTATTTAATAGAAATTATCTATTTAATTTTATTTTTAGCTTATTTATAAGCACTTCTGTATTTTTATATTTTTAATAAATCTCTATAATATTAAGGTATTTTTATAAATTTTTCAAAACCAACCGCTATTTGAAAAAGAAAACTTACTTGAATGGAAAAGTAATTTTGAAAACTATGTGAAATCAATTGATCAAGATCATATTATTTCTTTTTGTAATTTCAAACCAAAGAAAACAAGTTTTTGAAAACCAAGATAACTATCTTAAACTTGATAAAAATACTAAAGCTAAAACAATGCTTTACAAAGCTTTAGTACAAAATATGAATGAATGTATTTTTGTCAAAAGACTAATGATGTTTGGAAAAATATGTCAAGTCAATGATGATCAATTTGATCTTACATATGAATTAGAAGTTTTAGAAAAACTAATTGATAGACACTTTGTAGATTTTAATACATGTGCTACTAGTTTAAATGTTTTAAATGAAGGTACAAGTGAAGATGAGTACGTGTGTTTTGATGAACCTGCTTGCGTATCTTGGAATGATATGGATGTTGAAAAAGACAATGATCCGGTAGTTGATTGTCAATTTATTGAAACAACAAGCAAGGTGTGAATAAAGGTGATTACTCGTGTCAAGCTCGTAGTAAACTTGCTTGCGATTCATGGAATAACACGGATGAAGATGAAGTCAATCATTCGGTTTGCAATTCTAAACTAAATAAAACATCAAGCAAGGTACACTTTAAAACCAAACACTTTTGCTTTGATTAATTTATCCTAGAGTTTTCTAAACTAGAAAATAAGTCTAAACGTTTATGCAACATGGACCTAAAAACTATCTTCAAGAATGAGTCTTCAAAATCTTTTAAGAATATCTTTGAAAATGAAATCTTATTAGAAGATAAAATGTCTAGAATTGAGAGTAATGTTGAAATTGTTCTAGAATGTAAATTATGTCTAGATTACAAACATGACATTAAAAATAAAAATAAGAAAGGAAAATTATTAGTTAAATTTGATGTAAGCTCAAAATCTATTGAAAGATTGTTGAGGAGTCAAAGGTTGTTTAAAGATAAAACCGGATTAGGATTTAACTCAAAAGCACCCTCAAACAATAAAACAAAGCAAGTAAAATTAATCAAACCTAGAAGAGTGATTTAGAGATAATTCAATCTCTAATAGAAACTCATGATAAAAGGATTAGGATTATCATTCTCTATGCTTTTATATGATTGTCTAACCTTCTTGGATATATGAGTTATTGAGTTTCAAAGCGTGTTGTCAAACCATGTCTTTACGCAAAGTGCTTATTCTCTTGATAGCATCTCTATGCAATTTAAAAGGTACGCATTACTTCAACTCGACTTTGATTGTCTCTTGTTTCTAGCATTATGTGTAAGATTATGTGTTATTAGTAATACTCTAAAAGTGTTTACTTGCTATTAGTAATAACTAAGATTAGACTCTATGTAACAAGGAATTTCGTCATTAGTACTAGAAGGAGATATAAGGTGTGTTGGTTCTTTAACCATCTAGAGATAAACACGAAAAACTCTTGAGTGAGTCTCACTCAACTCTTGCTTACAAGTGAGCTAACTAAGAATTTCTTAAGTGTTAAAATGTCTAACACTTTTGTGTTGCTTGCAAAACAAACCTTTGTTAAACAACTTTCTCAAACATCATACTTTGAGTCTTTAATTGTGTTTTTCTTCAATCACTCCTTTATGATAATCTCACATAAAACACACAAGGTGAAATAAATCACATTAGCATATATTAGGATGTGTGAAAGAAAATGAGTTTTCAACATCTAGGATTTACACATCAAATGTGACACATAGTCTCACGATGTTGTACCTCTTGGACTTTTTCAAAACAAATAGAGTTCATATTTTCTTAAGTAAGAAAACCCAAAGAGTCGAGGAGTCATTGAATATAACATTTAACGGGTAATCTCCTCCTTCTATGATATCATCTTTGGTAGATGATAACTTAGTCGAAAGTCCAATGATGGCAAGACAAGCATGGAGTAAAAGTACAAAATAACATCTTCTCACCTTGAGTCAAACATTGAATCAAGTAAAACTGACATAAGTTATAAAACTTGATTTATAGGTCATAGTTGTGTCTAAACAAATTCAACAAAAACAATTTTTGGAATTTAGATAAAACAACTAGTGAAACAAAATTGATATTTCAAAGTAATCAAGTGAGTATTGTGTCAATAGTTGAAAGACTTTTTGATAATAAATGCAAACCACAAAAGCAAGGGTTTTTAACTTAAAGACATTCCTAGTTGCTCTCTTGTTCTCAATGGTTAAGTTATTGATGACTTATCGAGAATGAGATTAGTAAATCCGTAGGTAAAACTAAATGTAGAGAAATGTTTGGAAGACTACTTGTTCTCATAACAATTAGATCCAACATTATGTTTAGTTTTTGTCTATGTGCTCGTGTTAAAGAAGATCCTAAAAACAACTATTTAGTTGAGCCTATTTGGATACATCATTAAGTACTACACAACTTAAATTATGGTCTCCCAAAAGAACGGGAATAGAAACCATAGTGTTTGACAAATGGAATTATGTCGGTAATATGTTGATAAGAAAATCTCAAGTGGTACTTGTACTTTTATGCTTACTTACCCAATGATTCTCCAAAACGCGTATGACTCTCAAATTAGTATCGAATGGAGAAGCACATCAACAAGCTCCGCTTGAACAAGCAAACTCGCATCAACAACGGAATTCATCTTATCAACATTGCTATACCTTCAACAAAGGAAGCTTCGACTTCAGCAACAATTCAATCCATTATGTTCTTAATTGACATATTGTGATCCATCATCATCGCCTTGGTAAGATTGTTCATTGAGGAACGTCTTAACTAAGAAAGTCTTCTACGTTAACTATTTCATCATCGCGTTATCAAAATCTCTTGAATGAAAAGCATTCATCATCCCTAGGCTTAGTCAAGGACTCATAAGACCTAAAACCTTAGTTTTGAACATTAGGATAAAACCACAAAAATCATGACAATTCCTTTTGAGGTTTCCCTGCAGAACCCACGGTACCTTCAGACCATACGGGCGGAACCCATTTTTTGGTTCCGCCTGGTCCGCCAAACCTCAGAATGTTTAAACTTTTTATTTCAAAGCCAAACACCCTATTAAGTCTTAACAAAAACTAACAAACAGCATCACCCTCTCTAAAACACATATCCTCACGAATTTTAGGGCTTCTAATCCAATCTCTTCCAATCCAACTAACTTTGTAAGTATTCTAATCACAATTACATTCTTAATTTAATCATAACATTTTTGCTTACAATCATTAACTAGAATCTTAGGGCTTTTGCATAAAACTTCATGATTCATGAAAAACTTGGTGGCTAGTCAATTATGTATCTCATTAATTAAGAAATGTATCTTTTAATTGTTACTTTGATTTACCAAACACACCAAGAGCATTATTTTTCTAATTGCAACATGATTTATCACCACATTGTTAAAACAAATGAAAAACATCATTTAAACATCACTTGCATACTATCTCTTGAATGCTAAAGGGGATACATAACTAATATGTATTTTCGGGTACATTCAATCGAAGACACATTCAATTAGGAGAGTGTTGGTTATCGTTTGTTTTTACAACAAAATTTGTATAACAAAACGATTTGGGAATCAAAATGAGTCAAGATAACCATGTCTTCACATTGTCTTGCATATAAGAATATATTAGAACATCCTCATTGTTAAAAGTCATTAACATACAATTTTATGTTTTCTAGGAATCAACATGCCTCCCGCAAACAAATCCGATCACAAAGAAACCCTTAAGTACATGCCCAAACACCATATGACCAAAGGTCTCAACCCGGTTCAAGTAGAAACCTTTAAGGCATTAGAAAAATGCTATGTTCATGAAGGTAGAACCATTGATCCATCCTTTCTAGAAGGAACATCTATTCGCCAAAACTTTGCCGCAATTCAATTTGATTGTCTCCTTGATATAGATGAGCCCATTTGTCCTAGGTTCATCTTGGAATTTTATGCAACCGTAAACCTTTCCTCATGTGCCGGTGGTAGGATCTCATTAAACTTTACAACCAATCAAATATCACATGATATAGATTTAAAAGACTTAGCTATAATTCTTGGTGTACCAAATGAGGGAACTTGCCTCTACACGGATAAGTGGCCCATTTCAAGTCTTGATACTATTGATCAGTTTTATCTATACGATACACCTCTTGCTAGTAAGGAAACTATTAAGGAACACCTCTTTGTTAGAACCTCTACCACTAGGGTGAACCGTTCGGGGAATACTATAGATAAGGATCCTTTTGGTATGGAGCTCAATGAGCTTAAACCGCATTTTAAGAAATGGGAAGAAATTCTTAGGGCTAATGTCATAAGTACCATAGGAAATAGAGATCACATCAACACATGTCTTTGCTATATGCTCTATAGCATCTCAACCGGTCAACCCTTCAACTTAGCCTACTACCTAGCCAAAAGGATGGCCGATATATCCTTAGTTGGAACAACCGCTCTTCCCTATGGTATGCTTCTTACTCGCCTCTTTAGAGGAATCTCACCCATTTCTCCTAACGAAGATGGAATACGCCTTGACTACTTTCTAGTTCCTCACACCTTCGTTCCCCTAAGTGATAAACGAGTTTTCAAAAATAAGGGCAAATGTACTCGATCACCTACTCCATCTTCATCATCATCCGGCATGAGCGACGATGATAAACTACCAAACTCTAAGTTGCCTCCTTTAGAATACCTTCAAGCTCTCCCCACCATTGACAATGCTTCCGAAGAATTCAAGCAAACGAAAGAAATGTTCAAGTGTTTTGGAAGGTACCTAAACAAGCTCAAGAAGAAGATAGACCGGTTGTGAGAAGATTAAGGAGTGTTTGGCTTATGAGTGCTTTAGAAGCATCTTTGTGTTAAAACTATGTGAATTATGTGTTTTTCACTTTCATGGTTTATTCTGTTTGTTGGATTATGTTTGTATGAAATTTTATGCATAATGACAATGTTTAAGGTGTTTGTCATTTTTTCTATGCTTATAGGAATTCTTACTAAGTATAGTGTAATCCTCGACCTCAAGGTCAAAGTCCCATGATTGGTATGTTTAGGTGTCTAATTTTTGCATTGCCTAACCAGAAATGAAGTATCTTTTTGATTTTAGGAGTTTTCGAAAATTTTGAAAATCGTCTCGCGGGTCAAAAATGCGGACTGTGAACTTTTTCAGCCCTGGCGGATCTGGCGGTACCCAAAATTGGGGTCCGCCAGTGTGTTTTCTGGGAATTCCAGAAATGGCCCAACGGACCAGGCGGTACCCTCAAATGGGTTCCACCAGTGTCTTCTGAGGGATCCGCCAGTCACCTGTAGAAAATTTTTGCTATTTTTTCTTAAGTTCATAACTTGTAAAGTGTCAAATCATTATCCTAAGTGAGAAACATCTTTCATTTACAACAACAACCATATTGGAACAAACCTCACTCACTAAAACAATTAGTAAGACACTTCCCGCCAAAATTCAAATTCAAAACATAACTAACCAAATGAACCCTTTTAAAGGATCCTTCAAACCTTTGATACATTTTCTACCAAACCACTTCCCATGATCACAAAACATTGAGTGCTTAGGTTGGTCTTTCACTCTATCCTATTCATTGGATTGACCTCAAATGATGTGACATGGTCATAAAAATCATTTGACACCTCAATCTTAGAATAGTAAAACATCAAATCCAAACACTATTTCAACACTTTTCTCATCCTATAAAATTGAAAGCTTCACAACAATTCAAATCACACCATCACCATCAAGACTTCTCCCCTCAAACATCAAAACCAAAACCAAAACCTTTGAAATGACCAAATCCTACACCTCATCCGAGTCATCAAAATCATGTGCTAAAACCACTAGGATTAGTGTGAAACCTTGTTGCTTCAACAAAACCACAAAGTCAAGCTCATCATCATCAAGTGATGCTTCACTCAACATCTCCTCACCTATCCAAGATTTTCTTAACCTTACTACCTTAACTACACCCTCAACACATTGTAATACCAATGTGATCACCATTCAAGATTTGCTTAATCTTGCTACTCCACCACCTTCTCCACCACTTTGCAACTCAAACCTAGCAATTAACCCATCATCAAATAAACCTTTGAGTGAGTCAACTCCATCTTCTCAACAAGCTTTTAAATCAAAAACTCCTTCACCTCAATCACCAACACCTACACCAATGGAACTTTTCCATACACCACCAACATCACCAACACCCAATTTGGAAACTTTTGATGATCTATCATCAACACCACCATCCTTCTCACTTTTTGATACCGTTGCTCAAATGGAAACCCAACAACAACCTAGTGAGCAACTTAATGATGAACCCCATCACCCATCTACGGTTATGCTAGACCATCCATTTTTCCAAATGATCAAGGTCATACCCACTCACATTCATTTGTGTTTCATCCAATTTACAAAAACCTTCATGGTGATCCTTACGGAGAACCATGTTTCCGTCACCTAATTCAACCACAAGAACAACAACAACAACAACAATTTGATTCTCTACTTGGGAAAAACCTCCAAACATGAATGAGGAAATAAACACTCACTTAAACCACCTCAATGCCTTCAAACGAATGGTTGATTCTCAAATCAATCATGTTATGGAATTCAATACGGCATTAAATTCAACAAATGAAGGTAGCAAATACACCTCTCAAACATCCACATTTGCTCCTTCAAGTTCAACTCATCCACCACCAACAAATCAAACCTCTCTTCCACCAAACTTCCCCCGCCATGATTGCGGACATTGCGAAAGAACTGCTCGCATTAGTGAAAGGTGTCGAACGGAACTTCGTGAGTTAACCGAAGAAATGAGGTTTATTCTAAACCACATTTTGGACCGTCTCCACTCCTTGTCTCATCCACCACAACATTAGAGTCTCCAAAATGAAACAAAACCGTTTCTCTTGGAAAATGTCTCCCATTTTAACCAACAAACCAAAACCAAGTCACCTCCTCACCTTTCAAAATAAAACCCGCTACAACCCTCAACTCACATTTTCATCCTTAAACAACCCTATCCTTGTTTTTGGAAAATGGTTCTCATTAAGGATGATGATGATTTCCTTGTAGCTTTTTATACTCTTAGTTCATTTTTAGTTTTTCTTTGTTTCTTAAAAAGTAGGATGTTGTAATCTTAATTATGTGTCTTTGACTCTCTAAGAGTCAAAATTTTACATTAAATGAAGATTAATTCTACAACAAGGTTCGCATTGTTTAAATGACCATTTAGGTATGATGAGTGAACTACACCTTTATATGGTACCATACATAAATCTTGTATTTTAGAAACTAACCTCTCTTTTTGAAGGTTCATTTTCCATGTTTTTCTTCCTTGAAACTCCATTTAGGGGAGTAATATTCAAGGGGGAGCATGAGTATTACATTATTCCGCTTCACAACTCTTAGTTGTAGTTTAGACATGAAACACTTTCATGACTTATTTTGTGCGGAAACTAACTTTTCTTTTGTAGGTTCAAAATCCATGTCTCCTCTCTTGGCACTCCATTTAGGGGGAGTATCGTCCAAGGGGGAGCATGGCCATTATTCCGCTTCACTTCTCTACTTTTTGTTTCGACAAAAAGGGGGAGAATTTATATTAAACTTGTTCAACTTTTGATATTTCCGCTTCGCTAACTCTTTGCAAAAACAAGTTTTAATACTAACTTTATAAGACTTAACACTAAATCTTATGGCTTACTTTTAAATAAAGTTTATGTTTTGTCATCAACAAAAAGGGGGAGATTGTTAATACAAATATCGCCTAAAAACGTTATTTATATTTTACGATCTTTGCTAAGTTTTGTTAATGACAAAGTATGAACTTTAGCTAAAAGTAAATTATCACTTTAAGTGTTTAAGTCTTGTTTAACTAATGTTTACATTTCCTTTTAAACTAAACATTGGTTTTATTTCTTAAAATAGAAATAGTCACATCACATTTATGGCAAGTTTTGTCATCATGCATTTATGGAAAGAAATGTGTTTGACTTGCTTTGTGGTTGCTTACAAGTTTTGTGTTTGACTTAAGTGATGTGACATTGTTTGGTTTCTAGGAGTTATGAGACAAGACCTTGTTTGGTTTGAAGAGTTATTGCAAAAACCTACTGCAGACCCGGCGGTACCCTGGGGGTACACGGGCGGAACCCATCTGAGGGTTCCGCCTGATTCGCCAAGCATGCAGTATGGTGTGCTATAAATACCAAGCCATAACTTGATTTTTGGTTAACTCTTTTAGGACATATATTCACATACTCTCTCAACTAACTCAGTAACCTTTTGATTTGTGATTCTCTTATGTAGCAAAGAACTTCACAAGATCATTCAAAAAGTTACAAGCTTCAACTCCAAAGTTGCAAGTCTTGATAGCTTGATCATGTATAAGCTTTGGTAGTTTATACTTCATGTGTGTCATGTATGTAGAAGTTATAGGTTAGTATTTTAGGCCTCAAAATACAAAGAGTGTTGGGAGTTGTTGTACCCTAGTAAAAGAACTAACGGGAATGGTTGTACCCTTGGTAAAGAACTCGACATCTAGCTTTGTGTCGGTAAAAGTGTAAGCGACGAATGGGAGTGGTTGTACCCTTGTAAAAGAACTCGACATCTAGCTTTGTGTCGGTAAAAGTATAAGCGACGTGTAAGGTTTTCTCCGCCGGTGAAAGGAGCTTGTTGATTAGTGTTTATAACTCTCGAGTTGGAAACTCGGGGCGTGGATGTAGGGCAAGGAAAAAGAGTCCTTGTAGCCGAACCACGATAAACTATCGTGTTGTGGTTTGATTGTTTCTCTCTCTATCTTTGCTTATTATATGTTGTTGTTTAGTTAGAATTGTTGATCACATAAAAGCTTTTCAAAGAACCAAAACAAGTAATGTTGTTCTTATATCTTTAAACATAAGTAAAGCTTTTCAAAGAACTAAACAAGCAAAGTTAGGATCATTACAAGTAAAACTTTTCAAAGTATGAAACTAGTTAAGTTGGAATTGTTATTCACATGTAAAGTCTATTCCAAGAATCAAACATATTAAGTTGTGCTTATATCTTTAACCAAACGTCATGTTCTCAAAGGTTATTTAAGCTAAATAAGAATCGAAAAAGCGGTAAACTACTCAACCCCCCTTCTAGTTTTCCACAAACTCATTTGCACCAGGTTTTACCCTTGTGGACCCCACATAAGTCCATTTGTGCCTAAATCCTTCTTTGGTCAAACTTGGTTAACTGTTTTGGTAATAAGCACTCATAGTGCTTATTCTGAGTTTATAAATTATTTTCCTTTTTAAAAGTTTCTTATTTTAAGTATTTTGTTAGTTTTATAAAAGAAAAACCAGAAAAAAACCAAACTTAATTATAGTGATAGCTTCTATTTAATAGAAATTATCTATTTAATTTTCTTTTTAGCTTATTTATAAGCACTT
The DNA here is from genome assembly GCA_030686995.1 of Artemisia argyi. NCBI lineage: Eukaryota > Viridiplantae > Streptophyta > Magnoliopsida > Asterales > Asteraceae > Artemisia > Artemisia argyi. The sequence goes on from CM060685.1 coordinate 52,705,002, forward strand.
CTGTATTTTTATATTTTTAATAAATCTCTATAATATTAAGGTATTTTTATAAATTTTTCCAGAATTTTCCTTTGTCATTTAGTAATATTTAGAATTAATATTAGTTTAATTAATAATTAATTAATAAATAAGAACTAAATAGCATAATTATATTTTATAAAGTACCACCTAGTTTTTATAATTTTTATAGCTTTTATATAAGGTAAAACAATTTTATAAATTTTTCTAGGATTTATACTGTTCATTTTCTATTTTTAATAATATAATTAGTTTAATTGATAATTAATTAATAAATAGAATAATAATTAGTAAATTAGATTAAAAATACATAATATAAACTTTTTATAATTTTTTAGGATTCCTGTGATGGTTAATTAGATATATAAAATTTTCTTAATTATCTAAGTCTTTTTAGTATTTATAATAATTTAAATCAATATAATTAATTAAATAATAATTAATTAATAATAATTAGATAAATAGTGTGAAAAATATAATTTTAGTTTTAAAATAAGTTTTATAATATTTTAGACTTTTAGAAATTTTAATTTTGTATTTCTAGATTTATTTTACATTTTTCTATTTATTAGTGAATTATTAACTAATTAAAAATAGTTATTAAATAATAATAATTAATTAAATAGTTATAAAAATAATTTTAATTTTCTAATAATTTTCTAATAAGTTTAGGATTCCAAAAATATAATTTTTATATTTGTGGAAGTTGTATTTTACAGAATTCACGTTTAAATTTCGTACGTTTACGTTTACTTAAATATAAACGTACATTTTATATTTTTTTTTACATTTTTTAGGTTTTATTAAATTTCAAATAAATTAATAAATATAAAATAAATATTCTAAAGTTTATTTAATTTGTATTTAAGCCCCTAAGGCTTGCAAACTCCTACTATAGTTAAAGTTGTTTTTGTTTACGTTTAAATAATAAACGTTTACATTTTCCAGTCCCTTTTCACTTGTACTTATCTGATTTCACGTATTCGTTGATATAGCTTATTAAAGCTATTCACACTTATATTTCAGTAGTACAATCACTTTAACCCTTTTCCTGTTCAAATCACCTGATCTCAAAGTCGTTTTCTTTCAGATTTCACGCCTCGTTGGGATTTAACGATCCGGGGAAACACTAAACTCCACGGAGTATTGGCCTAAGCTGTTTGACTTGTTGACCATTACTTGGTTGATATTTTCTGACCGTTTCAGGCCAATCAAAATTTGGCGCCGCTGCCGGGGAGGTGTGCTACGTATTACGACTTTTTGAAGTATCTGTGAGTTTGAATTAATTCACTTTTTGTTATATATCATCTGTTTGTTCATATTTTCTTTTCTATTTTTAATTTCCCGTCACTTTAAGTATTCTTAGAGTCGTCTCTAGTGCATGCGCACTCGTTCTTCTAGGTCAACAAGCCCTTTCCGTGAGCTTGTCTGAATTCCTCGAAGACGCCGTAGACGTTCTGCCCCAACAGCCGTATCTGAGATACGGGCTGTTTCTCCAAAGAAAGTTATCATGGTGGAAGACCGTCCGATGAATGAGCTTCTCCAAGCACCCATTGAGGGTTACGGAGATGCTATTGTTGTCCCAGCCATTGTGGCTGAATACTTTGAGCTCAAAACCGGGTTACTAAATCTAGTAACCTCAAGCCAATTTTATGGTTTTGAGAGGGATGATCCTCATGCTCATATTCGATGGTTTAATAAAATTACCTCTACCATTAAATACAAAAACGTCCTTTCCGAAGCAGTCAAACTTCTTCTTTTCCCATTTTCTCTTGAGGGGGCAGCCCGGATTTGGCTGGAAAAACAACTTCCTCGTTCAATAACCTCATGGGAAGATTTAGTTACCAAATTTGTAAACGAATTTTTTCCCCCGTCCAGAACGACAAGTCTTAAAAATGAAATCATCAAATTTACTCAAAGGTTTGATGAATCGTTTGGTGACGCATGGGATCGTTTCAAAGAATTGCTTCGTCGATGTCCTCATCATGGTTTCACTGAATTAATGCAAATTGACACGTTTTATAATGGTGTGAGTCAATCTGACCAAGATTCTCTCAATGCCTCCGCCGGAGGTAATTTTCTGAGCAAAACCACTAAAGAAGCTTTAGAAATCATTGAAAATAAGTCCAAGGTCCGCACTACACGCACAAAGCCATATAACTCCCAAGTGAGTGCTGGTCCTTCTACTTCATCACCCGTGAGTACTTCTAGCACCGATGCTAAGATAGACAAACTCACGGACGCCATTCAAGCTTTGGTTCTCTCAAACCAGAAAAAAGTCACTTTCACACAAAACCCTTCACATGCTGAAGTAAAAAAGGTGGAAGTTTGTGTCACTTGTGGTGACCCACATGCTTACTACAATTGTACTGCCACTGATGGTAGTCCTTTTGAAGCCAATGCCTTAGCCGGTACTACAAATCAGGGAGGTAATCAATACCGTCCTCAAATGGAACCAAGTTACCGTGCTAACACACATATGGGACCACCCGAGTTTAACCAAAACCCAAATTCGCAAAATCGAAACCAGAACCAACCTCGAATGAACCAAGGTTATCAAAACCAAGGGAATTTCAATCCTGGACAGAATCAAGGTTTCCATAATCAAGGAAACTTTAACAGAAACAATTTCAACCCCGGAAATCATTTTCAGGGAAGTGGTAATCCAAATCAGGGAAATTTTCAGCCACAACAAGGTTATAATCAAAATAACCGTGTCCAAAATTTCCCCAACCAAACACAAGCCATTCTCCCAGCTCCACAGTCATCATCTGATGAGTTGTTGAAGCAGTTCATGAAAACTCAAGAAGAGACAAACAGGTTGTTGGTCAGCCAGATTTCTGAAATTAAGAAATCTTTAAATGAACAACCCTCGGGCTCTGGAAAACTTCCGAGAAATGCGATCGCAAACCCGAGGGGCGATGCAAAGGCGATCACGACCAGGAGCAAAGTTTCATATGATAGACCTACTGTTCCCACTACCCCTTCTTCTTCTTCTCCCAAGGTAGTGTAAAATAACGCAGAGGTAAATAAGGACGAAGTACTTCCTACTCATAATGGGGGTACCCAAGACGTCCCACCTCATGTTGTCCCGAAACCCAAACCAAAACCTAGAGTTGTTTTTGAACCAAATGATATCCCGGTTGAGACATCTAAGTCCAAACCTTCTACCTCCTCTATTCCTTACCCCTCACGTTTGAGTGAGCAAAAGCTCCATGAAAAAGCTAGTCACTAGATGGATAAATTCTTTCAAATCTTCCAAGATTTGCATTTTGACATTAGCTTTGCGGATGCTATTATTCTGATGCCCAAATTTGCATCGACAATCAAACACTTGTTAAGCAACAAGGAGAAACTGTTTGAAATGGCAAAGACTCCCTTGAATGAGAACTGCTCAGCAGTTCTTTTAAAGAAGCTTCCCGAGAAGCTGGGAGATCCTGGAAAATTTCTAATACCATGTGTATTTCCGGGAATGGTTGATTGCTATGCCTTGGCCGATCTTGGTGCAAGTATCAACCTAATGCCATATTCAGTTTGGAAGAAACTTTCTCTTCCTGATCTTACTCCTACCTGCATGACTTTAGAGCTTGTAGACCGATCGATATCTCGTCCTCTCGGCATTGCCGAGGACGTGTTTGTGAAGTTAGGAGAATTTCATCTCCCCGCTGACTTTGTAGTGGTTGATTTTGATGCTGATCAAAGGGTCCCTCTCATTGTTGGGAGGGGTTTCCTTAGAACGGGCCGTGCTCTTATCGATGTATTTGAGCAAGAAATCACTCTGCGTGTGGGTAATGAAGCTATTACATTTAACCTCGATCAAACCTCGAGGTACTCCTCCAATTATGATTCTGAAGCAGTTAATCAAATAGATATCATAGACATTGCTTCAAAGGAGTATTCTCAAGAGTTTCTTGGTTATTCTCATAATTCTGTGAGTGGGGATGCCACTCCATCATCTGAACCTATCATTTCCGACTCTTCCCCTTCTCTCACTCCGTTTGAGGGAAGTGATTTCCTTTTGGAAGAGGTCGAGGCTTTTCTCAAAAGTGATTCAGTTCCATCGGGAATTGATAACACTGAGATTGATCTGGAGGGAGATATTCTTCTCCTTGAGAGATTGCTAAATCAAGACAATTCTCCTCCACTCCCTCCCGTACAACTTCATAATCAGGAAATCAAATATGTTGAGAAAACTGATGATTTTCCTGAGGTCGAGCTCAAGGACTTACCTCCTCATCTTGAATACGCATTCTTGGAGGGTGATGATAAATTACCCGTCATTATTGCTAAAGGTTTAAGTGCTGAGGAGAAGATTGCTCTCATAAAGGTCCTGAAGTCACACAAGCAAGCAATTGCTTGGAAACTCTCCGATATTAAGGGTATTAACCCAGATTTTTGTACACACAAAATCTTGATGGAGGATGACTTCAAGCCCGCGGTGCAACATCAAAGAAGGGTGAATCCAAAAATCCATGATGTGATTAAACAAGAGGTTCTTAAACTTCTTGATGCGTGATTGATTTACCCTATCTCTGACAGTCCATAGGTTAGTCCCATTCATTGCGTCCCAAAAAAGGGTGGCATTACTGTTGTCACTAATGAGGAAAATGAGTTGATTCCAACTCGGCTGGTTACCGGATGGCATGTTTGCATTGACTATCGTAAGTTAAATGACGCCACCCGCAAAGACCACTTTCCGCTGCCCTTTATGGACCAGATGCTTGAGAGATTAGCAGGAAACGAGTACTATTGTTTCCTTGATGGTTTCTCAGGATACTTCCAAATCCCCATTGATCCATCGGATCAAGAAAAGACTACCTTTACATGCCCTTATGGAACCTTTGCTTATAAACGTATGCCTTTTGGCTTATGTAATGCTCCAGGTATGTTTCAGAGGTGCATGATGGCTATATTTACCGACATGATCGGTAAAACCATGGAGGTCTTTATGGATGACTTCTCGGTCATTGGGGATTCATTCCAAACATGTCTCACCAATTTAGAAAAAATGTTGAAAAGGTGTGAAGACACCAATCTATGTTTAAATTGGGAAAAGAGTCACTTTATGGTCAAAGAGGGCATTGTCCTCGGCCATAAGATTTCCAAGAATGGGATTGAGGTTGACAGAGCTAAGGTTGATGTCATTGCAAAACTGCCTCACCCTACTACCGTCAAAGGTATTAGGAGTTTCTTGGGTCATGCCGGTTTCTATCGTCGATTTATACAAGATTTTTCTAAAATCTCGCGGCCTATGACTCATCTCCTTGAAAAGGATACTCCTTTTATCTTCTCACCAGAGTGCATCGAAGCTTTTGAAACATTAAAGAAAAAGCTTACTGAGGCACCCATTCTTATTGCCCCTGACTGGATTTACCCTTTGAGCTTATGTGCGATGCAAGTGATTTTGCTATCGGTGCAGTCTTGGGGCAACGCAAAACGAAACACTTTCAGCCTATCCACTACGCAAGCAAAACTATGAACGAAGCTCAAACTCATTACACCACTACAGAAAAAGAATTATTAGCTGTGGTGTATGCTTTTGAGAAATTTCGGACGTACTTAATCTTGACTAAAAGCGTAGTGTATACGGATCACTCGGCTCTAAAATATCTATTTGCAAAACAAGATGCAAAGCCGAGATTGCTCCGTTGGGTTCTCCTCCTCCAGGAATTTGATATCATTATTCGTGATAAAAAAAAGGAGCTGAGAACCTGGCTGCTGATCATTTTTCCCGATTAGAGAACCCTCATCAAGATGTGTATGAGAAAAAGGAAATAAATGAAACATTTCCTCTCGAAACACTCAATGCGGTTGCTTTTCATGGAGATTCTACTACCCCATGGTTTGCCGACTTCGCAAACTACCATGCGGGTAACTTTGTTGTGAAAGGGATGTCAACCCAACAGAAGAATAAATTCTTTAAGGATGTAAATCATTACTTCTGGGATGACCCCTACTTATTCAAAATCTATGCGGATCAAGTCATCCGACGGTGTGTATGTGGACAGGAAGCCACTAAAATTCTCAAGGCTTGCCATGCTGGACCCACTGGGGGACATCATAGTCCCAATTACACCGCCAAAAAGGTGTTTGATTCCGGATTCTTTTGGCCCACAATTTATAAAGATGCCCAGGATCTCATTAAAACCTGTGACGCTTGTCAACGTCATGGAAACATTTCACAAAGAAATGAGATGCCACAAAATGCTATTCAAGTATGTGAGATATTTGATATCTGGGGCATTGACTTTATGGGGCCATTTCCATCATCTAGAGGAAACAAGTACATACTTGTGGCTGTTGATTATTTATCAAAGTGGGTTGAAGCGAAAGCCTTACCCACAAATGATGCCCGAGTTGTAGTGAAATTCCTTAAATCTCTTTTTGCCCGTTTTGGAACTTTACGTGCTATCATAAGTGATCGTGGTACGCATTTCTGCAATGACAAATTTGATAAAGTCATGCAAAAGTATGGTGTAACTCACCGTCTTTCTATCGCGTATCACCTACAAACAAGTGGCCAAGTTGAGGTTTCAAACCGTGGTATCAAAAGGATACTTGAGAGGACTGTTGGTGAAAACCGTGCTGCCTGGTCGGATAAATTAGATGATGCACTATGGGCCTTTCGTACAGCTTATAAAACACCCATTGGGTGTACACCTTACAAGCTTGTGTACGGAAAGACATGTCATCTACCGATGAAACTTGAGCACAAAGCCTACTGGGCATTGAAACACGCCAACTTTGATCTCAAAACTGCGGGTGATCATAGAAAAGTTCAAATGAATGAATTAAATGAACTACGTGATCAGGCTTACGAGAACTCTTTAATCTATAAAGAAAAAACAAAGAGAATTCATGACTCAAAAATAAAGAACCGCATTTTTAACGTTGGTGATCGAGTACTTCTCTTTAATTCTAGATTAAAGATCTTCTCGGGTAAATTAAAAACCCGTTGGACTGGTCCATTTACTATCACTAAGGTTTATCCATATGGTACCGTTGAGTTATCTCAAAATGACGGTCCATGTTTTAAAGTGAATGGCCATCGTGTGAAACACTACTTTGGAGAGGACATACCAAACATGGTTGTCCCGGATCTCCAAACTTTCCCCAAGGACCATTAAATTCGGGGTCGAGTCAAGCTAGCGACTCGGTTAACAAAAACAGTAGCTTCCTCATGAACCATTCAATTCGAGGTCGAGTCAAGCTAGCGACTCGGTAATCAAAAACAGTAGCAATATGGGTTTTCACTCATATTTCTGATTTCTTTCTCTTTTCTACCACCCTAGTGTGGGGGAGATGCCCCACATGTTGTATATATGTAAATATCTTGAAAAAAAAAAAAGAAGAAGATGTAAATAGCCTAAAATAAAGGTTATTAATATTTCCTTCTTACATTCTAAGTATCGGTTTAACACCTGGTGTTTTGAATATTGAGGGCAATATTCATTTCTAAGTGTGGGGGGGGGGGGGGGGATTCTCACGAATTCAAACACATGTTCCATCAAGCACCCTCATTTGATCAAAATTTAAAGTTTTTTCACACTTAGAAATGCAATAAATGGTTATCAGTCCGCCATGTCTAACCCACATAAGGATTGGCTAATCCAGGAGCAAACGGCTCTTGGTAAAGATATCTCAAAACCGTTGATGGCTTGCAATTTGCCAAAAATTGTATGGTACCTCAACTCGTCATATCCTAAAAAGCGAATGAGTTGGCTAGCCCGCAAGATTATGGCTTGTGGTAAAGGAAGTGGTAAAACCATAATTGGTAATCAGCTCACCAAGATGTTGACTATTCCATCAAGAGTTGGCTAGTCCAGAAGCAAACGGCTTTTGGTAAAGACAAATCAAATCCGTTGACAGCTGGTGGTTTGCTAAAAATCACACGGTTATCAGGTGTGCCACAGTTCTAACACCTGGCTACTCCAGAAGTGATGGCTTTTGGTAAAGAGTAAAAATCCATTAAAATTTTCTCAAAAGATTGCTAGGGACTAGCAATAGTTTAGTGTGGGGGATTGATGAGTGTGTAAATACTCATCATTTTTGTTACATTTAAACTGCAAAAACATATAAAAACACACAGGAATGCCTTAAAATACATAAAATATCCCTGGATTGTGTTTTTATGCAAAAGGATTGAAAAACTGATGAAAAACAAAACATTTCACATAATTTACAGTTTCAGTCCCTGAACTTTGAAAATTTAGCAAAACTAGTCCCTGGTAAATCAAAACATGAAAAATATCATCAAAGGTCCTTAGGGATTCATAAGTTGTCAAGTATAGTCCTTTAAAGTTAAAAATTGCAAAATGACAACTTTAGTCCCTCAAGTTTGAAAAATGTCAAAAATAGTCCCTAAGGTTTTGTAAATGGAAAAATATGAAAAATAAGCCTTGCACTATTCTTAAATGGCATATTTGGTCCTTATGATAACTTTTGAGAAATTACAAGTTAAACCCTTCAACTTTCAGAAAATTACAAGTTTGGTCCCTGGAGTTTGTAGATTTGGCAGAAAAGGTCCCTGGTATTTAAAAATGAAAAAAATATATCTTTGGTCCTTGGGTTATTCCTAAATAAAAAAATGGTCCTTATAATAATCTTGGGAAAAGTGCAAAATCAGTCCCTCTATTTTTGTCAAAATTACAAAAGTGGTCCTTGTGAAACTAATAAACAAACCGGACCCTTTTGTTTTATTATAACCCCAAAACCAATCCAGTCCAAAACAATACCCAGCCTACCCCCTTTTTTGTTTCTAGCCCAAAGCCAAGCCCAATCCACACCTTTAATAATAAAACGGGGGTTGACCCCTCGTTGACCCTTCTTCCCGAATACCACCACCACTGTACACTTCCCTCTCCCTCAGCCTCCTTCTCCAATACCAAGGTGGTATCACCACCTCACCACACCACCTGTCCACTTCCACCTCACTTCCCAAACCTCATCATTTCACCGCACTCTCCAATTAATGCATCTCCACACCTTTTTCCCTCCAAACTATGCTACACCCCTGTTTCTTGACCTAAACCCACAACTTGGCTACTAAACCCATGTTACTTGTCCCCTGCCACCTCCACAACATCCCAAATTTCTTTAATTGATCTGAAACAGCCTCAAGCAACCTTTGTGACTTTTGGCGCCAAAATGGATTTAAACGGCTTGGATGACTTTGACCCATCCAATGGTCACAATTATTGATGGGAAAGATTCAGAAACGCATGGGGAGTTGAAAAAGCTTATAAAGAAAGCAGGGGAAGCATTGTGGAGGAGTATCTAGTTTTAATTTTATTAATGTATGTCGACTTAAAATATGTTCTAATTTCCAGTGTAATTTTTGGCTTTCAAGTACTCTGTTTAATGTTCTTAAGTGTATGTGAACCTATTTCAATAATCAATTTTAGTTTTTATGTGTGAAATCAGTTTATGCAAGTTTTTATGTTTCAAAATCTCATAAGTCTTAATTGTTGTTATTAATGTTGATTTTGGACAAATAAGCTCACATAAGCTCCTTATATAGCTTCTGTAAGCTATTAGAAGAAAGAAAATCAAGTAATACCTAGAAAAGAAAAATCACTAAAAAACAGTTAAATAAGAGTAAAAATAAAAAAAATTGAGTGATCAATGGCAAAGAAGATGGAGCAGGGTGGCTTATGGATTGCCCTGGGTTAGAGGCTTAGTGGTAAGCCTATAGGATTACTATTTGGTCCTTGGTTCTCTTTATCTCAGCTGTGATCCATTTGTAAGCATTATTTTTCAATTTTTGCTTTTATAAGTACAAGTATTCATTAGTTGTTTATATGTGAATTTTATTATTTAATTAGTGTTCTATATTCATAATATCTACTTATATTTCAGTCTAGGGGATTAAATCTTGTTGTCTCTTTGAAAATCATATTAACAGTTGTTAATAGGGGTGTTTGGGATAACCTGTTAGCCTAGGTCCAGGAGTGTTATTGTGTACTATTGTTATTGCAGCATGTTAGTTTAGATCCAATATAGTGTAATTTAACCTAAAATCTTAGTCTCAAGTTATAAAAAGTCAAAATAGCCTTTTGATCTTCATAACAGTTAACTGTTAATGTTTTGTGATCCATAAACCATCAAAACAGCTTCAAAGTAATTGGATTAGATCAATATAGTTGTATTATAGCTTAAAATATCATAATCAATCAACAAATCAAGCTAGAATCTCACTTTAGTCAACTGAGCTTAAAATTAGAAAAAGTCAAAAAGTGCTTGTGCAGAAAATCTCCAAAATGGCATGAATATTTGTGATTTTTGTGTTATGATCTAGGGTCTGAAATTGCTAGGGTATTTAGTCTATCAGTTGAACTTGTGATTTCCATGTTTTTCATATTTTTTTGATTTTTTCTTATTGACTAAAACACCCCTGGAACACACTTGCAGGGCAAGATGATGCCCTGCTACACAGACCATCACCACCACTTTGGTGGTTGATTGTGACCACCACAGTGGTCCCACAAGTTCCAAATTTGGTTCTTACAACCCCCTCCTACCCAGGTTCATAAATTGACCCTTTGGCTGACATGTACATCAGTGGACCCCACTTAATTTGGCCTCTTAAATCTGTCCCAATTCTGTCTCAGATTCAAAATAAGCAAGTGCTTATTTTGGATTCCTATCTTATTTGGCCAACTTATCTGAATAAATTTTGCTTATTATCATCCAAACAACTCATTTGCACCAGGTTTTACCCTTGTGGACCCCACATAAGTCCATGTATGCCTAAATCCTTCTTTGGTCAAACTTGGTCAACTGTTTCGGTAATAAGCACTCATAGTGCTTATTCTGAGTTTATAAATTATTTTCCTTTTTAAAAGTTTCTTATTTTAAGTATTTTGTTAGTTTTATAAAAGAAAAACCAGAAAAAAACCAAACTTAATTATAGTGATAGCTTCTATTTAATAGAAATTGTCTATTTAATTTTCTTTTTAGCTTATTTATAAGCACTTCTGTATTTTTATATTTTTAATAAATCTCTATAATATTAAGGTATTTTTATAAATTTTTCCAGAATTTTCCTTTGTCATTTAGTAATATTTAGAATTAATATTAGTTTAATTAAAAATTAATTAATAAATAAGAACTAAATAGCATAATTATATTTTATAAAGTACCACCTAGTTTTTATAATTTTTATAGCTTTTATATAAGGTGAAACAATTTTATAAATTTTTCTAGGATTTATACTGTTCATTTTCTATTTTTAATAATATAATTAGTTTAATTGATAATTAATTAATAAATAGAATAATAATTAGTAAATTAGATTAAAAATACATAATATAAACTTTTTATAATTTTTTAGGATTCCTGTGATGGTTAATTAGATATATAAAATTTTCTTAATTATCTAAGTCTTTTTAGTATTTATAATAATTTAAATCAATATAGTTAATTAAATAATAATTAATTAATAATAATTAGATAAATAGTGTGAAAAATATAATTTTAGTTTTAAAATAAGTTTTATAATATTTTAGACTTTTATAAATTTTAATTTTGTATTTCTAGATTTATTTTACATTTTTCTATTTATTAGTGAATTATTAACTAATTAAAAATAGTTATTAAATAATAATAATTAATTAAATAGTTATAAAAATAATTTTAATTTTCTAATAATTTTCTAATAAGTTTAGGATTCCAAAAATATAATTTTTATATTTGTGGAAGTTGTATTTTACAGAATTCACGTTTAAATTTCGTACGTTTACGTTTACTTAAATATAAACGTACATTTTATATATTTTTTTTACATTTTTTAGGTTTTATTAAATTTCAAATAAATTAATAAATATAAAATAAATATTCTAAAGTTTATTTAATTTGCATTTAAGCCCCTAAGGCTTGCAAACTCCTACTATAGTTAAAGTTGTTTTTGTTTACGTTTAAATAATAAACGTTTACATTTTCCAGTCCCTTTTCACTTGTACTTATCTGATTTCACGTATTCGTTGATATAGCTTATTAAAGCTATTCACACTTATATTTCAGTAGTACAATCACTTTAACCCTTTTCCTGTTCAAATCACCTGATCTCAAAGTCGTTTTCTTTCAGATTTCACGCCTCGTTGGGATTTAACGATCCGGGGAAACACTAAACTCCACGGAGTATTGGCCTAAGCTGTTTGACTTGTTGACCATTACTTGGTTGATATTTTCTGACCGTTTCAGGCCAATCACAGCCGTTATGGTTATGTTTATTTACTTAAACATAAACATGAGGTATTTGAAACATTCAAAGTGTTTAAAGCAGAAGTAGAGTTGCAACTTGGAAAGAAGATTAAAGCTCTTCGATCCGATAGAGGTGGTGAATACCTAAGTCAAGAGTTTATAGATTACTTAGCAAAGGAGGGAATTGTCCAGCACCTTACTTCTCCATATACTCCACAACAAAATGGTGTCTCTGAAAGAAGGAATTGTACATTGCAAGATATGATACGATTTATGTTTAATCTAACAACTCTTCCTTACTCGTTTTGGGATTATACCTTGGAATATGCAGTTTGCATTTTAAATATGGTTCCAACAAAGAAGGTTGATAAGACTCCATATGAGTTATGGACTGGAAAAGCTCCTAACTTGTCTTATCTAAAGGTCTGGGGTTGTGAGGCGTATGTTAAACGTGACTCAACAGACAAACTCCAACAAAGATCTGTAAAGTGCATCTTCGTAGGTTACCCTAAGGAAACTATGGGTTACTACTTTTATTACCCAACTGAAAACAAAGTTTTTGTTGCAAGGTATGGAGACTTCTTAGAAAAGGAGCTCATATCTCAAGAATTCAGTGGGAGAGTATATGGTCTGGAAGACGATCATGAAGATGTAGCACCTTCTGAAAACACTAGCCAACTTCCTGAGGAACCTGAAAGTTTAGGTCCTCCACCTGAAGTTGAAGCGGTTCCCGTTCGCAGGTCTTCTAGATCTGTGAAGGCTCCTACACGTCTATGTCTTAACATGGAGTGTGATGACAACTTGATAGGGGATCTCGATGAACCTACAAGTTATAAAGCTGCTATGAATAGTCCTAAAAAGGAAAAATGGCACGAAGCTATGAATGGGGAAATGCAATCCATGAAAGACAATGAAGTCTGGGAAGAAGTAGACCTACCTCCGGGTGCCAAGCTAGTTGGGAGTAAATGGCTCTTCAAGAAAAAGACTGGTATGGATGGCATTGTACACACCCATAAGGCCCGTTTGGTAGCTAAAGGTTATATTCAAACTTTTGGTGTTGACTATGAGGAGACCTTTTCTCCTGTAGCTGACATAAGGGCTATTAGGATTCTTATAGCCATAGCCGCTTACTATGACTATGAGATTTGGCAAATGGATGTCAAAACCGCCTTCTTAAATGGTAGCCTAGATGAAGACATCTATATGGCGCAGCCTGAGGGGTTTGTGAATCCAGAATTCCCAGATCGTGTATGCAAGCTTAAAAGATCCATTTATGGATTGAAGCAAGCATCACAACAATGGAATAAGAGATTTGATAGTGAGATTAAGAAGTATGGATTCACTCAAAATCTTGATGAGCCATGTGTATATCACAAAGCTAGTGGGAGTAATGTAATTTTCCTTATATTATATGTCGATGACATATTGATCATGGGAAATCACATTCTGAGTTTGCAAAAGGTTAAGGCATATCTTAGAAGTTGTTTTTCTATGAAAGATTTAGGGGAAGCTACATTTATTCTGGGAATCAAGATATATAGAGATAGATCTCAGTGATTAATTGGATTAAGCCAAAGTGCTTACATTGATAAAATATTGAAGAGATTCAATATGCAAAATTCCAAGAAAGGATATTTGCCGATGCAAGAGCAACATGGCTTGAGTGAGAAAATTTGTGCTTCAACACCTGAAGAGGTGCAACGCATGAAGAGAGTCCCTTATGCTTCGGCTGTGGGATCTATAATGTATGCAGCGAAAAGCACAAGGCCTGATGTGGCGTTTGCTCAGAATTTAACTAGTCGATATCAGCAGAATTCGGGTGAGAAACATTGGACTGCTGTTAAGAATATTCTTAAGTACCTTAGGGCTACTAAAGAGATGTTCTTAGTTTATGGGGGTACTCCATCTGCAGAGCTTGATGTTACAGGTTACTGCGATGCTTCTTGGAAAGGTGATAAAGATGATACGAAGTCTCAGACTGGTTATGTTTTTGTCATTAATGGAGGAGCTGTGGATTGGAGGAGCAGAAAGCAGAGTGTACTAGCAATGTCTGCTATAGAAAGTGAGTATATAGCTGCTTCAGAAGCTGCAATGGAAGCTGTTTGGATTAGGAAGTTTGTTTCAGGGCTTGGGGTTATGCCTTCGATTCAGCGACCTATAAAAATGTATTGTGACAACTCAGCTGCAATTACATTTGCCAATGAACCTGGAATCATGAAAGGCACCAGACATTTCCCGATTAAGCACCACTATGTCAGAGAACAAGTTGAGATAGGTGAAATCAAAATGCTCAAAGTTCACACAGATGAAAACTTGGCTGATCAATTTACAAAGCCTTTACCTGGCACCAAGCTTTACAAGCATGCTGAAGGAATAGGACTTAAATTAGCTGATAGTTTCATGCCCATTTGTGATTAGTATTTGGATAAGAGATGTAATGTACAATTATTATTTTAATGAAATAAAGTATTGGTTATGCTTATTTATTCATTGTCTTAATAATATATCCTATATTTGCATGTTTAAGATCCATGAATAATTTATTATTCTAAATAGTCCATTGTCGATTAATGATATGGGAATATCATTAGACTAAGACAATTTTGAGTATTGGTTAAGGATATACTTGAAAGTATATTGATGCGTAGTCATACTAATTTCACATGATATTCAATGAATTGAGTATTGGACTTATCCCAACAATATGATTTAAATTTATTGTGAGAATCATATTTAAAGTTATCCTCAGACTTGAGATACCAGATAAGTGTCATGGATGTAGTGCATTTTGTGGAACAATCTACCGCTTACCGTAATTGGAATTCATAAGGGTTGTTTTCAGAATTGTTGCAAAGTTCATGGGTTATTCTTGTAGTCAAGAGAGAATTCGTTCCTTCTGATTTGTTCAGAAGTTTAATACTGATGGGCCCCTCGTAGGGTTGACAAAATGTTTGCGTGGCCACGCCTAAAGTCTATCTGGAATACGTTCAGATGTTTTGGTAATTTTGTTCAATCATAAAGAGACGAGAAACAGAATTTAATAAAGAACCTCACATCTTTATTAATGTAGTATTAGAAGCGAAAGGATAATAATAATGATGAATCATTAAAGGTTTTTCCAGGAAACCTAGCTCAGGTAGAACTGGGGGCATTGGAGTGTTGCAAGACGCCAACCAATGTCATTTTACTATTAATAGATATACGAGTGGGAGCTGTTAAAAGTTACGTATAAATATTAATATGTAAATGACTAGTATCGAACCCGAGACCTCGGGATTGCACACATTACAAACGAGAATAAAGTATATATATATATATATATATATATATATATATATATATATATATATATATATATATATATATATATATATATATATGTTATATGTATCGATTATATATATTTATAAACACTTGAGGGACTAAATAATAGTTAATTATTAAACGTAAGTATTAACTATTATTAGGAACGAAAGAACGAGGACTAGAGTGTAATTTGGAAGACAAGAAAGTTCCGGAATCCCTTGTGGGATGCATGGCGGGTCGACCTAGGCCCAATTGGGTCGACCCATGCTTTGCTTGTCCTCCAAGATTTACAACTAGTATATATACAAGGCCAAGGGTTAGACCTAATCATCTTTTGTGCACACACACAAACCCTAAAGTTTTCCCTTGTCTCTTTTTCTCTCTTGGCCGATCGGCAACAAACCCACAAGGGTTTAGGGTCGATTTTGGTTGTTCCAAAATTGTGTTTACGTTTACTTGCATAAACCTTTATTCGTTGGTAGTTTGTGTGTACAAGAACGAGGTAATTACTCACTATAGTAATTATCAAGAGATCGATAAACAAAACGGTAAGGGGTTTATCATTGATCTATTTTACTCAAGTTCAAGGTTTATTGAAGTGCATCGGGTATGTTCTTATTTATGTTTTAGTTATCTTTATACATGTTATTATTGATCCTAGCTTCCGCAATATGTGTTATTTGATTGTCAAACTCTAACAGTAACACCCTCAAAATTTGGTACAACGAAAGACTTGTCAAGCTTTCGGGGTGCTACGGGAATTGGTATCCAACACAAGTATATAGAAACAAAACACCGTATTCATAACATAAAACCAATCCGAACATCAAGACATAATGTTTACATCATTTCAAAGTACGAAAAATAAGCCCATAAGAAAATAAAAGTAGTTCCCAATCAGAGTTTTATTAATCTAACGACCAAACGACTCTTGCCAAGCCTCCCAGCACGAGCATATCAAAGCATCACTTAGTTACCTAAGAAAACATGCTAAAAGTCAGCTTACGGTGGTGAGTTCATAGGTTTAGTCAAATTCACACTTGTGAACCGATATACCTAAAACCTTTGCTATGCTAGACTAGGTCACAAATCAATACTATATCGGATGCATACACGAGCATCACAAATCAATACATATAGGTACTCCCTATAGTCCAACATATATTCTCATGCACTGGCGCCATGCTAAATCCCTATAGGTGCTCCGTACAATGAAACATATAATCTCATAAACATCTCAACTCAATCCATATAGGTACTCCCTATAATTCAACATATAATCTCAAAATCATCACAACATAACGTAGTCACACAGCATAGCAATTCATAAAAATATAATGTAAAGCATGATCCACATAAAACAGTTTTTGCATGTTTCTCACCCCAATTTAAAAACATAACAGTTTTTTTTTTTTTTTTTTTTTTTTTTTTTTTTTTTTTTGAGTAAATTCAAAAGTTAAAGCCAAGGGTTTCAAGATCTGGATCCTACCTAGGATTGTTTTCGTCTTTGCAAGATCGTGATCGTATGATCGGATCGAGATCCTAATATCCTACTATAATGCTATTTTTTAATGATCATTGTAATATTATTCAAATCTACAAATTATTATATATTATAAACATCAAATTATATAAATATTTCATGAAAATGTTGTCATAAATTATGAATATGAAATATTTACGAAGAATCAATATTGTTTTTTAAATTATAAAAAACCATAAACCATAAATTTGTAGTTTTTTAGTTTGCGGTTCGAGAAAATTAAGATCGGATCAGAGTAGATCTTAAGATCCTATGGTCAATATCGGGATACTATAAGATCTTAAGCATGTTAAGATCCTACGTAAGATCTGGATCGTTTTTGCTTCGTAGAATCGTAAATTCGTAAGATCCTAAAATCAAGAACGGGATCTTAACAACTATGGTTAAATCTATTATGCGTTACTAAAATTTCAAAGAAGATTACTTGTAAGGAGTCATGACTCATGAGCGTTTTTTAGCAAGTTTGACTGTTAGAATATGGAATCATTTATTGTTTTCTTATTATTTTCAAATTTAGGTAGTACATTTGTTAAGGGCTAATATCAAATTAAAGTATTATATTTGTCAATAAAAGCATTTTTTAGTAGCGAACTTTTTTTTTTTTTTTTATTGGGGTACTTAACTTTCATTTTTGTCTCTTTGAGGCATTTTGTGACATTTTTATGAAATTTTTGCCTTTGGGTTTTTAATAATTTGAGGGGCAAAAACGTCACAAAGTACCTTAAAGAGCCAAAAAATGCAAGTTTAGTACCCTAATGAAAAAAAAAAAAAAAATCGCTACTCAAAAGTGCATTGTTTAACAAGTATGATGCTTTATTTTGATATTTACCATATTTGTTAATGTATAGTGTACAAAAACATAATGCGATTGGAAATAATTTGATAAAATGCATGTTAAAATGTTAAACATATGAAATGTTATAGTTAAAGTAATTTGCTAAACACAAAATTACTCTTTGCTAAGAAATTAGTACTTTTTAAAACGTCATGTCTTAGTCCGAGTGAGGATGCTAAGTCTTTTCGTTTTGATATAGGAAAATGTTGCGTAACAGAGTTTCATGAATGTTCTAGTAAATTAATTACCAAAACTATCTAAGTTTTAATATTGTTTTATTGTTGTAAAAATATTCAAAAGAACTATGTTTTAGATATTTACGAGGTGGATCACCCGCGCGTTGCCGCGGGATGTTTTGCCAAAGAATAAAAAAAAAATGTAGCATGTACTGTAGCACTGTTCATGCTACAGTACTGTTCATAAGTGTACTATTCATAAGAAGCCCAATAAATGTAATATATACTAATATATGCATTATTTGACTACCTTAACAATAAACACCCACCCTCGTGAATTTAACTTATCTCAACCAACTTATGCACAAATGAAAAGAAATATTAGTCATAAACTAATAAGCAAGTTTGAGAAGTTTTACCTTTTGTTACCAACCATAAATATTCCACAATAATATAAACCTTTTGAAACTTTGACTCTTTGAGTGTATTTTTTGATTAACATAAACTTAGACCGACTAAATTGTAACAAAATTCAAACTTTATTACTATTTCATAATTTTTAAATTTTTAACCGTTTCTCAAACCATGTTTTTTATGAAAGTTACACGTCAACCCCTTTGTCTTTAATATTTATAATTTTAAACTCTATCTTTATTTGAAGCATAGATTATATCTCATGAAAAACTATATTTCTAACTGAGTATATTATTTTAGAAAAAGTAAACGTTATATATTGTTTTAACAAAACAAACATTATCAGCTAATATATATATATATATATATATATATATATATATATATATATATATATATATATATATATATATATATATATATATATATATATATATATATATATTTAAGTAAGTCCTACATGACATCTTATAACTTATAAAAAAGTATAGAACTTCATAGATCATTATAAAATGTTCTAAAAACTCAACGGTTATACCTAGAATAGAAGATTTATTTAAACTTGAAGAAGGTTTAATGTGTCATTTGATCGATATAAAAACAAAAGTATAATCTAACTACAATTCACACACATACTTCAATTACAATGTTAAAAGGCCCATTTTATCACTCACTATACCGATCAAATTAATAGGCGTGTATAAGATTCACAAACTCACTATTCTCTCCGCAATATCGTGTGGCTGTGTAGGTTTCCATAACTTATAAACCGACCTAAATCCAAGCCATTCACCTCTAAAGCGAGTACTTCGGTTCCCTGTGAAACTAAATCCAAAGGGCTGTGCCATTTATAAGTTCGGTTGATCCAAGTCAGTTTTACCTATAAGGAAATTTTGTAATGAAAAAAAATCACTAGTCGACATATGCAAAGTCACACAATCAAAAGCCAAAATTCAAAAACATGATTATATCAACAAGTTTAAGGCTGAATAAAATGCAGAAAACAACATATGAGTCGTGTATAGAATCACCTGACAAAACCGAACTCTGAGTATCATCATCATCAAACGAGGCAGCAAACCAACCGGAAACACACTAGAAACTTGATTCACTTTAGACGTGCCTAGGAGATATAATTAATCCAAGTCCTGAATCAGCGGAAATGATCCGTTTCACCAGATTAAATATATTACTAATACTGTTGTAAAACTCGCCTCCATCCATCCATTCATCATATGTTACCAAATCCTAATCTGAAAAATGAGTCAGCTGGCGAACCAACTGGAAACACACTAGAAACTTGATTTACTTTAGAGGTGTCCTAGGAGATATAATTAATCCTAGTCCTGAATCGGCTGAAACGATCGTTTCACCAGATTAAATCTATTGCTAATAATGATCTAAAATCCGCCTCCAAATCCTAATCCGTAAAAAAAGAATCAGCCGACGAACCAACCGGAAACGCACTCGAAACTTGATTCACTTGAAACGTGTCTCACAAGATTAAATGAATCAACCAATCGGTAATGGAATTGAAACTAAAGAACCAAATCCTAATCCATTAAAATTTGCCTCCATCCATCCATCATATGTCACCATATCCTAATCAATGACTATGCCAGCAAACCAATAGGTAACACAATCGAAGCTTCATTTCACAAAAAAACGAATATAATTTTCTTCTAATTAATCGGATCAAATAATCGTAATTCACTCCAAAACAACAACAAAAGAATATCTCGAAACCCTAGCCATAGGAATATATTAACTTATATCTATCTCCCCGGTCAAACATAGTCAACTGGTCAACGGTCAAGGATACAAAATAAACACATAGGACAGAGAGGAACATTACACGTAGGACAGACTATAACTGAATCGGAAGAAGTAAAACAATTATACTAACTGGATGACATCACCGTTAACAAAAATATGACACAAAGAAACAAAATTTTATTTATTATTTATTACTTCTTACACTTGTTCATCATCGATAACAATGTACATTATACTACTAGTGAAACACTACTAGTACTATATATCTCATCAATTGAAATTGACTAAAGCACGAGTTTTTCTAAAACATAAACAACGGAAACAACAACAATAATACAAATATGAAATGGATAGAGTAGAGTGCTCTCCAACACATAGATGTATTGGAGAGCACTTACATTTACAATTGTACTATTATTATTATTAACGAAATAATATTATGCGGAGGTGTTAGCTGCAGCAACAGAGGATGAAGATGTTGTAGTTTGAGCAGGAGCATCGTCTTCACTAACAACGTCATTATCTTCAGCTTGTTCATTAGTATCATTAGCAACTTGTTCATTAACAACATCATCAATTTCAGCTTCTTCATTAGCATCACCAGCAGCTTCTCCAGTCTTAACGGCGACGCGTCGAATGACGCGCCGTCATGCGACAACACGTGCAGGTGTAGATCCTCCAACGCCTCCTTCACGTCCACGGTGGCGGCCTCCTCCACAGTGATGACCGTCCACCGTGATGGCAGTTAGCAATCATACCTTGGAGACGTGCACGTTCAATTGCTTCCCAACCGACACCGATAGTGAAACGGTTAGGACACTCGTTAATCTGATGATTCTGAACAATCTCCAACATGTTAGATCGAAAATTGCAGCTCACACATTCGTAAATCATGATTGGTTGATTTTTTATATTTTTTTGTGGTAACAAATGCGGGAACATACCGGTATTTATAGATCGTTTGTTTCTCCACACATAACATTGTATGTGACATAATCAATTTTATTATTAACCTCTTATATTCCAACTTTATTTTAACATGCATATACAAATTATTTTCCACAAGTCTGCGACACAAACTTTTAACGATAGCTATCAAAAACAACATATTTTACCTAAACTTAATGGTATTTTAGTCGTTTCTTACCTATTCAATTCTAATAACCTACCCAAAGAATTCAACATGGTCGTGGGCTTACAAGCTCCTTATTCATAACTTACAGACTTCTCACGAAATAATAACATGGTACTCACACGGCACTGCATAAACAATAGTCACCTACTATATAGTATTACAAGTAAGAAAAGAAAACGAATTTACTTTTTAATGTAACCAGCACTTGTTATCTAAATAGTAAAACACAACTTGACAAATTCCTCCGTGACTCCCAAGTCCTAACACATAAGTCTACCTAAGGCAATTTTAAAGCAATAATCACCAATCGATAAATCATCCCAGAACATAGTATAGTAGAAGACCCGTCACCCACCTTTCGTGGGAAACTGATTGTAAGCATGTTTGCACAACTTAGAGATTTCAGAAGCTTAATTATAGACTTTGCAATGACCATTTAGTTGCCAGGAGGGAGGAACTGTTAGTATAGCAAACATCATGAAAAAAATGAAGCAAGAGTACAAGCTCGCCAGAATGCATGTCCTAAGCGTTATGCTAGTATTGGTAGGCACGTTAATATTGTTGAAGATCTTCAAGACGAAATTGCACAGAAAGTTGTCGGTGGTGGTGCTCGTGGCAGACACGGAGGACGCGATGGAGGTGTGTGCCTCCACAAGGACCACTATCGATCTCTCTCTGTGCAATTTTGTCTTGAAGGTGTTCAACAATATTAACGTGCATACTAATACTAGCAAAACACTTAGACATGCATTCCGGTGATTTTGAACTCTTGCTTCATTTTTGCCATGAAATTTGCAATACAAACAGTTGTAAATCATGATTTCGTAAATGTGAGTAGAGATGATTCTCCTTGATATCAAATAATAACAAATGCGAAGCGTATTTATAGGGGGATGTAAATTTACCAAATTGGCCTTATCAAAATCAAATACTCCTGCCTTACGGAATGTCACAAAAGTTTCTAACAAAAATTATGGGTTTTCAGTAAAAACTAATAATACGAATACAAACCCATTATTTTTGTTAAGTTCTTTAAATTCGGATATCCGAAATTTTGGATAATAGTTTTATATATCCGAATATCCAAATATTTGTAAATTACGGAAAACTTTTATATGAGTTCTAAAACTGATATTTTATAAAATTCAACCTTTTAATTAATTTTGATCAATTTTTTGGATATCCGAAAGACGCATATTTTTTGCACATCCAAAACCTAAATTAAGAAATCTTAGAATGTAATTTAAATAGTAAGCAAATTCAAGACCCGTGACTCACCTTTTCACGAAAAACTTATTGTAAGCATATGTTTGCATAACTTAGAGATTTCGGAAGCTTAATTTTAGACTTGCAATGACCATTTAGGAGCCGAGAGGGAGGAACTTTTTGTATAGCAAACATCATGAAAAAATGAAGCAAGAGTACAAGCTCACTAGAAATCTAGAATGCATGTCGTAAGCGTTTTTCTAGTATTGGCAGGCACGTTAATACTATTGAACACCTTCAAGATGAAATTGCACAAAGTGAGGTCAGTGGTGGTGCTCGTGGAGGCAGACATGGGGGACGTGATGGAGGACGCAATGGAGGTGTCTGCCTCCATGAGCACCACCACCAACCTCTCTCTGTGCAATTTTGTCTTGAAGGTGTTCAACAATATTAATGTGCCTGCCAATACTAGCAAAACGCTTAGGACATGCATTATGGTGATTTTGAACTGTTGCTTCATTTTTGTCATGAAATTTGCAATACAAACAATTGTAAATCCTGATTTCGTAAATGTGAGTAGAGATGATTCTCCTTGACATCAAATAGTAACAAATGTGAAGCGAATTTATAGGGGGAAGATGTAAATTTACCAAAATGGCCTTATCAAAATCAAATACTCTTACTTTATGGAATGCCACAAAAGTTTCTAAATAGTGTTTTTTAAGTAACAAAAAGTTTTCCAGGTACTTTCTTATCCAAAATAAGTTTATGATGTTATATATAAATCGTATATTGTTGTTCGATTTTCGGATATCCGAAATTTGAGTTGATGATTTTATGTTAGACCCATTATTTTAGCTAAGCTTTTTAAATTCGGATATCCAAAATTTCGGATAATAGTTTTATATATACAAACATCTAAATATTTATAATTTTTGAAAAACTTTTATATGAGTTCTAAAACTGATATTTTATAAATCAAGAAATCTTAGAATGTAAGTTGAATGGTTTGTCGTAAAATAATAAGATTACATAGCATGTATATAAAGATGAGATATGCGAACATATATGAAATGAAATAAGGAAAACTAACTTTACGAATTTTTTATTTATTGTTCGTGATGAACAATAAATAAACCAGTTTTTAATTTATACTGTTTGAAATGTACATACTCAAGGTTTAATATAAATTAATAAGTCATGTGTGTGTTGGTCAAAGTAGCATGTAGCCATGTAGTTGTCGTGAAAATATTGTTAGTTATTATCGTAATTAAACCACATTAACGTACATGAGCCACCGTCTCCTTAACGTAACAATTTCGTACTTAATTTAGCCATCTGTCCTACTTTACAGTTGTGGTTGTTAACTTCATCATGTATAATGCAATAAACATAGTATGCATGCATGCATTCGTTAGCTTAATGTTTTATCGACAATAATAACTTATCAACAACAAACCAAGAGTCATCAACATTGGTTATTTGGACGCATAAACAACTTCGTTTCGGTTCCATATATGTTATATAAAATAATTTGGTTACAGGCATTCTCATTCGACATAGTATATGCATTTGTTGAAAAGGGTCACTACTACATGACAGGGCTATAGCGACGGATGTTTCTGTCGGAAATCCGTCGGTATAAGTGGTTTCTGATGGATTTGTGAAAAACAGTGCGTTGCATAATCTATGGTCGCTAATTAGTTTCTGTCTGAATTCTGTCAGAAATAGCGACGAAGAACATTGTGTCAGAATTCCGTTGGTGATGTTTTCTGTCAGAAGTCAGTCGGAAAAAATCTGTTGGAAATTCGTTGGTAAAAAGTCTGTCAGAAATCAGTCGGAAAATTATAAATTAAAATTAATGCAGTAAACATGTATTTAAATAGCTATTCATGTCTTGTATTTAATTAGCTTTAATAAATTAAACCAGTAAATTAAAATAATAATTTATATAAAACATAGAACCATTGACACGATAATCATATATATCACCAAATTCCATCAGTTACATCGTTCAAGTTTCCAAAGCATTCAAAGACATAAAAGATTGAAATTAGAGTTTAAAATCCAAACATTCATATTTCATAATGATGTGACAATATCCAACTACTTTGGGGGACCTGGATTGTTAAACTTCCTTAGCATTGAGTTACTGCCGTTCATCTTTTGTTGCCACTCTCTCTCGAGCTTCTTCACGAGCATTCGCCGCTTCTTCATGAGCATTCGCCTCTAATTCCCGTTGATGCAAATGTGCCTGCACTTGATGTTCTACCTGTCGTTGTAACTGCACTTGCATCTCAATTTCTCTTGCTCTCATTTGTGCATTATCCTCTTGCAATTTTCTTACCGTCTCTTCCAAAGTTCACAGCTACATTGTACCAAGTCTCATTTGTGAGAAATTTTGCACCAACTGAATATGTGGCCATTACTCTTTCTGTTTCAGGTACATTTTATGATGCTCAAATGAAATTCAAAACATGAACCCATGCTACTACTAATCTTAGCAATCTATATCAAATAGGCAAAATCTTAATGTTGTATTCTAAGTTCCTAAAGTTGAGATTCGTTAACTGACACTAGATTAACATCATTGCACGATAAGGCATTCAGAATGTTGTACTGGATTTAATCAATTCAAAACTTACTAATTATGGATAGAAGAATAATGGACTAATGGTTTAGCAGAGAAATAAGCTTAAATCCAATCAGTGGGCTAAAAAGACTTAAAGGCAAAATTTTGAAAACTAAGAAGCTAGTAAATAAGCTACAAGCTAAAGGCAAAGGGGAAAATTAAGCAAATGGCAACTAAAGGTAAAACTAAATAAACTAATTAGGCAGAGATAAGCAATTCAAAAGTACTAAAAACACTAAATAAGCAATAACCTATCCTAGGCTGCAAATGCTTATAGTGGGCTGAGGGGCGATATTCAAGTAGTAAAATAAGCTATTAAAAGATAAGCAAAAACTAGAATAAGCTCAAAAAGTTATACTTAAGCTAGGAAACTACTCCTAAAACCAAATTTGGAGAATTTAAACAAGATATAAGCTAGGAAAAGGGAGTAAGAACACTGACAGATAAGCTAATAAGAAACTTTTTGAAATTTGCTAAAATAGCCTACTGTGGGTTAACCAAAAGCTGAGAAGAAGCTAAAAGGAAAAATTGGAAAAATGTGGATCAACTTATAGAGCAAGAGAACATGAATCCTACCAATTTTTAGGAAATTAGAACAGAAAATAAAAAGATTAAAAATCAAAATCATTTAGCTGATGGAACATTTTTGGTGAGAGTAGGGCATTGAACATCCTACTGAGTGCTTTTTGAGGACAAAAATAAGCTAGTAAATCATAAGCTCTTGGTGCAAAGATTGTTTAATACTTTAAACAAGCTTCCAAAGTTTAGATAAAAACAACTATTATGAATTTCCAAAGTATAACAAGCCAAATATAAGATCTAGTGTAGAAGGCTTTTGAAAATTGACATATCTTGTAAATTAATAAAAAACGCAAAATCAAATTAAGGCCAAACAGATTAGAGTGTAACCATCAAGAATTGAGATGATTATTAGAGATAGCAAACCTGTTCGCTAGGTTCGGATCCTGTGTGATGAGCATACGATGAACTAGAAGAGCTTGATGTTCTTGATGTCACCATGAGCCTTGGATCCCACCGTGTACCCAAACCAACTAATTTACCTTTCTTCTTCCCCCCAGTGGCATCCTCCCATGTATCAAAGTCATCAGCTGGATGTTGACTACCGTCTGGTCCATGTTTCTCCTCCATAGCAGCTTCAACAGCATCCTACGATTAAGTAATGCTAATCATTAATAGTGTATCATTATCGTAGTCTTTGTTTCACAACTAACACAACATTTTATACATCGTGGTATCCTGCTAATCTGACACTAACTACTACAAATCACATACTCTGCATCAACTAGTTCTAGAGTTTCAGTAACTGATGCACTATACTATAAACATTCTTCTACCCTCTCAGCTTTTCCTCATATGCTTTCTGTAGCGCGTCTAAAAAACCTTTTTTTACCAACAAACAGAATTGGACTGAATTTAAAAGGAGATGAAAAGAAATTACCGCCACTTGTTTTGACCTACGCGTGATGTACTTCCGTGTTCTGCTCCCTAATGCCTCATCTGTCCCATTCCCTGACCCCTCATCCATCCCATTCCCCGACGCCTCAGTCGACTCTTGTGTATGACATCGGTGGTAAGCTTCTAATAAAGTAACAGGTCGTTTTTCTTGTTTTTCCTACAAAAGTTGTCATTATTTATAAGCTTATAAATTTAATGTATAAAGTTCAAAACCTAAAATAATTGATATTGTACTAACCATTTTGAACTTGGTTTGAAGAATGGTAATTGATCCGGCAATATATTTTGACACTTGACCATCTTCCTCACTTAATCTATTTTGTTGAGCCTGAGCTGATTTCTTTTTCCATCCTGAGGTATTCCATAGCCTATCAATCATATCCTCCCAATCGGCTTGGTCTATCCAACTTGGGGTATACGGCTTAAGAACGGATAAATCATTTCCAACTTTGATGTTGTCAAGTGTGGCTCTATTAGCAGCTTCTCGTCGACACTGACCTAATATATCAGAAAACCTGCTTGACATTACATTTTCCCAAGCTCTACGTATAGTTGTGTTTTCTAATGGATGCCATTGATATTGATCCTGTATGTACATAAACAGATATTGTTAACAGGTTATATTTGTTGTTAGTAAAAGGGATAATGATTTCTAAATGTATCCAACTTTCTACGTTTTACTGAGTTATGTATGGAACTTTTAATTTTGCTATCTTGGAGTACAAACTTACTAATCTTTGCAAATTTGTGTACTAACGTGGTGATTAAGGCTATTTCCGTTTTTTCTTGCCATGTTGGCACCCACGTTTGCAGCCACGCTGTCAGTGGTTTTGTCTTTTATCTCCAACGGTATAATTTTTACCCTTTTATCACAGACACCATTAAAAACACACACCCAAATCCAAAAAACACACACAAATCACATATTTGATTACTACATAACCTTCAAATCCAAACCTACACATACACACACAAATCAATTATGGCCGAATACGCTCCAGGCACACGAAGAGTGACACATAAGTATATTCAACCCTACTGTGGATGTGGGATTCCAATGACTGTGAAAATGGATTGGACAAAGAAGAATCCTGGGAAAAGATTTATTGCTTGCCCCAAATTTGTAAGCCCTAATTGAACTTGTATTTCAATTAATTTCTTAGCCCTAATTGAACTTGTATTTTAATTTACAGGAGAAGTATAAGAAGTGTGGTTATTATGAATTTTTTGATGATGATTTACCTAGTGACTATTATAGGGAGTTGTTGTATGATGAGAATCAAAAGGTCAAAAGAGGGAATAAAAGGAATGAAATGCAAGAGGACATTGAAGTTCTAACAATGGAGAAGAATCAGTTGGTCCATGAATTGACTTGCACAAAGTAAAAGTTGCAATTGTATGATAGGTTGTTTCTTATTTAGATTGGGATTTTAATGATCATTTGTGATGTGTTTGGAATGAAAGTGGGAAGCTGATTTAGGTCCATGAACACTAGCACTTAGGTTAATAGTTGTAATTTAGTAGTTAGGTTGTTATGTTGTAATTTGACTTCATAAAGTTAATATTTTGTAATGCAATGAAAAATTTGCAATTTTCCATGGTATAAATATTTGCAGTTGCTTTTTTTCATTTTATGTAGTTTGTATTTTTCATGCTTAGATATAAAGGTTAAAAGTTGACTTTACAAAGTCAAAGTTTTATTCAGTGGCATTGTAGCCAAAGAGAAAGCACATACATTGGAATTACATAGCAGATGGCTAACCCATTTTCTTTTTCCCCTTCCTTCCTTCACATTCTTTGGTTATTTTGGGAGTCCATGGTTTGATACCATGGTCTGCACAAAATTTGGCATTTGGGAGGCCTAAAACCTTACCCCTTGCTTTGAATGCTACTTTTTCATCAAAGAGTTCAGGGACACTCTGTTTTGGATTTGTTTTCTTCTTAGCAGTCTCCTTTGTTGAGGATGTAGCAGTACCACCATAGCCTATTGGAAAGTAGTCATCCCATGTTGGACCCATTTCCCATCCTGAAGAAGTTTTACTTGATTCATTTGAGTAACTGGAAATGCATATGATCTCTGAACCAAAAAAAAAAAAAAATCCTTAAATAAAGATTAAAATTAAAACAAAATTTAAAAAGATTGTTGGCAAAGACAATTAAGATGGCCATATCTATCAATCTATCCAAAGTCTAACCAGACGCTCTATGGTCACCCAAAACAAAGAGTCGACTTATATGACAAACACCAGATCAACCAAATGGTTGGGATATGATGCTTGTTGCTTTCTTGTGCTCTTCAATCCGGAAATCAAGCATTTGAAAAGATAGATATTGTGTTCTCAGTTTCTCACGTTTTTCACATGGGCTTGTATTCAAATTTGGGCTTTTGTTAAAATTGGGCCAGTGTAGGCTTTTAAGAACAACCTTTTTTGAATTTGTTACTGTTGGTCATTTTGGTATTTGTTATTGAGATCTTTGGCAGTTGGTAGTATTTGTTTGTTCTAAATTTGTTTGGATTAGTTGGGTACACACTCTTGTTTTCACAAAATCTTAAGTTAAAAACAAAGAAAACAGATATCGCATTCAAATAAGCATTTCAAACAAAATGTTTTGCAAAACACAACCTACCCTATTTCCTAACTTAACAAGAAAAATTACAAAACAAATTTAATTGTTTTCCTTTGTAACCCACATCCCTCCCTCATTTTCTTCAAAAGAGAAAATACAAACATCAACTAAACGCATTTTCTATATTTTCAAGTATTTTGTGAGATAAATTTTCCTTCTAAATTTTTACAAAACTAGAGATAGAAAAAAGAGAATTTTTTCTGTTGGAACCATAGTTTTACTATTTTATGAAGTCTCGGTCATTTGTAATAATAGGTTGCTTTAGTTATTTTATTTCTTACACTTATGTAATGTTACATGTTTACTAGACTTAAGCTAAGTGATCCATGGGCTTTATGGCCCATACGTTTTCTAGAATGGGAGGAGAGGGAATGTTGCCCTAGCTCCTTCCCTATATATAGATGGCTTAGGTCTTTGTAATATTTGGTTGGTTATTTGAAAACATTAAGGAAACTCTTGCATTTCACTTTCTCAAATTTCTCATAATCATCCCACTCTCATTCTCATCTCATTTCTCTTATCATTATACTTGTGTTTACTAAATGGTGACCTAACAAGTGGTATCATTCGCTAGAGGAAGGTGTAGTTATTGTTTTTTCATTGATTTCTTTCTTTTAAAATCGTTTTTTATTATCGAATTGTTTGTAAAAGTTTATTTTTTTTAGTTTCTTGGTTTTTCTCACATCTTTGCTTACAAACTTGTGTTTAAAATCAAAACAAACCAAAAAGTTCCAAACTTTTACTAAATATTCGATTTTTTTAGATATTTGTACTTTTTTCGAGATCTTTACAAGTGTGAAATTTTTCATAAAGTTTTCTACTTTCCTTAAGATTTACACATTTTATACACAAAAGTACAAGTATCTTGAAAGAAAAACGAATTTAAGGATTGCTTTCTTTGAAAAACAAACCCTACATGTTATCGAGATCTTCCTAATTGCCTATTTCGAGATCTTCTCAAAGTGCACTACCTCGTCTTCGTTTGTGTGGACTCGGTATTTTCTTTCTTGTATAAGAAAGTTAAGTACTTCGACTTTTGGGAAAGTTTTCAAAATTGTATAATTTCGAAAACTAAGTTTCGCAATTTTTCGAAAATTATCGAGAAAAATCTTAAGTTATCGAAATCTGTTTAAATATCGAAATCTTACTTCTCGATAAAACTGACAAATTTCGAAATCTTTTCTCGATAATTTTGCCAAGTTTTCTCGATAATTTTGCCAAGTTTCTCGAAACTCTGCCAAATTTTTTCGAAAAACATATTATCGAAATCTTCTTTGAAGTTGTGCTAAGTTTCTCGATAATTGGTTAATTCTACACTTTCTACAAGATCCATTTCTACACAAGTGTTCGAAGATGTCTCAGCCACCGAATCACTACTTTCCTCATGTTCAACAACAAACATCTCAGCAACAACAACCTCAGCAGTATCAGCAACAACATTACCTTCCGCACACAATGAATCTACAACCTCCTAAATACAATCCACAACAACAATACCTAATGATGCAACAACAGCTCATTTCTCAACAACAACCATATCAAGTGCCACTACAAAACACTCAGTTTTCCTCCAAACAACCCCACTGGTTTGACAGAATGTGTGAAGTTATCACAACTCAACAATCCCGACATGAGGCAGGATCACTTGAGACACCTCCAATGCTAACACCTGGTAACTATGTGCAATGGTCAAGTCGATTCTTACGCTTTCTTGAACTTAAGAAACCTCATGGGCACTTCTTAAAGCAAGTGATACTTGAAGGACCATTTGAGTGGCCAACAAGATTTGAAGCTGGTGATCCTAATGCTGATCCTCCACGTCCTCCTGGTGATAGACCCCTTCCAGAAACTGCACTCACTGAAGAACAGAAACTACATCGTGAAGCTGATCAGTATGCAATGGCTTATATACTTCAAGGTATACCCAATCCGATCTATCGCAGTGTCGATGCTCAGAAAACAGCCAAAGCTATGTGGGAACACGTTCATCTCCTAATGGAAGGAACTCAATTGAACAAAGATGACATGGAATCCAAGCTTTACATGGAATACACTGACATCACAATTGAACCTGGAGAGTCACTTGAATCCTACTATCATCGTTTCACAAATGTGGTCAATGATCTGGAACGTCACAAAATCACAGTACCAAGGATCGCTGTGAACTCCAAATTTGTTGGTAGTCTTGGCCCTGATTGGCATAAATATGTGACATTTGTTCGTCAAACGAAGAATCTTCATGATGCTCCATATGGGTTGTTGTATGATTTTCTGAAACACCATGAACCTGAAGTGGAAAAAGATAGAGCTCTACGAGGAGGATACACACCAACAACAACACCAAATTCATTGGCTCTCGTAGCTCAATCTCCCTATGCTCCACCACCAATGTCAAATCATGCATATGTTCAAGAGCAGAACTACTTCAGTTATCCACAATCTTCCACCTCGAACCAAATGGTCCCTTATGATTCATCTCCACAAGATTCTTCTACTCTACTTGTTTCATCAAACAACAATGATGCTGAGTACTACTCCAACTCCAATGATGATGACGATGATGACTTTAATACGTTGAATCAGGGACTTGCTCTTATTGCTCGTGCATTCAGCAAATTCTCCAACAAAACAAACAACCGTCAACGTTCATCTTCAAACACAAGAAATCAAGCTGTTGTTAATGATGGAAGAGTGGAAATTCAGAATCGTAGCTATGGTCGATCTGGTTCAGGAAGCTCTTCAGGAAATTATGGGAATGGTCAAAGGTTTAGTAACAATACCGGGTTCAGAAACAACTCAGCATCTCGTCAACAAAGGTCTGACTCAGTTGCTACAAGGAACTCCAGCTCAGGGAATGCAGTTTGGTGCTACAATTGCAATGAACAAGGTCATATAGCTACAGCATGCCCCAAACCAAGAACTCGGGGTAGTAAGTTTCACAAGCAGGCATTACTCATGGCTCTTCAAGATGAAAAAGATGGACATTTCCCTGAACAGGACAACAACTTCATGGCAAATGTGAACAACGATGATGACATGGAAGATCTGGAAGCCAATGCTGCTGTGATGCTTATGGCCAACATGCAGGAACTTAAGCTCAATGATTCAGGTCCAGTGTATGACACTGACGGCTTGTCCCAGGTACATGACCTCAATGCATGCTTTATTAATGAAATAGTCTCACCTTCTGCTTATGAATCAGATATGGCGCAAGTTGTTCCATCTACATCATCTTCATCCTCTCAAAAAGATGAACAAATAAGCACAGTTGTCATACTTGATGATGACACAGTTGTTTCATTTGATGATCCAATTGAGAATGATAAACATGATAATTTAGAACAACATGAACCATCATTTGATCCAGACCCTGACCTCATATTGTTATCTAAACAACTGGATGCTCAACAATTGCAAATACTCAAATGCAACGAGAAAAACAAAGTTTTAAAAGAACAAAATGCGTCATTTGCAAGAGACATTGAGTGTTATAAAATTCAGCTTTCAAATCAAGAAGAAAAGATAAAACACACTAAAAGTTTTGAAAAAGCTTTTCAAGATTCTTATAACAAAGAACAAGATCTTCAACGCAAAATACAAGATTTAATTGAGTCACACGGAAAGTTGATTTCGAAACTTGAAAGTGAGAAGGGTGAATTGAAAAAACAAGTTGAATGTCTTCAAACTGAACTTTCAAAAACAGAAACAAATTTGTCAAGTTGTCAAAAAGATTTTCATGAACATAAAATACGGAAAAGGAAGTACATAGACAACTTACTCGGTGATATTGTTGATCTTGAAAAACAACTCAAAGAATTTCGTCACATTGTTTACAAACACGGGAACTCTGTCACAACAATTCAGAAATTTACTTTAAAACCGAAACCCAATTGCGGTTATGCACTTGGTGATTACAATTCAATGTTTCTACACACGGCATTCAAAGAAATTCCAAAAATTTACAGTATGGATTATTTTCTTGATAATACGGTTGTGCGTGCTGTTGTTTTTGATACTGAGGAGGAAGAAGAACTTGAAGACGAGAGTCGATCTAAAATGAGTCAAGTTCAATATTGGACACCATATGACTATTCAAAAGCTCCTCCACTTTCAAAATCTTTTGTCACTCAAAAGGAATTACCTGAGAAATCATGGTTTATCGAAGAGTCATATGTTTCATCTCACAATGCGGCTCCTGTCCCACCTGTAGCACAAATAAATGGTCCTTTACCATCATCCGGTGAACTTACACGTTTACCAAAATGTCGTGTCTTAAATTATTTCAAAACCTTTATGGAAGACATCGATATTTTGGAGGAAACAATTGAACGCAATTCAGAAATAAAAATTGAAACTTTTCAATCCGCTTACGAGCGAGAAAAGAGAGATATTTTTCAAAAACAAATGAAACCAATTGTTCAACACCTTCGTCTATGTGCTACACGTTGGGATCAGGAACTTCAAAAGGAGGTCAAAAATATGATAAACGTTTTTGATACTGCTGAAAATGAGATTTTGGTCCAAAAGCTACAAACTAAAGTTTTCAAAAATGATGCTGATCGACTCTTGGAACAAGTTCTCTGTGCTGATATTTTGTCTGTTATCATGAATGATCTTTATAATTCTGGTACTTCTATGCTTAAGCATGATCATTGTGTTGATAATATTTTGTTGAATGAGGAAATTGAGACACTTAAACTGGAAAATGAAAAGTTGAGAATTAAAAATGATGATGTGACAAAACAATTTTCAAAAGAAATTTGTCAACTCAATCAAAGGCTTGAATGGTGTCAAGCTAAAAGTCTTGAAAGGGAATTGAAGTTTCAAAGTCAAAATGTTTCAAACTCTTGTCAGATTTGCAAAAACAACGAGTCTTTAAAAGGTCGATGTTTCAAATACGAGAAAGAAATTGCGGATTTAAAAATTGAAAACGCCGAATGGCAACAAAACCGCGACGACATCAAATATTGCAATGGTTTACTTGAGTCTGAAATTCAGGACAAAAATCACATCATCATTGATTTGAAAGAGAAAATTAAACTACTTCAAAAAGGGAAAATGGTTGACACCACGGTGATATCACCAGGAATGTATCAAATAAACAAAATTGATAAAGGAAATGTTGTTCAAAACACTAATGTTGATAACTCCACTTCTACAGGACTAGTCTCCACTTCTAGCGTTAGCAGACCCAAGCGAAAAAGTAAAAAGAAGAATAGGATCTTGCAACGTAAGAGAGGACACCTAGAAGCTCAGGAAGTAGAAGACCAACTTAGGACTTTGAATAAAACTCATGTTGCATCAGATTTAGATTCTAATCTGGCAAATTGTAATCAAAATCTAAATGTAACGAATGATGAACCTTTGAATGTTTTGAATATTAATGCATCTTGTGTATTTTGTCGTAAAAGCGTATCATCTGGTGATCATACAAAATGTTTAGCTAATTCTCTTCTCAATCGTCACAAGAAACGTAGGACACGCATTCCTTTTAGGCCCACTAATGCCTCTAAGTCTAACTTAGGAAAGCCGTCTTCTACGGTTTCTAATGATGTCCCAGTTACCCCCATAGGTGCCGAGAACAAATCTAGGACTGAGTCAACTACTAGTGCATTTAACATTAAGAAAGCAAAAACTAGTTGGAATTGGCAACGTTGGTTACAACACAAACCAGACTTTAAATGGATTCCTAAATTGTTGAATATATGTGTTACTAACCAACAGGAACCCGCATTATCTTTGGGTTCCACCCTTACTTCTGTTCCACCCGTGTCTTCTTCTGGTGATGCAGGTGGTACAGATTGTTCTCTGGATTGTTGATAGCGGATGCACCCGACATATGACAGGCAATCTCAAACTGCTACACAACTTTGTCTCAAAGTTTATAGGAACTGTCAGATTCGGGAATGATCATTACGCTCTTATAATGGGATATGGTGACTACATCAGCGGTAACATTGAAATTAGTCGTGTTTACTATGTGGAAGGCCTTGGACACAACCTTTTCTCTGTTGGTCAATTCTGTGATGGGGATCTAGAAGTTGCATTTCGTGAGAAAACTTGCTTTGTTCGCGACTTACAAGGAAACGATCTAATGTCTGGCTCACGCGGCTCCAATCTTTATACAATATCAATGTCAGATATGATTGCAACATCTCCGATATGTCTTCTCTCCAAAGCAGAGTCAACTAAATCTTGGTTATGGCACAAACGTCTTTCGCACTTGAATTTCAGAACCATGACTGACCTTGCTCGTTATAAACTTGTCGATGGATTTCCAAGATTCCGTTTCACCAAAGATCACTTATGTCCAGCCTGTGAACAAGGAAAAAGTACTCGTGCTCATTTTCCGTCTAAACCTGAGCAAAGTACGAATCATGTTTTACAACTGCTTCATATGGATTTGTGTGGACCGATGCGTGTTCAAAGTATCAACGGTAAACGGTACATACTCGTAATTGTGGATGACTTCTCCAGATGGACTTGGGTTTATTTTCTACGAAATAAAGATCAAGCTCCTTCGATGTTCATCACCTTTCTCACCAAAATTCAAGTTCAGCTTCGAAACACAGTACGAATCGTCAGAACTGACAATGGAACTGAATTCAAGAATCAGACACTTCGGTCTTAC
The DNA here is from genome assembly GCA_030686995.1 of Artemisia argyi. NCBI lineage: Eukaryota > Viridiplantae > Streptophyta > Magnoliopsida > Asterales > Asteraceae > Artemisia > Artemisia argyi. Next base: position 52,740,979 of record CM060685.1, read on the forward strand.
TATGAGAAAGTGGGAATTGAACATCAAACGTCTATACCTAGAAGCCCAGAACAGAATGGTGTGGTTGAAAGACGCAACAGGACGTTAGTGGAAGCTGCTAGAACTATGTTGATTAATGCTCAATTACCAGATTACTTATGGGCAGAAGCTGTTTCAACCGCATGTTATACTCAAAACCGTTGCATGATCACAAAACGTCATCGCAAAACACCATATCAAATTGTTCACAAAAGGAAACCGAACATTGATTACTTTCATGTATTTGGAGCACTTTGCTATCTGAAAAATGATCGTGATGATTTAGGTAAACTCAAAGCTAAGGCTGACATCGGAGTGTTCGTTGGATATTGTGAAAATTCCAAAGGTTTTCGGATATGGAATCGTCGTACAAGAGAAATTCAAGAAACCATTCACGCTAATTTCGATGAACTCACCCAAATGGCTTCTGAGCAACACAGCTTAGGACCCGAATTCAACCGTCTCAACTCTCCGGCATCTTCAGCTGAACCTTTACCACTTAACCGCAAAGAATTAGAAACCTTGTTTGCTCCACTATTTGATGACACGATTGAATACCGTCCTACTGAGGTCTCACCAAATTCCGCTGCTCAACCTGATCACATTCCAGTACCAGACTCACCTCAACAAACTTCAACAAGTGTTGAGAGAGACGGTCCTTCAATTGTATCATCATCTACAGCAGAACAAACTGGTTCTACTCCCTGCCATCCAGCTGAAGATCCAACACCACAATCAGTTCCACAACCCGCAGAGCATGATCCTGATGCGTTCATTAATCCGTTTGCACCAGCTACTACAGTTCCTGATATAGCTGAGTCATCAACACGCAACTTGGATCCTGCCAACATGCGAGATACGTATCAACTACACCCATCAACACACAAATGGACTCGTGACCATCCACTAGTTCATATTATTGGCCATCCAGATGCACCTGTTATGACAAGACAACGACTTCACACCGATGGAGAAACTTGCATCTACGCACTCACAGTTTGTCATGAAGAACCCAAGAACATTAAAGATGCAATGACTTATGACAACTGGATTGAATCTATGCAAGAGGAATTTCAGCAATTCATAAGATTAGAAGTCTGGGAATTAGTTGAAAGACCTGACGGAGTCTTTGTCATCGGGTTAAAATGGATATGGAAGAATAAGCTTGACGCAGAAGGGACAGTCATCCGCAACAAATCACGCTTGGTAGCGAAAGGATACTCTCAACTTGAAGGTCTAGACTTTGCTGAATCCTTTGCTCCAGTGGCACGACATGAAGCTGTTCGGATCTTTTTGGCTTATGCTGCTCATAGGAATATGGTGGTTTACCAGATGGATGTGAAAACAGCATTTCTGAATGGAGAACTCCGTGAAGAAGTTTATGTCAGTCAACCTGAAGGCTTCATTGATCCTGAGCGTCCTAATCATGTCTACCGACTCAAAAAGGCTCTCTACGGACTCAAGCAAGCCCCACGGGCGTGGTATGACAAACTGTCCACTTTCTTATTGGCCAATAAATTTTTTAAAGGATCGGTGGATCCCACACTATTTACAAAAACCTACGGGGAGGACTTACTTGTTGTTCAAATATATGTCGACGACATCATTTTTGCCTCAACAAAAAGAAGTTATTCTAATGATTTTGCAATATTAATGAAAGATAATTTTGAAATGTCCATGATGGGTGAACTTTCGTTCTTTTTAGGACTACAAGTTCATCAATCACCCCGTGGAATTTTTATAAATCAGTCCAAATATGCTCTTGAAATCTTAAAGAAACATGGAATGATAACTTGTGATACTTATAATACGCCAATGGGCTATACCACAAAACTAGATGCTGATTTACATGGGACTCCCGTTGACCCTACCAAATACCGAAGTATGATTGGGTCCCTCATGTATCTCACAGCTAGTAGACCTGATATAGTTTTTGCTGTCTATATGTGCTCTCGCTATCAGTCCAGACCAACTGAAAAATACCTCAGTGAGGTCAAGAGAATCCTTCGATACATAAAGGGAACCATTAACTTGGGGATCTGGTATCCGAAGGATTCTGGCTTTGAACTAATTGCTTTTTCAGATGCTGATCATGCAGGATGCTTAGACACACGCAAAAGTACATCTGGTGGATTACAGTTTCTTGGAGACAAACTTGTGTCATGGCAATCTAAGAAGCAGGACTGCACGTCTTTGTCATCTACAGAATCTGAATACGTAGCCATGTCGGCTTGTTGTGCTCAAGTCATCTGGATGAGATCACAACTCAAAGACTATGGCTACCTATTCAACAAGATTCCTATCTACTGTGATTCAAAGAGTGCGATTGCTATCTCCTGCAACACTGTGCATCATTGCAAATCCAAACACATCGATCTCCGTTATCATTTCATCAAAGAGCATGTGGAAAGGGATAAACATGGCTGAACACAATGAGAACGTTGCTGAACAAACTCTTCCATTACTCACCTTGGATGACATCACTCCCGAGAACTACAATGTCACAATTGGCAACAACAATCCCAGAGTCGATTTCAACAAGTTGAATATCACAGAGAAATCATGCAAGATTGTGAAAGATATCCTACTGGCACATCCATGCAAACCACTTCTCACCTGCTCTACTTCAGTTCCACTGTTCTATCTTCATCAGTTCTGGCTTACTGCTCAGACCAACTTGGATAATGAGTCTTTCACTGTTACCTTAGATGACCAAGATTACTCAGTAGATCATAATGTTCTTCGAACAGCCCTTCTCATGCCACAAACTGACAACGAATTTGCTCCGATACTACCTAACCTGGAACTTCTTGACTTCTTCATTGAATTAGGATATGAGGTTGATGATGATGAACCTCTAATCAAGCTTTCCAAATTCAATGTCAAGTATATCCCTCAGCCTTGGAGAACATTCTGTTTGTTGGTTGTTAGATCTATATCTGGAAGGAAAAGTGGTCATGAACATCCAAGGCTCGAACACCTGCAAACATTCTGGGGAATGGTGACTCTGACACCAATTGACTTTGCAGTTCCTATCATGAATGATATCATCTACAGTATTCAGACCGACCGTGTGAAGACTATGATACCATTCACCAGATTCACCAAGCTTATCATTGAACATCTCTGCAACAGTTCTCCAGAATTCATTAAGAGGATGGCTGATCCTAATGAGCCGAAGCACCTCTTCGAGGACGACTTCACCACCTTATTCATCAAATCGACCACTTCCTCTACCAAGATCAAAGGTATGAGGATTCCCGAATACCTTCTGAATGACAACATTAAGAATAGGGCAAACTTCAAGTTGTATGATCTGGCTTACAAAGGGGAACTGGAAGAAGCAACTATAAAGACTCGTAGAAAAGGAAGTGTAAAGTCTGGGAGTACCACGAGCACCACTGGATCACCGCATACAAGATCTAAGTCTGCTACAATGGCAAAACCCAAGACTACTACCACACCTAAACCTACATCCAAACCTAAACCTGCTACCAAACCAAAGAAGAAGGCAACTCCTGAGTACTTTATTCGGGATGAACCTACTCCTCCACCTTCTGACACCGAGTCTGAGTTCGATACAGAATCTGACGAAGAAGAACCAGACTATGAACTGAGATACAGAGCACCTGATGAAGGATTTCCAGCAACAGAGATTGCAGTACAACAAAGTCTGGAAACTTATGAAGAAGAGACAAGGAGAAGAAAAGGAGTCACTATCAATGAGCCGAATGATGATAAAGACGAACCAATCGTTGAACCATTAGTCGATAAACGCAAACTGAAGAGTATAGTTGTCGACACTAGAGCTGAAGAAAAGCAGCTTAGGAAAGAACAGAGGAAAGCAAGTCTTGAAAGCCGACTTCTATCACATCCTCCAACACCACCACCTATCGATCAGTCAGAACATGTAGGGGCTACAAGCAGTATGGTTCCTCCAACAACGTCAGAATCAGCTCCACAACCTGATGACAACGTTAAGGATACAGACAAGACTGAAGATGTCCACATGACTGAGACTGCTACTGTAGAGGAGAATGTTGGCAGTCAAGAGAACTTCGCTACGGATCAGGAACATGAATATCTTATTACTCCAGAGTTTCTTGCACGAGAAGCAGAGGAAGCAGAGGAACGTCGTCGAAAGGAATACGAAGAGAAGAACGCGTTCGACACCAACATGTTTCTTAAGTCATCTTCTCAGCAGACTTCCTCAGCACAACCTCCACCTCCTCAAGACTCTCCGCCAAAGGATCCAACTCCTCCTGCTTCTTCTTCAGACTCTCACAACGAGTCTTCGTCCGAATCATCACCAGAGCACTCATCACCCACACCTTCTGAAACCGCATCTAAACAGCATTCGATCAATGAACCAAAACAACAAGTTGATCTTCAGGAGCAAGTGAACAAACTCACCGACATGGTTACCAAACTTACTAAACAAGTTGAGGAATTCCAGGATTCTACGCAGCTGATCGACAAGTTCTTGAAATCTGATTATGAAGGCTTTATCAGAACTGCAACACATGATTTTCTCACTGAAAATTTGGTTGAGATGATCACTCCTACCATTGCAGACCTTCTCAAACCAATCAATGACAACTTGGATCACAGAATCAGGAGTGTTACGAAGAAAATGTTGTCTACTACACCATTCACGCTTCACACCGCTAAACCTTCTACTGTGACTCCACCTGTCCCTGAACTGTCCTTCAACGAAATGCTTGCCAAAATCTTCGACAATGTTGCCTCCAAAACCACACAAACTGCTGAAGATAAGCACTTCATGAGGCTATGGCGGCTTACATATCAAAGGAGTCATGCAAAGATGCTGCTGGAACCCGTAAACGGACTAGAAAAGATGACGATCCTGACCCAAACTCCAAAGGCAAGAAACCTAAGTCTGGAACAGGTCCCTCATCCTCTCTACAACCACTAAAGGACTCCACTCCTCCTGGAACTCAACAACAACCCTCAGCTACTGGTGAAGGTCAAACCGAAGATGAAGAAATGTTCATGGAACAAACTGATGACTTCCAAGATCAACTTGACACCGATTACCGTGCTCCACCAACTCATGATTCTCATGCTGGTCCATCATCACCGTCCAAAGCCAAAGACAAAGATGTTACATCCAAGTCTAAGAAATCCAAGAAGAAAACACGTCATTCATGGCTCGACAATGATGACAATCCTCAGAATGATTGGCTGACAGAAATGGTCCAAGCTCAACCTCCTCTGGAAGAAGAAGAACCTCTTCCTGGTAACACTCTTCAGTTCACCCAGGTCATTATGAAGGATCTTCACATCAACAAACTCACAAAGGCAGAGCTCAGGAGAATCAATAGGGATGCACAAGAATTCCTCAAGAAAAGATCTGGAAACAAAGTCGAATACGAATATCACATGCAGAATATAGCTAGTGCAATGTCTGCCGACTTTGACTGGTTAAATCCTGAAGTGAATATCGATCTAAGTTCCAAGAATCATGAAAAACCTTACTTCACCGACTGGACCAAACCATTACCATTGAAAGGATTTCCTGACAAACCGAAGATACCTTACAGCTTCTTCTTCAACAAAGATCTTCGTAACATCCAGCTCACACAAGAGATATCCAAGAAGAAATATGCTTCCTCACTCACAATCTCAGTACCAGCCGCTAGATACGAAATTCCAGCCATTGAAGAAACCACTCGTATTTTCAGCAACTCCATCGTAGCTTACGACAGAGATGCTCTACACGGAATTCAACATTGGCCTGATCGTCGTCGTCTCGGTTATACAAGCAGATTAGGAGAGACATCATTGGAAAATGTGAAGCAGAAATCAAAGATCATCGCTATCTTGGAGATTCAGCAGTCAAAACGGTTTAACTACATTTTCATGCGTGAAATTGTTGTGAAATGACAAGATGAAAAGAAGTACAAGTTCTCCGAAGCCGACTTTCCCAACCTTAATCTCAATGACATTGAAGATATGTATCTTGAAAAGGTTCAGAGTAGAATGCGCGGATTCAATAGAGACGTTCAGTACAACTTCATGGCATCGCTACTTCTTTACATCCGATGACTGATTGTTCAAGAAAGAGTGGAAGATCTTCAGCTTGGAGTGGAAAGTTACCAACAGAAGATCAATTTGACAAAGCCACAATTCTACTTTGATGGTCTTTATGAAACACCACAGTTTACTCTCATCCAAGAACCGTTTGGTTTCACCTACATCAACAGCAAAAAGCTACAAAGCTTCATGAGGTTCGATGAGGTACATAAATTCTGTGATGTTACACTCACGTTTGTTCGTGATGGGCTTGTCAAAAGGTTGAATGATGATCGTCGTAAGATAGCTAAGGGGGAACAACCTAGATGGAAATCCAGCTCCAGAAGACAAGTTCGTAACTTTGTCTTAAAGATTGAAGAACGGTTATTTCGACGGGAACAGATCAGACGACTGGAAAGCTACATCGGTGCCAGACCATCGTTTCCTGTCAGAAACTTCGAAAGACCAGAACCTCAGTTCACTAACTTCAATGCTCCACTTCCAGACGAAGAATAACTTGGTACATTTGGTCATATTTTTTCATTATCAATTGTTTCATTGATTGAATCATTTTTCCATTATGGTTTGTGCACACATAACAGTGTACAACCCGTGCTTGTACTTAAAGGACCCTGAGGTACGCTTCAGTGCCTCAATCCTAAACATAAGGAGCGAAGGCTTCTTACTTTTGAGTAGAATTAATCAAACATTTATGATTTTTCATAATTCTGCTCAAAAGGACAAGTATTTCACCTCAATAAGACCTAATCACTTGTTGAGGGGGAGCACTTGTCAAAACAAAATACTTTGCTCAAAATCAAAAGTTCTTGATGTATCTCCCCATAAGACTCAAAAGGCATATTTTAATCTAAAAGTTTGTCAAAAACACCATCTTATATGCTATTTTTGAGGGGGAGAAAATGAAAAAGTGATTAAAACATACGAAGTCAAAGCTTTAAGTTGTATCATGTGCGAGCTAGACTCAGTATTAACCCAGGAATTGACGAGATAATACAAGTTAGTAACATCGAAAGGACTTATCCTCGACGGGTAATAACATCAAGTTAGTTACTAGAGCTAGTAGTCACCTAAAAGCTGACTATGTATCTCTTTAACTAGCCACGTAAGCGTGTCTCGAAAAGGATATGTCTTAGTAGAAAAGTACCGTCTCGAGAAACTTTCTGTGGACTTGATCAGGCCGGGTAATAATTTCAAGCTAGTTTAACTAGTGATGTAAGCGTGTCTCGAATCGGTCGTGTTCACGGAAAGTGGATCAATTCAAAAGTGCTTGCTCCTCCCGCATGTGCAAATTTATTTAAACACTTATGAGCACATGTGCAGGGGGAGCCCTTCAAAAGTGTACGCAAAACTCTCAAAGTGTTAACCAAAATATTTGATTATCACAAACACTTTGAGAGATTTTCAATCAAAGGTTTCTTGGCTACTGTCGGAGTTATAAGGTGATTAAGATAGGAATATCCGTCCTATGATCCGCCAGAGCCGGAGGGATCTACCCAAGGACATCTCCCATAGTTAGAATTAGAAGTCCTTAGGTATGATACAGAAAAAGGAGAAATGAATGAAAGGGAAAGAAGGAGTTGAAGAATTAAAAAGAAAAGTAAAGTAAAGGGTGAAAAGAAATAGCCCTCCATATGTTCAACCTTAGGGCAGACATCGGGTTCAATACGTATGCTACTGGTTGTTGCAAAAGACAACACCGGTATTGAAGACAAAGTCGTCATGGACCCAGTGACGCAATGCACTAAACCTTCTTAACCACTCAAGTTCTCTTAAAAGGATTTGTTTCATTCTCACGGGGAACCCGCATAACCTATCGACCTATCTCTTAGAGACGGTTGATATTGAAGCAGGAGACACCTCCCCAGTCTCCGCAAAGGAAACCTAGGTGTGCACTTATAGAGTCTAGAGCCTTGAGATACATCAAAGATCTCTTAGGAACACTTAGTATTTCTACGACTGGTGTTCTACATCAATGGGCATCAGTTGTAAACTATCGAGTCCTTCGCAGATCTTAGCAATCTGCCAAGAACGTTTATGAGAGGATTACGTAAGTTTTTCTCAATGATTGAACGGAAATCCTGCCAGGGTCAACATCAAACAGCCCTGACAGCAGGTCACTTCGGTAATCCCACAAGGGTTACGCTTAGTGTTTGCGGTGGTTCCATTACGGTCTACAGTCGTGGAGTGATCCGCAGCGACTCACCCAGTCATTGAGCTACCTAGTAGGTCTCGTAAGCTCCTTCGGGAGTATCTGATATGGGAACGGCCTAGATAAGGATTAGAAGGAGTCTTCACAATATGCTGTTGATAAGCTCTAATTCCTTATCCGTAAGTACCGGTGATTTATTGCTAACTGTCTACTCGCAGGTACCTCACTTCCATGATGACGGATTCCACATGCTCATACATGCATCTTGCTATCATCAAAAGCTCCCTCAAAGATCAAAGCAATACAAAGTTCAAAGTAAGATTCTACGCCAAAAAGAAGAATCTACAAAGTTTAAAGACCAAAGATCTTATGTGAAAGAAAGGGACTACGTGCATGTATAAGTCAGAACTCAAAGATGTATGAGCATGTTGGAATGGCGGACAACCACCACAGACGCAGGAGTGACGAATGGCAGATTACTTCATAACATTATCACTACAACATCATCAAAGAACAAAGACAAAGTGCAGAGTATATCCATCTTTATTCTAATCATTTCTGAAGACGTCTAAAGCTATGAAAGTCAAAGTTTAAGACGAAGACGTCAAGCAACCATGATGACCGACCCTTAGGGGGAGATTGTTGGAACCATAGTTTTACTATTTTATGAAGTCTCGGTCATTTGTAATAATAGGTTGCTTTAGTTATTTTATTTCTTACACTTATGTAATGTTACATGTTTACTAGACTTAAGCTAAGTGATCCATGGGCTTTATGGCCCATACGTTTTCTAGAATGGGAGGAGAGGGAATGTTGCCCTAGCTCCTTCCCTATATATAGATGGCTTAGGTCTTTGTAATATTTGGTTGGTTATTTGAAAACATTAAGGAAACTCTTGCATTTCACTTTCTCAAATTTCTCATAATCATCCCACTCTCATTCTCATCTCATTTCTCTTATCATTATACTTGTGTTTACTAAATGGTGACCTAACATTTTCTCTAACTAAAAGCAACCTAAGATATCAAGTTAGAAAATTATGAGTTTGAGTTGTAATTAATTCTTATTATATACGTGGGCTATTAGATTTATCAAGTATCATATTTGGGGCATTTGAATTGTAAGCCTGTTCGTCAAGTTATTTATTAACTATAATTTGTTTGATAATTTGATAATAAGTTTGAAGTTTAGACCGTATATTATTAAATAAGCAGGTCACCGAAATTTGAATTTAATTTTTAGAGTCTGAAGATCGAATTTGTTGTTTGACTTGGTTATATTCATGTGGTTTTAATTTTGTGCGATCATTTGAGAATTTATCAGTTTAAAATTTAGATATTCATTTGCCATGCTTTTTAAATTGGTTGTCTGAATTTAATTGTCTTTGTGGGAATTGATTTGCACACTTTCTCTTTTAATTGGGACACTCCAAGTACTGTCAGACAATTATATTATATTTATATCCTACTTTAAAAATTTGTACTGTGAGTGTACAAAAAAAAAAGAGTGTGCACATCACCTCCCCTTTGTTAAGGGGGTGCTTGGTTGGGGGTTAAGGAAGGGTGGGGAATGAGTAATGTATTCAAAAGGGCCCACCTTACTTATTAGATGGTGCTTGGTGGGGGGAGTGCAAAGGGATTGATTACCCCGTAGTGGGTAATCAACCATTATATGGAGTAGAATAAATTAGGGGTAAGGGATTGATTTCCCACCTCACTTATTCCTTTGCATTTCCTACCGTTTTGACTCTGTCAGTTAACATTTGATTGTTTATTTTGAAAATTTTAAATGGTATTTGTTTTGATATAAAAAAATAAAATAAAAAACAGGTTTGATACCAACCAAACACCCCTAAATATTGAATAAAACGCGCGAATCGCTCCCTCTTTCACTCGCCGGACCACCATTACGCCACCGTCACAAATAATCAATCGATCGATTGGTTTAATCAATGAGGAGTCCTTTCAATTACTATTTTTCTAGGGTTTCAATTTTATTCCTCTTTTGTTTTCCAAGTAAAATTTTTATTAATTTATCAATCGAATTGATATATATATGCTTATTATTCTTGATCCAATAACAATTAAGGGGGGGGTGTTTGTTTAAGCTTATTCACGGGCTTACGAGCTTATATGATCCCGACTTATTTTTCATAAGCTCAAAATTTTTGGCTTATTTCGAGACTTTCTATAAGATTATTATGACATAATAATCTTATACAACCACATATGTCTCAAAATGAGAAAAAGTCATTTGGCCTAGAAACTGTACCTAAAAATTATTTGCTTCCGTTCGTGATATGGTTGATCGAGGTTTAAAGAACCAAATCGTATTAATTTGACACGGTCAATGGTTTGTCCCAAAGTAGTCAGATATTATTGACCAAGGTCAATAAGTCAAAGACAGCCTCGTTCCAATTCTCCGGTGATAGTATAGTGTTTCCCCGGGTTGTTAAAGTCCCAGCGAGATTGAAATGGTGTCGTTTGAAATCGTTTATGAGTGAGTGGCACTGAGGACAGTAGCCCAGATGATGTGGAATTGATATTGCTACTGTTATTTTGGTATTGGTACACAGATATAATATTCACAAAAATCAAATACCAGATATATGCACAAATTCACAATCAGGATTAACGTAACAGGAAAAGTGGGTTTTGGTAGTTAACAAACTACAGGGGGTGCTTTTGAACTTTTTTGAAACTTAAAATTAAAAGAAATTTGAAAATGAAAAATGAAATTATAATAGTGAATATTTTAATATTTAATTAATTAAACTAATTAAAATCTAATTTAAATCTAATTTAAATTAACTAATAATTATAAGTATTACATATCAAACTAAAAATTTGCAAAAACAATTTCTAAATTTAAATTAGAACTTGAAGAAAGTATAAAAAATAAAAATAAATATTTTTGTCTTTTTATGGATTTTTTATTAATTAAAAACTATTTAACTTAATTAAACTAATTAAACTAATTTTAATTATTATCAATACTAAATTAACTTAGAAAATTATAAGAAAATTTATAAAATTACTTAACCATCACAGGAATCCTACAAAATTATAAAAACTTCTAAAAATTATGTTTAAGACTATTCCACTAATTAACTACCTTTTAATTACTTTAAATCTAATTTAAATAATTAAAATAAGAAAAATGGAAAATTAACAGTAGAAACTAAAAATTTATTTTCTAAAAGTTTATTATACTATATTAGATCTAGGAAAAATATAAAAACTAGGTTATGATTTATAAAAACTAAATATGCTATTTAATACTTAATGTTAAGTATTAATTAAGAAAACTAGAATTAAATATAATAAATACTAAATGACAGAATAAAAATCTGAAACATTTACTACAAAAACTTTATTATATAAGGTAATTAATAAAAATATAAAAATACTAAGTACTTAATAAAAATCTAAAAATGAAAAATAAAATTTAAATTGAATTAAATAGAAACTATCACTTAATATTAAATTGGTTTTTCTTTGTTTTTCTTTTACAAACTTACTTTACTACTAAAAATAGAAAACGTTTGTGAAAACACTTTTGAAATCAGCTTATAAATAAGCAGTAGCACCCCCTTTTGCTTATTAGTTGACTTTTGTTGACTGAATGCTCAAATAAGCACAAATGACTAGAGGTGGGGTCTACAATGGTAAAACTTGATTCAAATAAGTTCAACAAACTCAAATAAGCCAGAAATACCAAGCACTTGTCACAAATAAGCAGATTGAAACCAAATAAGCAATTGATCAAACTGAGTTTCACTCAGAAATGGGACAGACTTAGGGGTGGATTCCAGGTGGGGTCCACTAGATCCTAGGTCAAACCAAGAGTCAATCCTTACTCCCTGGTAGGAGGGGGGTTGGGAAAAGCCAAATGGAACCACTAGGGTCCACTGAGTTGGGCTACAACAACCACCAAAGTGGTGGTGGTGCAATGGGTCTGCTGGTGCAGGGGTGAGTTCTTCCCTGCAACTCAGTTCAAGGGCTTGTGGAGCCCACACACAAATTCACAAAAATCAAGCCAGTATAGGATTCAAAAGTTGAGGTGGTGGTGTGTAACTACAACAAGTTTCAGCTCCTCAATCCCAACACATAAATCACAAATAATCTTGGAACTTTTGCAAAAATCTGAAAGATGCTATTTTGACTTTTAGAGCAATACACAAGATTTGACTTATTTGGATTTCTAATGACTTTTACTGATTAAAGACTAAGGTATAAGCTAATTTTAAGCTAAATTATTCTATTTAAACAACTTACAAAGCTAATGTGATGGATTTAGACCTCAAAAACTCTCACAGTTAACTGTGAGGGGCAAATTCTTGAGATATTGACTTTTAACCAAAACAACAACTGACTTTAGACTTGAAACTACCAAATAGGACTTATAGTATGATGTCTACACTATTGTTGCCCTCAGAGATCCACACAAACTCAACCAATTTTGCAAATCCAAACACCCCTTAATGTGGGACTGTTTTGTGGTTTTCAAATCAATGAGGTACTAGGGTTCAAATTCTTGATTCCAATCTACTAATTATGATTATGTGACTTTGTTTAAGTACTTTAAAACAGATTGCCACTACAATAACACAAGTATACCACTTAAACTATATTTGGCAGTTAAAACTAGGATTTAAAATAACTACTAACTTTAACAAGTAAGTTATGTAAATTAGGCTAGAAATCAACTAAACAATACTTAAGAAACACAATCAAAACACAGATAGACAAGCAACAACAAGCAATTAGAAACTAAGGTTTTTAGGTGAAAATTAAAATTAGCAAAATCTTACAAGGGTACCCTCAGCATGAACAGAGGGTTTTCCTTATGAAGCATGTCTTTAGATTGGCCAAACTTCACTCCAATCTTGCTCCTTTTTGATCCTTAGTACCTGAAAACAAGTTAGAAGAAGATAGTTGACCAATGTTGACTATTTTTATATTTTTTTTCTTCTAGTAACACTGGTTTTTAAGTGTCTCTAAAGCTTTGATAAGCTTATTGGAACCTATATGAGCCTACTTCAGTCCATGAAACCAGCATACCAATGATACTTGAGCTTATTGAAAAATTCAGAAATGAGTAAATTGCAATTATAAAAGACAGAACTGAAACTTGTGATTTTATAACTTCAAAAGGTTTAAGATACAATACTAACACTACTACAATGCTTTAAATTGACAATTACACTGAGATAAGAACTTAATTTAAAATACGACACTAAAAATTGACTAAAAGACTACCCATTGCTTCCTTGCATTCTTCTGCTTTATATAGCCCTCTCCTAGGGTTTCTTGAACATCTCTGACCCTTTCCCATTTAATCTAGACCGTTTATTTGCTCTGATTTGATCTCATCCTTTAAATCGGATTTTGGCGCCAAAATTGGGTAGGGGAGTTTGGACTGATATTGCAACTTGGGGGGGGGGGGGGTGGCATTAATTGTGGTGTGATAGTTAGGTGTAGGGAGGTGATGATGATGCTGCAAGTGGTTGTGGTGGTGGGCAATACCATGGGAGAGGGAAGGTGGTTTGGCGGTTTGGGGTGGTTTGACCGGTATTTGACCAGGGTCAACGTTTGACCCTGGATTATATTAGTTTGGCGTTGTGGTGGGCTGGTATGCATTGGGCCCAAGAATTAGGAAAGGGGGTGGGCTAGGGAATAGTTTGGACTTGGGTTTTGTTTTAGGATAATAGTTTAGGTCCGGTTTGGTTTAGGATTACATAAGGACTATTTTTGTAATTTAACGAAAGTTGAGGGGTGAGATTTGGCAAGTTTCCAAAGTATTTCAAAGGGTATATGATGCCAAGTTATGAATAGTGCAAGGTCCTTTGTTGATTTTTCCAATTTATTTTCACCAGGGACTGAAACTGTAAAACTTTCAAACTTCAGGGACCATTTATGTAATTTTCACCAAACTTTCCAGCAAGGACCAAACCTGTCATAAAAGGTTAGTGCAAGGAGAAAATTTGTTTTTCTCAAAGTTTGTAATATCCCAGGGACCATTTTTGACAATTTTCAAAGTTCAGGGACTAAACTTGACATTTTGTGAAACTTTTCACCAAAAGACTAAATGTGTAACTTTTAGATTTAAAAGGACCTTTGGTGACTTTTTCAAGTTTTTAGAACAACTAGGGACTAGATTTGACAACTTTTGAAAGATGAGGGGCTGAAACTGCCAATTATGCAAACTTTGTGCGTTTTTCATCTGTTTTTGATATTTTTGCATTTGAAACATGTAAAACACTTTCCTGGGATATTTTCACTATTTTGATTCATTATTGAGTGTTTTGAGATGTTTTGGCAGCTCAGAAATGGTAAAAATGATGAGTATTTACACACTCATCAATCCCCCACACTAAAACATTGCTAGTCCCTAGCAATCTTTTGAGAAAAACCTGATGGATTTGAAATTCTCTTTACCAAAAGCCATCACTTCTGGAGTAGCCAGGTGTAAGAACGGTGGCACACCTGATAACCGTGTGATTTTGAGCAAACCACCAGCTGTCAACGGATTTGATAAGTCTTTACCAAAAGCCGTTTGCTTCTGGACTAGCCAGCATCTTGATGGACAAAGTCAACATCTTGGTGAGCTGATTACCAATTATGGATTTTCCACGGCCTTTACCACAAGCCATAATCTTGTGGGCTAGCCAACTCATTTGCTTTATGGGATATGGGGAGTTGAGGAACCATACAATTTTTGGCAAATTGCAAGCCATCAACGGGTTTGAGATGTCTTTACCAAGAGCCGTTTGCTCCTGGACTAGCCAATCCATTTGCCATTTAGACTTTGGCGGACTGATTACCATAAAAATTTTGAAATAAAGTGAAAAATTTTTGAAAAATTTCAGCCTAAAAATGGGGGTACTTAAAAAGTTTTGTGATAAAATTCGTAAGAATTTCCCCCCCCCCCCCCCCCCCCCCACACTAGAATTGAATATTGTCCTCAATATTCAAAGTCCCGGCTATTATGCCGAATCTCTGTACGGAAAAAGCTAATATTCGAATCTAGCTGTGGAAATATTGTATTTTTCACTTTATTTATCTGTACATACAATCTTTTTTTTTTTTTTTTTTTTTTTTTTTTTTTTTTTTTTTGAGGAAACTTATATACATATTTACTTTTCAAACGGTGGGGGACGGCCACTCCCCCACACTAGGGTGGTAGAAAGTAGAAAGAAGTCAGAAATACGGGTGAAAACCCATATATGTTGCTAATTTTTGTTCACCGAGTCACTAGCTTGACTCGATCCCCGAATTCATTGGTTCATGGGGAAAGTTTGGAGATCCGGGACAACCATGGGTGGTATGTCCTCTCCAAAATAATGTTTCAATCGGTGACCATTCACTTTGAAGTTGGGACCTTCGGGTTGAGATAACTCAACAGTCTCGTATGGATATACTTTAGCAATAGTGAATGGTCCAGTCCATCGGGTTTTTAATTTCCCCGAGAAGATCTTTAATCTTGAGTTGAAAAGAAGGACTCTGTCACCGATGTTGAAAACGCGGTTCTTAATCTTAGAGTCGTGAATCTTCTTTGTCTTTTCTTTGTAGATCAAAGAGTTTTCGTAGGCTTGATCACGAAGTTCGTTTAATTCATTGATTTGAACCTTACGGTGATCACCCGCTTTATGAAGGTCGTAGTTTGCATGTTTCAAAGCCCAGTAGGCTTTGTGCTCGAGCTCGATCAGTAAATGACACGCCTTCCCGTATACAAGCTTGTATGGAGTACACCCGATGGGTGTTCTGTAAGCTGTACGGAAGGCCCAGAGTGCATCATCTAGTTTATCCGACCACGAAGCACGGTTTTCACCTACTGTCCTCTCAAGAATCCATTTTATACCACGGTTGGAAACCTCCACCTGCCCACTTGTTTGTGGGTGATACGCGGTAGAAAGACGATGAGTAACACCGTACTTAAGCATGACTTTTGCAAATTGATCATTGCAAAATTGAGTACCGCGATCACTAATGATGGCACATGGAGTTCCAAAACGAGCAAAGAGGGATTTCAAGAATTTCACAACAGCTCGGGCATCGTTAGTGGGTAAGGCCTTAGCCTCAACCCATTTTGACAAATAGTCAACAGCCACGAGAATATACTTGTTTCCACGAGAAGATGGGAATGGCCCCATAAAATCAATGCCCCAGACGTCAAAGATTTCACAAACTTGAATGGCATTTTGTGGCATTTCGTTCTTTTGTGAAATATTCCCGTGACGCTGACAAGCATCACAGGCTTTGACTAACTCGTGGGCATCCTTATAGATCGTGGGCCAATAGAAATCGGAATCAAACACCTTTTTGGCGGTGTAGTTAGGACTATGGTGGCCCCCGGTGGGTCCAGCATGGCAAGCCTTGAGAATATCAGCGGCTTCCTGTCCGTATACACATCGCCTAATGACTTGATCGGCACAGATTTTGAAGAGAAAGGGGTCGTCCCAGAAATAATGTTTAACGTCTTTGAAGAATTTGTTTTTCTGTTGGGACGTTAACCCCTTAACGATGAAGTTACCCGCATGGTAATTTGCAAAGTCGGGAAACCATGGGGTGGTAGAGTCACCACGAAAAGCAACCGCATTGTGTGTTTCAAGAGGAAATGTTTCATTTATTTCCTTTTTCTCGAACACATCCTGATGAGGGTTTTCTAATCGTGAGACATGATCAGCAGCAAGGTTCTCAGCTCCTTTTTTATCACGGATAATGATATCAAATTCCTGAAGGAGGAGAACCCAACGGAGAAGCCTCGGCTTTGCATCTTGCTTTGCAAATAGGTACTTCAAAGCCGAGTGATCCGTATACACCACGCATTTGGTCAGGATCAAGTATGGCCGGAATTTCTCAAAGGCATACACCACAGCTAGGAGTTCTTTTTCAGTGGTGGTGTAATGACCTTGAGCCTCGGTCATAGTCTTACTCGCGTAGTGTATAGGCTGAAAGTATTTTGCTTTTCGTTTCCCCAAGACCGCACCTATGGCAAAATCACTAGCATCGCACATAAGCTTAAAAGGTTGGTCCCAATCGGGGGCAACAAGAATCGGTGCCTCGGTAAGCTTTTTCTTTAATGTTTCAAAAGCTTCGATGCACTCAGGAGAGAAGATGAAAGGAGCATCCTTCTCGAGGAGATGGGTCATAGGCCGGGCAATCTTAGAAAAATCTTGGATAAACCTACGGTAGAAGCCGGCATGACCCAAAAAGCTCCTAACACCTTTTACGGTGGTGGGATGAGGCAATTTAGCAATGACATCGATTTTGGCTCTGTCAATCTCAATCCCGTTTTTTGAAATTTTATGGCGAGGACAATGCCCTCCTTGACCATAAAGTGGCTCTTCTCCCAGTTGAGACTTAGATTCGTTTCTTTGCAACGTTTAAGCATCTGTTCCAAGTGGGAGAGGCAAGTCTGGAATGAATCCCCGATGACTGATAAGTCATCCATGAATACCTCCATAGTTTTCCCGATCATGTCGGAAAATATAGACATCATGCACCTCTGGAACGTGCCTGGTGCATTACATAAGCCGAAAGGCATACGTCTGTAAGCAAAAGTTCCGTAGGGGCATGTGAAGGTAGTCTTCTCTTGATCCTGGGGATCAATGGGGATTTGGAAGTAACCCGAGAAGCCATCGAGGAAGCAGTAGTATTCATTCCCCGCAAGTCTTTCGAGCATTTGGTCCATAAAAGGGAAAGGAAAATGGTCTTTACGGGTGGCTTCATTCAACTTTCGATAGTCAATACAAACTCGCCAACCTGTGACCAAACGAGTTGGAATCAACTCGTTATCCTCGTTGGTGACAACGGTAATGCCACCCTTTTTGGGAACACAATGAATTGGGCTAACCCAAGGACTGTCAGATATAGGGTAAATCAATCCCGCATCAAGAAGTTTTAAAACCTCTTGTTTGATAACTTCGTGGATTTTGGGATTTACCCTTCTCTGATGTTGCACTGCTGGCTTAAAGTCATCCTCCATTAAGATTTTATGAGTACAAAAGTTCGGGCTTATGCCTTTAATGTCGGAGAGTTTCCAAGCAATTGCTTTCTTGTTTGCCTTAAGAACCTTTAGGAGTGCAGCCTTTTCCTCATCTTTTAAGTCTTTGGCAATAATGACGGGTAATTTATTATCACCCTCCAGAAATGCATATTCTAGATGAGGAGGCAAGTCCTTGAGCTCAACCTCAGGAAAGTCTTCAGTTATTTTAACATTTTTGACTTCCGCTTTATGAAGTATTTTTGGAGACGGGGAGGGTGAAGGATCGTCATTTAACAATCTTTCAAGGAGAAGAATGTCCCCCTCCGGGTCAAGATAGTTTTCATCAACCCCACTTGGGATTGAGCTATCTTGAGCAAGAAAAGCCTCGACCTCTTCCAGAAGGAAGTCACTTCCCTCAAACGGAGTGAGGGAAGGGGAAGAGTCGGAAATGATAGGATCAGTAGAAGGAGTGGTACTGCCACTTTCTGAGAAACCAAGGACTTCTTGAGAATACTCCTCTGACGCTACATCTATGATGTCAATTCGGTTAACCGTTTCAGCATCATAGTTGGAGGAGTATCTTGAAGTTTGATCAAGATTGAATGTGATGGCTTCGCCACCAATACGTAGAGTGATTTCTTCTTCGAATACATCGATTAAAGCACGACCCGTTCTTAAGAATCCCCTCCCGAGAATGAGAGGAACTCTTGGGTCAGCATCGAAATCAACAATCACGAAATCTGCCGGAAAATGGAACTTTCCTACTTTCACGAAGATATCTTCGGCAATGCCGAGAGGACGGGATATAGTACGGTCTGCAAGCTCGAGTGTCATGCATGTCGGAGTGAGAGTAGGTAGAGAAAGTCTTTTCCAGACTGAGTAAGGAATCAGGTTAATGCTTGCGCCAGGATCGGCCAAGGCAAAGCATTCAACCATCCGAGGAAAAATACATGGAATGAGAAATTTCCCGGGATCTCCAAGCTTTTCGAGAAGCTTTTTCAAGAGCACTGCAGAGCAATGTTCATTGAGTGAAGTTTTTGCCATCTCACAGAGTTTTTCCTTATTGCTTATCAGATTTTTGATTGTTGAAGCAAATTTGGGCATGAGAAGAAGAGCGTCCGCGAAGCTAATATCGAAGTGTAATTCTTGGAAAATTTGATAAAATTTTTCCATCTGATGATTAGCTCTTTCGCGGTTCTTTTGATCATTCACACGTGAAGGATATGGAATAGAAGGCTTAGGATCGTTCTTTGGGATTTCATTAGAACTCACAGGAGGATCAAATACAACCTTCGGCTTACGAGCCGGGACCGGGACAACTTGAGGGTGGACGTTGTTGGTACCTCCGTTATTAGTAGGAAGTACCGTGTCCGTGGTAACCTCAGGTTCACGTTCCGCTACTTTAGGAGGAGAAGAAGAGGTAGAGGGAATCGCGGGTCCATTGTATGATACCCCACTTCGGGTAGTGATCGCTTTGACATCGCCCCTCGGGTTAGCGATCGTGTTGCTTGGTAGTGTACCCGAGCCTGAGGGTCGATCATTTAAAGACTTCTGAAGTTCAGAGATCTTGCCGATCAATAACCGATTCGTTTCCTCTTGTGCTTTCATGAATTGTTTTAGCACTTCATCGGAGGAAGACGAGGGTGGAACAACGTTTTGATTTTGAACAGGGGGATTTTGAACACGGTTGTTTTGAAAATTCCCTTGATTTTGATTGTTGTTACCCTGAAAGTTGTTTCTCTAATTGAAATTACCCTGATTGTAATTCCCTTGATTCTGGTTCCTTTGAAAATTTTCTTGAAAACCTTGGTTTTGATTGCCATTTTGAAAATTGTTTTGATTAAACTGGCCTTGATTTTGGTTCGGGTTTTGGAAATTTGAGTTTTGACCTTGGTTAAAATTATGATTCGCGTTACGGTTTTCATTTTGGTTAAAACCGGGAGGTCCGAGAAAATTGTTGGAACAATAGCTTAAGAGGTTACGGTCCCCTTGCGGTTGGTAAGAATTACCCCCCCGTGTTGTAGGAACCGTGAGCAGCATAAACGTTCTCTTAAGAAAAATCGGCAGTAGCTGGACACTCGGAATACAGATGTGGGCCCCCACAAGTTTCCCAACTTCGGGCCACGGCTTTCACTTGTTGATTTTGAACCTGATGTTGCATCGTTTGGTTCATTCTCAACACAGCCGTAGAGATATCATCCATCTTTTTGGTAAGAGCAATTATTTCAGGAGATGATGATGAAGGAGTAACTGAATTACATGACGCGTCCCTCTCCGCAGAGGAATCCCAAAAGTTATGGTGGGCAGTCATGTTCTCAATCAAGTCATAGTACTCTTCAGGACGCCTTTTCATAAAGGTCCCACCAGCAGCAGCATTGAGAATATCTCAGTGCCTCAATGTCAGACCATTATAGAAGGTATCTATGATGGTAACTTGTAACATATTGTGGTTAGGGCACCGATCAATAGCTAGCTTATAACGCTCCCAAGCCTCAAAAAGAGACTCATCGGGACGTTGCCGGAAGTTGCTGATATCAATTCGTAACTTGGTAACCATAGATGGTGGAAAATATTTTGCTAAAAACTTGGTTACCATTTCATCAAAGGTACGAATAGAATTCTTTGGGAGTCGGTCAAACCATGCAGTGGCATGATGGGTGAGAGAATAGGGGAAGAGGTACAGCCGGAGGGCATCATCGGTGACACCATGCTGTTTCATGCTTTGGGTGACCGTAAGATATTTGTCAAGATGCTTGTTAGCATCGTCACCCGGTAATCCGTGAAATTGACACGAATTTTGGACTTGTTGGATCATGTGGTGCTTGAGGCCAAAGTCCGTAGCCCCAATAGTGAGTGGTGCAATAGGTCCACCCCGCCCTTGCATGGTAGGCTCTCACAGCTCCTCCATCGTTCGGAGATCGGGAGCTGGCACATCCTTGGGAGGGCCAGGGGGTGGTAATGGAGGTGGTGGCCCAGCGGCCATTTCGGTTTCTGTATCAGAACGTAGCTCGGGTACGTTTTTCTGTTTTTTATTCTTTGTTTGAGACCGAGTGCGCATGCACTAAAAACAATTTTTCAACACAAGATCGAGGCAAAACCACAGTGAACTTAAACCAATAATCACAAGTGAGCAGCTTCTTTGAAAAAGGTACACCACTCACAGGGATATAAAGGCAAGTTTTTATCTTTTGTTTGGGAACTTATTATGGGTGTGTATTTATTAATTTGAAAAACTGCTTTAGGCTTATGGGTGTGTGTGCAGAAAACTTGGGAAATATTTTTGGAACTGATTCGTTAACCGAAATCATCCCTTTAAGATTACTCGCAGGCTGGCGGGAGGAAGTAAATAGGTTTCCTCTTCAGTTCGCAATTTAATGTCAGAACTTACCTTAAACCAACTGTTTCAGGTTGTAATCTTAAAGAAAACGAAGTAATTTAACTTCACAGTTTGTTTTGTTGTTTTTGATTTTTTTGGTGTTTTCAACACTTCAGGAAAAGTGTTAATGAACGTTTTTTATATGATTATGTTTTTACAAAAACTTTTTACAAATTTGTGTGAAATTTGTACAGGGAGGGTTTTTAAAACCACTGAACTTAAAACGATTTTGTAAAACACGCAACAACCTCCCCAGCAGCGGCGCCAAATTTTGGTTTGTCCCAAAGTAGTCAGATATTATTGACCAAGGTCAATAAGTCAAAGACAGCCTCGTTCCAATTCTCCGGTGATAGTATAGTGTTTCCCCGGGTCGTTAAAGTCCCAGCGAGATTGAAATGGTGTCGTTTGAAATCGTTTATGAGTGAGTGGCACTGAGGACAGTAGCCCAGATGATGTGGAATTGATATTGCTACTGTTATTTTGGTATTGATACACAGATATAATATTCACAAAAATCAAATACCAGATATATGCACAAATTCACAATCAGGATTCACGTAACAGGAAAAGTAAGTTTTGGTAGTTAACAAACTACAGGGGGTGCTTTTGAACTTTTTTGAAACTTAAAATTAAAAGAAATTTGAAAATGAAAAATAAAATTATAAAAGTGAATATTTTAATATTTAATTAATTAAACTAATTAAAATCTAATTTAAATTTAATTTAAATTAACTAATAATTATAAGTATTACAAATCAAACTAAAAATTTGCAAAAACAATTTCTAAATTTAAATTAGAACTTGAAGAAAGTATAAAAAATAAAAATAAATATTTTTGTCTTTTTATGGATTTTTTATTAATTAAAAGCTATTTAACTTAATTAAACTAATTAAACTAATTTTAATTATTATCAATACTAAATTAACTTAGAAAATTGATAAAATTACTTAACCATCACAGGAATCCTACAAAATTATAAAAACTTCTAAAAATTATGTTTAAGACTATTCCACTAATTAACTACCTTTTAATTACTTTAAATCTAATTTAAACAATTAAAATAAGAAAAATGGAAAATGAACAGTAGAAACTAAAAATTTATTTTCTAAAAGTCTATTATACTATATTAGAGCTAGAAAAAATATAAAAACTAGGTTATGCTTTATAAAAACTAAATATGCTATTTAATACTTAATATTAAGTATTAATTAAGAAAACTAGAATTAAATATAATAAATACTAAATGACAGAATAAAAATCTGAAAAATTTACTAAAAATACTTTACTATATAAGGTAATTAATAAAAATATAAAAATACTAAGTACTTAATAAAAATCTAAAAATGAAAAATAAAATTTAAATTGAATTAAATAGAAACTATCACTTAATATTAAATTGGTTTTTCTTTGTTTTTATTTTACAAACTTACTTTACTACTAAAAATAGAAAACTTTTGTGAAAACACTTTTGAAATCAGCTTATAAATAAGCAGTAGCACCCCCTTTTGCTTATCAGTTGACTTATGTTGACTGAATGCTCAAATAAGCACAAATGACTAGAGGTGGGGTCCACAATGGTAAAACTTGATTCAAAAAAGTTCAACAAACTCAAATAAGCCAGAAATACCAAGCACTTGTCACAAATAAGCAGATTGAAACCAAATAAGCAATTGATCAAACTGAGTTTCACTCAGAAATGGGACAGACTTAGGGGTGAATTCCAGGTGGGGTCCACTAGATCCTAGGTCAAACGAAGAGTCAATCCTTACTCCCTGGAAGGAGGGGGTTGGGAAAAACCAAATGGAACCACTAGGGTCCACTGAGTTGGGCTACAACAACCACCAAAGTGGTGGTGGTGCAATGGGTTTGCTGGTGCAGGGGTGAGTTCTTCCCTGCAACTCAGTTCAAGGGCTTGTGGAGCCCACACACAAATTCACAAAAATCAAGCCAGTATAGGATTCAAAAGTTGAGGTGGTGGTGTGTAACTACAACAAGTTTCAGCTCCTCAATCCCAACACATAAATCACAAATAATCTTGGAACTTTTGCAAAAATCTGAAAGATGCAATTTTAACTTTTAGAGCAACACACAAGATTTGACTTATTTGGATTTCTAATGACTTTTACTGATTAAATACTAAGTTATAAGCTAATTTTAAGCTAAATTATTCTATTTAAATGACTTACAAAGCTAATGTGATGGATTTAGACCTCAAAAACTCTCACAGTTAATTGTGAGGGGCAAATTCTTGAGATATTGACTTTTAACCAAAACAACAACTGACTTTAGACTTGAAACTACCAAATAGGACTTATAGTATGATGTCTACACTATTGTTGCCCTCTGAGATCCACACAAACTCAACCAATTTTGCAAATCCAAACACCCCTTAATGTGGGACTGTTTTGTGGTTTTCAAATCAATGAGGTACTAGGGTTCAAATTCTTAATTCCAATCTACTAATTATGATTATGTGACTTTGTTTAAGTACTTTAAAACAGATTGCCACTACAATAACACAAGTATACCACTTAAACTATATTTGGCAGTTAAAACTAGGATTTAAAATAACTACTAACTTTAACAAGTAAGTTATGTAAATTAGGCTAGAAATCAACTAAACAATACTTAAGAAACACAATCAAAACACAGATAGACAATAAACAACAAGCAATTAGAAACTAAGGTTTTTAGGTGAAAATTTAAATTAGCAAAATCTTACAAGGGTACCCTCAGCATGAACAGAGGGTTTTCCTTATGAAGCCTATCTTTAGATAGGCCAAACTTCACTCCAATCTTGCTCCTTTTTTATCCTTAGTACCTGAAAACAAGTTAGAACAAGACAGTTGACCAATGTTGACTATTTTTATATTTTTGTTTTTCTTCTAGTAACACTGGTTTTTAAGTGTCTCTAAAGCTTTGATAAGCTTATTGGAACCTATATGAGCCTACTTCAGTCCATGAAACCAGTATACCAATGATACTTGAGCTTATTGAAAAATTCAGAAATGAGTAAATTGCAATTATAAAAGACAGAACTGAAACTTGTGATTTTATAACTTCAAAAGGTTTAAGATACAATACTAACACTACTACAATGCTTTAAATTGACAATTACACCGAGATAAGAACTTAATTTAAAATACGACACTAAAAATTGACTAAAAGACTACCCATTGCTTCCTTGCATTCTTCTGCTTTATATAGCCCTCTCCTAGGGTTTCTTGAACATCTCTGACCCTTTCCCATTTAATCTAGACCGTTGATTTGCTATGATTTGATCTCATCCTTTAAATCGGGTTTTGGCGCCAAAATTGGGTAGGGGAGTTTGGACTGATATTGCAACTTGGGGGGGGGGGGGGTGGCATTAATTGTGGTGTGATAGTTAGGTGTAGGGAGGTGTGGGGATGTGATGATGATGCTGCAAGTGGTGGTGGTGGTGGGCAATACCAGGGGAGAGGGAAGGTGGTTTGGCGGTTTGGGGTGGTTTGACCGGTATTTGACCAGGGTCAACGTTTGACCCTGGATTATATTAGTTTGGGGTTGTGGTGGGCTGGTATGCATTGGGCCCAAGAATTAGGAAAGGGGGTGGGCTAGGGAATAGTTTGGACTTGTGTTTTGTTTTAGGATAATAGTTTAGGTCCGGTTTGGTTTAGGATTACATAAGGACTATTTTTGTAATTTAACGAAAGTTGAGGGGTGAGATTTGGCAAGTTTCCAAAGTATTTCAAAGGGTATATGATGCCAAGTTATGAATAGTGCAAGGTCCTTTGTTGATTTTTCCAATTTATTTTCACCAGGGACTGAAACCGTCAAACTTTCAAACTTCAGGGACCATTTATGTAATTTACACCAAACTTTCAACCAAGGACCAAACCTGTCATAAAAGGTTAGTGCAAGGAGAAAATTTGTTTTTCTCAAAGTTTTTAATATCCCAGGGACCATTTTTGACAATTTTCAAAGTTCAAGGACTGACTTGAAATTTTGTGAAACTTTTCACCAAAGGACTAAATGTGTAACTTTTAGATTTAAAAGGACCTTTGGTGACTTTTTCAAGTTTTTAGAACAACTAGGGACTAGATTTGACAACTTTTGAAAGATGAGGGGCTGAAACTGCCAATTATGCAAACTTTGTGCGTTTTTCATCTGTTTTTGATATTTTTGCATTTGAAACATGTAAAACACTTTCCTGAGATATTTTCACTATTTTGATTCATTATTGAGTGTTTTGAGATGTTTTGGCAGCTCAGAAATGGTAAAAATGATGAGTATTTACACACTCATCAGTCAACCATTTGGGTTTGATGTACGCAAGTATTTACTAGTATATATTTTGCTTAATAAATGTTGGTTTATTTCATGTATACACGTCTTTTTATTTTTTTGTATATTTTGGTTTTGGTATATGGTCAAAGGCGTGGGAAGAGACGTCCAAGCCATAGCTTCAGCAAATGCAAATGCCGGGGTACTCCCCCACCCAAAAAGTGTATACCTAGACATTTTTAGTTTACATTGTCTAGTTGTCCTTGTTAAATGGTTTAGAATGGACATAAGCAGAAATTGAAACCAAAGAGTCTCTTGATCATACAAACAAACAAGTTTATTTAAGTAAAGCCAGAATCAATTCCTCAAAACAACATTCTACCATAACTTTTCATTGAACTCTCATCCGACGTACGACGCATGACCCTCAACGTCCCAACTTCCAACAATAACACGTCACGATCCATGGCACGAGTTCCAGAAACGCAATCGAAACGCATCATTTACATTAATCCTAATAATAAATATGTATCAAGTAATTCCCTTCCATCATCATCTCACGAAATTTCTCCAACTTATCTTAAACTGTAACACATGTGTAAAAATAATCACTTCATCAAACAAGAGGGAAAAAGTCAACGCATAACGTTGACCACCTAAAAAATCAAATTTTAAGGTGAACATAATAAGCAAATGTGCTCAAGTCATCGTACCATCAGCACACAAATAACAACGACAACAAGTCAACAATTATTCTCAATATTTTCTTATAGTTCATTTAATAGATACTTGGGGTCAACAAGAGTCAACTACGAATACATGTCAACAAGAAGTCACGGAGGATCATAGGTTAAGCAACACAATCCACTTACATTGTTCTCATAATTCATAAACGATTTAACCGGTGGAGCTAGATGCATTTTGAACTGTGGAAGATGCTTCGTCAGGAGCGGCTTCATTACCATCTTCATCAACTTGAGCCGCTTCTGCAGCAACACCACGTCCTTGCACACGTCGAGGCCGTACAACAATACGGCTTCCTCCAATGATCCGTGCTGCAGCTGGTGCACCTCTGACACCCTGTCCACGTCCTCCTCCATCACGTCCTCCTGCATGTCCGCCTCCGTGAGCAGCACCACCTTGACCTTCAGCCAATTCACCGATCTCCTCTCTCCGTGCACTTTCGTTTTGAAGACGTTCAACAACAGCAACATGCCTACCAATATTAGCATAACGTTTAGGGCATGAATTCAGGTGAATTTGAACTTTTGCTTCATCTTTCTGATGAAATTTGCAATGCAAACAATTGTAAATCATGATGTTATAAATGTGAGTGATTCTCCTTCCAAAAAATCAAATTTTAAGGTGAACATAATAATCAAATGTGCTCAAGTCGTCAGAAAAAGTGAAAAAAATGAAGCAAGAGTACAAGCTCGCCAGAATGCATGTCCTAAGCGTTATGCTAGTATTGGTAGGCACGTTAATATTGTTGAAGATCTTCAAGACGAAATTGCACAGAAAGTTGTCGGTGGTGGTGCTCGTGGCAGACACGGAGGATGTGATGGAGGACGCAATGGAGTTTTCTGGAATGTTACAAAGTTTCTAACAAATATTATGGGTTTTCAGTAAAAACTAATAATACGAATACAAACCCATTATTTTTGTTAAGTTCTTTAAATTCGGATATCCGAAATTTCAGATAATAGTTTTATATATCCGAATATCCAAATATTTTTAAATTACGGAAAACTTTTATATGAGTTCTAAAACTTATATTTTATAAAATTCAACCTTTTAGTTAATTTTGATCAATTTTTCGGATATCCGAAATACGCATATTTTTTGCACATCCAAAACCTAAATTAAGAAATCTTAGAATGTAATTTAAATAGTAAGCAAATTCAAGACCCGTGACTCACCTTTTCACGAAAACTTATTGTAAGCATATGTTTGCATAACTTAGAGATCGTAAAATACAAATATCGCCTAAAAACGTTATTCATATTTTACGATATTTGTATTTTACGATCTTTGCTAAGTTTTGTTAACGACAAAGTATGAACTTTAGCTAAAAGTAAATTATCACTTTAAGTGTTTAAGTCTTGTTTAACTAATGTTTACATTTCCTTTTAAACTAAACATTGGTTTTATTTCTTAAAATAGAAATAGTCACATCACATTTATGGCAAGTTTTGTCATCATGCATTTATGGAAAGAAATGTGTTTGACTTGCTTTGTGGTTGCTTACAAGTTTTGCGTTTGACTTAAGTGATGTGACATTGTTTGGTTGCTAGGAGTTATGAGACAAGACCTTGTTTGGTTTGAAGAGTTATTGCAAAAACCTACTGCAGACCCGACGGTACCCTGGGGGTACACGGGCGGAACCCATCTGAGGGTTCCGCCTGATCCGCCAAGCATGCAGTATGGTGTGCTATAAATATCAAGCCATAACTTGATTTTTGGTTAACTCTTTTAGGACATATATTCACATACTCTCTCAACTAACTCAGTAACCTTTTGATTTGTGATTCTCTTATGTAGCAAGGAACTTCACAAGATCATTCAAGAAGTTACAAGCTTCAACTCCAAAGTTGCAAGTCTTGATAGCTTGATCATGTATAAGCTTTGGTAGTTTATACTTCATGTGTGTCATGTATGTAGAAGTTATAGGTTAGTATTTTCGGCCTCAAAATACAAAGAGTGTTGGGAGTTGTTGTACCCTAGTAAAAGAACTAACGGGAGTGGTTGTACCCTTGGTAAAGAACTCGACATCTAGCTTTGTGTCGGTAAAAGTGTAAGCGACGAATGGGAGTGGTTGTACCCTTGTAAAAGAACTCGACATGTAGCTTTGTGTCGGTAAAAGTATAAGCGACGTGTAAGGTTTTCTCCGGCGGTGAAAGGAG
Source organism: Artemisia argyi (assembly GCA_030686995.1). Classification (NCBI taxonomy): domain Eukaryota; kingdom Viridiplantae; phylum Streptophyta; class Magnoliopsida; order Asterales; family Asteraceae; genus Artemisia; species Artemisia argyi. The sequence goes on from CM060685.1 coordinate 52,769,736, forward strand.
CTTGTTGATTAGTGTTTATAACTCTCGAGTTGGAAACTCGGGGCGTGGATGTAGGGCAAGGAAAAAGAGTCCTTGTAGCCGAACCACGATAAACTATCGTGTTGTGGTTTGATTGTTTCTTTCTCTATCTTTGCTTATTATATGTTGTTGTTTAGTTAGAATTGTTGATCACATACAAAGCTTTTCAAAGAACCAAAACAAGTAATGTTGTTCTTATATCTTTAAACATAAGTAAAGCTTTTCAAAGAACTAAACAAGCAAAGTTAGGATCATTACAAGTAAAGCTTTTCAAAGTATGAAACTAGTTAAGTTGGAATTGTTATTCACATGTAAAGTCTGTTCCAAGAATCAAACATATTAAGTTGTGCTTATATCTTTAACCAAACGTCATGTTCTCAAAGGTTATTTAAGCTAAATAAGAATCGAAAAAGCGGTAAACTATTCAACCCCCTTCTAGTTTTCCACAATTGGCATCAGGAGCTACGTTACTCAAGATCTTTAAAATAGAATGTATTTTAAAACTTGGATCGATCCATGGATTTTGAAAATCTCAAAGAAGGGCAACCTATTCAAAACCAACCGCTATTTGAAAAAGAAAACTTACTTGAATGGAAAAGTAATTTTGAAAACTATGTGAAATCAATTGATCAAGATCTTTGGCATATTATTTCTTTTGGTAATTTCAAACCAAAGAAAACAAGTTTTTGAAAACCAAGATAACTATCTTAAACTTGATAAAAATACTAAAGCTAAAACAATGCTTTACAAAGCTTTAGTACAAAATATGAATGAATGTATTTTTGTCAAAAGACTAATGATGTTTGGAAAAATATGTCAAGTTAATGATGATCAATTTGATCTTACATATGAATTAGAAGTTTTAGAAAAACTAATTGATAGACACTTTGTAGATTTTAATACATGTGCTACTAGTTTAAATGTTTTAAATGAAGGTACAAGTGAAGATGAGTACGTGTGTTTTGATGAACCTGCTTGCGTATCTTGGAATGATATGGATGTTGACAAAGACACTGATCCGGTAGTTGATTGTCAATTTATTGAAAAAACAAGCAAGGTGTAAATAAAGGTGATTACTCGTGTCAAGCTCGTAGTAGACTTGCTTGCGATTCATGGAATAACACGGATGAAGATGAAGTCAATCATTCGGTTTGCAATTCTAAACTAGATAAAACATCAAGCAAGGTACACTTTAAAACCAAACACTTTTGCTTTGATTAATTTATCCTAGAGTTTTCTAAACTAGAAAATAAGTCTAAACGTTTATGCAACATGGACCTAAAAACTATCTTCAAGAATGAGTCTTCAAAATCTTTTAAGAATATCTTTGAAAATGAAATCTTATTAGAAGATAAAATGTCTAGAATTGAGAGTAATGTTGAAATTGTTCTAGAATGTAAATTATGTCTAGATTACAAACATGAGATTAAAAATAAAAATAAGAAAGGAAAATTATTAGTTAAATTTGATGTAAGCTCAAAATCTATTGAAAGATTGTTGAGGAGTCAAAGGTTGTTTAAAGATAAAACTGGATTAGGATTTAACTCAAAAGCACCATCAAACAATAAAACAAAGCAAGTAAAATTAATCAAACCTAGAAGAGTGATTTAGAGATAATTCAATCTCTAATAGAAACTCATGATAAAAGGATTAGGATTATCATTCTCTATGCTTTTATATGATTATCTAACCTTCTTGGATATATGAGTTATTGAGTTTCAAAGCATGTTGTCAAACCATGTCTTTACGCAAAGTGCTTATTCTCTTGATAGCATCTCTATGCAATTTAAAAGGTACGCATTACTTCAACTCGACTTTGATTGTCTCTTGTTTCTAGCATTATGTGTAGGATTATGTGTTATTAGTAATACTTTAAAAGTGTTACTTGCTATTAGTAATAACTAAGATTAGACTCTATGTAACAAGGAATTTCGTCATTAGTACTAGAAGGAGATATAAGGTGTGTTGGTTCTTTAACCATCTAGAGATAAACACGAAAAACTCTTGAGTGAGTCTCACTCAACTCTTGCTTACAAGTGAGCTAACTAAGAATTTCTTAAGTGTTAAAATGTCTAACACTTTTGTGTTGCTTGCAAAACAAACCTTTGTTAAACAACTTTCTCAAACATCATACTTTGAGTCTTTAATTGTGTTTTTCTTCAATCACTCCTTTATGATAATCTCACATAAAACACACAAGGTGAAATAAATCACATTAGCATATATTAGGATGTGTGAAAGAAAATGAGTTTTCAACATCTAGGATTTACACATCAAATGTGACACATAGTCTCACGATGTTGTACCTCTTGGACTTTTTCAAAACAAATAGAGTTCATATTTTCTTAAGTAAGAAAACTCAAAGAGTCGAGGAGTCATTGAATATAACATTTAACGGGTAATCTCCTCCTTCTATGATATCATCTTTGGTAGATGATAACTTAGTCGAAAGTCCAATGATGGCAAGACAAGCATGGAGTAAAAGTACAAAATAACATCTTCTCACCTTGAGTCAAACATTGAATCAAGTAAAACTGACATAAGTTATAAAACTTGATTTATAGGTCATAGTTGTGTCTAAACAAATTCAACAAAAACAATTTTTGGAATTTAGATAAAACAACTAGTGAAACAAAATTGATATTTCAAAGTAATCAAGTGAGTATTGTGTCAATAGTTGAAATACTTTTTGATAATAAAAGCAAGCCACAAAAGCAAGGGTTTTTAACTTAAAGACATTCCTAGTTGCTCTCTTGTTCTCAATGGTTAAGTTATTGATGACTTATCGAGAATGAGATTAGTAAATCCGTAGGTAAAACTAAATGTAGAGAAATGTTTGGAAGACTACTTGTTCTCATAACAATTAGATCCAACATTATGTTTAGTTTTTGTCTATGTGCTCGTGTTAAAGAAGATCCTAAAAACAACTCTTTAGTTGAGCCTATTTGGATACATCATTAAGTACTACACAACTTAAATTATGGTCTCCCAAAAGAACGGGAATAGAAACCATAGTGTTTGACAAATGGAATTATGTCGGTAATAAGTTGATAAGAAAAGCTCAAGTGGTACTTGTACTTTTATGCTTACTTACCCAATGATTCTCCAAAACGCGTATGACTCTCAAATTAGTATCGAATGGAGAAGCACATCAACAAGCTCCGCTTGAACAAGTAAACTCGCATCAACAACGGAATTCATCTTATCGACATTGCTATACCTTCAACAAAGGAAGCATCGACTTCAGCGATAATTCAATCCATTATGTTCTTAATTGACATATTGTGATCCATCATCATCGCCTTGGTAAGATTGTTCATTGAGGAACGTCTTAACTAAGAAAGTCTTCTACGTTAACTATTTCATCATTGCGTTATCAAAATCTCTTGAATGAAAAGCATTCATCATCCCTAGGCTTAGTCAAGGACTCATAAGACCTAAAACCTTAGTTTTGAACATTAGGATAAAACCACAAAAATCATGACAATTCCTTTTGAGGTTTCCCTGCAGAACCCACGGTACCTTCAGACCATACGGGCGGAACCCATTTTTTGGTTCCGCCTGGTCCGCCAAACCTCAGAATGTTTAAACTTTTTATTTCAAAGCCAAACACCCTATTAAGTCTTAACAAAAACTAACAAACAACATCACCCTCTCTAAAACACATATCCTCACGAATTTTAGGGCTTCTAATCCAATCTCTTCCAATCCAACTAACTTTGTAAGTATTCTAATCACAATTACATTCTTAATTTAATCATAACATTTTTGCTTACAATCATTAACTAGAATCTTAGGGCTTTTGCATAAAACTTCATGATTCATGAAAAACTTGGTGGCTAGTCAATTATGTATCTCATTAATTAAGAAATGTATCTTTTAATTGTTACTTTGATTTACCAAACACACCAAGAGCATTATTTTTCTAATTGCAACATGATTTATCACCACATTGTTAAAACAAATGAAAAACATCATTTAAACATCACTTGCATACTATCTCTTGAATGCTAAAGGGGATACATAACTAATATGTATTTTCGGGTACATTCAATCGAAGACACATTCAATTAGGAGAGTGTTGGTTATCGTTTGTTTTTACAACAAAATTTGTATAACAAAACGATTTGGGAATCAAAATGAGTCAAGATAACCATGTCTTCACATTGTCTTGCATATAAGAATATATTAGAACATCCTCGTTGTTAAAAGTCATTAACATACAATTTTATGTTTTCTAGGAATCAACATGCCTCCCGCAAACAAATCCGATCACAAAGAAACCCTTAAGTACATGCCCAAACACCATATGACCAAAGGTCTCAACCCGGTTCAAGTAGAAACCTTTAAGGCATTAGAAAAACGCTATGTTCACGAAGGTAGAACCATTGATCCACCCTTTCTAGAAGGAACATCTATTCGCCAAAACTTTGCCGCAATTCAATTTGATTGTCTCCTTGATATAGATGAGCCCATTTGTCCTAGGTTCATCTTGGAATTTTATGCAACCGTAAACCTTTCCTCATGTGCCGGTGGTAGGATCTCATTAAACTTTACAACCAATCAAATATCACATGATATAGATTTAAAAGACTTAGCTATAATTCTTGGTGTACCAAATGAGGGAACTTGCCTCTACACGGATAAGTGGCCCATTTCAAGTCTTGATACTATTGATCGGTTTTATCCATACGATACACCTCTTGCTAGTAAGGAAACTATTAAGGAACACCTCTTTGTTAGAACCTCTACCACTAGGGTGAACCGTTCGGGGAATACTATAGATAAGGATCCTTTTGGTATGGAGCTCAATGAGCTTAAACCGCAATTTTAGAAATGGGAAGAAATTCTTAGGGCTAACGTCATAAGTACCATAGGAAATAGAGATCACATCAACACATGTCTTTGCTATATGCTCTATAGCATCTCAACCGGTCAACCCTTCAACTTAGCCTACTACCTAGCCAAAAGGATGGCCGATATATCCTTAGTTGGAACAACCGCTCTTCCCTATGGTATGCTTCTTACTCGCCTCTTTAGAGGAATCTCACCCATTTCTCCTAACGAAGATGGAATACGCCTTGACTACTTTCTAGTTCCTCACACCTTCGTTCCCCTAAGTGATAAACGAGTTTTCAAAAATAAGGGCAAACGTACTCGATCACCTACTCCATCTTCATCATCATCCGGCATGAGCGACGATGATAAACTACCAAACTCTAAGTTACCTCCTTTAGAATACCTTCAAGCTCTCCCCACCATTGACAATGCTTTCGAAGAATTCAAGCAAACGAAAGGAATGTTCAAGTGTTTTGGAAGGTACCTAAACAAGCTCAAGAAGAAGATAGACCGGTTGTGAGAAGATTAAGGAGTGTTTGGCTTATGAGTGCTTTAGAAGCATCTTTGTGTTAAAACTATGTGAATTATGTGTTTTTCACTTTCATGGTTTATTATGTTTGTTGGATTATGTTTGTATGAAATTTTATGCATAATGACAATGTTTAAGGTGTTTGTCATTTTTTCTATGCTTATGGGAATTCTTACTAAGTATAGTGTAATCCTCGACCTCAAGGTCAAAGTCCCATGATTGGTTTGTTTAGGTGTCTAATTTTTGCATTGCCTAACCAGAAATGAAGTATCTTTTTTATTTTAGGAGTTTTCGAAAATTTTGAAAATCGTCTCGCGGGTCAAAAATGCGGACTGTGAACTTTTTCAGCCCTGGCGGATCTGGCGGTACCCAAAATTGGTGTCCGCCAGTGTGTTTTCTGGGAATTCCAGAAATGGCCCAACGGACCAGGCGGTACCCTCAAATGGGTTCCGCCAGTGTCTTCTGAGGGATCCGCCAGTCACCTGTAGAAAATTTTTGCTATTTTTTCTTAAGTTCATAACTTGTAAAGTGTCAAATCATTATCCTAAGTGAGAAACATCTTTCATTTACAACAACAACCATATTGGAACAAACCTCACTCACTAAAACAATTAGTAAGACACTTCCCGCCAAAATTCAAATTCAAAACATAACTAACCAAAGGAACCCTTTTAAAGGATCCTTCAAACCTTTGATACATTTTCTACCAAACCACTTCCCATGATCACAAAGCATTGAGTGCTTAGGTTGGTCTTTCACTCCATCCTATTCATTGGATTGACCTCAAATGATGTGACATGGTCATGAAAATCATTTGACACCTCAATCTTAGAATAGTAAAACATCAAATCCAAACACTATTTCAACACTTTTCTCATCCTATAAAATTGAAAGCTTCACAACAATTCAAATCACACCATCACCATCAAGACTTCTCCCCTCAAACATCAAAACCAAAACCTTTGAAATGACCAAATCCTACACCTCATCCGAGTCATCAAAATCATGTGCTAAAACCACTAGGATTAGTGTGAAACCTTGTTGCTTCAACAAAACCACAAAGTCAAGCTCATCATCATCAAGTGATGCTTCACTCAACATCTCCTCACCTATCCAAGATTTTCTTAACCTTACTACCTCAACTACACCCTCAACACATTGTAATACCAATGTGATCACCATTCAAGATTTGCTTAATCTTGCTACTCCACCACCTTCTCCACCACTTTGCAACTCAAACCTAGCAATTAACCCATCATCAAATAAACCTTTGAGTGAGTCAAATCCATCTTCTCAACAAGCTTTTAAATCAAAAACTCCTTCACCTCAATCACCAACACCTACACCAATGGAACTTTTCCATACACCACCAACATCACCAACACCTAATTTGGAAACTTTTGATGATCTATCATCAACACCACCATCTTTCTCACTTTTTGATACCATTGCTCAAATGGAAACCCAACAACAACCTAGTGAGCAACTTAATGATGAACCCCATCACCCATCTACGGTAGAACGGTTGGCTTACCGTTATGCTAGACCATCCATTTTTCCAAATGATCAAGGTCATACCCACTCACATTCATTTGTGTTTCATCCAATTTACAAAAACCTTCATGGTGATCCTTACGGAGAACCAAGTTTCCGTCACCTAATTCAACCACAAGAACAACAACAACAACAACAACAACAACAACAACAATTTGATTCTCTACTTTCTTCTTATAAGAAAATAGAAGCCTCAATGTGGGAAAAACCTCCAAACATGAATGAGGAAATAAACACTCACTTAAACCACCTCAATGCCTTCAAACGAATGGTTGATTCTCAAATCAATCATGTTATGGAATTCAATACGGCATTAAATTCAACAAATGAAGGTAGCAAATACACCTCTCAAACATCCACATTTGCTCCTTCACCCATCCACCACCAACAAATCAAACCTCTCTTCCACCAAACTTCCCCCGCCATGATTGCGGACATTGTGAAAGAACCGCTCGCATTAGTGAAAGGTGTCGAACATAACTTCGTGAGTTAACCGAAGAAATGAGGTTTATTCTAAACCACATTTTGGACCGTCTCCACTCCTTGTCTCATCCACCACAACATTAGAGTCTCCAAAATGAAACAAAACCGTTTCTCTTGGAAAATGTCTCCCATTTAACCAACAAACCAAAACCAAGTCACCTCCTCACCTTTCAAAATAAAACCTGCTACAACCCTCAACTCACATTTTCATCTTTAAACAACCCTATCCTTGTTTTTGGAAAATGGTTCTCATTAAGGATGATGATGATTTCCTTGTAGCTTTTTATACTCTTAGTTCATTTTTAGTTTTTCTTTGTTTCTTAAAAAGTAGGATGTTGTAATCTTAATTATGTGTCTTTGACTCTCTAAGAGTCAAAATTTTACATTAAATGAAGATTAATTCTACAACAAGGTTTGCATTGTTTAAATGACCATTTAGGTATGATGAGTGAACTACACCTTTATATGGTACCATACATAAATCTTGTATTTTAGAAACTAACCTCTCTTTTTGAAGGTTCATTTCCATGTTTTTCTTTCTTGAAACTCCATTTAGGGGAGTAATATTCAAGGGGGAGCATGAGTATTACATTATTCCGCTTCACAACTCTTAGTTGTAGTTTAGACATGAAACACTTTCATGACTTATCTTGTGCGGAAACTAACTTTTCTTTTGTAGGTTCAAAATCCATGTCTCCTCTCTTGGCACTCCATTTAGGGGGAGTATCGTCCAAGGGGGAGCATGGCCATTATTCCGCTTCACTTCTCTACTTTTTGTTTCGACGAAAAGGGGGAGAATTTATATTAAACTTGTTCAACTTTTGATATTTCCGCTTCGCTAACTCTTTGCAAAAACAAGTTTTAATACTAACTTTATAAGACTTAACACTAAATCTTATGGCTTACTTTTAAATAAAGTTTATGTTTTGTCATCAACAAAAAGGGGGAGATTGTTAATACAAATATCGCCTAAAAACGTTATTTATATTTTACGATCTTTGCTAAGTTTTGTTAATGACAAAGTATGAACTTTAGCTAAAAGTAAATTATCACTTTAAGTGTTTAAGTCTTGTTTAACTAATGTTCACATTTTCTTTTAAACTAAACATTGGTTTTATTTCTTAAAATAGAAATAGTCACATCACATTTATGGCAAGTTTTGTCATCATGCATTTATGGAAAGAAATGTGTTTGACTTGCTTTGTGGTTGCTTACAAGTTTTGTGTTTGACTTAAGTGATGTGACATTGTTTGGTTGCTAGGAGTTATGAGACAAGACCTTGTTTGGTTTGAAGAGTTATTGCAAAAACCTACTGCAGACCCGGCGGTACCCTGGGGGTACACGGGCGGAACCCATCTGAGGGTTCCGCCTGATCCGCCAAGCATGCAGTATGGTGTGCTATAAATACCAAGCCATAACTTGATTTTTGGTTAACTCTTTTAGGACATATATTCACATACTCTCTCAACTAACTCAGTAACCTTTTGATTTGTGATTCTCTTATGTAGCAAGGAACTTCACAAGATCATTCAAGAAGTTACAAGCTTCAACTCCAAAGTTGCAAGTCTTGATAGCTTGATCATGTATAAGCTTTGGTAGTTTATACTTCATGTGTGTCATGTATGTAGAAGTTATAGGTTAGTATTTTAGGCCTCAAAATACAAAGAGTGTTGGGAGTTGTTGTACCCTAGTAAAAGAACTAACGGGAGTGATTGTACCCTTGGTAAAGAACTCGACATCTAGCTTTGTGTCGGTAAAAGTGTAAGCGACGAATGGGAGTGGTTGTACCCTTGTAAAAGAACTCGACATCTAGCTTTGTGTCGGTAAAAGTATAAGCGACGTGTAAGGTTTTCTCCGCCGGTGAAAGGAGCTTGTTGATTAGTGTTTATAACTCTCGAGTTGGAAACTCGGGGCATGGATGTAGGGCAAGGAAAAAGAGTCCTTGTAGCCGAACCACGATAAACTATCGTGTTGTGGTTTGATTGTTTCTTTCTCTATCTTTGCTTATTATATGTTTTTGTTTAGTTAGAATTGTTGATCACATACAAATCTTTTCAAAGAACCAAAACAAGTAATGTTGTTCTTATATCTTTAAACATAAGTAAAGCTTTTCAAAGAACTAAACAAGCAAAGTTAGGATCATTACAAGTAAAGCTTTTCAAAGTATGAAACTAGTTAAGTTGGAATTGTTATTCACATGTAAAGTCTATTCCAAGAATCAAACATATTAAGTTGTGCTTATATCTTTAACCAAACGTCATGTTCTCAAAGGTTATTTAAGCTAAATAAGAATCGAAAAAGCGGTAAACTATTCAACCCCCCTTCTAGTTTTTCACAAAAACCTTTACAACGTCGCTTACACTTTTACCGACACTAAGCTAGATGTCGAGTTCTTTTACACGGGTACAACCACTCTCATCGTCGCTTACACTTTTACCGACACTAAGCTAGATGTCGAGTTCTTTACCAAGGGTACAACCACTCCCGTTAGTTCTTTTACAAGGGTACAACAACTCCCGACACACTACGTATTTTGAGGCCTAAAATACTAACCAATCACTTCCACATACATGACACAAATGAATTATAAAATACCAAAGCTTATACATGACCAAGCTAACAAGACTTGCAACTTTGAGTTGAAGCTTGTAACTTCTTGAATGATCTTGTGAAGTCCCTTGCTACATAAGAGAATCACACAAGTCAAATGTTACTGAGTTAGTTTGAGAGAGTATATGAAAATATGTCCTAAAGTGGTGACTCAAAACTAACAAATGGTTTGGTATTTATAGCAAAACATTCTACAGGTCTGGCGGATACGGCGGACCCCTCAGAAGGGTTCCGCCCGTGTATCCCCAGGGTACCGTCAGGGCTGCAGTTGGTTTTGCAATAAATCTTCCAAACCAAACAAGGTCACATCTCATTACACCTAGTCAAACACAAAACTTGCAAGCAAACATATATTTAGTCAAACACACTTTCTTACCATAAATGTATATTGACAAAGCTTGCCCTAAATGTGATGTGACATTACTATTTTAAGAAATAAATGTGATGTGATAAGACACTTTTTAATTTAAGAAATAAAAACAATGTTTAGTTTACAAGGAAATGTAAACCTTAGTTAAACAAGACTTAAACACTAAAAGTGATGATTTACTCTTAGCTAAAGTTCATACTTTGTTATTAACAAAACTTAGCAAAGATCGTAAAATACAAATAACGTTTTTAGGCGATATTTGTATTAACAATCTCCCCCTTTTTGTTGATGACAAAACATAAACTTTATTTGTAAGTAAGTCACTAGTTTTAGTGTTAAGTCTTATAAAGTTAGTATAAAAACTTGTTTTTGCTAAGATGATGTAATATGCAAAAAAAAAAAAAAAAAAAAAAAAAAAAAAAAAAAAAAAAAAATTTGAAACAAGTTTATATAAAAATTCTCCCCCTTTTTGTCGAAACAAAAAGAAGAGTAGCGAAGCGGAAGTATACACTTGCTCCCCCTTGGATAATACTCCCCCTAAATGGAGTGCCAAGAGAGGAGACATGGATTTTGAACCTACAAAAAAGGTTAGTTGCCGCACAAGACAAGTCATGAAAGCGTTTCATGTCTAGAACACAACTAAAAGTTGTGAAATGGAATAATGCAACACTCATGCTCCCCCTTGAATATTACTCCCCTAAATGGAGTATCAAGGAAGGAAAACATGGATAATGATCCTACAAAAAGAAAGGTTAGTTTCTAAAACACAAGATATATGTATGTTACCATAGCAAGGTATAGTTCACTTATTATACCTAAATGGTCAACAAACAATGCAAACCTTGTAGTAGAATGAAATTCATTTCATGTAAAATTTTGACTCTTAAAAAGTCAAAGACAAGAAATTTGGATGACACCATCCTACTTCTAAAGAAAAACTAAAAATAAACTAAGAACATGAAAAGCTACAAGGAAATCCTCATTTTCCTTAATGAGAAACATTTTCCAAAAACAAGGCTAAGGTTGTTTAAGGATGAAAATGTGTGTTGAGGGTTGTAGCGGGCTTTATTTTGAATGTTGTGGAGGTGACACGGTTTTGGTTTGTTGGTTTAAATGGTGAAACATTTTCCAAAAGAAACGGTTTTGTTTCATTTTGGAGACTCTAAACTTGAGACGTTCCACAATGTGGTTTAAGATAAACCTCATTTCATTGTTTAGAGGATCATGGATATCTTTATAGATAAGGTGAGACAACAATGGTTTTGGGTGGTGATATTCTTGTTGTGGTGTTTGGTTGTGGTCAAAAGACTCATTTTGGTCAAGCAATGACCTTGGTTTTTCATTTGTGAAAGGTGGTGGTTTTGTTGGTCTTGATGGAAGATCATTGAGATGCTTCTATTTTCTTATACGAAGAATATAGAGATTCAAAGTGTTGGGAAGGTTCATGTGGTGGTGGTAGTTGAACAAAGTGACGAAGGCTTGGTTCTCCGAAAGGATAACCATGAAGGTTTTTGTAAATGGGGTGAAACACAAATGATTGTAGGTGTGTATGACCTTGATCATTTGGAAAAATTGAGGGTTTAGCATAACGGTAGGCCAACCGTTCTACCAATGATGGTTGAGTTTGTTGCGATGTTAAATCACTTGATGTTTTGGTTGATGGTTGAAAAGTGCGTATGTTTGTATTGCCATGTTTGGGAGAGGATGTTGGAGTAGCAAGATTAAGCAAATCTTGAATAGTGATCACATTGGTATTGCAAGGTGTTGAGGTAGTAAGGTTAAGGAAATCTTGGATAGGTGAAGAAATGTTAAGTGAAGCATCACTTGAAAATGATGAGCTTGACTCGATGGCTTTATTGAAGCAACAAGGTTTAACACTAATCCTAGTGGTTTTTGAGAAGGATTTTGATGACTCGGATGATGTGTTGGATTTAGTCATTTCAAAGGTGTGGTTTTGATGTTTTGAGAGAAGAAGTTTTGATGGTGATGGTGAGATTTGAATTGTTGCAAAGCTTTCAAATTTATAGGATGGAAAAGATGTTGAAATGGGTGTTTGGATTTGATGTTCTACCATTCAAAGATTGAGGTTTCGAATGATTTTCATGACCATGTCACATCATTTGATGTCAATCCAATGGAATAGGGTGGAGTGAAAGACCAACATATGCACTCAATGCTTTGTGATCATGGGATGTGATTTGGTTGAAAATGTTTCAATGGTTTGAAGGATCCTTTAAAAGGGTTCCTTGGGTTAGTCATGTTTGAATTTGAATTTTTGGAGGGAAGTGGCTTCCTAATTGTTTTAGTGAGTGAGAGTTGTTCTAATATGGTTATTGGAGTTAATGGAAGATGTTTCTCACTTAGGATAATGGTTTGACACTTTACAAGTTTTGAACTTAAGAAAAATGACAAAAATTTTCTGCAGGTGACTGGCGGAACCCTCGCGATACACAGGTGGAACCCTGTTTTGGGTTCCGTCTGGTCCGTTGGGCCATTTCTGGATTGCCCAGAAAATACACTGGCGGAACCCATTTTTGGGTGCCGCCAGATCCGCCAGACCTGAAAAACTTGGCAGTCCGCATTTTTGACCCGCAAGACGATTTTCAAATTTTTCGAAAACTTCTAAAAACAAAAATATAATTCATATCTGGTTAGGAAATGCCAAATTTGGACTTGTAAAGACGCATACCATTGGACTTTGACCGGGGGCTAGCGAATTTCACTATACTTAGTGAAATTATCATAAACTTGAAAATTTGACAACATGCCAAATGTTGTCTTCCTGCATCATTGTTAGTTCCTACAAGTTCCAAATAGTACCAAATATCTTACCAACACACAAACACATAACACGTAATGTTTAAAAGACCAAATTGTTCAAATAGCACCTAGTGCCAAACACTCCTACACACCCGCTCTCATAGACGGTCAATCTTCTTCTTGAGCTTTCCAAGAAATCTCTCTCGATGTTTTTGAACATCTTCTTTGTTTGCTTGAACTCCGCCGACTCATTTGGAATATCCGAAAGTTGGAAAATGTATTCTAGAGTTGGGCAACGCCTAGAGTTGGAAAATGTTTACTTTGGGCTTTGTAGATTCTCCTATCACTTAGTGGGACAAAAGCATGTGGAATGAGAGAGTAGTCTAGGTGAAGACCTCTAGGAGTTGATGGAATGGGAGAGATGAACCTAAAGAGACGGGTCAAGAGCATTCCATACGGCATAGACGTTGTGCCTTGCACGGGAATGTCGGCCATTCTATTGGTCATGTAGTAGGCAGGATTGAAGGGTTGCCTAACGGACAAGGAGTAGAGCATGTAGCAAAGGCAAACATCGATGTGATCCCGGTTTCCTATGGTGCTAATTACAATGGCTCTAAGGAGTTCTTCCCATTTCTTGAATTGGGGCTTGAGTTCATTGAATTCCATTCCATATGGGTCCTTGATGACCTCATTTCCGGTTCTAGTTCTCCTAGTGTTGGTGGTCCTAATGAAGAGGTGGTCACGAAGTTCATCTTTGGACACAAGAGGGGTATCATAGGGATGGATGCGGTCAAAGAGTGTGTCAAGAGTTGAGAAGGAGTGCAAGTCGGAGTAGATGTAAGTACCATGGTTTGGGATACCTAGGATTTGAGCAAACTCCTCGAGAGTGAAGGAGTATTGATGACTACTAGCCCTAAAGTTAATAGACATGCGACCATACTCATCCTTGGAGAGGGTGATGGATGCATAGAATTCTAAAATGAACCTAGAACAAATAGGCTCGTCGATTTCTAAGAGACAATCAAAGTTGATTGTGGCAAGTTCCGTGTAGATGTTTGTACCTTCTAAGAAGGATGGATCAATGGTTCTACCCTTATGGACATATCGTTTTTCCAAGGCTTTGAAAACAACAATTTGAGTTTGAGTAAGACCTTTGGTTTTGTGGTGTTTGGGTAGGTACTTGATGGTGTCCTTGTGGTCGTAGTGAGTTAGAGGAGGCATGATGATTCCTAGAAAATCAAAATTTCACATTTAAGTAAACGACTATTGTAATGTGTATGTTCTAGTGTGTGCCTATATGAAAACAATGTGGAGGTGCGATTGACTTGACTCATTTTGATGTTTAAAAATGTTTTGCAAGTGAGGTTTCAATGACGTTTTTCATTTGTTTTAACAATGTGGTGAACGATGGTAAAGTATGGTTGACAACCGAGAGTGGATATGTGAAATGAGGTGGTGATTGCTTGACAACACTTAAAGCTTGGATATCTTCTTTGTGTTCTTCACTTGCTAGAAAGTGGAAGAGACGCATTTCATAATGAAATTCACTTGACTTTTGACGACATAGACAAATATGTTAATGAGAGTATGGATATGACAATTTCCCTTTGTTTCAAAGAGTGACACAAGGGTGAACATAGGTTTATGTATCATGAAAGGTGGCTTAATCTTAATAGGTTAGGCTATAGTGGGGATGACACACTTGTTTGGTTACATTATGGAATCTTCTTGTGAAGATGACTAGGTGGAGTTATTGGTGAAGATGATATTGACTCTTGGTTTCTTTGAGGGCATGGAAATGGTGGATGACTCGATATTGATATGACAAAGGATAACTCGGTTTCTCATTTCACATTGGTTGTTTGAGGTTTGAGTGATGAAAGGTTATAAGGAAGATGCTTAAAGTTTTGCTCATTTTGTGAATCTTATGGGCTGAGATATATCACAAGGTGAATGTGATGAGATTTTGTTTGAAAATGCAATTATGATAAGAATTCTTTCAAAGTTGATTGGATTAGAAGAGATGTAAGTGAGAGCCCTAATTTTCGTGTGGTAAGGAGTTTGTGAGTGAGGATTGACTATTGGTAAGTTTGAGTTGTGAGTAAAGAGGTGTTTGGTTTTGAAATTAAAAATAAAACATGCTGCAGATTTGGCGGACCAGGCGGAACAAAAAAGAGGGTTCCGCCCGTATGGTCTGAGGGTACCGTGGGAGCTGCAGGGAAAAATTCAAAAGGGATTGTCTTGATTTTTGTGGTTTTATCCTAATGTTCAAAACTAAGGTTTTAGGTCTTATGAGTCTTTGACTAAGCTAGGAATGATGAATGCTTCACATTCATGAGGTTTTGTGAAAACGTTGGTAGAATGGTTAACGTAGAAGACTTTCTTAGTTAAGACGTTCCTCAATGAACAATCTTACCAAGGCGATGATGATGGATCACAATATGTCAATTAAGAACATAATGGATTGAATTGTCGCTGAAGTCGATGCTTCCTTTGTTGAAGGGATAACAATGTTGATAAAATGAATTCCGTTGTTGACACGTATTTGCTTGTTCAAGTGGAGCTTGTTGATGTGCTTCTCCATCCGAAACTAATTTTAGAACCTTACGTGTTTTGGAGAATCATTGGGTAAGTAAGTATAAAAGTGCAAGTACCACTTGTGCTTTTATTATCAACTTATTACCGACATAATTCCATTTGGCATACACTATGGTTTCTATTCCCGTTCTTTTAGGATACCATAATCCTAGTTGTGTAGTACCTTATGATGTATCCAAACAAGCTCAACTAAAGAGTTGTTTTAGGATCTTCTTTAACACGAGCACATAGACAAATGCTAAACATAATGTTGGATCTAATTGTTATGAGAACAAGTAATCTTCCGAACATTTCTCTACGTTTAGTTTTACCTACGGATTTACTAATCTCATTCTTGATAAGTCATCAATAACTTAACCATTGAGAACAAGAGAGTAACTAGGAATGTCTTTAAGTTAAAATCCCTTGCTTTTGGAGCTTGCTTTTATAATCAAAAAGACTTTCAGATATTGACACTTATAAATACATGATTACTTAGAAACATTTATTTTGTTTCACTAGTTGTTTTGCTCTCAACCAAGAGGTCAAGGGATCGATCCTCACTCCCTACAAAAGGCTGGAGGTCCTTTTCTACTTTAGGTAGAACCGGAAGCAGCCTCTCTACCTTATGTAGGGGTAAGGCTGTCTACATATCAACCTCCCCCATACACCGTGGAAGACGGTATTAGGACCCATAACCCGTGGAAGACGGTATTGAGAGTTACTTTACTTTACTTTACTTTTACTAGTTGTTTTGCTCTAAATTCCAAAAATTATTATTGTTGAATTTGTTTAGACACAACTATGACCTATAAATCAAGTTTTATAACTTGTGTCAATTTTTCTTGATTCAATGTTTGACTCAAGGTGAGAAGATGTTATTTTGTACTTTTATTCTTAACGTTTTACACAACATACATGTCTTGCCATCATTGTACTTTCGACTAAGTCACCATCTACCAAAAATGATATCTTAAAAGGAGGAGATCACTCGTTAAATGTTATATTCAACGACTCCTCGACTCTTTGGGTTTTCTTACTTAAGACACTATGAGCTCTATTTGTTTTGAAAAAGTCCAAGAGGTACAACATCATGAGACTAAGTGCCACGTTTGCTGTGTAAATCCTAGATGTTGAAAACTCATTTTCTTCCACACATCTTAATGTATGCTAACGTGATTAATTTCAACTTGTGTGTTTTATGTGAGATTATCAGAAAGGAGCGATTGAAGAAAAACGCAATTTAAGACTCAAAGTATGGTGTTTGAGAATGTTGTTTAACAAAGGTTTGTTTTGCAAGCATCACAAAAGTGTTGAACATTTTAACACTTAGGAAATTCTTAGTTAGCTCACTTGTAAGCAAGAGTTGTGTGAGACTCACTCAAGAGTTTCTCATGTTTATCTCTTGATGGTTAAAGAACCAAAACACCTTATATCTCCTACTAGTACTAATGACGAAATTCCTTGTTGCATAGAATCTAATCTTAGTTATTACAAATAGCAGGTAAACACTTTAGAGTATTACTAATAACACATATTCCAACATATAATGCTAGAAACAAGAGACAATCAAAGTCAAGTTGAAGTAATGCGTACCTTTTAAATTGCATAGAGATGCTATCAAGAGGATAAACACTACGCGTAAAATCTTGGTTTGATGAAACGCTTTGAAACTCAATTACTCATGTATCCAAGAAGGTTAGATAATCATATAAAAGCATAGAGCATGATAATCTTAAACTTTTTATCATGAGTTTCTATTAGAGATTAAATTATCTCTAAATCTCTCTTCTAGGTTAGACAAATTTTACTTGTTTTGTTTTACTAGTTGATGGTGCTTTTGAGTTAAATCCTAATCCGGTTTTATCTTTAAACACCCTTTGACTCCTCAACAATCTTTCAAGAGATTTTGAGCTTTCATCAAATTTAACTAATATTTTTCTTTTCTCATTTTGCTTTTTAATCTCATGTTTGTAATCTAGACATAATTTACATTCTAGATCAATTTCAACATTACTCTCAATCTTTGACATTTTATTTTCTAACAAGATTTCCTTTTCAAAGATATTCTTAAAAGATTTTGAAGACTCATTGTTAAAGATAGTTTTCAGGTCCATGTTGCATAAACATTTAGACTCATTTTCTAGTTTAGAAAACTCTAGGATAAATTTCTCAAAGCAAAAGTGTTTGGTTTCAAAATGTACCTTGCTTGATGTTTTATCTAGTTGAGAATCACAAATCGGATGGTTGGCTTCATCTTCATCCGTGTTATTCCATGAATCGTAAGCAAGTCCACTAAGAGCTTGACATGAGTAATCATCTTCACTTACACCTTCATTTAAAACATTTAAACTAGTAGCACATGTATTTATCTCAACTAAATGTCTATCTATTAATATTTCTAAGACTTCTAATTCATATGTGAGATCACATTGATCATCTTTGACTTGACATATTTCTTGATGAAAGTTTAACATACTTTTCCAAATATCATTAGCCGTTTGACAAAAATACATTCTTTCATATTTGCTACTAAAGCTTTATAAATCATTGTTTTAGCTTTAGTATTTTTATCAAGTTTAAGATAGTTATCTTGGTTTTCAAAAACTTGTTTTCTTTGGTTTGAAATCACCAAAAGAAATAATATGCCAAAGATCTTGATCAATTGATTTCACATAGTTTTCAAAATTACTTTTCCATTCAAGTAAGTTTTCTTTTTCAAATAGCGGTGAGTTTTGAATAGGTTGCCCTTCTTTGAGATTTTCAAAATCCATGGATCGATCCAAGTTTTAAAATACATTCTATTTTAAAGATCTTGAGTAACGTAGCTCTTGATGCCAATTGTGGAAAACTAGAAGGGGGGTTGAATAGTTTATCGCTTTTTAAATCCTTTTTAGCTTGACTATCCTTTAAAAACTTTATGTTTGCTTAAAGATATAAACACAACGTTATATGTTTGATTCTTTGAAAAGCTTTTCATGTGAATAACAATTCTAACTTTACTTGTTTCATACTTTGAAAAGCTTTACTTGTGATGATCCTAACTTTGCTTGTTTAGTTCTTTGAAAAGCTTTACATTTGTTTAAAGATATAAACACAACTTTACTTGTTTAATTCTTTGAAAAGCTTTATATGTGATTAGCGATTCTAACTAAAAGACAACATGTAATAAGCAAAGATAAAGAAAGAAATGATCAAACCACAACACGATTGTTTATCGTGGTTTGGCTACAAGGACTCTTTTTCCTTGCCCTACATCCACGCCCCGAGTTTCCAACTCGAGAGTTATAAGCACTAATCAACAAGCTCCTTTCATCGGCGGAGAAAACCTTTACAACGTCGCTTACACTTTTACCGACACTAAGCTAGATGTCGAGTTCTTTTACACGGGTACAACCACTCCCATCGTCGCTTACACTTTTACCGACACTAAGCTAGATGTCGAGTTCTTTACCAAGGGTACAACCACTCCAGTTAGTTCTTTTACAAGGGTACAACAACTCCCGACACACTACGTATTTTGAGGCCTAAAATACTAACCAATCACTTCTACATACATGACACAAATGAAGTATAAACTACCAAAGCTTATACATGACCAAGCTAACAAGACTTGCAACTTTGAGTTGAAGCTTGTAACTTCTTGAATGATCTTTTGAAGTCCCTTGCTACATAAGAGAATCACACAAGTCAAATGTTACTGAGTTAGTTTGACAAAGTATATGAAAATATGTCCTAAAGTGGTGACTCAAAACTAACAAATGGTTTGATATTTATAGCAAAACATTCTGCAGGTCTGGTGGATACGGCGGACCCCTCAGAAGGGTTCCGCCCGTGTATCCCCAGGGTACCGTCAGGGCTGCAGTTGGTTTTGCAATAAATCTTCCAAACCAAACAAGGTCACATCTTATTACACCTAGTCAAACACAAAACTTGCAAGCGAACATATATTTAGTCAAACACACTTTCTTACCATAAATGTATATTGACAAAGCTTGCCCTAAATGTGATGTGACATTACTATTTTAAGAAATAAATGTGATGTGACAAGACACTTTCTAATTTAAGAAATAAAAACAATGTTTAGTTTACAAGGAAATGTAAACCTTAGTTAAACAAGACTTAAACACTAAAAGTGATGATTTACTCTTAGCTAAAGTTCATACTTTGTCATTAACAAAACTTAGCAAAGATCGTAAAATACAAATAACGTTTTTAGGCGATATTTGTATTAACAGAAATGTACATACTCAAGGTTTAATATAAATCAATAAGTCATATGTGTGTTGGTCAAAATAGCATGTAGCCATGTAGTTGTCGTTAAAATATTGTTAGTTATTATCGTAATTAAACCACATTAACGTACATCAGTCACCGTCTCCTTAACGTAATAATTTCATACTTAATTTAGCCAATGCTAACGCTTTTATGCAATGTGCATCTGTCCTACTTTACGGTTGTGGTTATTAACTTCATCATGTATAATGCAATAAACATAGTATGCATGCATGCATTCGTTAGCTTAATGTTTTATCGACAATAATAACTTGTCAACGACAAACCAAGAGTCATCAACATTGGTTATTTCAATTTGGACGCATAAACAACTTCGTTTCGGTTCTATATATGTTATATAAAATAGTTTGGTCATAGTCATTCTTATTCGACATAGTATATGCATTTGTTGAAAAGGGTAGTCGCTCTGAAATTAGTCAGCTTGCAATGTCGATTTGGAAACCCAAATAATAATATATTTCTTTCTGAGATGATCATATAAATATTTTAGAAAATGTTGCCTAGACGTTGTAACTGGATATCATTATAGATAAATTTGTTGTTACGAGGCACGAGGTTGCGGTAATTGATGGTTGGACGACTGGACGTAATTGCAAGGATGTAGAAAGTATCTTCAAAATGGGTTTAGGTCGTACACTAGAAACGTTCTTTCTCAAATGCACCATTGTGATACATGTACTAAAAAAACTACTCTTTTAATACGTGAACTTTATGCATCGTGCTAATATGATACTTTAAACTTGTTTTACCAGCTAGTGTTACTAAATTACATGTGGCGTCAACATGACACTTACATGGCATTTACATTTATTTTTCTTTTCATCAAAACTAGTTATCATCTTCTCAAAAACATGATTTCCAGATTGAAGAGCACAAGAAAGCAACAAGCATCATATCCCAACCATGTGGTTGATCTAGTGTTTGTCATATAATATAAGTCGACTCTTTGTTTTGGGTAACCATGGAGCGTCTGGTTAAGACGTTGGATAGATTGATGGACATTGTGTTCTCAGTTTCTCACGTTTTCCACATGGGCTTGTATTCAAATTTGGGCTTTTGTCAATGTTGGGCCAATGTAGGCTTTTAAGAACATTTTTTTTTTGAATTTATTACTGTTCGGTTAATTTGGTATTTGTTATTGAGATCTTTGGGTGCGTTTAGTTGGAGGAAAACACCCTTGTTTTTTCACAAAATATTTTGTGGAAAACAAAGAAAACAGGTATTGCGTTCAAATAAGCATTTTCTAACAAAATGTTTTGCAAAACACAAAATCCCTTATTTCCTAATTTAACAAGGAAAATTACAAAACAAATTTAACTTGTTTTCCTTTGTAAAACACAACCCTCTGTCCCTTTCTTCAAAATAGAAAATACAAGCATCAAGTAAACGCGTTTTCTATATTTTCAAGTGTTTTGTGGAGATAAATTTCCCTTCCAAATTTTTACAAAATTAGAGATAGAAAACAAGAATTTTTTCTCCAACTAAACGCACCCTGGTATTTGTTTGTTCTAAATTTGTTTGGATTTGTTGGGGGAAATACTCTTCTTTTCTACAAAATATTTTGTGAAAAACAAGGAAAACATAAGATCGTGTTCAAATAAGTGTTTTCAAACAAAATATTTTGCAAAACACAAACTATCTTATTTCGAAAATTATAAAACAAATTTTGGTTCTTTTCCATTGTAACCCACAACCTTGCCTCCCTTTCCTCAATTTAGAAAATATAAACACCAACTAAATGCGTTTTATATATTTTCAAGTATTTAAATTTCTCTTCTGAATTTTTACAAACCAGAGATAGAAAACAAGAGAATTTTTTCTCTTACTAAAAGCAAACTAAGATTTCAAGTTAGAAGATTATGAATTTGAGTTGTAATTAATTCGTATTATGTACGTGAGTTATTATAGTTATCAAGTATCATATTTGGAGCATTTGAATTATAAGAGCATGTTGGTCAAGTTATTTTATTAACTTAAATTTATTGATACTTTATTAATAAGTTTGAAGTTTGGACCGTATACTTCTTTGAGTCACCGAAATTTGAATTTGATTTTTAGAGTCTGAAGATCGATTTGGTGTTTGACTTGGTTATATTCACGTCGTTTTGATTTTATATGATCATTTGAGAATTTATCCGTTTAAAATTTAGATATTCATTTGCCATGCTTTTTAAGTTGGTTGTCCGAATTTAATTGTTTTTGTAGGAATTAATTTGCATACTTTGTTTTTTGATTGAGACACTCCAAGTATTGCATTAGACAATTATACCATATTTATATCTTGCTTTAATAATTTGTACTGTAAATGTACAAATAAAAAAAATATGTGCAAATAAACTCTCATTTGTTAAATATCGGTCATGTTTGACAACAAGCATTTGGAAGCGTTTAGGAGCGACAAGCGGTAAGCATTTTAGATAGAAAGCTTGTTTGGCAACACCTTAACAAACATTTAAATATTGTGTTACCGCTCCAATCTAAATCCTTCTTGATTAAGCTTTTCAGAATTGCTCCAAGCGTTTAGATACGGAAATTACATATATACCCTCATTTGCTTAATCATTTATTTTATTTTAATGTATATGTAACATTTTTCGTAATTTAACATTTTATAATTACTGCTATAGCTACGTTACCAAACACGTTTTTTAAATAAACAACTTACTGCTACTGCCAATTGCTTACTGCTAGTGCTACGTGTCGCCAAACATGAGCATTGTTTGGGTTAACATTTGATTGTTTATTTTGAAGTCGTATTTGGTTTATTTTGAAAATTTTGGATGGAATTTGTTTTGATATAAAAAAATAAAATAAAAAACAGGTTTGATACCAACCAAACACCCCTAAATATTGAATAAAACGCGCGAATCTCTCCCTGTTTCACTCGCCGGACCACCATCACGCCACCGTCACAAATAATCGATCATCGATCGATTGATTTAATCAATGACGAATCGTTTGAATTATTATTATTATTCTAGGGTTTCAATTTTATTCCTCTTTTGTTTTCCAGGTAAATTTTTTATTAATTTATCAATCGAATTGATATATATTTGGTTACAATTGTTGATCCAATAACAATTAAGGGGGGTGTTTGTTTAAGCTTATTCACGGGCTTACGAGCTTATATGATCCTGGCTTATTTTTCATAAGCTCAAATTTTTCGGCTTATTTCGAGACTTTCTATAAGATTATTATGATATAATAAACTTATACAACCACATATGTCTCGAAATAAGCCGGAAAATCTGAGCTTATGAAAAATAAGCCGGGATCATATAAGCTCGTAAGCCCTGTAAATAAGCTTAAACAAACACCCCCTTAATTGTTATTGGATCAGATAGTTTTTACGTTATCGGCTTATCGTCCTTTTTATTATTTGTATAAGTATTATATGACTTAAGTACCAGTGTTTTTGAATGTTGCGAGAGTCGTTCGTTGGATTGGAGTAGTTTTACTAGTTTGCGCAGTTTTTTGGTGAATGGTGAAATATATTATTAGTTAGAAAATTGTATACAAGTGATATAACAAACTATAATTCTTTAACAGGCTATACCGCTATAGCTCTAGAAACAGCCCTTTATATGCTCTGCTGAACCAAATAGAGAGATAAACAGGTTGGCCGAAGCTCTAGAAACAACCCAACATAGAAGTAAACGTGATTGACCATCAAATAGGGGATTTTCATCATTTATAACCACCTTTCATACTATGCATTTAGGCAGACCTTTATCATGACACACAAAATAATCTGAGGCAAGAGCAAATGAAACCACGCTGGAAGGAAACTATCCTTATGGAATCTACTAGCCTATGATTTATGAAACAAACTTAACATAGAATAGACATCCACCACCAAGGCATGCTAAGTCTGCTCAAGATGTTTTAAAATCATAGGATTTCAATCCTAAAGTACGTAGCCATCTTGACCAGACTACCATATTCACACATTTAAGCGCACATTTGCTCTTGAACCATCAGATTTCCAGCAATTAAGCTGATCATCCAGATATCCATTCATGTACTTGGATACTGTAATTTGACTTTCAGGCTCTGATGCAGTATAATCAACACTTTAGAGCCGTTTTCAATTCACCCAACAGGAAACTATCCTTATGACCTCTGCTAACCAATGAAACACAAGATCACCATATCAACAACACAGCTACTTCAACCAAGTACACTGCATTGATAAATAGGGAATCCTCTGAATCAAGGTTTTCAAGATCAAGGTATATAGCCATCTGTTTTAACCATAGCAACCAATGCATCAATCATAGCATTAAGAAAGGGTGATCTTTAGTTAGGGAAAGTAGCTTCATCTTGCACAGCTCACTAGCACCCATCCTAAAACCACCCCACAACACTTTCTTTGTGAACTTTTCATATCAATGTCCCACTTCTTATAAGTTTGAATCACTGCTGCAGACTTTTTCACATTCAGACTTATAAGTTTCCATTTAATCTCCTCTTTCACAATCTTGATTCCTTTCATGCCACACATTATAAACACAAGCTGCAGTTCCAATCTTACTCATCACACACTTTATGTTATTCTTGCAGTGCATCAACAGAAGACTTTCAATTATATCATTCCATTCAGCATTAGCCTGATCCATATAAAACTAATTTGGGCAGTTATTTTTTCGTTTACAGTTGAGGCATGAATATGAAATAGTTTTAGATGTATGAAGCTAAACGAATATATGATATGTGTATTGCTATGGTGTTTTTGTGATGTAGCATAAAGATAAAAAGATACCGTGTGTTAGGGGTTAGTAATTTGTGGTAAGAAGCATATGTGAAAACGTGCATACAGAAAAGACGCTTGTAAAAAATCGTTATCACAGATTATAAGTAAAGTATTTGGGTGACGGGGATAATGATGACCAATGATAGTTGCATCGGTTTGTTCTGCGGGTGATGAAGCTAGCGCTTACTGCTTAGGTGTCACTTTAAGTTTCCGACCAGCTATCAGTGAACTGCTTAGGTGTCACTTTAAGTTTCCAACCAGCTATCAGTGAACTGTTGGAACTGGTTTGCTATAAATGGTCTGCTAGGAACAAATAAAGTTTTAACGATTTTGTTTTTATCTACCTGTGAACATAGAAGCACATAGGCTTCATAAGTCCTTGATCAGATACAACCATTTTCATATGTATGTACATATATGTTATAAGTGTGATATAAACTGCTTACTTACGACTATTTTGGTTATGCGAATAAAGACGGTTCATGTTTCTAGGATTTTGATGCATTGCGTCTATTTTTACAGTTACATTGATATTGTCTGCTGGTCTTGATTTTTATGTGGTTATCACTTTTTGTTTGCAGAACTCTTATTGTCAGCAGTTGTTACGCTTGAGTCTCTTGAAATATATACAACCCATGAATGGATAACAGCGTCGCCCACAGTTTACTTTCTATGTAACAAGGAGAACAAGACGGTTTTACCAGATGTGAAGAAGACAAAGACTGTATACACTTTCAGGGCTGAAGAATCTTTTCAGGTATAAATAAGAATATGAGACTTTCCGACTGCTATCCCTGCTAGTTATTTTCTTTTACTCTATTGATTTGTGGTATCATCATTCTGGCAAATTATTTGTCTTGCCAAATACACCATAATCAAAAGTGTATAGCGCCCTTTTTTATTTGGATACACTGTAGAAGGAGTATCGATCTAGTATTCTTAATTTTTTAAAGGAACTTCTAGTAGTTAAATTTGTCTTACCTACAGTGCTGCACACTGGTATAATTTTGAGCAGTTGAAAAGCAGTCTTTCCTTCTATGCTAGTTAAAAATTTGGTTATTTTTCTTATTATTCTTCCAGAATCCGTTTGTAATCCTATACATGTGTTTGACATTATGTCAGGACTGGAAGTCTATCTTACCTCGTTTTGCACCTTTTATGTTGGTGTTATTGTTCTTAAAAAAATGTCTCTGTTAGTTGTTTTATTTATCAAGGTTTAAGAAAACTGAGTTACGTTGTAGGTACAGGTAGCAACATGGGAGGGTCAGTTGGGTTGGGTGATGTTTCAAATCGGGTTGACCCACAGCCACTTTTTTGCCATATCTATCTTATAAAATGTTTATTAATTAGACGATTTTGGAGAATGTAAAAACTAAAATTAACTTTTTGAGCACCTTTCGACCCGTTTGAGATTAAATATAACCAATATTGACCCTTTTTAAGTAAATTGGTCACAATTGCCACCCCAATTGTTGGTGTCACTGAAGAGCAGTTTATATGATCCGTACTAATATATCTTTAAGGAACGATGAATTTCAGTGTCTTTCTATTTCCTATCATATATGCATTTGATTGACTTATGGGTTTGTAATATCCAAATAGGTATTTTGGGCACTACATGTTATATCATGATTGCAGATTTGCAGTGTGTTTTTGGAAACTGACTTCAATTGGTGCTTAATATTTTCAGCCTCTTACCGATTTCACTAGTAAAAAATGCAAGCGATGTGGGTTCTACGAAGAGGATCGTCTTAAGTCCGATGATGTGTTTGATGAGTGGGAATTCTGCCCTTCTGATTTCAAAACCTCTGATGGTCGATATATCCGCACCAAAGCCAAGGAATTCAATGCGACATTTGTGTGCCATAAGTGCGTGGATGGTAAATTCTTTCTCTAGCTTATATGCATATTATATACAACCTTAGGGTTTGGGGTAGTAGTTGGTTTGAACCCTGGACCATTTCTTTTCAGGTAGGGGCTTTCCCATTGCAATAATATAGTAGGATGTTTGAATGCTTATTTTGTAATCGCTTGTAGTATTATTGCAATTCAAAGTTGCAATATTCAGAGTCTAATGTATGGATATAAACATTCTGCAAGTGCCTATATGGTTATGTCTAACTTTATGTTTACATAGAGGTTTAAATATCAGTGTCATGCTAGCTGTAGGAAAACCAACTATTGTATAAGATGTTTCTCGTTTTCTCACAAGAATGTTTTCTAGCCATTTTATCTGCTAATCTTATTTAATAATCACACTTCTCTAAAAACTGTAATGCTTGATTGATTGATTACTTTTTTTTTGACAACGTATAGTCACTTTCAAAACACATATCCAAATGCCCCCTTACACTCGGGTATATAAGAATGCCAATTTTTTTAGAATGTTCACTCATGATAATGTTTATATAAAAGTCTATGAGACAATCAACAGGCTCAAATCTTACCACTTCTTTATTATTATAACTTTTTTGTGACAATAACCGAAAATTGCTGTTATTGGCACAGGAATGAACTCAGATACCTCACTTGATGAAAAAGATAACGGGATGCACTGGTCCATAATAATCATTGGCCTAAGTGCCGTGGCTTCAACTGTACTATTCATCGTGGGACTAGTTGTGGCATACAAGTATTGGCAGAAGAGGAAGAGACAACGTGAACAGGCTCGGTTTATGAAACTATTTGAAGATACAGATGACATAGAAGATGAGTTAGGTATTGGTCCTCTCAGTGATTCAATTTAACGAATTTTTTCTCTGCTGTTTTCTTTTCTGCTTATTATTTGTATATATAAAGCAGCTGAGCATCTTTAACGGGGTTATTATATGGGTTGATATGGTGATGACATTTTCTTTAGGGCATGGACTAGCTTTTAGTATTTTGTCTTGTATTCCAAATTTTATTCTATTGATATATAGTGAAAATTATAGTTTTTCAATGCCATTGTCGACTCTTGTGTGTGTTTTCGTATGCCAATTTAGTTTGGAGGCCAAGTAAAGGTATAATTAGCCAGTGGTATCCAGTTAGGCAAGATAGGTGGGTCACGCGGGTTGGTTTCGGGTCAAAATGAGACTTTTTAGGAACTTATTTTTTTTACATCTTATTTTATGTGTTTGATCATTTAGAAATTAAACATAACGCCAGTAGGTATATGCTAATCAAACAATTACAATGTCATGTTAGTTTAAATACCATACCATCTTGCTTATGGCCTTCAGGCCTTGTGAATGATCTGTATGTAGCAACGAGCATGGTGCCGCCTTAATGCATGGGTGTCATTTTGTGGGTGTTTTAAAACAATCTTACTGTATGAACTTATGCATACAGGTTCGAGTTCACATATGTTTTTGAGCTCACGTTTTTTTCAGATCAATCAATATCCTTGTCTGAAGTATCCTTGTTCCCTTCTTAATTTTCCTTTCTCATTGCGATTCTAGTTTTGAGTTGAGACACAAATTTGCCGGAGGCTAGTGTGACGACAATCCACTTTTGTATTTTTCTAGAGACAGAGCTTTTCGAACCTCCATAATAATTAGTCGCGTATTTTCTTGACTTTTTTGATGAGTAGCTATCGAATTCAATGTTTATATATAAATTCAAGCTTTTCGAGCTAAGCTCAAGCATGAATAATTAAAGCTTGTCGTGCTATCGAGCCAAGGTAAATCATACTTTATAATTTTCGAGCCGAACTCAAGCCTTGTTATGCTCGAGCACAGCTTGACACGATTACAACTCTAATTTTATAGACTAAAGTTTAACATCAACAAAACATAATTCATTTGGGCTTCAAAAAAGAATTATTAATGTTTTACTAAGGTTTAAAATCAGCATAAGATATTTCGTTTGGGTTTCGAAAAAGAAATATGTTAATAATTAATATTTGGCTAAGAGCGATATATGGTTGATTGGTACAAACGGATCCTTCGTGGTATTTTGATGATCGTCTGTTGGGCTATTTGGAAAACAAGAAATAAAAAGGTGTTTGAAGGATCTTCGTCTAAAGTTGTAGAGGTGGTTGCTCTAGTAAAGTCTTTGTCGTTTTTTTGGCTTAAAAATCGCTCTAATTTCAAAAGATTAGAGTGGAAGGATTGGTTAGTTAACCCGATGTATATATTGTAATTCTTTGGTGGTGGCCCTTTATTGAGGGTCGGCCTTGTGTTTTAATGAAATTAGTCGTTCAAAAAAATTTTTTTTTTGTCATATTCTTTTAAACAACCGCGTTTTTGAGCAAATGAGATCATAGTCTTTAATATATTTTCTAAAACTATGTTCATCTTCATATTTATAGATTTAAAGCATAATATATGTACAAATTCAATTATTTCATAAAAATCAACATAACAACAAAAATAATACATAATCTCGTTGGAACAAAGTATGAGAGAAGTAATATATATATTATAAACCCAAACCCGAATATACCCGATCTCAAATATATAGATTATAAACCCAAACCCGAATATACCCGATCTCAAATAAAACCGCCCTGACTAGACATGAACCTATCAAACCCCAACCCTAAATAGGGTCAAGTTCGGGTGTGTTTTCTATTACCTTCCCCGAAGTGACCCAACCCAGATTGACCGAAACCCGACCAACCTGACCGCCTTACTCATGGCTTTAAACTTTTTACATTTTATAAGGTTTTTAATAGCTAAAAAGTGTTGTTAAATCTACCAAGACCGGAATGGAATGATGCCATTTCTCTTGTGGGACTGAACTATAGTTTTCGAAAGTTGAGGGGCAAAATCGAAAGTTTATTTGACCCTTTTGGGAAAATTGGATATTAATACAACGTATGTGTTTTAGGTCAAGCAATGAGAGGGAGGCTGTGTTCTTAATTAGCTGCCAATCGCTATTGACATAATGAAACGAAAACAAAGTACACAACAAGATCGAATAAGTTGGTTATTGCTTACTTATCGAAATCATCTCTCGTTTACCTCAGACAAAATACGCCATAAGAACAGGTACACTTTCCAAACGATGGCAACATCTTTGGCCTCAACTTCTTAATCTCATTATAACAGGTGAATCTATCTTTGAATATGATTACCCCCAGTTCTATTCGTCCATTGAAAGAATTATAAGTCAACGTGGCCAATCGAACCTCAACAAATTCAAACTGCATGCACATTACACCGATCGGACTAAATCTCAAGTCAACAATTGTATTCGTAATGCTATTATTCATAACGTTCAAGAGGTTGATTTTGATCTATGTCATGATCCAGATGTTAAGTTTTGCAACGGATGGTTTGTTTTACCTGAGTTTTTTTTCACCAGTTCAAGTTTTATTCATCTCACATTGTGTGGGTGCCTATTTGAACATGCGCATGTCGTTAGTTGGGAAAACCTCAGGACTTTGCATATTGAAGATGGTGAATTAGACCAAGATGAGATTAAAAATATTTTATCCGGAAGTCCTCTTTTGGAAACTTTGGAGTTGGCTTGTTACTGTGATTTAGAGAGGATTGATATTCCTAACAAGAGTGTTAATCTCTGATTCATATTATATGGATATGGTCGAAATCAATGCTCCTTATATTTTGTCACTAGCATTCAAAAGATATTTGTTAGTACGGGATCTTGTGTTGCTAAATGTGTCTTCCATAATAAAAGCTGAACTAGATTATTCCCAACGTGTTGCCTTTCAAAAAAAAGATTATTCCCAACGTAGACCGCCTAAGGAAATGCATGAAGAGATGCTCAAAGGATTAATACTAAGCCTTGGCCATGTCAAGGAGGTTAAAATTGGGGAAAGATGCTTACAGGTAAAAATTTCTTTTTTACTTTGGCAAATTTTAGTGATTGTTTGGAAACAAACCATGGAGCATGGACGTTTTTCTTTACATACTCCTTTTTTATTGTTGAGGGGGGTGTAATTGCAAGTTCCTTTTTCATTTTGCCTTGATAACAATCAATTCATACAGGCATTGCTCCATTTTTTTTTAATACATTTTTTCATTACTATTTTGTTGGCAGGCTCTCGCTGGTTTAAAAGCTAAAGGTTTCATATTTCCATCAAACTTGAAGGTTCTTCAAGAGATTGATTCAAACTGAAGTAGTGATCGGGAAGAACTATTGCTTAATCATGGTCCTAATGTTGAAGAAGTAAGTTGATTGATAGCACTTTGAATTTATGTTTAGGCTAGATGTGGTTTATGCATTCCAAATGCATTTTAATTTAGTATTCGCAAACTATTTTGTGTCAGCAGATTCTCTATGATCATTGACTCTATTATTGTAATTCTGCCCTGTTCATTTTCTGGGTATATCACGCTAATGCTAAAGTTCTTTTTATGGTTATTGTTGTTTGAGTAATAAGATGATGAATGTTGATGGTAGGATTGCTGACTCGTAGTTGCAGATGAGAATTCATGGTTGTGTGACATTTATTTAATGGGTAGCTTTTACCATTTAATAATTATTTTGATCAAATTATAGGGTTAGTTTAGTCAAGCAAGGAACATGTTGCAAACATATTGTTTACATGACAAGGAGCATTCATACTGATTGGCGATTGTATTCATGTATCGACAACGGCATACAAAAGCTGAAACATTATGTAATTACATTGAACTATGGAATGCAATCTTATTTGTTTCAGCTTCATCAGTACGTTGCTTCATCTCAGTCTTATTTCCTTTTCTTCTGCTCCATTAGTTAAAGGAGAGCCCTTTCTATTTCATTTCCTGTTTTTTGTGCTCCACTCACACTGCTGATCAGTTTCCTATATCCATCCTCCACTCACACTGATCCTTGTTCTTATTAAATTAAGAATCAAGACATGAGTGCCCACAACACACATCGTCTTTGGTTATAAAAGATAGATAGTGTCCGAGTTTGAAATTGTAGTAGTTTGTTGTGGTTGTTTGTCTTGAATATTCTGGAAACGACGTGTAATTAAAATATTACAGTTCAAACTTCAAAGGGTGGGTAGGAATTGCAGTTAGTTTGATTTAAGAATGTAGTGTTTTGAGAAGGAATAATGGAGTAAATGACTGAGAGTGATTTGTTTCATGTATACGAGTGGTGTTACTGGTTCTTGAATCGCCATATTGAAAACAGTACTATATCAGTTATTTATTTGTGTAACCCTTAGACCAAATGTGTCACGCCAGAAACAAATTTATGGGCATCATCAGGCGTCAACCATCACTACAAACACCTCCCCCCTATGCTTCAAGCACCAATTCTGGAGATGGGTTGGTCACTTTCTTGACTGAACCAAATTTTGGTTATTGTGTGTGTGTGTGGTGTGTGGTATGTTTGTGTTTAAATGGTTTGTGTTAAAGTGTGGTATGTTTGTGTAGTAGGTTTGGTGGTCAACACTACGGGGGTTTGGTGGTTGCCGTTGGTTTTAATGGGTGCAGTCACTATTACATCCGGTCTTATTATATAAGGATGCTTGCATCTCTATTTTTTTTTAAAGCTGGTCGAACTTGTATAAGCTTTTTTCTTGGGTGGGTATCATGCCATTAAAACCACAGTTTGGGAGAAAAATGAGATTGTTTTTGCTACTTAATTACTTTTTTTTATATCTTATTTTATGTGTTTGATCATTTAGAGATTAAACATAACCCTAATCGGCAGTAGCCAGTAGGTATTCGCTAATCAAACAATTACCATGTCATGTTAGTTAAAAATACAGTACCATCTTGCTTATGGTCTTGTGAATGACCTGTGTAGCAATGAGCATGGTGCCGCCTTAATGCATGTGTGTCATTTTATGTTTAAAACCATCTTACTGTATTAACTTAATTATGCATACGAGTTCTAGTTCACATTTATTTTTGAGCTCACTTTTTTTCAGATAAATCGATGTACTTGTCAGAAGTATCCTTGTTATTACGACTCGGTTTTGAGTTGAGACTCAAAGTTGCCAGAGGCTAGTATGGCGACAGTCCACTCATGTATTTTTCTAGAGATGAGTTACGTTGCTTGCACACAAAATCCAGATACTAAACCAATGTAAACAGCCATGTTTAGATAATTATGCATTACTTTGCTACAAAAAGAAAATAGCATGTTGCATGATTACATCAAACACTTAATCGATGTCTTAAAAGTTATAATGTTCAAAGAAAAGAAAAACACCAAATCAATGAGACAAGAAAACAGAGTCAATTGCCAGTTCGCCACAAGGAACCTTCTTCGATTGGACAGAGTTAATCTTGAGGTTTATGATATCTTGTATGTTTCCTGTTCTCATTAGGCAGTTTGGTTTAACGAGCAACCAGGTTTAAGATTGATATCCTCCAGTTTCCCAGATAAATCCATGACATCAGGCTCCTGTATATTGTTCTCCTCCTATGTATAAATCAGAGACAAGACAAGGTAATTGATGATTCCATTCTCATAATGATGCACCAATTTTTTACTCTAGATAATAAATGAAGATATACACCCAAAATGGTTTTCAAATTTCAGATTCAAATTTTCCAAAATAGCTATACATTTCATCCTCATGAAATATTATATACATGTTGTTGCATAAAAATGTTATGACTTTGATCTAATTGCCATTTTATAAACTGGTGAATTTTATTGCCATTTAGGAAATAACCAAAACTGTAATGTGCATTTATTTATATCTTTTGATTCGCTATTTCTTTTTACTAAATACACATAACAGTTTTGGCATATAAGAAATCATTTAAACACAGCCGGTTCTAGTAAAACATTGATAACTTACTTGGTATTCCAATGCCATCTTAAGTTGTGCTAAAACTTCTTTAGCTGTTGGTCTTTTTTCTCTATCATCATGTAGGCACCGGTAGGCAATCATCTGAAATGTTGTCAGCGATTTTGGCACGATTTGTTTCTTTATAGCCTCAAACACCATCTCATCTTGTTTTCCTTCTTCAAAGCTGTGCTTAACAGAATCGAGAAACCGACCCTCATATTTGTTGATTGGATAGGTTGATCTACCACACAAGATCTCAAATAAAACCACCCCGAAGGAATAAATATCTGACTCGATGGTTAAGAAACGTGTTTTTTCATACACTGGGTCCACATAACCCCTTGTGCCGCAAGCATGGTCAATGATATAGTTTTTGCCTTCATATAATGTAGTTATCAAAGATAGCCCAAAATCACCCAATTTTGCCTTCCAATCATCAAACAAAAGAATATTTGGAGTTTTGATGTCCCTGTGTATCACCACTTCCTGTCCTGTTTCAGCATCGCCATGAAGGAAAGCCAGCCCACTTGCAACATCAATACAGATGTTAAGTCGTTTCTTCCATGTAACTCTAGCATCATTCAAATATCTATCTAGACTTCCTCTAGATGCATGTTCATAAACGATGATTCTTTCGCCTGTTTCATTGCTATAGCCTACAAGACCAATAACATTCACATGCTTATACCGGCAAAGAATTTGTAGTTCATTGTAGTATTGTTCCTCCCCTTGACCAAGACGTGTATCCAACCGCTTTGCGACAATTGCTTGATGTCCGTTTCCACGTTCAATTACTCCTTTATATACCCCCCCAAAACCTCCTCCTCCAACGTAATTGTGACGACTGAAGTTTTCTGTGGCTGATTCAATGTCTTCATATAATATTCTGAACGTGTCCTTGTAATTTTCCTGGGAATTAAGTATTAAGACATTGGATTAAACTATAGGCCGATTAATAGTATTATTATATTACTTTTTTCTTAAGAGAATCGCTAGAACCACATAAATTTCTCACATAAAAATTCACACAATGATGTGCCATCCCAACTTGTGGCATTGTTTTTCTTCCTTTTAAACTCTCAAATCCTTAAGTTAACATGTCACATATTTGTGTGAATGTTTTTTGTAAGATTTGTTTAGTTCTAGCATTTTTAGCTGAACAAAGTGTATTCCTGAATTATGTTGTTTTCTAATTTTTATCACAATCAGAGTATAATATCTACAGTTATTAATTTTAAAAACCTGACTGAAATTCCTCTGTACCACTGTTAAATTAATGAAACAATGAGATTAAGTAGAATATAATTTACCTGAAGTGATAATGCTTTCTTAAGTTTGGCAATGACAAGTTTCATTGTAGGGCGTTGGCTATGAGTTGGTGCCAAACACTCGTACATTATTTGTATGAACGTGTCCAAAGAATCTTCATCGGGCCCTTTATGTAGAATGAAATTGTTCTCGCTATATTCTTCCATAAGTACAGGACATATCTCTCTCTTTATTATTCCCTCGTCGAACCATCTTCGTGCCAAAGGCTTCTTATCAATGAAGTTCGAAAGCACCTCAGAAATATTGCGAGCACCTCTAAAATCTTTCATAGACTTCCCAATTAGGATTTCAGACATGACTACCCCAAAACTATATACATCTGATTCTCTTCTTAGTTTTTTACTCCTCAATAATTCTGGATCTGTGTAATAAAAATCCTTGTAACCTTCACTATCAAAAGCTACATCATCTTGCTTTAGAGGCAGGAATACCGAGCGTTCAAAACCGACAATCCTTGCCCCCCAATTATCGTCCAACACAATGCTATTAATAGATATATCATTGTGTATGACCATCTTTTGGTCCTCCATTTCATAGTGTAGGTAGTGCAATCCTTGAGCAATATCGATACAAATTTTTAAACGTTGTTGCCAAGTACATTTTCTTAAACATTGGGACAGTAACTTGCCATAAGGAATATATTTATAAACAAGTATCATGTGAGAACCTTCATCACAAAATCCAAGAAGTGGTCGGATGTTGTGATGCTTACAACTACTTGCAATTTCAAGTTCACTATAAAAATCTTTTGTCCTGTTTTTGTGTTTTATCCGTACACTGTAGAGTTTCTTGGGTAGTTTTGCTTTATTCTTCCCGTTTACTGATGGAATATAATCTCTGTCAAAACACTCGAGTTGTACATGATTGTTCAACGAGAAATCACCTGTGGCCAACTGTAGGTCTTTGAGATTAATCCTCAAGTGTTCGATGTTCTTAATCTGCGACATAAGTAATAAATAATGCATCCCATATGGTTAACGATTTGTAGTTGACTAGTTGGGCAGTTGTATTTCATCAGTAACTTCGAGAAATACTAGCGGTTATTTTAGGAAAATGCTTTGCAAAATTAATTATTTCCAAATTTTGAACAATACTAACTCCGTTTCAAAATAAGTGTTTATTTTGACTTTTTATATTTTATCTATATTTTTTCAACTTCGACCTTAAATATTATATAAAGCAAACAAAAATATTTAAAGTTAAAGTTGAAAAAAAAATTCAAAAATCAAATGTGGACACTTATTTTGAGACGGATGAAGTATTTGTTTAATATATGTAGAAAACTTTATAGGTTTGCGTTCTCCTTGGGGAGAGCTTTCTAGTGAGCAAATAAGTGTCCCAAATGAAGTTAATATAAATAATATATCGTGTCTCAAAGTAAGACATCGGAAATGGAAATAAGGCTGCATCCCACATCGCCTAAAGAAGTGTGGAGGTGTGTTTATACAAAAATCTTGGTATCAACCATCAAATTGTCTTTCTTTGGTTTTACTCCAAACCTACGTGCGCGCGCGCAGAAGGGGTGCATATCTCGGATTTTTTGGGCCAAAATAGGCTACAAACTTGTGAACTCATGTGTCACATTCATACACGAATGTGGATTCGTTGCAGATTTGAGTTTCCTAGTTTCCAAATTATGTATCAATCTATATAGTAATAGATATAAGGTTACTGAACAAGTTTTACAGAATAGTTTTGTGTAATAGAAGATATGCACATCTGGTTTAATTACAAAGAAACAAGACATCTTTTTATTATAAAGTCAGCCATAAGCCTCATTCGTTTGACACATAATAAAAGTGTAATAGTTTCCCTACAGTTATTTGTGCTATGCTACAACATATTAGGAGAAAAAGGAGATGGTACCCAACTGCAATAACCCAATTGCTGTTGTTAATGGCAGTGGTTGTCGGTGTTAGCTTAGTAAAGCCTTAAACATGTCTGTTTAGGCTCGTTTAACATTAGGGTTTTATGCGTTTAGTTTTCTATTTGATATTATGTGTTCTCAATTGCTCAGGAATCAAATCAGTAGAGATTCTAGTTTACTTTTGGTTTCTGTATGTTACCAGAGTCTCTCAAGTGCAAGGTGTCTCAAGTTAGTCATCCTTCGGTCTTCGACTAATTGTAAGCTGATGGTGTACCCCACCGCACATCTCGGAGCCTAGCCTCTGACAATGCTTACGCGGCACTCTAAAAGTGTTCATTGGCGTAAAGCCCACTGGGCTACCGCAAGGGAACCCGCCAATACACAAGAGTCCAGTTCACATAACCTAACGTTCCGAGGAGCTCAAGCCTCCGAGGACACAGAGGCTCTGTCACTAAAATACAAACAAAATATTTCGTGGACCCTACCCGCATAATGGTTGTCCTTTATCCCCGCACTAGGAGACAAGCGCACATGGGCATGATCTCGGAGCCTATTCTCTGAGCTTTCCTGTTGGCTACAGAGAATATGCTCCCTCCCAGCCAATCCTAAATACTCAGCTTACTAATTACTCACAAGCGTGTTTATTTGTCTTATTGCAGATACCAACTAGCCCATAGAAGTAGCAAGCTCGAGTCTACCATGAGCTCTGATATGATGAAGAAGGTGCAGAATTGTACGATCAGTGGCACACCCGTTGGGACCCGTGAATTTTGGAAAGTTTCGTAGGGTTCATATATATATCCTACTTCGCATACTTCTATACATATATAGTCATGACGTCGGAGGATAACACGCAACCCGCGTCTCCGACCTTAATGAAGTGATCCATGTTATCTCAAGGGGGTCAAAGTGAAGAGAGATAAAGGGGCCAACAGGGCGCGCCTGCAGATCCGATGTCAAATATAACGTCCTCCAGTCACGTTCAGCCTAATGACACTCTCAGAGCGTCAACTCACATGAGTACTCAGATGATTGACGAGACTTTGTCGCAGCACACTACGGACAGCTAGAGCCTTTTATGAGGAGACATGAAAGAGCATTGAAATTTAAAGACGTAGCGACACAGCTGGATTACTCAAGTGGTGACGCTGATGAAGAAATCGAAGAGAGCGCTCAGCCTGTGCGAAGAGCAGCGGGGCAAGCTACGCTGAATCTGCCTCCTTTACTGGTGGCACATCTGAGAGAAACAGAGCGTCAGCGAAGAGCAGCCTTACCAAGAGACTCGGAAGGATGATAACAACCTCGTTCGGACCTCATGGGGCACGCATCAGGCAGAGGGTGACACATCCTATAATAAACCTATTTGTAAACCACGATAGTGGATGCTCTTTAAGCTATTTCTTTCTTGACTTCATCATATCTCTTATTCTACCTCTAAAAATAGTACCACCCAATCTTTTAATTTTTCTCTACCACCAATGGAAGTAACCATGTCTAGTGGGTTATGACATTCCGGTAACGGCGTAGGCGGCATGTGAAGGTGGTGTTTTGAACGTTGGAACTTAGATCCACATAGAAAACCGGAATGAGCATCCACTCTCCGGAGATGGTCCTTCAAGCGCTGCCAAAATCGCTAAAAATTTTAAAAACAGAAATCGTAATGAGCCTTCACTCGCCAGAGGTGGAGTTTCGAATGCTACCAAAATAAGTTTATTGCATTTTGTTGGGTTGCGGTGGCAAAGCTGGTGGCGTTCCTAGATTTGTGTTGGTTGTCGGAATATTTAAAGAGAAGATTTAGTTAGTATTAAGTATGGAAAAGAGAGGGCATTAAGAAGTGTGAAATAAAAGCCAACCTTAGCAAAAGCCGGAAATTTAAAACAGTAGGCCTGCATAAAATTAATGGTCAAAGTTGGATCAAATGGTATATAAAACCTAGAACCCTAAAAAAAATTCCAACGACACCTATCTCATGATTGGCTTCATTTTCAACGGTTTAACACAACCAATTTAGACCTCCTATATTCCAACTATCATATATAGCTACCCAACATCTCTAACCTTAAGACTGTTGGTTGTTATTTGTATAACGGTTCCCAGATTAGGTTTAAGATAATCAATAAAGGTACCGGATATTCACTTGAAATCGTGGTATCACTTTCCAATAGAAACTATTCGACCCTATGCCTGGATTACACGAATATCTCTATGGGATAATACCAAGTGATGTTCTTGCTTTAGGCACAAACCAAGAACCAGATGCGTATAGAAGTGTTTAGGGTTTTGTGTTAATCGTATTGTCAAAACGTATATCCATGCAGAATGATGTGACCTCTATTTATAATAGAGAATACTCAAACCCTAGCCCATGGTATTATGTATAATTAACGGCCCATTAATTATATCATAATAATTTTCATAATAATAGGGATCAGTGGTTATCAGTGGAAACATTATCACTAGCAGTGTTAATGTTAACACTATCAGTGGTAACAACAACCCTTGCAGTGGAAACAACAACCCTTGCAGTGGTAACGTTAACACATCAGTGGAAACACACTAGCAGCTGAATCTACTATCAGTAGAATCATACTTCAGTGGAATCACACAACTAGCAGCAGAATCAACTAGCAGCAGAATCAGCTAGCAGCAGATTCACAACACTAGCAGCAGAGTCTACTAGCAGTACCTTGATCAAGCAATACCTTGATCAATACATAACCACTATTGAGTCAGGGGATTCAGTGACCAAATGGGTGTATACTCCATACCTTCAAACCCATTACCAGGTGTGAATTGAACCCTCAAGAGCACTAAATTTTCCAACAATCCTCCCCAAATTTAGTTCTCTTCCTTTGCATGAAAAATCAAACACAAACCAAAACAAGTGCATAAATGAAAATATCCTGAGGATTGAATTTCCACATTAGTACATATACTTTCAAATATTCGAGAATCAGGGTGTTCTAAGAATTGAACCCTTCAACCCATTTGAATACCTGATGATAAATACACACAAGTTTTCAAACATTAAAATACTCCTGACACTATATAAGCCATGTGTCCATATCCAATTCATAAATGTTGTAAAAGCTAAAAGTCCAAAGCTTCCTGAAGCGGCAAAACTTCAACATTTACATAGGTGGTTCATCTTTAATTCATGCTCCTGCTTAGCATTTTTTTCAAAGAAAATTAACCATTAAGAAGTGAAGACTTCATCCTCCTTTCAGCAGGTAACAAGCACAACCTTGGGATGTTTGTAATACATGTGCTTCAGTCCACTAAATGATCAGCTTTCCACATTGAACTCAGCTTCCAAGTTTCCTTAGAAGGGAGTTGGGTATCCTTGCATTCAGTGACTATGTTGGACTTAAACCCATCCCTTTAGCAGACTTCAAAACCAAGTCTCTAGCCAAACCTTTCATCAAGTGATCAGCTAAGTTTTGTTGAGATTTAACAAACACTATAGATACCACCCCATTCATGATAAGCTCACGAATCATGCTATGCCTAACACCTAAGTGTCTAGACTTCCCATTGTACATCTGGCTATAAGCCTTTGCCAATGTAGCAGCACTATCACAACGGATAGAAATAGGTGCTATAGGTTTAGACCACAATGGAATCTCAAGAAGCAAGTTTTTCAACCATTCAGCTTCTTTGCCAGTAGCAGCTAAAGCCACAAATTCAGATTCCATGGTTGAACTGGTAATGCAAGTTTGTTTCTTGGATGCCCAAGAAATTGCACCTCCACCAAGTAGAAATACCCAGCCACTAGTAGACTAATTGTCTTCAGTGTTACTGATCCAACTTGCATCAGTATATCCTTCTAATACTGAAGGATAACCAGTATATGAGAGACTATAATCCATAGTTCTCTTCAAATACTTAAAGACCCTCTGAATTGCTTGCCAATGATGAGCACTAGGATTACTAGTATACCTGCTCAGTTTACCCACAGCAAAAGCAATATCAGGCCTTGTACAAGTCATGGCATACATCAAGCAGCCAATCACCCTAGAATACTCAAGTTGAGATACAGCTTTGCCAGTATTAGGCATTAGCTTCTCACTTGTATCCATAGGAGTACTCACTGGAGTACAATCAAAGTAATTAAATTTCTTTAACACCTTCTCAATGTAATGAGACTGAGAGATAGAAATTTTGTTACTTTCATGTTTAATCCTAATGCCAAGGATAACATCAGCCTCCCCCATATCCTTCATGGAAAACTTTGATGACAAAAATTCTTTTGTAAGATCAACTTGATTTTGGTCAGTGCCAAAGATCAACATGTCATCAACATATAGACAAATGATGACTCCTTTACCAGATTCATCAAATTTGCTATATACACATTTGTCAGCTTGATTAAGTAAATAACCACTAGACAAAACCACTTCATCAAACTTTTGATGCCATTGCTTAGGTGTCTGTTTTAGTCCATAAAGAGACTTAATCAGTTTACACAACTTGTTTTCATTGCCAAGCATGATGAAGCCCTGAGGTTGGTTCATGTAAACCTCCTCATCTAAATCACCATTCAAGAAAGTTGTCTTCACATCCATCTGATGAATAATCAGATTGTGAATTGATGCCAAAGCAATTAGCAATCTTATGGTACTGATACGTGTCACTGGAGCATAAGTATCAAAGTAGTCTATTCCTGACTTTTGTTTAAAGCCTTGAATAACTAATCTTGCCTTGAACTTTTCAACAGTTCCATGTACCTTCATTTTCTTTTTGAAAATCCATTTGCTACCTAGAGGTTTGCAACCAGGTGGTAGATCAGTCAACACATAAGTGTTATTGCCCATGATAGAGTCCATCTCATCATTAATTGCTTCTTTCCAGAAAGCAACATCCTGGGACTTCATTGCTTCTTGAAATGTTTTGGGATCATCCTCCACAATAAAGCAATATGAGTATTGTTCAGAGACCTCACTCCTTGTACCTTCAATTAAGTATAATTGAAACTCAGGTCCAAATGACTTTGGAGTCCTCACCCTATTGCTCCTTCTGAGCTCAGGTTCAGGTTGTTGTTCCACAACCTTAGCAGGAACCTCATTAGTAGGAACCTCATCAGTAGGAACCTCATCAGCAGGAACCTCTGAAACACCATTGTCATTGGTTCAATTTGGAATCCTTTGACTTGGTCTAGGGATAGATGAGAATATGTTCTCATCAAAGATTGCATCCCTTGATTCAATTATTGAGTTAATTGAAACAGATTCATTGGGTTCTATAACATAAAACCTATATGCCTTGGAATGCTCAGCATATCCAACAAAGATGCATTCAATGCCTCTTTCACCCAAAGTTTTCTGCTTTGGATCAGGGAGTCTTACAACAGCCCTACAACCCCATATCCTAAGATAATTAAGGTTAGGTTTCTTTTTAGTCCAAAATTCATAAGGGGTAAT
Source organism: Artemisia argyi (assembly GCA_030686995.1). NCBI lineage: Eukaryota > Viridiplantae > Streptophyta > Magnoliopsida > Asterales > Asteraceae > Artemisia > Artemisia argyi. The sequence continues at coordinate 52,811,833 of CM060685.1, forward strand.
TTTGTTCCTTTTGTTGGGAACCCTATTTAATAAATAGCAAGCTGTTAACATAGCTTCACCCCAGAACCCTTGACTCAGCCCTGAATAGGACAACATGGAATTAACCATCTCCTTCAGCACACTGTTTTTCCTTTCAGAAATACCATTTTGCTGAGGAGTATAAGGGGCAGTCGTTTCATGGATTATACCAATAGACTGAAAATATAGAGTATCCATGTACTCACCTCCCCTATCAGTCCTTAATCTTTTGATCAAAGAACTTTGTTGCAATTCAACTTTAGTTTTAAATACTTTAAATTTATCTAATGCTTCATCTTTAGAATGTAATAAATAAACATGACAAAACCTAGAAGCATCATCATTAAAAGTTACAAAGTATTTCTTATTCCCCAAAGAGGGAGTAGCATGTAAATCACAAAGATCACTGTGAATTAACTCCAAAACTTTAGTTTCACGTTTTACTCCTTGAAAAGGTTTCTTAGTTATCTTGTTCAACATACAAGTTTTACACTTTTCAGTGTTCACATCAAAGGCTGGAATTAACCCATCCTTAGACATATCTTGCATTCTTTTAAAATGTACATGGCCAAGTCTTGCATGCCATAGGTTTGAATCATAAAGTTTAGATGTAGATATAAAAGCAGAATCAATATTATCATGAACAATATTAAGTCTGAACATTTGATTACATAAATAACCAAAACCAATAAACACACCATTTTTAGATAAAACAAACTTATCAGATTCAATAACCTGTTTATAACCACAATTATTTAAAACACTACTAGAAACCAAATTTTTTCTAATATCAGGAACATGTAAAACATTAAATAAAGAAACACTCTTTCCAGAACTAAACTTCAACTCAACACATCCTTTTCCATGCACCAGGGCAGTTGACTCGTTTCCCATGTGAAGAATAGAACCATCATTCATTGACTTGTAGGTCTTGAACCAGCTTCTATCTTTACACACATGAATTGTTGCTCCAGAGTCAACCCACCACGCAACATCATCATCCTGCACAAAGTAAATGTCAGACATATATGTAACATAATAAATCTTAAAAGACTTATTAAACATATTCTGACCTTTCAGAGAATTGGTGTTACCATTCCCTCCACTTGTGCCTGATCCATTGGATTTGTTTCCAACTTTACCACCTTTGCAATCTTTCCTGAAGTGTCCAGGTTTCCCACACTTCCAACAAGTCACCTTAGGTTTCTTGTTAAGATCAGATTTGGTGTTATCTTGATGCTTACGCTTGCCCTTGTTGTCATTGTTCCTGGAGGAGTTGTTATGCTCCACCATATTGACAACTGATGGACCAGTAGCAGTGCTACTCTTTGGCTTGTCAATGTCTTGAGCTTTGAGTGAATCCTCAATGCGCAAGTGACTGCCCAACTCAACAAGAGTTAACTCCTCCTTCTTATGCTTAAGCATATGCTTAAACTCTTTCCAAGAGGGAGGTAGTTTATCGATGATACAAGAGACTGAAATAGCCTCATCCATGTTCATCTTGTGTTGTGTGAATCGACCAAGTATACTAAGAAGTTCATTGTATTGTTCCATGACAGGTCTAGAATCAACCATTTTGTAATTGTTAAAATTACTTACAAGGAACTTCTTACTTGATGCATCCTCAGCCATATATTTGGCTTCCAAGGAATCCCATAGTTCTTGAGAAGTTTCAACATTCTGATAAATATCAAAAAGAGAATCAGACATACCATTGAGAATTAAACCTCTGCATATGTAGTCATCATTCTCCCACTTGCTCCTTGCCCTCATCTGATCCACAGTAGCATCATCTCCATGATCTTCTGGAATCTCAGTCGTGAGAAGATACACCAAGTTCATACTTGACAATAAGAAGTGCATCTTCTTTTGCCATCTTCTGAAATCAACACCTTCAAACTTTTCCAACTTGGAAAAGTTAGCAGCCATTTGTCTCATAGTAGCAGCCATTGATTATCACTAATAGTTTCTATTGATTGTTGGTTGTTATTTGTATAACGGTTCCCAGATTAGGGTTAAGATAATCAATAAAGGTACCGGATATTCACTTGAAATCGTGGTATCACTTTCCAATAGAAACTATTCGACCCTATGCCTGGGTTACACGAATATCTCTATGGGATAAGACCAAGTGATGTTCTTGCTTTAGGCACAAACCAAGAACCAGATGCGTATAGAAGTGTTTAGGGTTTTGTGTTAATCGTATTGTCAAAACGTATATCCATGCAGAATGATGTGACCTCTATTTATAATAGAGAATACTCAAACCCTAGACCATGGTATTATGTATAATTAACGGCCCATTAATTATATCATAATAATTTCCATAATAATAGGGATCAGTGGTTATCAGTGGAAACATTATCACTAGCAGTGGTAATGTTAACACTATTAGTGGTAACAACAACCCTTGCAGTGGAAACAATAACCCTTGCAGTGGTAACGTTAACACATCAGTGGAAACACACTAGCAGCTGAATCTACTATCAGTAGAATCATACTTCAGTGGAATCACACAACTAGCAGCAGAATCAACTAGCAGCAGAATCAGCTAGCAGCAGATTCACAACACTAGCAGCAGAGTCTACTAGCAGTACCTTGATCAAGCAGTACCTTGATCAATACATAACCACTATTGAGTCAGGGGATTCAGTGACCAAATGGGTGTATACTCCATACCTTCAAACCCATTACCAGGTGTGAATTGAACCCTCAAGAGCACTAAATTTTCCAACAAAGATACAAACAAAACAATTATTCGGAGACATCGATCACCATTGTCGGAGGTGGAGTTTCAGTACAGCGGCGCCCAAATGGTGTTCAGTGTGGTGGAGATGCGCAATAACAAAGAACATGATGATGGTAGCGACATCCTTTTTATGGACTATGGATGTCGGGTAATTAACAAGAATGTCAAGTGAAAGTGTAATTAACAAGAATGGAATTAGTTTCGACGGCGTGGTTCTAGCTACATGCAACAACCAATGTATGTGCAATTTGGTGAGAGATACCCCAGTGTTTAGTGTGCTCTAGAGAAAGAAATGGTGTTGTATGTGTAAGAAAAAAGAGTGAATATTTAGGTCGGCTAGATGCAATGGTGTTACCCTCCACTACTTCACTCGTGACTCTACTATTGTGGCTGGGGCAATGTGTGGTAACTTCTCGTGTACTGTGCATATGTAGACGTTATGTGTGTTTTTATATTTATTTAATTAGCAAATGTGTGGGAGGTATTTTGTACGGTATATTTGTTTTATGTGGCTATTTTTAGAAAAGTCGAGAAGAAGATGACTATTATGGGTGAAATGTGAGAAAAGTGATGATTTCTTGAATGATGATGAAGCGCTCCGGTGGAAGTTGACGGAAGTGATGACATTGTTACTAGTCTAATGTATAAGAGCATTGCTGGAAAAATTGGTCAATTGATAGGTTTGAATGGCAATTAATCAAATACACTAATGGGTATTAATATGAAAGTTAATATATGGTCAAATATAACGACTGAATTAATTCTGTGTTAATGAGCCATTAGTATGATTAACTATATGACCGTTTTCTCTTAATCTCCTTTCACTATAAATTGAGAGCTATATTCTCATTTCTTAGACACCAAGAAATATAACTCACTCCTCTCCTTTGTTTACCGTTCATCCCAGTTCGTAATAGAGTGAAGGCGCGTATTGGTTCGCCTTGATAACTCGTTTGTACTAACGGATTTATTCATTGTTGTATCCTGGGAGATAGACGTTCATGATTTCTCGAGCACCATTGAGAGGATAAATCTGTCTTAAAGGAAACTATGTGCTTCATAGGCCTCAACATTTTCTCTACTTCTGTTTTGAGTCTCAGCAATTAAAAGAATTATGATATTGTTTTCTACACTTTATCTTTTGGTCTTATTATCAACCTAGTGTTTGTTTGTCTATAGTAGTAATACACGTATTACCCAACAAGCATTGGAACGTGGGGTATTTTAAGCTGGCATCACAATAAAATTTTTGTATACCTACTTTTCTTCCTATACATACTCCTAAGTATCCAACCACAGAATTTAGTTGAGTAGCCATGGAAATAGCGATGGACACTAAAAAGTCACAAATTTCTGACATCAGAGCGACACCTTTCGCGTCATGGCTGTCGATAGATGTCGTAAGGCATGTCGTGATCTATTCTCAAGGTTAACGATGTCGCAATGCTTGTCGTTATTTAGAGAGGCATGTTTGAAAGTCGCAATAAAAGTCGTAGATTTACCGCCTTCCTTGCTTTCATCGTGATGCATGTCGCTGTAATAACGTCTTTTATGTGTGTGTTGCAAAATACGTCACTGGTTAGCTCCGTAGTTATATGATGTCTCAAAGTTAGTCACTTTTTTTTCATCGTTATTCTGCCATATATTTTTTAGAATAGTTATATACCAAACTTATCTTACATACCAAGGGACTAATCTCTACCATCCTATTAAAATAAATCAATAGTTGAGATTAAAAACATTTTAATATTTCATCTATTTTTTAAATTTAAATATCTTTTAAACCGTTAATCGTTAAGCGAAAATAATCACACCATCGCGACGAGCACTTAATTATCTTTCTATAAACGGACACTTTGATATACTTATGACAAAAAAAAAAAAAAAAAAAAAAAAAAAAAAAAAAAAAACGTTTTTTTTTCACTTTTTTCGTGTTTTTTTCATTATTGAAATTTGCATGAAAATCACATGTGATATTAGTGTTAAATCACATATGATATATAATATCATATGTGATATTAATGTTAAATCACATGATTTTTTCATGCAAATTTCAGTAACGAAAAAAAAAAAACGTGAAAAACACGAATAAAAATAATTTTGTCGAAAGTTTATCGAAGTGCCTATCTCTAGAAAGATAGTTAAATGTTCGTCGTAACAGTATATTTTTTTCGCTTAACGATTAACCGTTTAAAAAATATTAATATTTGAAACAAAAATATGACAGTGGGTTTTTTTTTAATTGTTGGGATTAATATCATCAATTAGATCAAATAAATATGGAAGGCGGAGATTAATCCCTTGGTATGTAAAAAAGTTTGGTCATCTTATCCATATTTTTTACTTTTTAGACACAAAAGCTTAAAAATAGACAAATAAAAAAAAAATCACCATATAAAAAACGTTTTCACTTAGATATTTGAATACAAATAAAAAAATTCCCAAAACACTTTTCACTGCCTCCCCAATCACTTTCTCTCATCTCAGCTCAGGTACGATCTCCTCGATTATTTAGTTGTGTTAGCTTATTTATGATGTTTAATCGAGTGTTTGATTATTTAGATGTGTTAGTATATGCTTATGCAATCGATATGCGATTTTAACTTGTTTATGATATTTAATTGAGTGTTTAATCGTTGATTGTTGAGTTGTTAATTCATGCTTATGCAATCGATGAAATGTCTTACTAGTTTCGTGTAGTTTTTCACTGAAAAACGTATTGACTATATTTGTAGAGTGTAGACTGATAGACTCTGGTTAGAAATCACTTAATAAATGTTAAACAAAACCCCCAATTGTGATTGACAACTAGAAATCCAAAGAATTAAGAATTGGAAATGGTAATTACAATTGGATAATGTGAAATTTTTATAAAAGTAAGAGAGAGGATTCAAGAAGATGATTGTAATTCATAATATGCTCAACTGATTACAAAAGAGTGAATTATATACAAGAATAGACTAACCAACTTTTGGCGGGGAAGTTAGCTTCAAAATTACTAATACGGAACTGACATGTGTCTTTATTTGAAATACTAAAATTGGTGTGTATCTTCTCCATCCTCCTTAAGAAAATTCCTTGCTTGCCTCAAGAGACTGAATAAAAGTCAGGAAACCTTGCAATTAAGTCTGCATAAATCTCCTAAGTAGTTTCTTCAACACTTCTGTTAGTCCATTGTACTAGCACATACATCACAGCTTTATTAATGAGCTTACCCAATCTTCTGTCCAAAATGGCTTGTGGCTTGAACAATAACAATCCATCCTCCTTTAAGGCTGGCAAACTTCCCATTTGATGATGGTTTCCCTTACACTTCTTGCGCTGAGAAATGTGAAAAACTGGGTGTATTTGGTTGTGACTAGGTAATGTCAGTCTATAAGCTATCTCACATGTTTTCTTTGCAACTTGAAAGGGACCATGATACTTTGCAGACAACTTATGTTGTTGCCCTTGCCTTACAGTCACTTGCCTGTGAGGTTGAACTTTTAAGTAAACCCAATCACCCACATTAAACTATCTATCAGTCTTGTGTTTATTGGCTTGAGCTTGCATTCTGTCTTGTGATCTCCTCAAATGAAACTTAAGCATTTGTATAGCTTGTTCTCTGGCTTGTAAAGTTCTATCAACCTTTTCAACTCTGCTATCACCAGGAATATAAGGCATGTGAACAGGTGGTGTTTGGCCATACATGATCTCATAAGGGGTTGTTTGGGTAGCAGTGTGAGAGTTGATATTGTACCAAAATTCAGCCATAGGGAGCCATTGCAGCCATTCCTTAGGTTTCTCACCACACATACATCTTAAGTAGCATCCCAAACATCTGTTGACCACTTCTGTTTGACTATCTGTTTGGGGATGGTATGCTGCGGACAACTTAAACTTCACCTTCAATGTTCCAAACAAGTCTTTCCAGAAATTGCTTAAGAAAACCTTATCTCTATCACTAATTATAGCTTTTGGTAACCAATGTAATTTATACACTCCATCCAAAAACACTTAAGCTACTTGACTTGCAGTGAAAGGATGTGACAAAGCCATAAAATGTGCATATTTACTGAGCCTATCCACAACTACCATTATGACTGTTTTCCCATGTGAGTTAGGCAATTTTTCAATAAAGTCCATAGAAATTTCAGCCCATACCTTGTTTGGAATTGGAAGAGGCTGTATTAGATCAGGATATGCACTTGGATCATATTTGCCTTTGACAAACATCACATTCCGTTATCATTTGCCTCACCATTCTTTTCATGCCCTTCCAGTAAAACACTGAACCAATCTTCTTAGTAGTCACTTGCACTCCTGAATGACCACCCATTGCTTCATTGTAAAAGTGAGAAATCAGCTGAGTCCTCAATGCCACATCATTGCCCACCATTATCTTTAACTTTCTTTTCAAAATGCAATTGTCAAAAGTCAACTTATTGCCTGTATAACTGTGGTCTTGTATGGACTGTATCACCTTTTTTACATTGTCATCACTCTACCAACTAGCTTTGACTTTTTCCATCATCTCACTGGTTACAGAGCTCACCGCCATCTCCCACAATTCACCTCCTTGGTTGACTTTTGAAAGTGCATCGTCAGCTACATTATCACTTCCTTTCTTGTATGCAATTTCATAGTCAAACCCAAGCAATTTTGGTAACCATTTGTGTTGAAAAGGAGTTGTCAATTTCTGATTGAGTAGGTATTTGAGGCTAAAATGATCCGTCCTTATCTTAAAATGCATGTTAAGTAAATACCCTTTCTACTTGTCCAATGCAGCAAGTACAACCAAAAATTCCTTTTCATATGTGGACATAGCTTGGTGTTTGGCAGATAAAGTTTTGCTCAAGTAGGCAATTGGATGACTGTTTTGACACAGAACTACTCTTATACCAATACCAAATGCATCTGTTTCCACAACAAATTCTTGATCAAAGTCAGGCAATCCAAGTACAGGTGCCTGCATCATAGCTTTTTTCAATTTGATGAATGCTTGTTCAGTTGGTGCAGACCATAGAAATGAGTTTTTCTTCAACATTGCTGTCAAGGGTTGACCAATTGTTGCATAATATTTGATAAACCTTCTGTAATACCCAGTCAAGCCCAAAAAACCTCTTAACTGCCTAACTGTAAAAGGAACATGCCACTTCTGAATAGCTTCAACTTTACTTGAATCAGTTGCCACACCTTAACCACTGATAATGTGACCCAAGTATTCTACCCTTGGTACAACAATTGAGCACTTACTCTTTTTAACAAACAACTTATTGTCTTTCATCACTTGCAGAACTTGCCACAAATGATCACAATGCTCTTCAACTATCTTACTGTAGACCAAGATATCATAAAAGAAAAGTGACACAAACATTCTCAGGAAGGTTTTAAACACATTTTTCATCAAGGATTGAAAAGTATAAGGTGCATTTTTCAATCGAAAAGGCATAACTAGGAACTCATAGTGCCCTTCATGAGTCCTAAAAGCTATTTTGCCTATGTCATCTTCAGGCATCCTTATTTGGTGATATCCTGACCTTAAATCCAACTTAGTGAACACAGTTGACCCATTCAATTCATTAATCAATTCTTCAATCACAGGAATGGGAAACTTGTCTTTCACAATGTACTTATTCAACTGTCTATAATCAAATACACATTCTCCATGTACCATCTTTCTTTTTTACCATAACAATAGGAGATGAGAAAGAACTTTGATTGTTCCTTATTACTCCTGAATCAAGCAATTCTTTCACCATCATTTCTATGGCATCCTTTTGGTTTGGTAGATGTCTGTATTGACTAATGTTAATTGGAGGGGTGTTTGGCATAAAGGGTATTTTGTGATCATGTGACCTATGAGGTGGTAACTTAGTAGGCACTGCAAAAACCTCTTCAAACTCATCCACTATTGATTCTACTTCCTTATTACCTCCACTATTTCCTTCCATTTGACAACATGACACAGGGTATATGCAATACTTCATAGAGTACAACTCAGCCTTTTTGTACTCAGGTTCTTTGTGAGCCTTTTTCCCCTGCATCTAGTGCAATGTAATATCTCTAGTACCCCTTAGAATAACCCTCTTCATATTGTACTCAAATTCCATGACCAATTTCTTAAAATTCTACTTGATGTCATCTAAAGTGGTTAACCATTGGCTACCAAGTACCATATCACAACCCCAAGTGGTAAATCATCACATCATACAAAAAATTATGTACATGAATGTTTCAACTGAATTGAGGACACTCATGAGTACTTAGCAGTTTTTGACCATTGGCCACTGAGACTTGCAAAGGTGAAGTATTTATCATCTAACACCCTACCCTTTTAGCAACCCTTGTGTCCAAATAGTTATGTGTGCTACCAGTATCAATCAAGATGTGTAATACATGTTTCCCAACCATCCCCTTAACTCTCATGGTTTGAAAAGAGTTAACACCAGATAAAGCATTCAATGAGATATATGGACCATGTATACCTGGATCAAAGACAGCATGGCACAACTCCACATTCTCAGTTTCCTCATTCACCTCATTTCCTTCAGGTATCACTCCTTCCAAACACTCCTCTTGTGCTACACTTTCTCCAATTACCTCCAAAGAGTACATTTGACCACTGCATTTATGTCCAAGGTTGTATTTCTGATCACAATAGAAGCACTGATGCTTAGCCCTTTTCTCTTCCAACTCCCTTTGAATCAATTGTCTTCTAAATGGCATGTTACTGTTCCTTTGTACATTATTAACAGATTGTGCAGGTGCAGGCTATGCAAGTGGCTTATTGTTTGGCTTTGGCAGCACTCCATTTCCCCTGTTTCCATTGCCAAAACTTGCAGGCCTAGAGTATGATGTGCTAGGAGTGTATCTTGATTTCATAATAGCATTAGTGGATTCTTGCAATCTTGCCATACAGAAAATTAGCAAGAGTTGTCAAATTGAACATTCTCATGGGCATGAATACCTCCTCCTTCAAACCACCCAAGAACATACTAATTGCTTGTTTTTCAGTTTACTCCACCTTATTCAACAACCCTTCAAACAGATCTTGGTAAGATTGTACACTTTCAGTCTGTTTTAAATTCTTCAACTCCACCAATGGATCATCAAAGGCTACACCAAACCTTTTCAATACTTCTTATTCATACAACTCCCAAGAACTCTCTTCTCTATACCTTATAATGAACTGCTCATGCCATGTTAATGCCCTATCATACACATGCATTTCAACCATTTGAACCTTCATCTCATCTGGTACATTGTCAATCCTAAAGAATTGTCTACATCAGAAAACCCACCTCTTCACATCTTCATTAGTGACCTTGGGGAAATCAATTTTAGACATTCTTCCATACTGCACCATGGATTGAGTAGCTTGTCTCCCAACTCCATTACTTGTTCCTTCCCCAACTCTTGATCTTGCCAATTCTTGTTGAAACAAGTTCTGTTGGAGTTGAATATCAGCCAATCTTTGGGTGATTCCATCAAGAACAGAAGTCAAGCCAGTAACTGTTTTATTCAAAGATTCCACAGTTAGAATCTGAGTGTTTCTTGTGTTCACCATCGTACCAGTATTGTCAATACTCATCAACAATGACTGAACTTGCTCTTGATTACCCAAACCAAATGCTTCTGATCAGCTTGTTCGAGGCTAGACAAAATTAACCACTAATGGGCTAGCCTCATGATCGTATAGATTTTTGGCCCTAATCTGATGTAATAGAGCAAGTGAAATCAGTGGTGACTGATTTCTTTACTGAAAAATCTCTGTTTTATCACCGGAAAGTGACTGGAGAAGACAACCGGAAAATCAAGAATGTCAGTGTAACATTCTTGAATAAGATGCCAAGAAAGAGGCTCTGGATACCAATTGATAGATTCTGGTTGGAAATCACTTAAGAAATGTTAACCAAAACCCCCAATTGTGATTGACAACTAGAAATCCATAGAATTAAGAATTAGAAATGGCAATTGCAATCGAATAATGTGACATTGTTATAAAAGTGAGAGAGAAGATTCAAGAAGATGATTGTAATTCATAATATGCTCAACTGATTACAAAAGAGTGAATTATATACAAGAATAGACTAACTTTTGGCGGGATAGTTAGTTTCAAAACTACTAATAAGGAAATGACACGTGTCCTTATTTGAACTGCTAAAATTGGCGCCTATCATAGACCAAGTGTCAGATGAATTGTCTCATTAGTTTTGTGTATCTATTCGCTGAAAACGTATTGAACTGTATTTGTAGAGTGTAGACCAAATGCTTGATGAATTGTGTCACTAGTTTCGTGTATTTTTCCTGCTGAAAAATGTATTGAACTTTATTTGTAGAGTGTAAAACAAGTGTTCGACAATTTGTGTGACCGAGTTGTTTGTTTTTCGACCAAATGATAGGTAGCCAACTACTAGTACCGGTATACTCAAAGGAGTTTAACCCACTCATGACTTAGACCTGGAGTGGTTTAATAATCCACAAAGTAGCTAATGGGCAATAACCGTATATGATTGACAATCATATTAGTCTTATGAGCACACTTTCAAGTTAGATCAATTTAGTGGAGGCCTTATCACTACTGGAGGACTCTAGAGTAGTAAGTTAGATTAATGTAGTTTTCTTGTAAACTAGGAGGTTATGTTGTGATATGCATGGAGACTAGTGGGGTAGGTATCATCAATGACTGACTTTAGTTACACATACTTTATGGTACAAAACAATCTCGGCATATGAGTGAACAAGATTCTGAGTATATGTATACCATCGGCCAAAATATAAAGAATGTTGCACATACCTTATGGTAGAAACCATCTTGTAGTGTGTACTTCTCCAAGCAGGTAGACCAATCCTTATGCGCTGGTTCACACCACCATTCATCTGATACCTGAAAATTATTTAGCACCGGGATATATTCTCCATTAAAACTACACCAATGTTACGAGATAAAGATGATTTTTTCAAAAATGTTTTTGAAAAGTATGACCCATTTTCTTTACTGATGTATAAGGTGTGAAAGAATCACAAAGTAGGATATATGTAAAACATTTTTATAACTATTTGGAAAGTTCTTATAAGTAATTTTTGATTATTATTGTTATTTCTGTATTGTTGTTTGACAATCGCTAAAGTGTAGAAAAATGACATTCACCCGTGAATGGATGTATAAAATCGACACTAGTGAGTTTTATGATGGAATTGAGGAGTTCATAAAACAGGCAGATAGTTTTGCTCGGTCTAAAGGTTTCGTTGATGGTATAGTCCAATGCTCGTGTAATGGGTGTAAAAACCTGTCGTCGAAATGTATAGAGGATGCTATGTATGATTTGTATAGGTATGGATTTATCGCAAATTACTATGTATGGGACAAACATGGTGAGCAACCTTCTCAAAAGATCAATCGAGAATTACCTAATTGTGCTAAAGTTATGAATTTAGCTCGTAACATGGTTATTGATACGGCTGGCTCACAATTTGAGGATCTGATTTTTGAAGCACCAACCCCTCCACAACCTCTGAATCCTAAAGCTAAAAGGGATTTTTTTGACTTTTTATCAAAAGCAGATGAGCCATTGTATAAGGATTGTGAAGGACACTCAACTTTGTCAGCAATTTTAAGGATGTTAAATATCAAATCAGATTTCAACATGAGCCAAAGTTGCTATAACCAGGTGATGCAGGCAATAAAGGAATTTATTCCAAGATCTACGATGTGCTCTAACTTTTATGAGTCAAAGAAGATGGTTTCACAACTAGGCCTGGGGTACATGAAGATAGATTGTTGCCCAAATAGTTTCATGCTCTATTATGGCAAAGAAAATGAGGGACGGGACAAGTGTTATAGGTGTGATCATGCTCGATATAAACCTAAGGAACAAGGAAGTTCAAACGGAAAACAAATATCACACCAGTACATGCATTATTTGCCACTAACACCAAGATTGCAACGCCTTTATATATCTAAGGAAATAGCTCAATACATGACATGGCATCATGAAAGTAAAAGAGAACCTGGTGTGTTATCTCACCCGTCCGACGGAGAGGCTTGGAGGAAATTTGATCAAAGCCATTCTTCTTTTGAACGTATTGTATGGAAAAAAGTAAAGCCTTTCATCTAAAGCATGGCGGAAAAACCTCATTTTTTTTTATTGTCATCGTCAATTTTTGCCAATGAAACCGTTTAGAAAAAACAAATATTCTTTTACTAAGGGACGAGTTGAGAATGATGCACCTCCACCTAGGTTATCTGGTCAAGAAACATGGAGACGAGTTCACAAATATCCAAAGGTGACTGATGAATGCTATCCCACGGAAAAATTACCAGGATTTGGAGTGTGCCACAATTGGACAAAAAAAAGTATATTCTGGGATTTACCTTATTGGAAATTTGGAATAAGAATCTTATTCGACGCAACCTTGATGTTATGCATGTGGAGAAAAATGTTTTTGACAACATCTTCAATACAGTGATGGATGATAAGGATAAGACTAAAGATAACATTAAAGCTAGACAAGAGGTCAAGGAGTATTGCAGGCGTCATGAGCTGGAATTGGTCATGGAAGCCAATGGAAATACTTTAAAGCCTAAAGCTTTATACACATTAAATAAAGAGCAAAAGAAAGTAATCCTTCAGTGGGTTAAAATTTTGAAGTTTCTAGATGGATATGCTTCCAATTTGTCGAGGTGCGTAGATCTACAAAGGTATAAAATGTGGGGCATGAAGAGTCATGATTGTCACATTTTCTTGGAGAGATTATTGCCAATTTCATTAAGAGAAATGTTGCCTGAACCGATATGGAAAGCAATGAGAGAAGTGAGTCTTTCTTTTAGAGATTTATTCTCAACTACATTGAAAGTGGAGCAATTAGAGAAAATGGAGAGAGACATTGTGGTAACATTGTGTAAACTAGAAAAAGATACTTTCACCAGGATTCTTTGATCACATGGAGCATTTTTTAGTTCACTTGTCGTATGAAGCAAGAGTTGGTGGTCCTGTTCAATACCGATAGCTGTGTCCATTTGAAATGTGATAATTTTAAATACAATGCAATTGATTATTAATTTTTACTTTAGATGCTTCACTCATACTATTCTTGGTTTTTGTAGATATTTGTATCACCTAAAGAAGAAAGTAAAAAATAAAACGCGGGTTGAGAGTTCAATATGTGAAGCTTATATTATGGGAGAAATATCACACTTCTGCACACATTATTTTGAGTCACGCGTTGAAACTAACTCAAGAAGAGTTGGTCGAAATGATGATAGTGGAAATCTAAATCCTAACATCTAGGAAGGCCTTTAGGAACTTGCAAACGATGTTACTTAGACGATGACGAGTATGCTGTTGCTACCCTTTATGTTCTTCAAAATTGAGAGGAAATTCAACCATTTTTTAGGAAATTTGAAGCAGAATTGAAATTAAATATGCCAAATACGACTACTGTTCAACTCATTCGTGCGACAAAAGAGAGGTTTGGGTGTTGGATAAGAAAGTATGTAAGAGTTTAGTAGCTTTTATGAATGAATGTTTCTGATTGAATGCCTTGACATGGGCCTGATTATTCATCTAATTTGTAGGTCCTCGATCCATCTAATAGTAACTTGGTCAACGATAACCTAAAGAGCTTAGCCATTGGTCCAAGTCAACATGCACAAACATGGTAGTTGTATTATGTGAATGGGTTTAACTTTCGCACAATGCATCATAGTTTTGGCCGGAAAACTCTGAATACTGATTTATGACTTGTTGGTGAAGAGGGAGTTTATTATGGGCAGTTCAATGATGCTATTGAGTTAGAGTATACGAATTGTTCTAGGGTTTTACTTTTTAAGTGTGATTGGTTTGACCCAGTAAATCATAGAGGATGGAAAATTCATAATGAGTTTGGGCTTGTAGATATAAACTACAAGAAGAAGCTAAGGAATTATGATCCAATTATTATGGCTCATCAAGCCCAAGAAGTATACTTTATTTCGTACCCTAGTATGCGTAGAGATAAAAATGACTGGTGGGCAGTGTGTAAGACGAAAGCTAGAAGTACTATTGTTGCTCCAACACAATCGATAGACTCTGCCTACTAGGAAGATTGTAGTTCAGTACCTTTCATTGTCACTAAAAATGATGAAGTAGAAAAATTACATGATGATGAAGGGGATCTGGAAGTAGTGGAAGTACAAAACTTACAAGATGATGCAAAAAAGAGAAAGAAGAGTTGGAGGACGAAGAGGAAGTAGAATACAAAAGCGGTTAAGAAGAAGTTAACGAGGCAAAAGAGAAAGATGATCGGCAAGATAATTTTAGTGATGATAATTATGTTTTTTGAAAATTACCAGAGAACTCTATAACTTTATGTTATTTGAACTTTATTTAATACAAGGATATTATTATATCGTTAAACTTAGTCAACCTTAAACCGCCAAAACAGGGATAAGGATCCTCTCTTATGTTCAAAAAAGCTGTGAGAGGTAATATTATGTTTGATATGATTGTACATTGTCATTATTGCAAAACATTTATTTCATTTTAATTCAAAAGTACAATCATATCAAACACAACATTATCTCTCATGTTTTTTGAACATGAGAGGATCCTTATCCGGCAAAACAGTGTTTGAGCAAAACCTAACTACTTTAACTTATATGCATTCATTTATATTAACCAAAATGTTACCAAAGCTACCAATTAACCTCTCACCCTATCTTACCCGCAAACTCATCAAAACATAATAATAAGTGTGTGGAGATGCGATCCTTTACAAGGTATGCAAATTTAAAAAGGCTAGAAAGCCACTCACAATGTGACAAGTGTCCCCCATGCACTCCCTCTTTTTTTTGTTATTAAATTCGGTTAGGGGGTACTTTGGTCATTTAACCCATTCTTTATATTCCACCCCAAATTTCAAACACAAATAACTTTTAAACGACAAACTTTTATGAAAAACCGATTTTACCATAATTTTTAAAATTTAATCCTTTTTAATTTTGTATAAATCTTGTTAAATATTTTGAACTTTTTTTTACATGTCAAATGGTTCTTGATTTTCTTTATTTTTTGGCATTTTCGGCTCTATTTTTAACCCTCATAAATTTCAAATCGTGAAAAACTTAAAACATGAAAGTTATAGATTTTTGTTTACTCTTTACCCAGAAATTTGAATCACTCAAATCAGATATCATATGGATAAGATATCACACGTTAACGATAGTGTTTTACTCAAATTTGAATCACTCAAATCATATATCATATGGATAAGATATCACACGTTAATGATAGTGTTTTACTCATATTTGTTGCATACAAGGTGTTTGATGAAATGTCTAACTTAGATTTTTAGTGTTACAATTTAGCTAAATGCACTAATTTTTGTCCCACAATGCATCATTAATCATTTTATTAATATAAGATTCAAAAAGTGATGTTTTTTTAATAGGTAAGGTTTTTAACTATTAAAACTGATGAATCAAACTGATGAACTGATGAACCAAACAAATTGTTCTAAAAAAAGTATAAAACCAAAACTGATGAACCTAACCAAACCCGAAACTACGATTGATGAAACAAACAAAAACTGTTGAAAAAAAAAACATAAAACCAGAACTGATGAACCAAACTGATGAACTAATGAACCAAACCAAAACTGTTGAACCATACCAAACTATTTAAAAAAAAGCGTAAAACCAAAATTGATGACTATGATTGATGAACCAAACCAAAACTGTTGAAAAAAGAAACATAAAACTAAAACTGATGAACCAAATCAAACATAGTTTCATCAGTTTAGTTTGGTTCATCAATCATAGTTTCAGATTAACATGTTGGTGTTTGTTTTGTTTTGTTCATCAGTTTATTTTGGTTCATCAATCATAGTTTCAGTTTTGGTTTGATTCATCAGTTTTAGTTCGATTTTTTTTTTCAATAGTTTTGGTTTGGTTCATCAATTATAGTTTCAACTTTGATTTGGTTCATCAGATTTATTTTTATGCTTTTTTTTTCAAAAGTTTTTATTTGGTTCATCAATCATAATTTCAAATTTGGCTAGGTTCATCAGTTTTGGTTTTATGCAAATAGTTGTGGTTTTGTTCATCAGTTCACCAGTTTGGTTCATCAGTTTTAATAGTTAAAAACTTTAACAATTAAAAAACATCACTTTTTGAGTCTTACATTAATAAAATGATTTATGATGAGTTGTGGGACAAAAATTTGTTCATTTAGCTTAATTTTAACACTAAAAATTTAAGCTAGACATTTCATCAAACACCTTGTGTGCAACAAATATGACTAAAACGTCATCTTTAACGTGCGATATCTCACTCATATCATATCGGATTTGAGTGATTCAAATTTCTGAGTAAAGAGTGAATCAAAATCTAAAACTTTTGTGTTTTAAGTATTTTATGATTCGGCAATTTTTAAAGTAAAAATATGGTCAAAAATAGCAAAAACATTAAGAAAATCATGACCTAATGAATATTTTAAAAAAAAGTTTCAAAATAATTAAAAAGATTTATACCAAATTAAAGATAATCAAATTTTAAAAATTATAGTGAAATCGGTTTTTTATAAAAGTTTGTCGTTTAAGAGATATGTGCGTTTGAAATTTGAGGTGGAAAAGGAAAAAACGGGTATTTTACGATTTCGCCCCTGAGCGGATTTTTAAATAAAATAGGTGGGAGACACTTGTCAGATGATTAGTGGCTTTCTACACTTTTTAAATTAGTCCCACTTTGCAATTGATACGATACCTAAGTGTGAAAAGTGTTGTTTTGAGTTATCTTATTATAAGTGGCAACTTCCATGTTAAACCAATTAAATACTACCTCCGTCCCAAAATTATTGTCCCCTATTAACTTTTTCGGTATTTACTTTTTAACTTTGACTTTAAGTATTTTTGTTTATATTACATAATACTTGATACAAAATATATGAACGGATTGAGTTTTAAATGTATTTTGATTTGGTATAATTTTTATCAAAAATTGTATAACACAAACAAAAATATTTATAGCCAAAGTTGAGAAAGAAAGACCGAAAAAATTAATAGGGGACAATAATTTTGAGACGGATGGAGTAGATTATAAACATAGCATAGCATACCTGTACCTTTGTAAAATTATTTGAATTTTAGACACGTATGTCATCATATCTTGATTTGGAGAATAGATAAGATAGAAGAAAATTACCTTCCGGGATTCGACTTCTTTGCGGAATAGTTGAAGGACTACTTTAAGGAATAATTTGCAGAATGCTAGCATGAAATCAAGTGGGATTTTAAGGTCTTCTTTGCAGAATGTTAGCATGAAATCAAGTGGGGTTTTAAGGAATAATTTGCCGAGTGTTAGCATGAAATCAAGTGGGATTTTAAGGAATAATTTGCCGAATGTTAGTATGAAGTCAACTGGGATTTTAAGGAACGTTAGCACGAAATCGGGGAATATTTTAAGGACTGCTTTGCCGACTGGTAGCAAGTTCTTGAAAAATATCACAGTCATAGTGACCTTCTCTTCTTGACATAAAATCATTCGTTCAGAGTCGACAGTAACCTCTATACTTGGATTAAAACACTCATAAGCAAAATGAATTAATCTAACCGGAGCCTTATATATCCATCTAACCAAAGCCAACGATAACAAATCCTACAATAAATCAATGAAACATGGAATCAGAACTCACGTAGAAAGATAGAAAAAATAATAATAAATGTAATCAGTAAAACCTTATATCTTAAAAAAGATAATGGCAATGTCAATCCAATTGAAACTCACATTTCAATATTTTATAAATTAGGTAAATATTGAATTTTGATATTTCAATTGGGTAAATATGAAATTATCACTTTTTAATTTTTTTCCGCAAAAATTCAAACAATGTTTAGTGAAATTTAACAATATTTTTAAAGAAAATTAAAAATATACGCACGTCAGTTTTTCTTTTGAATATAGTTTAAGGGTGAGCAAACGGACCGGATGGACCGGACAGACCGACAAAACCGACCGAGACAGGACCGACCACATTCAGTCTGGTCTCGGTCTAGGGATTTTCATAATTTTGGTCTCGGTCCGGTCCGGTCCGGCTTAAAAACCGGACATTTAGCCTATTTGGACCGAGACAGGACTGGACCGACCACATTCGGTTCAGTCTCTGTCTAAGATTTTTGTTGGATTCGGTCTCGGTCCGGTCCGGTTTTTGGACCGTGAGCACCCCTTATATAGTCTCTAAATAAAAACGAGATTTTTTGTATTTAATTTTAGAGTATTGATTGGCATGCCTAACCGGTATGCCTAATTATATAACTAAACCTATGTGTCAGGATCCTGTTGGTGGACAGCAGGGGATCCACTTCTTCACAAACCAATAACTTCTTGACACATCCATTTAGGCACATAATTAGTTACTCCCTCCGTCTCAAAATTATTGTCAGGAGACAAGAATTACAAAGTTTAATAAAAGTGGTTACACTTTTATTTTCAACCACTAAAAGAGAATATTCCCCTACTATATTCTCTAGTTTTTACTTAAAAGGGAAATTGGACAATTAATTTGAGACATCCAAAAATAGAAATGTGAAAAATTATTATGAGACGGAGGGAGTACATTTTTAGACCTCTCAATCATTTTCAAATTTTAACATTACTTAGTTCAAAAAATTCAACAACAAACTATATAATATAAATCATTATATATAAATTATATTTTATAATTAATGTAATGTTTCGTTAAAAAATTTGATTTCTTTCTTATTAAATAAAAATGGAGCTAGCTTATATTTTAGGCTATTGGACTCCTCAAATTTGGACACTATTGGATTCAAATAGTTATGCCATTGTTTGAGAAGATCACAAATATATTTGGAGTCTCCAACACTCTATCATTAAACTAGCACCATTTTTGTCATTAAACCCCACTGACAATTGCTTCTTCTCTCTCTTTTTATTATTTATTTATTTTTTTGTTTTTTTTATTTTATAACACAATGATGAAATTGAAAGAAAAAACAAGAGAGACTACGAAAGGAAAATCTTACTTGTACAATGCTTTCCATTTCGGTAAGTTCACGGAGAACTTCGTTAATAGCTGGTCGTTGTTCTCGCTCCTCATTTAAGCATGAGTACGCTAATTTTGTGAACCGGCCCTGGCCATATTCTTCCCATGAATCCCGTAGTTCTTTTCTTTCATTATGAAATTTGGGCAATGGAGCTTGAAACAATTTATTTTCTTGTTCATTTGGAATATAAGTGTTCTTCCCACACAAGATATCAAATAAAACGACCCCGAATGAGTAGACATCCGACTTTTGGGACACAGTTCCGGTCTCCACATATGTTGGATCGATATATCCTTTTGTGCCGATAACTTCATCATGGATAGCTTTATTTTTTCGAGCTAGTGAATGTTTGATGGAAAATTCAAATCCAGATAATTTGGGCTGCCATTTATCATTTAATAAAATTGTGGAACTGTTGATGTTACGATGTATGAATGAAAAAGCACGCCCTTCAACATGATGGATGTAATCTATTGCTTTCGCAATGCCAACACATGCTCTTAATCTGTCATACCATGTGAAGGTTGGGTCACTTAGAAACATGGAGAGACTTCCCTTGACATCATGGTGGTTTATGATTATCTTTTCATCCGTTTCGTCACAAAACCCAATCATCGAGACTATATTATCATGTCTGAGCACAGAGAGCGCAGAAATTTCTGTCCAGAACTCCACATCTCCTTGCCCGTGCTTACGATCTAACCTCCGTGCAGAAATATTAATTAACTTACAATAGCGCCAAAGTTTCCCTTTGTACACTTTTCCGAAACCACCTTCACCAATGATGTTTTTATCATCAAAGTTGTTGGTGGCTTTTAGTATCTTTTTAAGTGGGATTTTTAGGTGATTGAACTCTGTGATTGTGTATGCCATAATATTTCTTTTAATGAAGCGATTTTTAAGAGGCAAATTAAAGAACAATGGGTTATATGGTTGAATGTGAATGTGAATGTGAATGTGAATGTGAATGTATACGAGAAACTTCACACACAGATATATACATAAATGCGACCAACCTCCATCTCGATCTTGACTTGTTCTTCTTTTATTTTCATTTGTAAAATATTATTGAGAGCTGGCATCCATGTTACTCCGTAATAGTATTTAATTGCAACAACTTGATTAACTCAATTAATGAGTTACGAGTCTCAACGCATCTTTCATGCTATTGTAAAAAGAAAAAAAATAATTAATTTGATATCCAATCCTATCAAGCGTTAAGGGAAGTGATTTGCACACTCCCAAAAATGATTGGCACACTCAAAATGTCAATGTGTTGACATTTATACCCTTACAGGATAAGAATAAGTCCAAACAATGTGAGGGTATAAACGTCAACACACTCAAAATTTGAGTGTGCCAATCATTTTTGAGAGTGTGCAAATCACTTCCCAAGCGTTAATGTGACGACGATGATGATTCAACTACAGTTGACTTTTGTAAATCTATAGTCCACGGTCTGCAATGTAAATTTATATTAACTAATCACTTTGAAGAAAAAGTCTAGAATAGAAATGATAAATATTTATACAATGCATCAAATGAAAGTAATAGCAAGTTGAATGTTATAACAAATATAACCCTATAAATACTTAAAATTTAAAAAATTTAACCCTATAAATACATCATGCATTTCACCATTTTATAAACAAATTCAAACCACTTTTCTCTATATACATTCTTTTTATACACTTTTACACATATAACCTACAAAATGTCTTCCTATTTATTCTTTTTTAAGTCTTCGAACAAGGAAGATGAAGTGAATAGCGAGCTTGCAATTTTTACGGAGACCTGTAGTGCGGTTATTGAAGGGTCAAAGCCAAAAATCTCCATGTGAACATAGAAGCACATAGGCTTCATAAGTCCTTGATCAGATACAACCATTTTCATATGAATTCGTGTGTGCACATATATTCCAATTTAGTTTGGAGGCCAAGAAAAGGTATAATTAACCAGTGTTATCCAGTTAGGCAAGATAGGTGGGTCACACGGGTTGGTTTCGGGTCAAAATGAGACTTTTTAGGAACTTATTTTTTTTTTATATCTTATTTTATGTGTTTCATCATTTAGAAATTAAACATAACCCTAGTCGGCAGTAGCCAGTAGGTATATGCTAATCAAACAACTACCATGTCACGTTAGTTAAAATACCATACCATCTTGCTTATGGCCTTCAGGCCTTGTGAATGATCTCTATGTAGCAACGAGCATGGTGCCGCCATAATGCATGGGTGTCATTTTTTGGGTGTTTTAAAACAATCTTACTGTATGAACTTATGCGTACGAGTTCGAGTTCACATATGTTTTTGAGCTTACGTTTTTTTTAGATCAATCAATATCCTTGTCTGAAGTATCCTTGTTCCCTTCTTAATTTTCCTTTCTCATTGCGATTCTAGTTTTGAGTTGAGACACAAAGTTGCCGGAGGCTAGTGTGACGACAATCCACTTATGTATTTTTCTAGAGACAGAGCTTTTCGAACCTCCATAATAATTAAATATTCGTTGTGAATGGACTATTTAAACCTTAACGCTCCCGAATGTCTTGTATAAGTTCTTTGCTCTTGAGTTAGTCGCGTATTTTCTTGACTTTTTTTATGAGTAGCTATCGAATTCAATGTTTATATATAAATTCAAGCTTTTCGAGCTGAGCTCAAGTACGAATAATTAAAGTTTGTCGTGCTATCGAGCCAAGCTAAATCCTACTTTATAATTTTTGAGCCGAACTCAAGCCTTTTTATGCTCGAGCTCGGCTTGACACGATTACAACTCTAATTTTATTGACTAAAGTTTAACATCAACAAAACATAATTCATTTGGTCTTCAAAAAAGAATTATTAATGTTTTACTAAGGTTTAAAATCAACATAAGATATTTCGTTTGGGTTTTGAAAAAGAAATATGTTACTACCTCCGTCCTAATTTATTTGTCCACTTTTAATTTTCAAAGTCTTTTTTTGTTAACTTTGACCTTAAATATATTTGTTTATGTTATTTAACATTTGATGCAAAATATATTAATAGATTGAGTTTTAAGTGTATTTTTAATTTGTATAATTTTTATCAAGTATTATATAACACAAATAAGAATATTTACGGTCAAAGTTGACAAAGAAAGACTCAAAAAGTCAAAACTGGACAAATAAATTGGGACGGAGGGAGTAATAATTAATATTTGGCTAAGAGCGATATGGTTGATTGTGTAGATTAAAATTTTGTCATATTCTTTTAAACAACCGTGTTTTTGGGCGAATGAGATCATAGTCTTTAAGATATTTTCTAAAGCTATGTTCATCTCCATATTTATGGATTTAAAGCATAATATACATAATATATGAACAAAGAGAAAAGTTCTATACGAAACTACATTTAGCTAAATTACAAATTAAACGATCTCATCCATCCATTCCCCTTTCATCCAACGGTGTATATTTATTACACACACAAAAAAAAAAAAAAAAAAAAAAAAAAAAAAAAAAAAAAAAAAAAAAACGGAGGGGCATTTTTGTAATTTCCATACTTACTCTAATATTCATCCGTATCACACAATTCACGTGTTTTTCTCACCCTCACCCTCACACACAGTAAAACACACACTCTCTCCTCATTTCCCCTAATTCAAACCCTAACCCTAAATCGTTTAATCGCCGTTAATCCGACATCAATCCGTCACTAATCGTCATTTAAATGGACCTACGTGGTGAAATAGCTCAATCTAAAGAGCGTTTGTTGTCGGATCCCATTGATAATGTCGAATCTGGTATGTTTTTGTCTCATTTTTTAAAATCAGTTATTATTTTGAATTTTTGTTATCGATTAGGTTATTTTTTTGAATTTATTAGCTTATTTTGTGGTTTTATTAGCTTTTTTGCTACTGAATGAGTGTTTGGATTAGTTTATGTTAGCGATTAGATTAGATTTTATGATTAGTTAATTTTTTTTTTGATGTAATGACTGTTTAGGATTAGCTTATTTTTGCTTATTTTTTGGTTTGTGATAAGCATAAGTAGATAAGCAAATGGGATTTTGCTTATCTCTGAATAATCCTATGGGATTATCACTGAATCCCATGAGATTCACATAAGAATTAGTGGTTTGTGATGTATAAGTAGATTAGCGAGTACATTGTGTTTGAGTTGTTGTTGTTGTTGTTTTTTTTAGAGAATTACGGACTATTTAGATTTGTTTTTGCTTGATGTAAGCTGTATATGCGATATATTTGGCTAGATAAATATGGCATAATCAGATAAGCGGTTGTAGTTTGAGTGTTTAGCAAATTCGTTATGTACGTCGTTGTATTGTTTTTGTATGCTTTTGCTTGATTTACGCCTGTATGTAACAACCCGCATTTTCAAGACATTTCTCCTATTCACTATTCATCAGTTACTATTCATCATTTACTATTCACCGGTCACTATTCATCATTTTCGAAGTCAGTTTGTGAATCCGAGAAGCGTTCAGAAATTTTACTATTCATGTGACACTATTCATTCCCGGAGGAAATCACTATTCACGAGGGCCATTCATTTCATCGTAAACTGAGTTTACGGGCCTTCAAATTCGCGTAACCAGCTTGGTTTAGCTGCAAATTCATGCATCATTCATTAATGACATTTCATATAGACTGGATTAGTCTACACATCATCAGTACTTTAGGCCCTACACGGATATGCATTATTTCTATATACCTATGTTTAATTTGTAATTAACGTTACCACTCAGTTTTTACTACGAACGTATACCCGATACTCCCGACTACGATCCTAACATATTTTCATATTCATAATAATAATATAAAAAATATATTATTAATTTACTCGGTGTTTTGAAATCAATTGCTACATTTTACGGTCGGAGATTATTACTCCGTCGGTTTGCGTTATTTCAATTCAATAATTATTTTAACACCCAATTCTCATCAGGAATAATATTTTACAACTTTTACAACTTCGTCGTATTTTATTTCACCTCGTTACCATTTATTTCAAGATAACTCGGTACCCGATAACACCTAATACCCAACTTAAACCCACTAATACTTACACATTGGGACATAAAAATTTATTAGCCACAAAACTTTCCTTGTTTTACTCCTTGTGCCCCCCCCCCCCCCCCCCCAGCCCCCCTAAAAACATGGATCTTGTCCTCTAAACTAAATATTAACACTAATATGCAAGTATATATTTCATCTTTCCACACATACATCCATTTTTACAAGACAAATAAACTAGCTAAGATATCAAACTCTCTCATCTTCTTTCTTCTTCATATGGTTCGGCCATCAATAACAAACAAGGAGGAAATCATAAATTTTTCAAGATTCAAGTGTTTATCAAGTCATAGTATTGATCTTGTTAAGGTTTTGAAATAAAAACCTCAAGATTATTAAGTTTTCTTGCTCAATAATCATCAAATCTTCAAGTAAGTTACTAACAATCTTTCCTACTCTTTTAAACATCTACTTTATAAATTTTCATGATCTAGTAACAAAAACATGCAAATATACTATGATTCATACCACTTATTGATTATTTTTATTTATAAACATAGATCTACAATTTTTATTAGCAATCTCATGAGATCCACCATTTTTGGTGATGTTTAGGAACCCATGACACCCTAAGAAGGTGTATGGTAGGATGGGGTACTTGTGGAGTTGATTTGAATTAGATTGGTTAAGCCTTGAACAAGTCTTGATCCTTGAAAATGAGTTTTAAACACTATATATATAGATCTGTCCATTTTTGCAAAACGTGGGAAAATCAATGGGTTTTGTGTAACTTTGGACCAAAGATTTAGAAAATACATTCCGAGACGAAACTATAGCCGAAAACGGGGATAAAAACGAGTTAATAACGAAGGAGATATGATTTTCCGAATATTAACAACGAAAAATACTTTCAAATATAGGTTCTGTCCCAAATCGCCAATTTCAGAAAACTCAGGGGTTTCCGGGTAAAATTGGGTTAGATATTCAGAAAATACTTTCAAAAACGAAACCGTGGCCGCTTGAATCACTAAAATCCGAGTTACGACGAAAAAGATATGCTATTTTCAATTTTAACGACGAAAACTATTTTCTGAAAAATAGCTTGCTGTTGAGCAGATTTCATGGACTGTTTTGAGGCCTAAAACTTGTTCTAGCCGTCCCAACTTATCAAAAATATATTAGTATATTGTCCCACGATTCCGGGGATATAAAGAACATAGAAAACGGACTTATAACGACTAAGATACAAGTGTTTGAAATCCGACGATATATATATATATATATATATATATATATATATATATATATATATATATATATATATATATATATATATATATTTTCATCAGCTTTTCTATTACAAATTTTACCGCTAAACTGTCTTTGCGAGACACCACTTTCTCGGCTGTTTTCTTTATGATTGGTATGGTTTGAGTCCGAGCCGTAGTTAAGTAAAATCAAGATCGCCCAGCCTACTTTTCAAATCAATTGGCCGTTCATCGAATAGACTTATAACGAATAAACTATGACCTCATCTATATATCCGATAAATTATATATTTTGACAGCTTTTACTATAATGAAATTTTCTAAGTGTTGAACATAATACTTTCAAGTAACAACAATAAGAGTCGATTTTCTCATCGATCAAGACCCGTATAACCAAAAGTTAAATGACACGACTTCAAGATATTGTTACAAGGTTTTTCAAAAACGCCGAGTTTCATCACTAACCCTTAACGTATAACATTTCGCGACTTGTTTTGCGAGGCCATTTTGGGCATATTTTCAAGTAATGAAAATGTTATTTTTGCGACGAAAACCTTATATTTACCGATAGAACACCAAAATAGGATCGTGGAGCACCATTTCAACATATTTACAAGAAAAGTGATTATTAACCTAACGAGACGTCAAAAATATATTTGTCGACGATAAACGTTATTTTCAAAACTAACGAGTGGTATCGATAACATACGTATTTGCATGTGTAGCATCATTTCATTTCTTACATTAGATCATACCATTCATATTAGGTTGCGGTTAGAGATCGTGCCTCATTTCTGTGTATTCACTTTTGTCATCGTAGCTATCGCACCAGGTGAGTTCATAACCCCTACTTTTACTTGTTTTACAACTGTTTTGGGGGAAGATACATGCTCGATACTATTTAAATTCAATGCTTGTTTTACTTGAACGCGATTCATTTTCTCAAACATTACTGAATGGTTGAAATACTTGTTCTATGTTTTTATACGATTTGAATTACTTATGAGGAAGAATACACTGCTTGAATTATTTTTTTTGTACAATGCCAAAGTATTACAAATTCCATACATTGCTTAAGTTTTCTTAGTACTACCAAATTAAGTCCCCTTTATTATCATGGACCGTTAATTTTAGTGCTAAGCGAGAGTGAATGAATAGATCTATTGAGGGTGACGCCTCCATTCGCGTTTGGGTTGCTCCAACGGGACGAATGCATTTCATGTCTTAAAAATTTGAGTGTCTGGTAAACACTCTGGTGGGGCCAATTCTATGTCCAGCTTCAGTTTCATGAGCTTAAGAGACAATGTAGCATTTTTGACATTTTTGTCGGTTTATTTTATACTTGTGGCTTATGTACATACGATTTAACTTACAATCTCCAAATGGTTTTACAGTACTTACTTGTTTACTAAACTCTATGAACTCACCAACCTCATGTTGACACTTTAGCATGTATTTTCAGGTTTTAACCAATGGCACGCTACTGGAGGTTTTGGCAGGGCATGGCATGGTCATAGAAGACTCTGATTATTTATATGGGGACCGCTTTAAACTACTTTTAAGGGCCTACTCCCGCACTACTTTTAATGATGTAAATTCAACATTTTTGATTAAACGATTTTATTCTAAATGATTAAAGTGAAAACCATTTTTGTACTTGTGTTGTGATACCGATTGAGTTACACCCCAGCTACATGTATGCTTCCGCTGGACCCGATCTTGGGGGTGTGACAGATTGGTATCAGAGCTTTGGCTATAGCGAACTAAGTGTTTTTAAAACCTAGACTATAGCTACTTTCAAGAAAACTTAACCCTATGACCGTCACGTGCCTGCCTGCCAAGCTGAAGCCTCATTTGTGGTTAGTTGCTGACTTAGGTGATGAGATTTGTGTCTCATTATCTGACATATTATGTTCATTTATTATAGTTGATTACTATAATTGTCTTTCATATAAGCATGTTCACGTATCATATATGTCACCGCATTATGTTTTCCTTGCATAGTTTCATCAATTGACCTCGAGTTTGGTCGCTTGCTTTGGTCTTTCAGAACGTCTTGGTATTGTGAAGGACATGGTATTAGTATAACTGAGCTGAGTATTTCAAAATTCATGGAACCTCGGTGGAATATAGACTGGTCATCTACATTCGACCCGGGATAGTGAGATATAGGCTGACCACCTATGTCTGACTCAGAAGTGAATTTTGCAACACTGAGAATGGTTATAATAAGATTATGTCTGGATTGCATCCTCTACTCAATTTCCAAATGTTTCATTCATGTGTGTGTATACTCTCGTTGTAGGAACATTAATAATTTTCATCACTTCGTGAACCGCCGCTTGGAAGCACGTCAACTAGTCATTTCACCTCATGAATCTTCACATTTATCCACAGTACTTTTACATCACAATATTTTTCTTTTATCACAATCTTATTATGTTGCAGTTGTCACAGTCTCTTCCCTTCTCACCATCACCATCATTTCCTTTCCCACCCCCATATATATATAGGAATTAGCTAACACTCTACAGATTCCGATGTCACTCATCCCTTACTACCCCCTATATTGATAAGCGGATATTATCAATGATCTCCCTAGGAAAGACTTTCCATACCATCTATAAGGAGGATCCCTCGGTACATTAAGACCATTCAAAACTCAACCGAAATCTCAAGATATTACAAAACCATTCGAAACACCATCACTGGCCTGATCACCAAAATTCTACCATCTAGAAAGTATTGGCTTGACTGAATTACAAGATTAGTTTCGATGCGAATGCTCACTAAGCCACACCATAGAGATAAATCCAACCTCTTAACCAAGACTATAGATTGAACATGTCCTCACCAATAGACTTTATTCAAACATGTTAGACACCTATGCATTTGTGCAGACATACATACCTGGCTATTTTATCCTCTTAATACTTTCACTTTTAAATGGATTTTTTTTCTAAACTACAGTTATACAAAACATATATCATGTAAGAAATACTTTTCTGAGGCACTTATGTTGACAAGCAAATTCCTCTTGGTTAATCTTTTACAAAACTATTTAATGTTAAGAAATTTTAAACATCGATCTTTGGTAAACCGTATTATCCATCTAATGTTGAAAAGAGTCCTATCTTGCATAACTATTAAATTTTGAAACATCCAGAAAAAAAATGTTACTTAGAAAACTGTGTGCTTAAAGATTTGTAAATTCATTTATTCAGGGAAGATTTATGAACAAACACACAATCTTAAAACAAACTTTGAAAATCAATGACTATATTATCACTTATACAGTTAGGATTTTGTGATTTGATGACATAGAACTTGGGGAAAATCTTAGTAATGGAGACTAAGCATCATAGGTGGAGAGAGACTCAATTCATGACATCCTGCGAAGGATCACAACCTTATCCTAATCTATTATTTTCAACAACACCCTTTGACGGACTTAACCTTGTAAGCCTTTCAAAACAAGATTCATGATACCCATTTCAATTATTCCTAATAGAGGAATTTGATTCACCTCAAACTCCTAGCGATTACATTAAGATTCCTTTGGAACCACACCAACTATCATCTACAGACCAATGGTCAGAATTAGAGAACGATTCAAACATAGGAAGATATACTCAAAGCATGAGTGATTGACTCTAGAAATGGTTGGAATAACCATTTGCCATAAATCGGATTCTTTTACAACCATAGTTACCACACGAGCTTAGAGAC
Source organism: Artemisia argyi (assembly GCA_030686995.1). Lineage (NCBI taxonomy): Eukaryota > Viridiplantae > Streptophyta > Magnoliopsida > Asterales > Asteraceae > Artemisia > Artemisia argyi. Next base: position 52,841,611 of record CM060685.1, read on the forward strand.
TACACCATTTAATGCACTCTATGGTCGAAGTGCCAACATCCATCGACGGATCAAAATTTGGAAAAGCCCAACTCATTACTCCCGTAAGCATTCATGAAATAACCAGGAATTTCCTACAAATCAAGAATCAGTTACAAGTTCGATAAGCGGTAAACCCTTAGGATTTCAAGTTGGTAGCCAAATCATGTTGAAAGTCCTGCCTAGGAAAGTTATGATACCATTCAGAAAAATTCAGAAAGTTAAACCCGATACACACTGAACCATTTACTATTTCTGACAGAGTAGGCCTAGTGGCCGTCAGACTTGAACCTTGTTAGAGCTCAATAGCTTACACGATAAAAATCATCATCTTTTCACCAATACAACTTCAGAGACCAACACAAACTGAACTTTGGGACGAAGTTCCTTTTAAGGGGGTGAGACTGTAACAACCCGCATTTTCAAGACATTTCTCCTATTCACTATTCATCATTTACTATTCACCGGTCACTATTCATCATTTTACTATTCATCATTTTCGGAGTTAGTTTGTGAATCCGAGAAGCGTTCAGAAATTTTACTATTCATGTGACACTATTCATTCCCGGAGGAAATCACTATTCACGAGGGCCGTTCATTTCATCGTAAACTGAGTTTACGGGCCTTCAAATTCGCGTAACCAGCTTGGTTTAGCTGCAAATTCATGCATCATTCATTAATGACATTTCATATAGACTGGATTAGTCTACACATCATCAGTACTTTAGGCCCTACACGGATATGCATTATTTTTATATACGTATGTTTAATTTGTAATTAACGTTACCACTCAGTTTTTACTACGAACGTATACCCGATACTCCCGACTACGATCCTAACATATTTTCATATTCATAATAATAATATAAAAAATATATTATTAATTTACTCGGTGTTTTGAAATCAATTGCTACATTTTACGGTCGGAGATTATTACTCCGTCGGTTTGCGTTATTTCAATTCAATAATTATTTTAACACCCAATTCTCATCAGGAATAATATTTTATAACTTTTACAACTTCGTCGTATTTTATTTCACCTCGTTACCATTTATTTCAAGATAACTCGGTACCCGATAACACCTAATACCCAACTTAAACCCACTAATACTTACACATTGGGACATAAAAATTTATTAGCCACAAAACTTTCCTTGTTTTACTCCTTGTGCCCCCCCCCCCCCCTAGCCCCCCTAAAAACATGGATCTTGTCCTCTAAACTAAATATTAACACTAATATGCAAGTATATATTTCATCTTTCCACACATACATCCATTTTTACAAGACAAATAAACTAGCTAAGATATCAAACTCTCTCATCTTCTTTCTTCTTCATATGGTTCGGCCATCAATAACAAACAAGGAGGAAATCATAAATTTTTCAAGATTCAAGTGTTTATCAAGTCATAGTATTGATCTTGTTAAGGTTTTGAAATAAAAACCTCAAGATTATTAAGTTTTCTTGCTCAATAATCATCAAATCTTCAAGTAAGTTACTAACAATCTTTCCTACTCTTTTAAACATCTACTTTATATATTTTCATGATCTAGTAACAAAAACATGCAAATATACTATGATCCATACCACTTATTGATTATTTTTATTTATAAACATAGATCTACAATTTTTATTAGCAATCTCATGAGATCCACCATTTTTGGTGATGTTTAGGAACCCATGACACCCTAAGAAGGTGTATGGTAGGATGGGGTACTTGTGGAGTTGATTTGAATTAGATTGGTTAAGCCTTGAACAAGTCTTGATCCTTGAAAATGAGTTTTAAACACTATATATATAGATCTGTCCATTTTTGCAAAACGTGGGAAAACCAATGGGTTTTGTGTAACTTTGGACCAAAGATGTAGAAAATACATTCCGAGACGAAACTATGGCCAAAAACGGGGATAAAAACGAGTTAATAACGAAGGAGATATGATTTTCCGAATATTAACAACGAAAAATACTTTCAAATATAGGTTCTGTCCCAAATCGCCAATTTCAGAAAACTCAGGGGTTTCCGGGTAACATTGGGTTAGATATTCAGAAAATACTTTCAAAAACGAAACCGTGGCCGCTTGAATCACTAAAATCCGAGTTACGACGAAAAAGATATGCTATTTTCAATTTTAACGACGAAAACTATTTTCTGAAAAATAGCTTGCTGTTGAGCAGATTTCATGGACTGTTTTGAGGCCTAAAACTTGTTCTAGCCGTCCCGACTTATCAAAAATATATTAGTATATTGTCCCACGATTCCGGGGATATAAAGAACATAGAAAACGGACTTATAACGACTAAGATACAAGTGTTTGAAATCCGACGATATATATATATATATATATATATATATATATATATATATATATATATATATATATATATATATATATATATATATATATATATATATATATATATTCATCAGCTTTTCTATTACAAATTTTGCCGCTAAACTGTCTTTGCGAGACACCACTTTCTCGGCTGTTTTCTTTATGATTGGTATGGTTTGAGTCCGAGCCGTAGTTAAGTAAAATCAAGATCGCCCAGCCTACTTTTCAAATCAATTGGCCGTTCATCGAATAGACTTATAACGAATAAACTATGACCTCATCTATATATCCGATAAACTATATATATTTTGACAGCTTTTACTATAATGAAATTTTCTAAGTGTTGAACATAATACTTTCAAGTAACAACAATAAGAGTCGATTTTCTCATCGATCAAGACCTGTATAACCAAAAGTTAAATGACACGACTTCAAGATATTGTTACAAGGTTTTTCAAAAACGCCGAGTTTCATCACTAACCCTTAACGTATAACATTTCGCGACTTGTTTTGCGAGGCCATTTTGGGCATATTTTCAAGTAATGAAAATGTTATTTTTGCGACGAAAACCTTATATTTACCGATAGAACACCAAAATAGGATCGTGGAGCACCGTTTCAACATATTTACAAGAAAAGTGATTATTAACCTAACGAGACGTCAAAAATATATTTGTCGACGATAAACGTTATTTTCAAAACTAACGAGTGGTATCGATAACATACGTATTTGCATGTGTAGCATCATTTCATTTCTTACATTAGATCATACCATTCATATTAGGTTGCGGTTAGAGATCGTGCCTCATTTCTGTGTATTCACTTTTGTCATCGTAGCTATCGCACCAGGTGAGTTCATAACCCCTACTTTTACTTGTTTTACAACTGTTTTGGGGGAAGATACATGCTCGATACTATTTAAATTCAATGCTTGTTTTACTTGAACGCGATTCATTTTCTCAAACATTACTGAATGGTTGAAATACTTGTTCTATGTTTTTATACGATTTGAATTACTTATGAGGAAGAATACACTGCTTGAATTATTTTTTTTATACAATGCCAAAGTATTACAAATTCCATACATTGCTTAAGTTTTCTTAGTACTACCAAGTTAAGTCCCCTTTATTATCATGGACCGTTAATTTTAGTGCTAAGCGAGAGTGAATGAATAGATCTATTGAGGGTGACGCCTCCATTCGCGTTTGGGTTGCTCCAACGGGACGAATGCATTTCATGTCTTAACAATTTGAGTGTCTGGTAAACACTCTGGTGGGGCCAATTCTATGTCCAGCTTCGGTTTCATGAGCTTAAGAGACAATGTAGCATTTTTGACATTTTTGTCGGTTTATTTTATACTTGTGGCTTATGTACATACGATTTAACTTACAATCTCCAAATGGTTTTACAGTACTTACTTGTTTACTAAACTCTATGAACTCACCAACCTCGTGTTGACACTTTAGCATGTATTTTCAGGTTTTAACCAATGGCACGCTACTGGAGGTTTTGGCAGGGCATGGCATGGTCATAGAAGACTCTGATTATTTATATGGGGACCGCTTTAAACTACTTTTAAGGGCCTACTCCCGCACTACTTTTAATGATGTAAATTCAACATTTTTGATTAAACGATTTTATTCTAAATGATTAAAGTGAAAACCATTTTTGTACTTGTGTTGTGATACCGATTGAGTTACACCCCAGCTACATGTATGCTTCCGCTGGACCCGATCTTGGGGGTGTGACACTGTATGTGTGATATATGTACTTGTAAGGAGTGTTTGGGAAATAGCGTAACTAAAGCAATGTAGGATGAGATAGTGTTCGGTTTTATGAAAACGGTGTTGTCATTCAAATAAGATAAGTGGTTGATTACTTATTATTAAGCAAAAGTAGTTTCAAATAAGCGATTGCAGTTTGTTTACGGGATATAATGCTTGTTGCAGCACTTCAATCTGTGTGTACATTTTTGTGAATTAATCGCTTAGGTTGTTGAGATTATGCAACTTTTTTAATTGATAGCACATAGGTATTCCATCTGTATCACAAGTCCAGTTGAAAAATCTATTAGTGTTTGTTTGACTATGAACGATCAGAGGGGTGTTACAAGTCGAGGTGAAGAGATTGCGGAATATCAGTGGTTTGTGATATAAGTAGATTAGCAAACGGGATTTTGTTTCACTGAATAATCCTATGGGATTATCACTGAATCCCATGGGATTCACATAGAATTAAAATTATGGCAAATATCAGTGTTTAAGAATAATCCTATGGGATTATCACTGAATCCCATGGGATTAACATATAATGAGTGTTTGTATTAGCTTTTAGGAATCAGATTTATAGTTTTCTATTTTGTTTGTTAGTTTTAGGTGTTTGTGATTAATTAGTTTTTTCTATTGTTAGTTGCTTATAACTAATATTATTCTTTTCATCTTATAATTTATGTAGGTAAAGTATTGAACCCAACACCGTTGTCTAGGTTCAATCCGTTCGACAAATTGGGAAAGAAAACATCGCCGGTGAAGCAGCCTCGGTTCAATCCGTTTGATGTTAAAAAAAACAAATCGCCGTCACAGACAAAACCAACAGGTGATGTTAGTGAGGCTGCCAAACCAGTAGAGTTTGAGGTTAATGTTCAGGGGAAGGCGATTGTTGATCAGGGAAAGGAGAGTAGTGTTGTTATTGCTGCAGTTGTTGCTGATTTGGAGAAGGAGAGTCAGAAGGAGAAGGAGAAGGAGAAGGGGAAGGGGAAGGATAAGGAGGAGAATGTTATTGAGAAGGTGGTGGAGAGTGAGGAGAACGTTATTGAGAAGGTGGTGGAGAGTGAGAATGAGGAGAGTGGGAAGTTGGTTACATATAAATCAAAAAAGGGTAAAAAGGGTTCTGTTGTTGATGATAGGTCAACGGACAAGGGTTCTGTTGTTGTTGATGATAAGAAGCTTAAGAAGGATTTTAAGGTGACGGTTGTTGATGATAAGAAGCTTAAGAAGAGTATTAAGGTGACGGGGCAAGTTAAGACGACTCCGAAGAAGAAGTTTGATAAAGTAATATCAGAAGCTCCTGTTTTGAGATCCAAGAAGTTGGTTCAGGAGGAAACTCCAACTCCTCCAAAGAAACGGAAATTAGCATTAGCAAAAGTTGATGATAGTTCAAAGAAACAAAAGCTTAAGGTTCCAAAAGGTATAGATATGTCCCAAATCCATGAAAATTGTTTTTATTTCATCTCTATTGCTTTAAGTTTTTCTGTTTGAGTCTTTTATCTAATTTAATATTATGTTTAAAGTTATGGGATTGACAGTGATTCTCAGTGAATCCCATGGGATTCACAGTGAATCCCATGGGATTCCCAGTGAATTCCATGGGATTTTCTAGTGAATCCTGATGAGTGCTCAAACACTCATCATTTTTTATCAAATCTGAACTGCCAAACATACAAAAACACTCAGAAATGCATCAAAATACTGAAAATATTTCAAAATTGTGTTTTATATGTTTTAGATGCAAAATGAGTAAAAACAGATAAAAAACGTACAAAGTTTGCAAAATTGGCAGTTTCAGTCCCCCAACTTTCATAAAATGTCAAAACTAGTCCCTGGTCATACAAAATATGGAAAATTATCACCAAAGGTCCTTTTAAAATCATAAGTGGTCATATTTAGTCCTTTGGGGAAAAATCTCAAAAGTTTTGGAAATTTACAATTTTGGTCCTTGGAGTTTCACTTTTGGCAGAATTAGTCCCTGGTGGGAATTTTTGGAAGAAAAGTCAACTAGGGTCCTTGGGAATTTTAAAGTGTCAAAATAAGTCCTTGGAATATAATTTTCAACAACTGACAATATTGGTCCCTCAAGTTTGGAAACTTGTCAAATTTGGTCCCCGGATGTTTCAAAATTGGAAAATCATCAATTATAGTCCTTGGGTTAATAAAAGGTGGCAAGAATGGTCCTTATACTACTTTTAGAAATTGGCATTTCAGACCCTCAATTTTCAGGACTTTACAATTTTAGTCCTTGTGGTTTTATTAACTATACAAACAACACAACCCAACCCAACACCACTAATACTAATCCAAACCACAAGTCCAACCCAACACACCCTTTACCCAAAACCACCCCAAGCCTGTTCCCAGCCCAAATCCAAAACAATAATAACAACCCACCCCGTTTATTACCCCCTCGGTCAAACGAACCTTTGACCACCTCCTTCCTCCCACATCCCACTTGCAGCCTGATACACCCCTTCCACACTCAACCAACCCCTTCACCTCTGCTATATCTACCCATCCCATGTTCCCTTGACCTTCAAAAAACCCCAAGGTGCATTTAAGACCCTTGAATTACGCCAAGCCACCCCCTAACTGCCAAATTGGCATTTCCCGCCAAAACCAAAACAAACGGCTCAGATTGATTTGAGGGATCCAACAGCTCAGAGTATTGGTGGGAATGAAAGAGAAAGACTCCAGGACCTTTATAAGTGAAGAAAAGATGGAAGAAAAAGTTAGCTAGTAGTTAGTGTAATATAGTTTTAATCTAGTTTTAATGTCGTTTCATTAAATTTACCCTTTCCAAGTGTAATTGTTAGCTTTAAGATGTAATGTTAAGTAATTTTCAGTATAATTTAACTTGTTTCAATCATTAAATTCAATTCTCAATCACTTTTCAGTTTAAGCTTCAATTTCATGAAATTTCCATATTGTCTTAATATTGTAAAAATGATTATCTCTTGATTCTAATAGCTCATTAAAGTTCACAAGTAAATTTTAGAAGGTTCCCTAAGCATTTTGAACAAGTTTTGTTCAAAATACCAAAAATCTCAAAAATGCCAAGGAATTAGTCTAAAAATTCAAATTCAGTCCATAAGGTAGAAGAAGCATTAGAGCCTGATGAATTATGGATTTGCCCTGGGTTGTAGAGCTTATTGGTAAGCCTTAGGATGTGAATTGGGTACTTGGTTCCATGTTCTTGGCCTGAATTCACTATGTAAGCCTTTTTCACAACTTTGGTATTTTACTATGTAACAGCTTATTAACTGCTTATATATGGTTCTCTGTGTTTCCTAGGTGTATTTTAGTCATAATAGTGTTTTATATTTAGTACTTGTTCATTTATTCTCACCATTGCTTCATCTTTTATTTTCACTGCTATTTTAGTTTTATATTGATTCATGAGTCTTTGTTGTTAAAATTGACATTTCTGTGTTAAAACAGGTTTATATTATCATATTAGAACCTTATGGATTAGTGTTTTGGTCTTAAACAATCTCAGGGCTTGAAGTTCATAAGATTAGTTAACTTTAAGGAGTGTTTGGATTTAGAGTTTGGCTTATGGTACTGCTTGTTTCAGGGGATTCTTTTGGTCACAACATGTTGCAATAGGTTTTATTAGAACTTTGTAATCATAAAAACCATTGGTTATAGTTAAAAAGGTCAAAATCACCATCCAAACCCCCCCCCCCCCCAACAGTCCACTGTTGGGAGATTTTGATCCCAAACTCACTCAAATCTGCTCTTAAGTGATTGTCATAGCTTATTCTAGTTTCCTTATAGCAAATTATAACATAATTAGTCAGTAGGTTAGGTTTAAAACTCAAATTAGTCAACTTTTCATGATTTCATCAAAAGTCAAAATTTTAAGTTCTCAGATTTTGCAAAACTTAGAGGATTTATTTAGAATTTTGTTTTGAGATCCATGCCTTGTGTTTTTTAGGATTTGTGGTCCAATACCCCATCTTCAAGATCCCAAATTTGTTGTATTTTTAAGTTTTTTCTATTGGCCCCACACCCCAAGCAACACACCTGCAGGGGGAGTCTCTGCCCTGCTGCAGCAGATCTCAGTCCACACCACCACCTTTGGTGGTGGTTTTTGGCCACCTCAGTGGGTCTCACTTGGCCATTTTAAGTTCTTTGAACTCCCCTCCTGGCCCTTTTCATGCTTTGACCATTTGTTTGACCTTAATCACTGTAGACCCCACTTGGAATTGCCCCCAAAGGTTGTCCCAATTCTGTCTCAGAAAACAAATGTATAAGTGCTTATTATGCTAATGTGCTTATTTTGTGGACCCCAATGTGCTTTTTCCAGCTTAATTAAGTTCAATTAACTCATTTGAATCAGAATCACTCATAGTGGGTCCCACTTAAGCCCATTTTAGCTTATTTCTTGCCTTGGTCAACAATAGTCAACTGTCACCCCAATAAGCTTCCACAGTTCTTATTTTTAAGTTGTAAAAAAGTTGTTTTCATAAAAGTTAGTTGTTTTTAGTTATAAAATAGTTTTGTAAAGGAAAAATCCAGAAAAGTCAATTTAATTTTAAGTGATAGTTTCTATTTAATGTAATTTAAATTTTAATTTTCATTTTTAAATTTTTGTTAAGCACTTAGCTTTTTCATATTTTTCTTAAATTCCTTTTATATTAAAGTAATTTTAGTAATTTTCTCAGATTTTTATTTTATCATTTGGTATTTATTAGATTTAATATTAGTTTTATTAGTAATTAATTAATATTTAAGTTTTAAATAGCATAATTAATTTTTATAAAGTAAACCCTAGTTTTTATATTTTTCCTAGCTTTTATATAACATAATATAATTTTAGGAATTTTTCTACAATTTTTACTGTTCATTTTCTATTTTTCTTAATTTAAAATAGTTTAAATTAATTAATAATTAGTTTTTAATTAATAATAATTATTAAAAAAGTAGGAAAAATATATTTTAAGTTTGAAAATTAGTGTTATAATATTTTAGATTTTTAAAATTTTATTTTTCATATTTTTAGTGTAATTTCATAATTAGTTATAATTTAGGTTAATTTAAATAATTAATAAGTAATTAGAAAATAGTAATTAATTAATAATAATTAATTAAATAGTGTAAAAATTAATTTTAATTTTCTAAAAATTTTCTTTTATTATTAGGATTGTAAAAATGTGATTTTCATCTTTGTAAGTATTTTATTTCACAAAAACTCGCGTTTTATTTTGTATGTTCACGTAAATTTAAATTGAACGTACGCGTTTTAGGTTTTAAACGTTTCTGGTTTTTCCAAACTTCCAGTCTTGTTCATATAGCTTATTTAAGCTATTTCATTGTATAAATCAGTAGTGTAATCAATCTCAAACCCTTTCTGTCCAAATTCACCCGATCACAAACCCGTTTGAATACAATCCACACCTCGTCGGGACATAACGACCCGGGGAAACACTATATTCCGCGGAGCATTGGTTTAAGTTGTTTGACTTTGTTGACCATTCCTTGGTCCATTTAGGTTGACCGTTTGGAGCCAATCAAATCCCATGATATTTTAGTTATAGTAGTTGTAGTTGAGCTTGTTTGAGTCTTTTATTCATAGTTTAATTAGTTCATGTAAGTAATTTGTGACTTAGATTGAGCATTGATTGAAAGATTTGAGGTCTAAAATCAGTAGGTGTAAATCTGCATTAGTTTTAATCCTTAGATCAGTAGTCAGAAGTCTAAATCTGCATTTAGTAGTTTTATATATAGCTTAAGAGGGTGTTTGGATCTGTGGAGTGTAGTGTGCTGTAGTTGTTAATTGATGGTCACTTAGAACTATTTTGTTTGTACAACTTTTATGCTGCTCAGAGTAGAATTATATTGGAAGTTTAATTGGTGAAAGTCAAATTGGCTTATCATTTCATTTTAGTTGGCTACTCTCATAATCTGATCTTGCATTCATGTTGATTTGTTACAATTGGTGATTGTGCATATGAATTTTGTGATTTAACATGTTCATTTTACATCTAGAAATATTTTTTAGCAATTGAATTCAGAATTAGTCAAAGTTCAGTGATCATCAAATAGTCAACTGTCATAGCATTTGATAATCTGTAGGCTGCTGAATTGGCATTAACTTAGAATAGTTTAAGGCTGTTTTAGATAGGGCTTTTGCTATTTTTGGAATCTCAGTATAGTAGACAAGATTTTGCCCCCATTGTTTCGAACTTTAGAGCTTATTAGGATAGCTAATTCTTGTCTGCAAGTTAGGGCATTTTATTTTGTTTGCTGAATTTTCTTATTAACTGCATTGGTTCATATTGGTTTGTGATCTCAGTTTACTTATTTGTTTTGAGTTTGTTTGATTGTAATCTAGCTTATTTTCAGTCCTGATCCCATGGGATTAATAATGAATCCCATGGGATTCACTGTCAATCCCATGGGATTCACTGTCAATCCCATGGGATTCATTATGAATCCCATGAGATTCAATGTGAATCTCTTTGTAATCAAGTGGTTTATATTATGGTTTTTTTTTATGCAGATGTTGCTGAAAAGAATACATCAAAGAGAAAGAGGGGAGATTCTTCCGTTTCTGTTAAAGAAGATAAGGGGAAGAAAGTGAAGGACGATTCTGGTAAAGAAGATATTGTACCTGACAATGTGATGAAGCAGCTGATGAACACTTTGTTGAAGAATTCAATGGTTAAAGTAGAAACTGATGAGGAGAATGAATCGAAGCCGAATAAGAAAGGCAAGAAGAAAGAAAAGGTGTTGACAGAAGAAGAAAAACAACATCAAGATTATCTGAAAAAAAATTCCCATTCTTCAGGCTAGGTCAGCTCCTACTGCCCTTCATACTGCCATCTATGGCATAAAGAATGTTGATATTGAGAAGTTTTTGGAGGAGATAGGGTTTAGCTCATATTCAAGTTTGATATAAACAAAATTCTATCAAGGTTAGGTAGGTATGTTGTTGATAATTTTGATGCTGAGACTTACGAGTTGAAGTTGGAAGGTGGGAAGTGTATTCAGGACACTGTTAACAAAGTTCATGAGCTGCTAGGTATTCCGATTGGCGGCGAGACTTTGTTATCTTTAGAAACCAGGCCAGTGGGAGATGATTTTGAAAAAGTTTGGGTTGGTCAGTTTGAATCAGAATCTGCTAAGCAAATAAGAGTGAATGATATTGCTAGCAAGTTGATTGAGTCTAAGGAAGTTGACTTCCTTTTTAAAGTCAACTTTCTTACCTTGTTTACGAATACAATGGGAATGGTTGCTGGATTGCAGGGGGAAATAAACTTTGATGTTGTTAAGCGTCTTCGTGAAGATACTGATATTCGTAGTATTGATTGGTGTGAGTACATCTTTCATTGTCTTAAAGTCAGTAGAAAACCGACAACTCTTCTAAACAAATACACGGGGCCATATACCTTTCTTGCTGTAAGTTTTAAACTATACGAAGTTTTAAATTGTTTTTATGTTTGTGTGACATATTTGTTGACATATTATGTTTATATCATGTTACTGTGAATCCCATGGGATTAACTGTGAATCCCATGGGATTCATACAAAATCCCATGGGATTCACCGTGAATCCCATTGGATTAACTGTATATTTTGAATCTGCTGCTACTCTGTTGTTAACTCTCTTTAGAAAATCATTGCTGTTAAGATGAACATAAAATGACATTGCTTGGTCTTTTATTTTTCTCTTTGTCAATCTTTGTTACTGTATATTGTTGTGACTTATGAGTGCCTGCAATGAATTTAGTTACCTAAAGTTCAACTAGAACACCAACATTTATTACTTCTAATCATTTTACCAAAAGGAATATATAAGCTCACCAATCTGTTGCTGATATTGCTGCAAATGTCTATTGGCTTTTATTCTTTACCAAAAGGAATATATAAGCTCACCAATCGTTGATGTCCTTTTACATTTGAAACAATGATTATTGTAATAAGTTAGAAAGGGGAACTTGTTTAGACTTTAGATGTGTTTGGATACGCTTTTTATAGAGCTTGGTGGTTTATATAAGTCATATGTTTTATAAAACTATGAGCAAGATTTTTTTGGGGGTTTATGAACGCTTAAGTTGTTTCGAATACCCTAATCTGAAACCACCTTAACAATGTATTACGTTGGCCCATTCAACATTTTTAAGATTGCCTATCGACTAAATTAGACCCAAACCACAAACCCACCTCAGTTGTATATTACTTAGCATTTTAATTGCCACTGGTTAATGTTGTATATTACTTAGCATGATAGGCAGTTGCATACTACTTAGCATTTTAACTGTGACATAGTTGTTGTATCTTTCTTACACTTTTTCGTTCCTTGTTTTTTTGTTTACAGCTTTTGTATTTAGATTCCACTAAGTACAACAAGCTTTCTTATGTCCGCACACGTCCGGCCATCAAATATTGGTCGTCTTTCTTAATGTCAAAAAGGGAGGACATGGAATTGAAAGAAGAGGTTATGGGGACGTTAGATGTTTATGATGAATCTGAGCTTCCGGAGATGGAAGGTTTTGTTGCTGGTTGTTCTAGTAAGAGTTCTTACAAGGAGGTTTGTTTAATTCCTTGTTTTATTTTATTGTGATACTTCTTTATGTGTGAATCCCATGGGATTCATAAACAATCTCGTGGGATTCACAATTAATCCCATGGGATTCATACACAATCCCATGGGATTCACAATTAATACCATGGGATTCATACACAATCCCATGGGATTCACAGTTAATCCCATGGGCTTACATGGGATTAAAATGTACTTATCTCATTATGAATATTCATGTTTGTTTTTTCTCCAGGAATTGCTTAAAAAAATTGAAGAAAAGTTATTTGTTATAAGCAATGAAAGAGTTGTTGTTGAAGAATTTTTGGTTATAGGCGGTTTAGACTTTCCTGCCGATCCAAAGCTCATTGAACTTCATCAAAGGTATGTTCAGATCCTCGAGCATCCTATCTCATTGAATGGTGAAGATCTTCATCGAGCTGATGATAATGGAGGTGCTGAGGGAGATGTTGATACTGTAACTGATAAACGCCTATCTGGTACCGATCCTTAATTCCGATAGGCTGTTGTGGTTCTCTTTTGTACTTGAAACTCATGGGATTTATGTAATAACTTTTTTTAATTTGTTAAATTTATAATTGTTGTAGTTCCTTTTTATTGGATCTCTTTCCGACATTGGTTAATTTATTAGATCTGTTTCCTTTTTATTGGATCTCTTTTATTAAATCCTATGGGATTTATCTGTGAATCCCATGGGATTCATCTGTTAATTCCATGTGATTCATTTGTCAATCCCAGAAGTTTTGTTGCCTAATGTTCAAAGTGTAAACCTCATAAGTTTTGTTTTAGTTATTTCAACAGTGGTTGATCCATCTCAAATACAAGAAGAATGTGATGATGGTAATGGGGATGATAAAGATGCTGAGAAGCGAGATGATGCAATTCCCGTGAATCAAGTTGCTGAACCTTTCTCTTTAACTCAATGGATCGAAAACAATTTAGAGCTGATTGAAGAGTGGTTTAATTGTATAGCTGCTGAGTTTGATTATGTAATATTCTTGTATAATATTAGTGTTTTAATTTAATTAATTTATTTTTAATTAAATTTTTTTTGTTTTATTCAGCTAAAGTCGGCCGCTGAAGGTACTATGGAGCCAATGGGTGGCAATGTGAATCCAGGTGCCATTACTCCTCAAAATATGGCTACTTGTGCCTCCAATGTAAGTTTGAGTCCTGAAAAGCGTTTGGTGAAACCGTCTTCCTATTTATTGTCTCCATATATAAACAAGAAGACAAAGGTTCAACTTAAACTAACTAGGCTGGAGTTCGTTCTTGGGAATAGTGTTTTCGCGATGCAGGGCGAAAAGATGTAATTTTGTGTTTTTTTATATAAGTTTCATTGTTATCTGATTCAATGTGAGGGATTGACAGTGAATCTGATGGGATTCACATGAATCCCATGGGATTCACATGAATCCCATGGGATTCATTTGTAAATCCCATGGGATTGTATGTGAATCCCATGGGATTTACAATTATATGATATGATTTTTTTTTTCTTATATAGTGAACCAGTTTTTGAAACACATTCTGGGGAGCCATATTCAGTTCGTTTAAATATGGAGACATTAGCACCCGGTTTGGAGGTTGATGCTAATGTAATTGATTGTTTAGTTGCAATTTTGAATAATGAAAATCGTTCTAGAGGCGCTGGTTGTCCATCGCGACACTTTTTCCCAACTGGGTGTATTGTAAGTAATTATTTTTTTATTTTGCTTAGTAAACTGTTTTCAATTCATATCGTAACATGATATTGTAAAATCGCATATACAGCCGATAACTATGTTTGATGGAACATTGGAGTCTGATGATGATAAATTTCAAGAATTTGAAAAACAACTTTCGGCTCATTTTAAAGATGATGTTGGTGGCATATCTCTCAATGGCATTGAATTGGTAAAATTATATTTTTTTGTTTTAATTTTTTATTTTTGTTTTTACTTTTTGTCATTTTTATTATGTTTTTTTGTTTTGTTTAAACAGGCATTTTTTTCCTATTCGCAAATCGGGCCATTTCTTTGTTGTTGTCTTCAGCCTTACTAAAAGGGTTATAACAATGACGATACTGGATAACAGCAATTGTGGTGCAACGTATGAGGAAAAGTATGAAGATTCATGTGAACTTCTTGTAAGTACTTTTATGATTTATTCTGAATCCCATTCTGAATCCCATGGGATTCATTCTGAATCCCATGGGATTGAAACATAATTATAGTTATTTATGCTCTCTTTTTTTAATAATTTTTGTAGGAAACATTATTTGCCCGTCATCTGGAGTTGTATGGATTCAATAGACATGCTAGCATTCGTAAAGTCAAGCCAAGAATCGCAAGCCTCAAGTGGAAGACCAAGAACAACTTCACGGATTGTGGTGTTTTCGCTATGTTACATATGGATAATTACACTAGTGAAGCTCCTGGAAAATGGGATTGTGGTTTGGTTGCTGAGTCTAAAGAGCAGTCTGCCCAATTGAGGTTATTGAGATTCAAGTTTGCTACCAAGATCTTGTTACACGAGATTAATGTTCATGCGGGTAAGATGTATGAATTAGCATTGGAGTTTGATAAACTTCCTTCTCGTGAAAAGCTGTCTATAATTTTGACAACAATTAGGAATAGGGATGCACGTGACCGCAAATTCTAGAAGTTCGTCTTTTGTTAATGGTAGAACTATAACTGTTGAAGTAATTGGTTTACACAGATTTTCTTTTATGCTATTATCAGATTTTTATGATATTTTTTATAGATTTTCTTGCTATTATCTGATTTTTATGATATTTTATTTACATTTTATTGTTGATGGTTGAAATTTTAAATGAAGTTATAAAATAATCCCATGGGATTCATTTGCTAATCCCATGGGATTAGCAAATGAATCCCATGGGATTCTTATAAATATTCAAATAAAGAAGAAAATTAAAAAAGAACCAGAATTTTATTTTTAAATCATCTGAATAATCAAGTAAAAAGTTTGTTCTAGAAACTGTTGGTTTCGGCTTTCGCCTTGAATTTGGGTTATGTTGTTTTTGTTATAAGTAATTGGTTTAAACAAATTTAAATGGGATTAGGGAAATAATCCCATGGGATTCATTTTCTAATCCCATGGGATTCTTATGAATATTTTATTAAAGAATAAAAATAAACAACAAATTCAGAAATTTCAATGACTTCTGTTATAAACGAATTTCAAAGAATCTCATGGGATTAGGGAAATAATCCCATGGGATTCATTTGCTAATCCCATGGGATTCATTTCATAATCCCATGGGATTCTTATAAATATTCAATTAAAAAATTAGAATAACACAAATTCAGAAATTTCTTTTCAAATAATCTAAATATCCAATTAAAGAAGAAAATAACTAACAAATTCAAAAATTTCCTTTGCAAATCATCTAAATATTCAAGTAAATAATAAAAAAGAACTAAAATAAAATCAGAATATAATAAGTTTGTTCAAGAAACTTTTGGTTTCGGCTTTCGCCTATTTGGGTTATCCGGACAAGTTGTTTTTGTGTGCAAGTTGGTCTTTTTTCCACAAAAGCCGCACTTCCTCTCTTGTTTCTTTTTAACTCCAAGTGCTTTTTCTCTCTCACTCTTTCGCCTTTTATTGCGTTCCTTTTCTGTAATATTCCCTTTGTTTCCTACCTTTGTTGGATTGTTGACTATTGTTTCCTCAGGATTAGAAATTGCATAATGTTCACCAATCACATCTGCCGTTTTACTTGAAGGAGGATTTGGAACCTCAGCCTCCACTTCTTTTTTCAAAGTCTTCAACTTTTCTACAAACTCACCCATCTTCTCTACATTATTGCTTAACCTGAATAAGCAATCGTCCACCACAGAAGTTGCTTCGTTTGTAAGTCTTTCAACTTCCACATTTTTTCCCCATATCTGTTTCTTTTCCTTCTCAATTCAGGTGGTATTATATCCCTTGTCCAACGCCTCAAAATATGCTGTTTTGGAATGACGTTAATATCACGGTTCTTGAAGACAAAGAATATGTGTCGGCATAGAAAACCATATCGAGCAAAATGTCTACAACTGCATACCACCGACCCATCTTCTATTGTACGCAGTACCTGTTTTAAACAAAATTTAAAAAAAGAATTAATTTGAATTACTTTTTCCTTAAAATTCATATTGAATATCATGGATTCATAACTAATCCCATGGGATTCACATACAATCCCATGGGATTCACTGTAAATCCCACGGGATTCATTTCTCAATCCCATGGGATTTACATGTGTATATCATGGTTTTTATGCTGATAACAAGACTGTAACAAATTCATTCTTAAAACTAATCCCATGGGAGTGAATCCCATGGGATTCACTGTGAAAAATAAGAAAAGAATTACTTTGATTTACTTTTTTTTTTTTTAAATTCATACTGAAAACCATAATTTATAAGTAATCCCATGGGATTGGAATTACTTTGAATTACTTTTTTTTAAATTCATACTGAAAACCATAATTTATAACTAATCCTATGGGATTCACAGTGAGTCCCATGGGATTCACAGTGAGTCCCATGGGATTCACAGTGAGTCCCATGGGATTTACAGTGAATAAAAAGCAACACACCTTATAGTCTATAAACTTTTTCTTCTCCACACTATTGTCTTCCTCTGCTTGTTCTTTTGCAGCTTCCTTTTTAGTTTTTCTATAAACCCACGGATTTTTGTCTCTTATCTTTACAATCTCACAACCTTCTTCTATCTTTAAATCTTGAACCGTACAATTCCAGCATGCTTCGTATATTTCAGCTTGAACCAGCAGAAATATCGTTCTAGTATACACTTTTGGTGCATGACGTTCAATCTCTAATTCTGTTAGGCATTTTGGAGCCGCGTCAAATGTTTTAAAGTCCAAATGTTCTTGCCTATATCGTTGTCTTTCCATTGCTAATTCATAGGACATCATAAAACTAACTAGCGTTGCTCCTGGGCTTGTGAAACTTTTGAAGAACGAGTTTTCACTCTCGGATCTTGATGTGGTTCTCATCAAACCAAACAATGGCGAGTCGATGAAAAAAGCTGGAATCCACATTTCTCGTAGGTTAAACATCTTGGTCATCCATTTGTGATTTTGCAAACCAAAATCCTCAATCAACTTAGCCCATTTCTCTTCAAATTCCAACGGTTCCATGTACATATTCCAAACAATCTTCCTAAAATGCTTCTTGAAATATGTTTCTACGTATATCTCTTTACAAATCTGTTTTTGATAAAGATAGTTTTAGAATCATGTTATCAGCATAAATAAGATGATTTAAACATGTAAATCCCATGGGATTAATCAGTCAATCCCATGAGATTCATCATGCAATCCCATGGGATTCATCATGCAATCCCATGGGATTCATCAGGCAATCTCATGGAATTCATAGTTTCATACAGAATCCCATGGGATTCATAGTATTATATGTGATAAGAAACGCATTTTTTATAAGTTCAATAAATTACCTTTGCTGGAATCTTTTGGTCAATATGCCACATGCAAAGTCTGTGCTTTGCTTTAGTGAAAACGGCTTCAATGGCTCTCTTCATTGCTCCATCTTGATCTGTTACCACCATTGTTGGTTCTTTTTTGAAAGCTGACATAAATGCTTTTAGAAGCCACGTGTATGACTCAGTGTCTTCATGTAATAGCATTCCCGATCCAAGTGTGACACACTTTCTGTGATTATCGACACCGGTGAATGGTACAAACACCATATTGTACCTAAAAATAACATAATTGTTAATTACACACACAATCTAAAAGGGTGAATCTCATGGGATATAATCTGTGAATCCCATAGGATTTCATGAGAATCCCATAGGATTTCATGATAATCCCATGGGATTTCATAAAGAATCCCATGGGATTCTCATTAAATCCCATGGGATTTCATAAAGAATCTCTTGTAAAACTTACCTGTTACATCTGAATGTTGCATCAAATGAAACTATGTCTCCAAACTCCTTATAATTGCATTTTGCAACTTCATCAGCCCAAAACAAAGCAACTAACTCACTCTCTTCTACCTTATACTGAAACGTAAAGTTTGACACATCTATCTTTCTGTTTTCCATTTTATTTATAAGCATTTGTGCGTCACTTTCCCCAATGAACATATTAACATCCCGCATTTCATTCTTAAAATCATCAACTGTCCTATGAACATACTCATACCCTCCCTTCATACTCGTTAACAAGTTATGAGCCCGTGTTGGACCAATCTTGTTCTTTGCAGCTTTAACAACGAACATTTTTTCTGCTTGTGTCATTCTTCTTTGCTTTTTTGTAAAATGTTTGTACTCTTTTGGTAGGAGCATATGGTTGTGTTTTGCAATAAACTTAACAATCTGGTATTTTTGAGAAACAACATCCAATTCTAACCTTATACGAGCTCTACAACCTGTTATATAAAAAATATTTTAAAAACATGTTATTCAAAAACAAATCCCATGGGATTCAGAAAGAATCCCATGGGATTGACAAAGAATCCCATGGGATTCAGAAAGAATCCCATGGGATTGACAAAGAATCCCATGGGCTTTACAAAGAATCCCATGGGATTTACAAAGAATCCCATGGTATTCAGAAAGAAACTTATAAATATATTAGAGAGCTTTACTACCTGTCACATGCATCATTGTATTTCTTTTTTGTTTGTCACTGTCTTTAGCATCTAAAGTGTCGATATTAATATGTCTTAGAGCTCCTTCTTTATTGCACATGATGTATTTGATTTGCACCGCTCCAGATTTTGTTAATTTTTGTCCTGCTTTTTTTATTTGAAAACCTCCGGCTTCAGCGTAGTTATCATACATTTCTATAGCTTCATCTAGAGTGTTATAGAATTTTCCTTCTTCTGGTATAGGAATTCCTTTTACATGAGGCTCCCAATATTCCGATCCGCCCGGTGTCTCAGTGTATTCATATAAAGTTGGCCTTGGTGATTTCATAGAATCTGTATATAAACAGCAGAATCTCAAGGGATTAAGAATTCTGCAAACAATGAATCCCATGGGATTTATAAAGAATCTCATGGGATTCATAAAGAATCCCAAGTTATTCTTAAAGAATCCCATGGGATTCTTTTATAAGTTCATTGTGATACATTTATAAATTTCTTGTACAGAATCCCATGGGATTCACACAGAATCCCATGAGATTCTTTATAAATTACTTGTGATACATTTATAAAATCAAATGATTAATAATGAATCAAATGAGATTCATCTATGAATCCTAAAGGATTCAGTATGAATCCCATGGGATTTATACTTCTCTTAAATTATTAAACAAAAAAATTAGATTCTGAAAGGATTTACCATGAACTTTTTTAACAGTAGTATCTTCATCTGGTAAATCACCTTATGTAATCAAATCATCTTCTGACGTGTTTATTGAAGAATCCGGCGGGTTTGTAGAAGATTCCGATCTGATTATTGATGATTTCGACGGCGGCGGTGGTGTTTTTGATGAATTCGTTATTCCGATGATTTCCGATTGGTTTGTTGATGATTCCGATCGGATTATTGATGTTTCCGGCTGGGTTGATGATGATTCCGATGTAGGTGGTGGTGTTTTGTATGGAGGTGGTGGTGTTTTGTATGAATTTGTTGGATTCATGATTCCGATTGGATGATTTTTCTGGCGATTGAATGTTTAATCCGGCGATTGGATGAATTTTCCAGCGAGAATTTAGATCTCAGATCAGATCTGGTTTTTTTTGTTTTGGATGAGAGAGAAATTAGAGGTTGTTATGATAGGGAGTAGTCTTTTTTTTTTTTTTTTTTTTTTTTTTTTTTTGTGATTTCTAAATTACTATCTTGCCCTTGTTTGTATTTTCTTGGTTTAATCTAAGCCATTAGATGGAGGGGGAATGGATGGTTGGGATTTGTTTATATGTACTTTAGCTACTAGTGGTTTTTGATAGATCTCAACTCTATGAACAAATTCAATTATTTCATAAAAATCAACGTAACAACAAAAATATAATACATAATCTCGTTGGAACAAAGTATGAGAGAAGTAATATATACATTATAAACCCAAACCCGAATATACCCGATCTCAGATATATAGATTATAAACCCAAACCCGAATATACCCGATCTCAAATGAAACCGCCCTGACTAGAAATGAACCTATCAAACCCCAACCCTAAATAGGGTCAAGTTCGGGTGTGTTTTCTATTACCTTCCCCGAAGTGACCCAACCTAGATAGACCGAAACCCGACCAACCTGACCGCCTTACTCATGGCTTTAAACTTTTTACATTTTATAAGGTTTTTAATAGCTAAAAAGTCTTGTTAAATCTACCATGACCGGAATGGAATGATGCCATTTCTCTTGTGGGACTGAACAATAGTTTTCGAAAGTTGAGGGGCAAAATAGAAAGTTTATTTGACCCTTTTGGGAAAATTGGATATTAATACAACGTATGTGTTTTAGGTAAAGCAACGAGAGGAGGCTGTGTTCTTAGCTGCCAATCGCTATTGACATAATGAAACGAAAACAAAGTACACAACAAGATCGAATAAGCTGGTTACCAGATTGCTTACTTATCGAAATCATCTCTCGTTTACCTGAAACAAAATACGCCATAAGTTTCCAAACGATGGCAACATCTTTGGCCTCAACTTCCTAATCTCATTATAACAGGTGAATCTATCTTTGAATATGATTACCCCCAGTTCTATTCCTCCATCGAAAGAATTATAAGTCAACGTGGCCAATCGAATCTCAACAAATTCAAACTGCATGCACATTACACCGATCGGACTAAATCTCAAGTCAACAATCGTATTCGTAATGCTATTATTCATAACGTTCAAGAGGTTGATTTTGATCTATGTCATGATCCAGATGTTAAGTTTTGCAACTGATGGTTTATTTTACCTGAGTTTTTTTTTCACCAGTTCAAGTTTTATTCATCTCACATTGTGTGGGTGCCTATTTGAACACGCGCATGTCGTTAGTTGGGAAAACCTCAGGACTTTGCATATTGAAGATGGTGAATTAGACCAAGATGAGATTAAAAATATTTTATCCGGAAGTCCTCTTTTGGAAACTTTGGAGTTGGCTTGTTAGTGTGATTTAGAGAGGATTGATAATCCTAACAAGAGTGTTAATAACTTGGTGCTCTTTGGAATCTCTGATTCATATTATATGGATATGGTCGAAATCAATGCTCCTTATATTTTGTCACTAGCATTCAAAAAGATATTTGTTAGTACGGGATCTTGTGTTGCTAAATGTTTCTTCTGTAATTAAAGCTGAACTAGATTATTCCCAACGTAGACCGCCTAAGGAAATGCATGAAGAGATGCTCAAAGGATTAATACTAAGCCTTGGCCATGTCAAGGAGGTAAAAATTGGGGAAAGATGCTTACAGGTAAAAATTTCTTTTTTACTTTGGCAAATTTTAGTGATTGTTTGGAAACAAACCATGGAGCATGGACGTTTTTCTTTACATACTCCTTTTTTATTGTTGAGGGGGGTGTAATTGCAAGTTCCTTTTTCATTTTGCCTTGATAACAATCAATTCATACAGGCATTGCTCCATTTTTTTTAATATATTTTTTCATTACTATTTTGTTGGCAGGCTCTCGCTGGTTTAAAAGCTAAAGGTTTCATATTTCCATCAAACTTGAAGGGTCTTCAAGAGATTGATTCAAACTGAAGTAGTGATCGGGAAGAACTATTGCTTAATCATGGTCCTAATGTTGAAGAAGTAAGTTGATTGATAGCACTTTGAATTTATGTTTAGGCTAGATATGGTTTATGCATTCCAAATGCATTTTAATTTAGTACTCGCAAACTATTTTGTGTCAGCAAATTCTCTATGATCATTGACTCTATTATTGTAATTCTGCCCTGTTCATTTTCTGGGTATATCACGCTAATGCTAAAAAAATTTTTATGGTTATTGTTGTTTGAGTAATAAGATGGTGAATGTTGATGGTAGGATTGCTGACTCGTAGTTGCAGATGAGAATTCATGGTTATGTGACATTTATTTAATGGCTAGCTTTTACCATTTAATAATTATTTTGATCAAATTATAGGGTTAGTTTAGTCAAGCAACGAACATGTTGCAAACATATTGTTTACATGACAAGGAGCATTCATACTGATTGGCGATTGCATTCATGTATTGACAACGGCATACAAAAACCGAAACATTATGTAATTACATTGAACTATGGAATGCAATCTTATTTGTTTCAGCTTCATCCGTTCGTTGCTTCGTCTCAGTCTTATTTCCTTTTCTTCTGCTCCATTAGTTAAAGGAGAGCCCTTTCTATTTCATTTCCTGTTTTTTGTGCTCCACTCACACTGCTGATCAGTTTCCTATATCCATCCTCCACTCACACTAATCCTTGTATCGACAACGGCATACAAAAACCGAAACATTATGTACATACATCGTCTTTGGTTATAAAAGATAGATAGTGTCCGAGTTTGAAATTGTAGTAGTTGTGGTTGTTTGTCTTGAATATTCTGGAAACGACGTGTAAAATATTAAAGTTCAAACTTCAAAGGGTGGGTAGGAATTGCAGTTAGTTTGATTTAAGAATGTAGTGTTTTGAGAAGGAATAATGGAGTAAATGACTGAAAGTGATTTCTTTCATGTATACGAGTGGTGTTACTGGTTCTTGAATCGCCATATTGAAAACAGTACTACATTAGTTATTTATTTTTGTAACCCTTAGAGGCTTAGACCAAATGTGTCACGCCAGAAACAAATTTGTGGGCATCATCACGCGTCAAGCATCACTACAGACACCTCCCCCCTATGCTTCAAGCACCAATTCTGGAGATGGGTTGGTGACTTTCTTGACTGAACCAAATGTGCGTTTATGTGGCGTGTGGTTATGTTTGTGTTAAAGTGTGGTATGTTTGTGTATAATGGGTTTGGTGGTTGCCGTTGGTTTGATGGTGAGAGAGGATGCTAATGTGACAGTAATGGGTGGTCACTATTACATCTGGTATTATTATACAAGGATGCTTGCATCTCTATTTGTTTTTAAAGCTGGTCGAACTTGTATTCTTCTATCTCATAACTATTTCATCAGATATTACAGAAAATATACTTCCTCTATCATATCTAGTGCTTGAATAAGATTTTTTCTTGGGTGGGTATCATGCCATTAAATACACAGTTTGGGAGAAAAATGAGACTGTTTTTGCTACTTAATTACTTTTTTTTTAATATCTTATTTTATGTGTTTGATCATTTAGAGATTAAACATAACCCTAATCGGCAGTAGCCAGTAGGTATTTGCTAATCAAACTATTACTATACCATGTCACGTTAGCTAAAAATACAGTACCATCTTGCTTATGGCCTTGTGAATGACCTGTGTAGCAATGAGCATGGTGCCGCCTTAATGCATGGGTGTCATTTTGTGGGTGTTTTAAAACAATCTTACTGTATTAACTTATGCATATAAATTCTAGTTCACATTTGTTTTTGAGCTCACGTTTTTATCCGATCAATCAATATACACTACAACATTCACTGGATTTAGCGGGGACTTTTCCTCGCTTTTAGCGGGGACTTCTCCCCGCCCAACACTTTCGGCGGGGACATGTCCCCACCGAAAGTGCTTCGGCCAAAGCCCTTCGCTGTAAACTTTCAGCGGCGACGGATGTCTCTTTTGGTGGTGACACGTGGGACCCACACTGCCAGCGTGGACAATTTTGGTCAGGTCAAACATGCCAGCGTGGCATCACTTTCCACGGGGACACGTCCCCGCTGAAAGTACTTTACATAGTAAATGGTTCACTTTTTTGGCGGGGACGTGTCCCCGCTGAAAGTGCTTAACATAGTAAATGGTTCACTCTTTTAGCGGGGACACGTCCCCGCTGAAAGTGTTTTACATAGTGAATGGTTCACACTTTTGGCGGGGACACGTCCCCGCTGAAAGTTGTGTCCACATATATTGCAGCAAACTTTTGGCGAGGACATGTCCCGCTAAAAGTGACTGACCCATTTTGCAACAAATTGCTGCAAAATGGGTAATTTTCAGATTTTTTCCGGAAAAAATCTACATGATCACTACAAATTCAGAACCTGTATATCATCTAATTACAACACCACAAGACACTCAAATCACAAATTCGCCAAACATAATATCATACATATCCAAATTTGTTAAAAATTAACAAAATCATGTGTTTGTATCCAAATTCGCAAAATACGGTTCAAAAACCGTTATGACATGATCACTACATAAGCTAGCTATCCGCTATACGCTACAAAACTATACGTGGGAACAATGTAGCGGGAATCCTAACACATAAACTACATAAAGACATAATAATCCATGAAACTATCCAAACATTTGTCCATAACCCCAAAACAAATATAAATCAACCTAAACAACCCATACGCTACTCCTGAGTCCCCCCACTCCCCCCACTAGCCCCACTCCCCTCCTCCTGGGTACCTGTAGACTCACCTGGTGAAGCCTCCTGGGATCCCGATGTCGTCGCCTGAGTCGCTAGCTCAGCGGGGAAACCCGGCTGTGTCTTAGCCCACCCCAACAACACATCAATCAGTGTCCTTTGCTGGGACATCTCCTGGGTTTGCTTCTGGACTGTTTCGTACAGGGAGGACGCGAAGGCTTGATCACGAGCTCGTGCGGCGCTGAGGGTCGTCTTACGACCACCGCCGGGTAAGACTGGACCTATGCCAAGAATATGACCTCGCTGCTTGCCACCGATCACGTGGCGCATAATATCGAGGTCAGACATGGTCGTCCCCCTGGAGGTGCTCTCCGTCCGCATCTGTATCATCTGGTTCTGTTTTACAAAAAAACAAGCAAGGTAATATATAAGTCGTGATTTATTATATTTGCATTAGTGTGGGTGAGTTTTATGGAAATAAATTATACTTACATATCTAACCTCAGACAATGTAGACTCCCAAACGCCGTCTCTCGTATGGTTGTGTCTGTACATCGCAATCAAGTCTCTACCATCCACAACGTCGGTGGGTTCTCTCAGCTGTTTATAAATAAACTCAATAACGACTCACCAAACACTATATATATAAATGAAATGATTAAAAAGTGTCTTACGAAGTTATCGCGTATAACAGCTAACGAATGCGACCCATAAAGGCTGGCAGTCGGATTGGCGAGCCGGTTCTGCCTGTTAGTCTCCCATCTCTTCAAATTATCCAGGTTCGACCAGTGCTTCACCTGCGTATTATAAATAATAAAAAATGTTATATAAATGAATTATTATTATTATTATTATTGTTGTTGTTGTTGTTGTTGTTGTTGTTGTTGTGTTGTTGTTGTTATTATTATTATTATTATTTAAATCATTTAAAATTATATATAAATCATTAATAATTAATTATTTTTATGATTTATTTATAATTATATTTAAATCATCTAAAATTATTTTTAATTCATTTTAATTAAGTTAAATCATTTATAATTAATTTAAATCATTTAAAATTGTTTTTAATTCATTTTTATTATGTTAAATCATTTATACACGAGATGTTAAACGAACGAGTCAAGATGATGTGGTATTACACGAGATGTTAAACGAACGAGTCGAGATGATGTGGTATTACATGAGATGTTAAGCGAACGAGTCGAGATGATGTGGTATTACACGAGATTTTAAACGAACGAGTCGAGATGATGTGGTATTACACAAGATGTTAAACGAACGAATCGAGATGATGTGGTATTACACGAGATGTTAAACGAACGGGTCGAGATGATGTGGTATTACACGAGATGTTAAACGAACGATTCCAGATGATGTGGTATTACATGAGATATTAAATGAACGAGTCGAGATGATGTGGTATTACACGAGATGTTAAACGAACGATTCGAGATGATGTGGTATTACACAAAATGTTAAACGAACGAGTCGAGATGATGTGGTATTACATGAGATGTTAAGCGAACGAGTTGAGATGATGTGGTATTACACGAGATGTTAAACGAACGAGTCGAGATTATGTGATATTACACGAGATGTTAAACGAACGAGTCGAGATGATGTGGTATTACACGAGATGTTAAACGAACGATTCGAGATGATGTGGTATTACACGAGATGTTAAACGAACGAGTCGAGATGCTATGGTTATACACGAGATGTTAAACGAACGATTCGAGATGATGTGGTATTACACGAGATGTTAAACGAACGATTCGAGATGATGTGGTATTACACGAGATATTAAATGAACGAGTCTAGATGATGTGGTATTACATGAGATGTTAAGCGAATGAGTCGAGATGCTATGGTTATACACGAGATGTTAAACGAACGAGTCAAGATGATGTGGTATTACACGAGATGTTAAATGAACGAGTCGAGATGATGTGGTATTACACGAGATGTTAAACGAACGAGTCGAGATGCTATGGTTATACACGAGATGTTAAACGAACGAGTCGAGATGATGTGGTATTACGCGAGATGTTAAACGAACGATTCGAGATACTATGGTTATACACGAGATATTTTCTCACCTAACAACTTATCCTCACAATATAAACTCACACACACTCATCTAACCCATATCATCTCACACACACACTCATCTCACTATATCTCTCTCTCTAGCAGTTTCCGTTTTTCGGCGACACCAGCAGTTTCCGGCTGCCGGAATCTTTTTCTGGCCACCACCTTTTATCAACTCAACTTGTAGATCGGGCCACCCCGATCACGATTCTAACACACACAACTACAAACACACATTGTCAACCAGATGCAGCGATATAATACTTTTATGTGTACTTGTGGAGTAGGAAATATAAAAAAAAAGAACATCACATCAAAAAGATACATTTGGATGGGAGTATTATGCATTTCCTCTTTCGAAGCCAAGAGAGAAAGGTCATGGATGTGGATATTTAATGTGGAAGAGTGAATTTGATGAACAATTACAAGTAATATATTCTGCTTCAACATCTCACGGTTCTGGGTGCACAAACTGCCATGAAAAAGATCTTAGGATAAATATGCTGGAGGCACAAAAACAGGTGTTAGAGACAAAAGTCAGGTTGCTCGAGGCAAGACTTGAAATGGCAACGAATCCCGACAACAATGACCACGCATGTCAATCGGATGCAATACTCCGTGACCTGTTAGGTGACATGGAAAATCTTCGTATGTAATGCTGTTATTGTTGATGTTGTTGTTATTGTTGTTGTTGTTGTTTCTTGTTTCTTGTGTTATTCTTGTTGTTTGTTGTTTCTTGTGTTATTGTTGTTGTTTGTTGTGTTATTGTTGTTGTTGTTTAATAAAATGTTGTTGTTGTGAAAACTGATGTCCACACACGATTAGATACACTCAAAATTGCTTTATCACTAGAAATCGTAAACTTCTATTCAAACACTCAAGATTGTAATTATTAATCTAACAAAACATCCACAGTAAGAACCTAAGCAGTTTATAAAGCAATCCCAAACACCACACGCTTAGCTTCAAACACGAAGGCAAACATTTTATTCAAACCACACAAGAGTTGTAAACCAGATACATTTTCATACAGACTCAAACTAAACAACTCGACAAGCAAACGAACCAGATCAAACGAAACAACTCGACAACCAAACAACTCAAACTAAACAACTCGACAACCAAATGAAACAACCCGTTTACTTTCTTTTGCGGCAAACTCCCGCTTTGCTTAAACTCGCACCACCTCTTCCTTTCCTTGCTCTCATTTCCTTGAGATATGCAAATGTAGCTTCAAGACTTGTTATTCTATTTTCCAGATTATCAACAACAGCAGCTTCATCAAACGTGCTTTCAGATTCATCCTCACCTCCAACAGTAGCAGCATGAGCTTCAGCAGCACGTTGAGCTTCAGCAGCATCTACCTCTTCCAAATACTCTTTATAGTATGACTTTTTCCTCAACCATACCAGAATCCGGTCTCTCTGCCACGGTGCACAGTTCGCGTACGAACCATATTCATCAAAAATTTCAACGCCCCAATGATTTATAATTTCATTATACAAGAGCTCGTGTGATAAAGCCTTTGCCCACTCCTGTTCCAGCGTTAAACCATCCATTGTTATGTGTGTTTTGTATTTTTTTTGCCGAATTTATGATTTAATATGTATTTTGTGTATGTTATAATATATATTAAAAATTTTTTGGAAGAAAGTTGCAGCTTGGAGGGAAATTTGGCGCCTAAACTTTTAGCGGAGACATGTCCCCGCCAAAAGTTAAGCATATCCCCGCTAAAAGTATTGGCGGGAATAATACCCGGGACAATAAAGCGCAACTATTTTGGTCAAAGCTTGTGAAATACCAAAAATACTTTCGGCGGGGACATGTCCCCGCCAAAAGTAGGAGTTGAAAATGCGACTATTTTGGTCAAATTTGTGATCTGCCAAAAATACTTTCGGCGGGGACTTGTCCCCGCCAAAAAGTTAGCGTTGAAAATGTAGTGGACGGTCAGCGAGAATTTGTGCCAGCTCAGCACATTTTTGTCGTGTAGCGAGTTTCGGCGGGGACATATGCGTCGCCGCCAAAAAGCTCGTCGCCCGTCCTCCTGTTTGTTGTAGTGATACTTGTCACAAGCATCCTTGTTCCCTTCTTAATTTTCCTTTCTTATTACGATTCGGTTTTGAGTTGAGACTCAAAGTTGCTGGAGGCTAGTATATCGACTGTCCACTCGTATTTTTCTGGAGATGAATTACGTTGCTTGCACACAAAATCTACTAAACCAATGTAAAAAACCCTGTTTAGATAATTATGCATTACTTTGCTCAAAAAAGAAAATAACATGTTACAGTACATGATTACATCAAACACTTATTCGATGTCTTAAAATGTATAATTTTCAAAGAAAAAACACCAGATCAATGAGACAAGAAAACAGAGTCAATTGCCAGTTCGCCACAAAGAACCTTCTTCGATTGGCAGAGTTAATCTTGAGGTTTATGATATCTTGTATGTTTCCTGTTCTCATTAGGCAGTTTGGTTTAGCGAGCCACCAGGTTTAAGATTGATATCCTCCGGTTTCCCAGATAAATCCATGACATCAGGCTCCTGTATATTGTTCTCCTCCTATGTAAAAATCAGAAACAAGACAAGGTAATTGATGATTCCATTCTCATAATGATGCAGCAATTTTTTTACTAGAGATAATAAATGAAGATATACACCAAAACTGGGTTTCAAATTTCCGATTCAACTTTTCCAAAATAGCTTTACTTTTTATCCTCATGAAATATTATATACTGGTTGTTGCATAAAAATGTCATGACTTTGATCTAATTAATTAGCTAATCTGCTAATTGCCATTTTATGTAATAAACCAAAACTGTAATGTGCATTTGCTTATATCTTTTGACTCGCTATTTCTTTTTACTAAATATACACATGACAGTTTTGGTATATATATAAGAAAGCATTTAAACACAGCCCGTTCTAGTAAAACATTGATAAACTTACTTGGTATTCCAATGCCATCTTAAGTTGTGCTAAAACTTCTTTAGCTGTTGGTCTTTTTTCTCCATCATCGTGTAGGCACCGGTAGGCAATCATCGAAAATGTTGTCAGCGATTTTGGAACGATCTGTTTTTTTATAGCCTCAAACACCATCTCATCTTGTTTCCCTTCTTCAAAGCTGTGCTTAACAGAATCGAGAAACAAACCCTCGTTTTTGTTGATTGGATAGGTTGATCTACCGCACAAGATCTCAAATAAAACCACCCCGAAGGAATATATATCAGATTCGATGGTTAAGAAACCTGTTTTTCGGTACAATGGATCAACATACCCCCTTGTGCCACAAGCATGGTCGATGATATAGTTTTCTTTTTCATATACTGTACTTATCAAAGATAGCCCAAAATCACCCAATTTTGCCTTCCAATCATCAAACAAAAGAACATTTGGAGTTTTGATGTCCCTGTGTATCACCACCTCCTGTCCTGTTTCAGCATCACCATGAAGGAAAGCCAGCCCACTTGCAACATCAATACAGATGTTAAGTCGTTTCTTCCATGTAAGTCTAGCATCATTCAAATATCTATCTAGACTTCCCCTAGATGCATGTTCATAAACAATGATTCTTTCGCCTGTTTCATTGCTATAGCCTACAAGACCAATAACATTCGCATGCTTATACCGGCAAAGAATTTGTAGTTCATTGTAGTATTGTTCCTCCCCTTGACCAAGACGTGTATCCAACCGCTTTGCGACAATTGCTTGATGTCCGTTTCCACGTTCAATTACTCCTTTATATACCCCGCCAAAACCTCCTCCTCCAACGTAATTGTGACGACTGAAGTTTTCTGTGGCTGATTCAATGTCTTCATATAATATTCTGAAAGTGTCCTTGTAATTTTCCTGGGAATTAAGTATAAGATATTGGATTAAACTATATGCCGATTAATAATATTATTATATTACGTTTTTCTTAAGAGAATCGCTAGAACCACATAAATTTCACACATAAAAATTCAAACAATGATGTGCCATCCAAAGTCCCAACATGTGGCATTATTTTTCTTCCTTTTAAACTCTCAAATCCTTAAGTTATCATGTCACATAATTGTGTGAATTTTTTTGTAAGATTTGTTTAGTTCTAGCATTTTTCACTGAACAAAGTGTTCCTGAATTTTGTTGTTTTCTAATTTTTTTTTTTTATCACAATCAGAGTGTATGTTATATCTACAGTTATTATTTTTAAAAACCTGACACTATACACAGGCTGAAATTCCTCGGTACCACTATTAAATTAATGAAACAATGAGAATAAGTAGAATATAACTTACTTGAAGTGATAATGCTCTCTTAAGTTTCGCAATGACAACTTTCATTGTAGGGCGTTGGCTATGAGTTGGTTTCAAACAATCGTAAATTATTTGTATAAACGTGTCCAAAGAATCTTCATCGGGCCCTTTATGTAACATGAAATTGTTTTCGCTGTATGTTCCCTTAAGTGCAGGGCATATCTCTTTCTTTATTATTTCCTTGTCTCGTGCCCAAGGCTTATCAAAATTATTTGGATCACGCACGTAAACTTGTTCAAATAAAGGAATATTAATATCAATCATAACCTTCCCAAATAGGATTTCAGACATGACCACCCCAAAACTATATACATCTGATTCTCTTCTTAGTTTTTTACTCCTTGAATATTCTGGATCTATGTAACAATATTTCTTGTAATACAACTCTTCACAATCAAAAGCTACCACATCTTGCTTTAGAGGCAGAAATATCGAGCGTTTAAAACCGACAATCCTTGCCCCCCAATTATCGTCCAACACAATGCTTTTAACAGATATATTATTGTGTATTACCATCTTTTGGTCCTCCATTTCATATTGTAGGTAGTGTAATCCTTGAGCAACATCGATACAAATTTTCAAACGTTGTTCCCATGTAAGAGTACATGGTCCCAAACACCCTTTAAGTGAATTTTTGTAAGAAAGATAATTATAAACAAGTATCATTTGAGAACCTTCATCACAAAATCCAAGAAGTGGTAGGATGTTGTGATGCTTATAACTACTTGCAAATTCAAGTTCACTGTATAAATCTTTTCTCATTTTTATGCGTTTCATCCTTACAGTGTAGAGTTTCTTGAGTAGTTTTGCTTCATTCTTCCATTTTACTGATGGAATATAATCTCTGTCAAAACACTTGAGTTGTACAGGATCATCCAACGAGAAATCACCTGTGGCCAACTGTATGCCTTTGAGATTAATCCTCAAGTGTTCGATGTTCTTAACCAGCAACATAAGTAATAATAATGCATCCCATATGGTTATCGATTTGTATTACATACACTTAGATATGTTTGTAATAGAAAATATACTATATCATTATTTTCGATATCGTAAGGCTCACAAAGGATCAGACCAACAAAATTAAATACATGAATAAATTAACAAACCAATCTTTTATCCATGGACGGAACCATAACCAAATATGACCGGGTGCACAAATTTTTTAAAACCGTAATATAGATTCGCATTTTGATAGACTGGATGCATTTAAGAAGAAAAAATGATGTTTTTTTTATTTTTTTATTTTTTTATTTTTTATTTTCTCAAAAGTTAACACTACATCAAAAAAATCCATATGGTCCTTGGCACCAGTGGGAACCCCCGGTTCCGTTCCTGCTTTTATCTCATGTGATGTGATAAGAATAAAGTAGTGTAGCTTACTAGTTGGGCAGTTGTATTTTTTTCTGTAACTTTGAGAAATACTAGAGGTTATTGTAGGAAAATATTTTGAAAAAATAATTATTTGCAAATTTTGAATATATAAAACAAACAAAAATATGTAAAGTCAAAATTAAAAAAAAAAAAAAAAAAAAAAAAAAAAAAAAAAAAAAAAAAAAAACCCTTCAAAAGTCAAATGTGGACACTTAGGACGAAGGGTATTTATTTAATTAAAAAATATTACTAAATAAGGAATTGTTTGATTTTTTTGATATAAGAAAGTCTCCACTTGGGGTTTTGTTTTATCTTATAAAAGATCTATATAACTTTGTTGGTTTGCATTCTCCTTAAAGAGAGCTTTTCAACGAGCTAATAAGTGTCACAAATGAAGTTAATATGAATAAGATATCGTGTGTCAAAGTAAAACACCTGAAATGGAAATAAGGTTGCATCCCACGTGGCCCAAGGAAGTGTGGAGGTGTTTATACAGAAATTTTGGTATAAACCATCAAATTGTCTTTGGTTGGTTTACTCCAAACCTACGTGCGCGCAGAAGGTGTGCAGATTTCGGATTTTATTGGGCCAAAATGTGTTACAAATTTGTGAACTCATACAACAACAACATACCCAATCCCGCCAGGGCGGGGTATGGGGGAGGTGGGGTGTAGACAGATCCTACCCCTACCCCAGGATAAACCTGAAGGTAGAGAGACTGCTTCCAGGAAGACCTCCGGCTGGTGCAGAAGAACGGCACACGCACACGCACATGAACACGCACTCGCTATTGTTTTTTGCTTGTATATATAAGTAAATGTACAAGCAAAAAACAATAGCGAGACAACAAAAAAAACATATATATATATATATATATATATATATATATATATATATATATATATATATATATATATATATATATATATATATATATATATATATATATAAAAGCATACAAGCAATCAAGCAAATGGAGAAAAAACAAAAAAAGCAAAAGGAGAAAAAACAAAAAAAGCAAAAGTGAGACAACAAGCAAAAAAGCAAGAAGACAAACAAAGCAGAAGACAGACCATACAGCCCAAAAACCACGCCAAAAGAGACACCAAAAAAAAAAAAAAAAAAAAAAAAAAAAAAAAAAAAAACGAGCAAACAAGCCAACAAAGCAAACAAGCAAGGAAACAAGAAGTGCTAAAAAGGGGCAAGGTCAAAAAAGCAACAGAGAACAAAGAAAGCAACGCAAAGAACCTAAAGCTAAGGCAAAGCAAGGGAACAAGCACCGGGGCCTAAAGCCTAGAGACTAAGCAAAGAAAAACTAAAGACAAGCGGAGGGCACAACAAAGAACCTAGAGCCTAAAAGGGGAACAAGCCAAAAGTAAAAAAGCAAAATGCAAAAAGGACAAACCTAGCCCAAAACTAACCAAAAAATCTAATCCTATCTCTCCACGCCTTCCTATCTGAGATCATGTCCACGGACAAGTGAAGCTCCTCCAAGTCGAGTTTAAGTCTATCCTCCCATCTAAGTTTAGGTCTACCCCTCCTTCTCAGCCCGTCGACTATAAGCGTTTCAACTCTCCTTACTGGCGTTGTTTGTGGTCTTCTCCTGACATGACCGAACCACCTCAACCTTCCTTCTCTCATCTTCGTGGTAATAGATTCTACTTCAAGTACAACTCTAAACACCCCATTCGGAATCATGTCAGACATAGTTTTACCACATGTCCACCTCAGCATTCTCATTTCCGCTACATCCACCTTGTTTGCTTGAGCTTTTGTAATAGGCCAACACTCTGCCCCGTACAGCATAGCAGGTCTAATAGCCACCCTATAAAATTTACCCTTTAACTTAAAGGGTACTTT
Organism: Artemisia argyi; assembly: GCA_030686995.1. Lineage (NCBI taxonomy): Eukaryota > Viridiplantae > Streptophyta > Magnoliopsida > Asterales > Asteraceae > Artemisia > Artemisia argyi. The sequence continues at coordinate 52,876,317 of CM060685.1, forward strand.
CCTATCACATAGAACTCCTGAAGCCGCTCTCCATTTCGCCCACCCTCTACCAATCCGGTGGGTTACGTCGTCGTCTATCCTCCCTGAGTTGTGGATCACCGAACCCAAATATCTAAAAGACTCCTTAGGCGAGAGTATCTGGTCACCAATACAAACTTCCGTATCAACGTTGTGACCGATCTCGGTCCTACCAAAAACACATCTCAGGTATTCAGTCTTCTCCCTGCTTACTCGAAGGCCATTGTCTTCAAGGGTCTCCCTCCAATGCTCAAGTCTGTTGTTTAACCCGTCCGCGGACTCTGCCACCAACACAATATCATCTGCAAAAATCATGCTCCAAGGGATGCCCTCTTTGATCCCTCGTGATAGCTCATCAAGAATCAAGGCGAATAGATAAGGGCTAATGGCTGATCCCTGGTGTAGTCCTACTTTCACGGGAAAAAACTCTGAGGTTCCCACCGTGGACCGTACACGAGCCTTCGCCCCCTCGTACATATCCTTAATGACTCTTAAGTATCTCCTAGGAGTTCCCTTGTCTATCAGAGTTCTCCAAATCAACTCACGTGGGACACTATCGTAGGCCTTTTATAGGTCGAGGAAGGCCATATGCAAGTCTCTTTGCCTTTCTCGATACTTCTCCATTAGGCTTCTAGGAGGTGTATAGCCTCGATCGAGGACCTTCCTGGCATAAAACCAAACTGGTTCTCTGACACCCTCGTCTCCCTTCTCAACCTTCTCTCGATAACCCTCTCCCAAAGCTTCATAGTGTGACTAAGGAGCTTAATACCCCTATAGTTGCTACACACTTGTACGTCGCCCTTGTTCTTGTAGATCGGGATGACATCACTGAGCCTCCATTCCTCCGGCATCTTACCGCTAGAGAAGATCTTGTTGAAAAGGGAAGTCAACCATCTAAGCCCCTCATCTCCTAAGCACCTCCAAGCTTCTATGGGTATTTGGTCTGGACCTACCGCTTTGTTTCTACCCATCTTCTGTAATGCAACTTTCACTTCACCTTGGCTAATATCCAAGTATTCGCACTCGGGAAGCCCCTCTTGGCTAGTGATCTCACCCTCTCTACTTTCTTCTGAAACCCTCTCGTTGAAGAGAGATGAGAAATATTCTCCCCATCTTTTACTAATGTCCTCTTCGTTGACAATGCTTCGTCCATCTTCATCTTTGATGAATCTAATGTTTCCAAAATCCCTACTTCTCCTCTCACGGGCTTTAGCAATCCTAAAGATATCATTTACCCCTTCTTTGGAGTCCAAGTTCTTATACAAAACTTCGTACGCTTTGTCCTTCGCTTGGGCTACTGCCTTCTTCGCTTCTCTTTTGGCTACTTTATACTTCTCCTCTGCATCGACCCTATCCGCTGAATTACCCCCTCTACTCACAAGGAGCTCTCTGAACCTAGACTGTTTCGCCGCAACCTTGGTTTGCACCTCCTCACTAAACCACCAGGATTCCCTGCGGCAAGTCCAGGTTCTCGTTGTCCCACTAGTCACACCTAGGGTCTCCTTAGCTGCATCTTTAATGCAGCAGGCAAGGGTGTTCCACATCTGATCCGCATCCATGACATTTAAGTCCGCCGACCGTATAGAAAGTCCCTCTGCAACTTTCGCTGTAAACTCCTCCACCTTCTGACCGTTCAATTTCTTCCACATAATCCTCGGCATCCCAGTCACCCTCCTCCTGCGTCGATGCCGCTCAAAAAGAGCATCCATAGTCAACAATCTGTGTTGGGAACTCATGTGTCACCCAAATCTTTTTGCGTTTGAGTTTCCTAGTTTCCAAATTATGTGTCAATCTATTTAGTATAATAGATATAAAGATACTGAACAAGTTTTACAGAATAGTCTTTTGTAATAGAAGATATGCAAATCTGGTTTAATTATAAAAGCAACAAGACATCTTTTTTGTATAAAGTCAGCCATAAGCCACATTCGTTTGACACATCATAAAAGTGTAATAGTTTCCCTACAGTTATTTGTGTTATGCTACAGCATGTTAAGAGAAAGAGATGGTACCCAACTGCAATAACCCTTGGAGCGACGGGAGAGAGGCAATTGCTGTGTTAATGGTGGTGGTTGTCGGTGTTAACTTAGTAAAGTTTTAAGCATGTTTGTTTAGGCTCGTTTAACATTAGGTTTTTATGTGTTTAGTTTTGTATTTAATACTGTGTTCTCAATTGCTCGGGAATCAAATCAATAGAGATTCTAGTTTACTTTTGGTTTCTATATGGTACCAAAGCCTCTCAAGTGCAAGGTGTCTCAAGCTAGTCATCCTTTGGTCATCGACTAATTGTAAGCCTTATAGAAGAATCTTTTTTTTTTTTTTTTAATCTCATTTTGTTTTTCCATTTAGATATAGGAGAATTGACATATCACATTCGTTAATTGTTGGATCAGCATAATTTTTGGGCTGTAAATTAGGAGTTTGTTTAGGGCTGAGCATAATAGACCGTGGACCGGGCCAGACCGAGAAACCATACCGAAACGAACCGAACATATTTCGGTTCAATCCTCAGTCCGTCCTTTCGCTCATTTTCGGTCTTCGGTCTGATCAGTTCGGTCGTAAGTAAAATCGGCCATTTGTTGAACACAGCCAATAATAACATGCCATTGGGTGCTTGCACTGTACTATTAGAAAGGTTAATGTTCATAAATTAAGCTGGGCTATAAAATACAGTGTGCTTCATTTTTTGAAAAATAGCGTGGGTTGTTACACCCCCTACAACAAACTTCTAGAAAAAGCTTGCAAACGAATCGACCCTTCCTTATATTTGCAATGGGTAAAGAAAGGGCAAAACCACTGGCCCAAAATATGCGCGTATTGGGCTCAAACATTGGGACCGTGTATATTCAATTTTTTAGTATGTGCGGTTTCCTTTTTTTATTAGGGGCCGACAATGGGAATTAATATATATAAATCCTCTTTGACAAAAATCGTCTGCACAATCCATTTATCAGATCGACAACAAGAAGCCAAAATTCCCCGACATCATCCTCGTAAGTACTAAATACTATTTACCTTTCAATTTATCAACCTTAATTTTGCCAAAAAAAAAATGGGAAAAAACGAATTCTTAACCCCAAAAGCAATAGCAAACAGAATCAAATCAAAGGGTCTCCAAAAACTCCGTTGGTACTGTCAAATGTGTCAAAAACAATGCCGAGACGAAAACGGGTTCAAATGTCATTGTATGAGTGAATCACACCAACGTCAGATGGAAGTTTTCGGTCAAAACCCAACACGAATCGTCGACGGATACTCTGAAGAGTTCGAAAACATGTTTTTAGATCATTTGAAAACATGTTTTCAGATGAATGTGTCTCTAAGTTGTAAGTCATTGTTTGGAGATTAATATAATATTCACCTTGCACCAAAAAAAAAAAAAAAAAGAATTGCTGCTACTGTTGTTTATAATGAGTATATTAATGATAGGCATCATGTTCATATGAATAGTACTCAATGGGCTACGTTGACTGAGTTTGTTAAGTATTTGGGGAAGACGGGCAAGTGTAAGGTGGAAGAGACGCCGAAAGGGTGGTTTATTACCTATATTGATAGGGATTCCGAGGCGCTTTTTAAGGAGAAGTTGAAGAATAAGAGAGCCAAAGCGGATATTGTTGATGGATGAGGAGAAACAAGAGAGGGAGATTATGAGACAGATTGAACGAGCGGAGGAAAAGTTGGCCGTGGTGGATAAGAGTTTGGAATCTGAGGAGAAAAAGTATTTGATGAGAGATGAGAAAAGGATTAAGTTGAGTTTAGCGAAGAATGTAGCTAAGGAAAAGGGTGAAGGTGGGTCGTCGGGTGCGAGGTTTGTGTTTGATCAAGTGGAGGATGTTAAGGTTGGGAATGGGAAGGTCGAGAAAGGTAAAAAAGGGAATGGTGGTGGGTCGGTTTTGGATGAGTTGATTAAGGAAGAAGAGAAGGCGAAAGAGAGGAATAACCGAAAAGACTATTGGTTATGTGAAGGGATAGTTGTGAAAGTGATGAGTAAAGATTTGGCTGATAAGGGGTATTATAAGCAAAAGGGTGTTGTGCGTAAGGTGATTGATAAGTATGTAGGTGAGATTGAAATGATCGAGAGTAAGCATAAGTTGAGGGTGGATCAAGAAGAGTTGGAGACGGTTATTCCACAAATTGGTGGGGTTGTGAGAGTTGTGAATGGTGCATATCGTGGGTCAATTGTGAGGTTGTTGAGTGTTAATACCGATAAGTTTTGTGCGAAGGTGCAGATTGAGAAGGGTGTGTATGATGGGAGAGTTATTCAAGCGATTGAATATGAAGATATATGCAAAGTTGCTCAGTGAAGGGCTGTGATGATATCAGATGCTCTTTTAGAGGTAAGCATTGTAAGATTATTTGATGTTATTGCTCAAAACAACTTCCTGTTTCTACTGTGTTTGTGATGTAGTAAAAACATATCATTAATGGTTTATGTTGACTGCTTTAGTAATTTAATGATTTTGTTTTATATTGAGCGTGCATAGTTTAGAACATAATAGAACGTTATGTGTAGCTAATAGTTCAACATACATCACTATGCCTGCCTTTGAAGGTCACTCAAAATTTGATGCTTGCTGTAGGTATCTGGGTGACACAAGCAACAGAATAGCTAAAATTAATCTGATCAACTTCTTAGAAGTGTTGTTTTTTGATCTTCTAACAAGGATAGAGATGTTCTAGACCATAAATGTGTGGTTCTGGTCCTTCAAAGCTTGCTCCATTTAAGACTATCAGATTAACTTTATAGTTTCAAACTATAGTGTTGTCTATATTCAAATTGTTACTTCTTACATCTGTTGAAGATGTTGATGATTCAAATGGCAAAAGAATAAATAAAAGGATAATCAATCTCGACCCTTTTAATAATTCAGTGATCTTTTTTAGATATTGAGGTTGCATTTAAAACATTTTGAAATTGTGTTTGTTGTAGCTAATAGTTCATAGATTACTATGCTAGCTTTAGAAGTCGCCAAAGTCTTAATTTTTGCTGACATTGTGTTGTGTGAGGAAACAAATTGCTATACACTTCAACTTGTCTATCCATATTGACCATTAACTTCCATGATATCATCCCCTCATTTGTTACACCATATCGTTTGACATTTCTTGTGAGTTGCTGTTACGTTGAGATATTTTAGAAGCTTTGAAAATCTCAGTTATTAGTAGTTGGAATCCAAATTATGGATGTTTGGTGTTGGTTTTCTTTTATTCGTTCTTGCACCCTTGTATGGAGATGAAATTGTTAAATTAGAATATTTCAAAGCTCAACCTACTTTGCAGTTATTGGTTATCACAGAGGCAAATGGTTTAAAATAAAGGATGTTTGGTTTTATACTTTTATGGAATGGATGATAGTAATTATCAGAGCGTTATACTGAGTTACCATTGCAGACCACATCAGCTTTCTTGTGACTCACCTGTTTATTACACCTCTTTATCATGTACGATCACACTATAGTGCACTTCTTACCTCTTCATTCTCTTAAGATATTTTAGACAGTTTAGATGTAGTGCACTTCTTACCTCTTCATTAGATTGCCTATGCTGATCTGTTTGGATTTTGGGAATGCAAATGTAGTGATTCACCGTTAATTGCAAAATAGATTGTGTGTGTCTCTGTTATATATATGGTTGTATGGTTATCACGGAGAGCAAAATGGTGTAAAAACATATATTAAGGGGTTGTGTGGTTTGATGGATGATGAATGATAGTAATAGTATGTTTGATTTCCAGGAATACAAACTAATAATGCTTTACAAATTTATGATAATCATACAAACCCAATGACATATGTTTTGGGGTTTTCTTTTGTAGTGGGGTGGGGGGCATTTTGGTTTTTCTTTTTTCTTTTCTGTTCAAAGACTACATGAACATTTAACGTATTGGATTTAGCAGTTAGGGTTCTGTTTCTTTGTCTTCTTATATCACTACTCGTAGAATTATGTATAGATTTGAGGCTATGAGCTGATTCTCATTGTCTCATTCTCCCTACAGCCTCTAGGAAGTATATTGCATAGAATTGAGTATTGGCATGAAGTGGTTTTCATTTTGTATGTCGGTTACTTCACAAGTTCACATGGCCTTTCGTAATACATGCATGATAATCAGAATCGAACTCAGGGGAGTTTGCATTAGTGATATGATATTATTATTATTATTTTTTAAGTCTAGATTCTATAAGAAATCTAGCGTATCTGATGATTTTTATTCAAATGTTTGTTTTCTTCTAGATATGGTGATACAAATGACATTGACTTCTGCTGTTAGCTACCTTGCATACTGCAGGATATGTTACCTCATAAACTCGCACTTAATATTAGTGTATTACCTATTGCTCAAATTTTCTATTAATCCTAGGACCCACTACAAAATAGATAGAACTGATTAGAGAATCTCAAAAAGATATAGATGAATAAGTAAAAACTTATTAACATGGGTGTATATGTGTTATCACGGCTTGTGATGTAGAGACCTAACAAGTGAAGGGAATGCTGTTGGCATGTTTGAGCTTAGCAAGTAAACTACTTATCTTCGTTGCGTAGGCGAAGTAAGTTGGCTGTTTTGAGCTAGGGCTAAGCGAGCCAGAAATGATCCAAGCTGGAAGTGAGCCGGAGTTCGTAGGCTAAGTGAACGGGGAGCACTGGCTGATCAAAAAGTGAAGATAGGCGCATAGTTCAGTGATCTACAATAGTGGTAGAGGTCCCGATCAGGCTGTTTTAGTAAGCTACCTAGGCAAGATAGGCTAAAGTAGTAGTTCATAGTTGCTGGACAACCAAATACATTTTATTTAGTGTGCTTGTGAATTGTGATATATATCACATGTAACATAATTAATATCTATTATATCTCCTAAGATAATATAATATAGGAACTTCAAGATTGTTTTGCTGTTGAGCTTTGTAGGATGAAGTGTGGTCAGGCATCAGGTAGAGTGTAACTAGTTTTGTAATATAGATCATATATCCGTGGTCCACAAACATGTAAGAGCTTTCTGGCAACGTGGAGAAAACTTAGTAAACTTAAATTTTGTTAATCGGCTTAAAAAAAATTATATAAAGAATAAGGCTGAAAACTGGTGTCAACCCATTCTAGGCTCTAATGGATGCATTTGGTGTATGCTTGAATGATTAGGAGGGCGTGTATGAAGAAAGAGAGTATTCTAGCTTTTGAATATGAAGATATATGAAAAGCTGTTTATAGCAGATGATGTAACAAACATCTTAAGGATAGTTTCGCATTATGACTTCTGGTAATTCAATTTTTTTAATCACATCCGACATTACCCTCAACTTGGAAAACTGTTCGACTGTAAGCCTCCACGCAACTGCGTCGGTCACGCGTAAACATACGACTTGTTTTCATGTTTAACAAAAGAAATCTGATTTATCCAGGCTTGCAACTTCTCAGCAAGGTTAGGAAACTCCTTATTGTCCTTTTTCTGTAACCCTAGGTCTCTAGCTTCAACGATGCAAGTTATTGGAGTAAGTCAGAATAGGAATTCGTTACTTGTGTATGGATTGGTCATGATAATTAAATATCTTTAGTCATCTCGTGATACATTTTAAAGTAGGTGTTTTTTTGCTCTAAAGCATCAAAGTAAATGGTATTTCTTTTTAATTGTACTTGTTATACTTTCTTATGCAGGGAAAATATCCTATTGAATGGCATATGGTCCAAGTGAACAACATTTCACCTTTTCCAGTTACATGTGTCTGTGGCATTATGTGTTCAGCTGCTTAATTTTTTAGTGCGATGATCAACATAGAAGTAAACTATGACCTGATTTGTACTGTGTACAACAACTTGTGTAATAAAAAAAGTATTATCTTTATTTTCGTTGTTAATTGCTTGTTTTTATGACTCTAATAGTACTGCAACAGGGTCATTTGGGTTTGATAATCAAGTAGAATGTATAAAAATAAAATAAAAAGTAGATGTAACAGTTTGAACAGATTTAGCCGTTTAAAATGTGTATCTAATGGTATTGATGTAGATCGATTTAGTAGTTTGGCAAATGAAAGACTTGAATTAAGCCTTGCAATTTAGCAGTTTAGGTTCTTGGTGCAAAAGCTTCTGAGATGGCTACTGTCGGTTTATTTAGGTACCACAGAAATATCAGCTGGTTGTTTGAGTTGTATGATTAGTTATGTTTTTCGTTTAGAGTTTGCATTATGTAATAGCTCAGTATGCGTTTTGTGGGAATGCTGGGTATAAGTCTGCACCACACCCTCTTTGTTACAATACCTTGAATCACGGATGATCAGAATAAAGAAACCGAACTGATTATCATGAAAACTGAATAATGTCTTAGTTTACTGAACACAAGATAAATCGACTGTTTGGCAACAGAATGTTAACCTCAAATGTGCATTATGCAAACAAGTTACTGACTCATAAGCATTTATTCTTCCAATGTCAGTTTTCATGGAGTACCATGAAGGAGATGATGCCATACAATGGGGCTTATAGCGAGTTAGCTGACATTATTGACTGTATGGCCACACATAGGGAAGAGTAAAATTTGGCATGTGGTGAATGGAATTGTGCTTGCAGCTGCAGTATACTTTATTTGACAAGAAAGAAATTAAACTGTTTAGAAATGAAAGCAGAACAGATGCTGGGGTGTGCAAAACAATAAAGGAGAATGTGACAAACAAGCTAATGAGTATTAGAGTTAAAAAATCTATTGCAGTTTTGAATGTTGCCGAAAAGTGGGGTCTGAAATGGGCAAATTTGCAACTTAGGGCTGGTAATGGATAAGTTCTAAGGAATGTTGGACAGTGTATGATGCCTTTCAGTGATAGTATTAGGTCTATATCTTTTGTGAGTCATGAAAGATAGGACTACACTAGTATGGAGATTCTAAGTAGAAATTTAGTACACTGGAGCTTAGTTATTCCTATCAGTACCAGACATGTCTGTTGTTAGGTGCAATGCCTAATAAGAGCATTTCAGATTCTATGATTTCTAATCATAAATTAGTAAAAGCTCAGGGTATCTGATGAATGTTTCTCAAATAAAGATAATATTGAGCTTAGTATTCCTCTTTTGAATCAAACTATTAAATCTGTTAAGAGGAATAACTTCAGTTTTTTGGTCTATTGAAGCTGAAGGTTTCACATCCCTGAAAGATGAAGCCTTTCTGTTACTAGTTCAGTTTAGTTGGTTTGTGAGGGTGGATGGTTACTGCAAACTGATATTCTGGATCATAGTGACAGTTAAAGGAATTGTAGTTTTGACGGGCTTTGTGATTCTCTCTTGTAGTTATGATGTTTCAGAGCACTTGGTGGGACAAATTTGCATCAAGTATCATAAGCTCTGGATCAAAAATAGTATGTACTGCAGATACTTGATTAGAGTTTGGCTGGATGGATTGATGGCAGGAGTTGTATTAGCCTTTGTATGCTGAGATAGATGTCTGGGTAGGCTATTCTATTTAGCTAGTTTATGAGGATGCAGGCTGCATTCTAGTTATTACACGATGTTTTTTCAGGAAATGTAGTCTCAGAGTATGAAGGGCTGTTTGGATATGGGGTTAACTGATAGAATTTGTGTATGGAAGATCACCAAAGAAAAAGAATGAAGAAGAGTAGGATGCCAGTAATACTAGTGATGTTTGTTTGATCTCTTTAGTAGTATATCTTGGAGTGGGCATGTCCACTTATAAAATTGGTGAAATTTGTAGTTTGTTATATGTTGGTGATAATATAAATGGTTAACCTTTGGAGAAAAAAAGTCTTAGTTTATTGAAAACAGATCAAACAAATAAAATTGGAAAATCAGCTATAAAGAAACCGGGTCAATGGGTGAAAAGTCTCCAAAGTGTATTTGCATGTGTACAACCTTTTAAATCATTTGCAACCCAAGAAACAAAAAATGCCTATGCGGATTTATATATTCTTAATAGAATCCAAAAAAGGTAAAAAGCGATGACAGTTCAACCCGACCTGGCCCATATTGACATTCACTAAAGTTACCCAATTTTATCCGAAATTATTTTGACCTATCCACCATGTCACATCCACCGAAGAGCTAGCCAATTTACACACATATTTATCTGCACGGCCAAAAGCTTTCCTAGTACTTTATATAAGCTTTCCTAGTACTTTAATAGTAAAATCTAAAGATGACCCTTTGTTCAAGCATAGCATACTTGTACATTGTTAAAATTATTTGCATTTTAGACACGTATATCATCATATCTTGATTTGAGAATAGATAAGATAAAAGAAAATTACCTTCCGGGATTCCACTTCCTGGTCGACTTCTTTGCTGCGGACTATTTTAAGGACTTCTTTGCCGAATTCTAGCATGATATACACCAATATCATAATAATATCTAGACTTGGATTACAACGTTCATAAGCAAAATGCATTAATCTACCCGGAGCCTTATATAACCATCTAACCAAAGCCAACGATACGCGTTTAACCGACAAATCCTACAATAAATCAATGAAACGTGGAATCAGAACTCATGCTCAAGATAGAAAAAATAATGATAAACGTAATCAGTAAAACCTTTTATCTTATCTTTAGTTTATAAAATGTAATTTTTTTTCCCTTAAAGGTTAAAAAAGTTAAAAAAGATGATGTTCAATCCAATTAAAACTTAGGGCATGCTTGGCTGAAGTCGAGGAATGGCAAAGGGAATAGAAATGGGAATGCAATGCAATGACATAGGGTATTTCCATTGTATTGATGGTGCTTGGTTTTGTACAAAGGAATGAAAAATAACCAGGGCAAAAAATATTTAAAAAAAAAAAAAAAAAAAAAAAAAATCCCCCTAAAATAATACCCAAATTGTCTCCATTAATGATTTGAATGATAATGGGCTAACACACAAATTCGTGTGACGTTTAATTGACTTTATTTTCCACAATGTTGATTAATGAGTTTAGGAAGAAGGCACTATGGATCAATAACATTGCTATGTGGCTCAAGTCACGTATTTATGTCGATAAACATGCATAAGATGAACCAACACATTCTTGATTTGATCATGTGTCTTCATCTTCTAATGAGCCTAATTAGATACGAAGACAAGAATCAAGAATACACGTTTTCTTGACCTTCTCCTACTGGGTTGCATACAACTATACAAGATAATAGGTTGAAATCTCTTTAGTGTGAAAGGGAGAGAATTACATTTTATAAACATTCATGATATGTTAATGAAATAATAATAATGGAGTAGTGAAGGAAATGCTTCTTAAATATATGTCAACTATATGTATCGTAAGATGAAGTGGGAGGGAGGGGGAGAAGTTTGTGGGTAAAGTCATGGGGTAATGAAAATTCATTCCTCCTATTTTTCAAGTAATGGCTGATTGCTTACTATTGAGCAATGAAACATTGCGTTATATTCAACCAACCATGTTCATTCATTATCATTCCCATTCTCCACCTTATAATACCTCCAACCAAGCACCCCTTACATTTCAATATTTTGTTTAATTTTTCTGCAAAAATTCAAACAATGTTTAGGGAAATGGTTGTTTTAACAATATTTTTAAGGAAATTTAAAAAATATGCACGTCAAAATTTCTTTTGGATATATATAGTCTCTAAAAGAAAAACTTGGACTCCAATAGTGTCCAGGTTTGAGGAGTCCAATAGTAAAATAAACTCCTCCAAATATATTGGAGTCTCCAACACTGTTCTTCTATGAGAAAAGTTCATTTAGAGACTAGTTTTTTGTTACATATTAAGGGACAAATCTCCACAATCTATTTAGTTTGATCTAATGGTGGGGATTAACCTAAGATTAAACATAGAAACCTAAGTCCATATATTTTTTTTTTTTTTTTACCTTTTTCTTTGTCTTTTTTATTATCCACTTTCTTTATTTCTTTTTTTTTTTTTTTTTTTTTCTTTTTTTTTTTTGGCTTTTTTTTCCAATTAACGTTATATATATATATATATATATATATATATATATATATATATATATATATATATATATATATTTTAAGTCAAGCTTTTCTTTTTTAAATAAATTCACGATTTTTTCTCACTTTATTACGTTTTCGTCCGTTTTTGTCTGTTTTCGCATGATTATATACGTTTTCAGACGTTTTTGATCGTTTTCAGACATTTTTTACCGTTTTTATACGTTTTCGTCTGTTTCAGACGTTTTTGTTCGTTATTATACGTTTTCGTCCGTTTTTTTACGTTTACGTCTGTTTTCAGACGTTTTTATCCGCTTTCGACAGTTTTTATATGTTTTCAGACGTTTTTGTCCGTTTTCATCCGTTTTTATACGTTTTTGTCCGTTTTCAGATGTTTTCGTCCGTTTTTATACGTTTTTGTCTGTTTTTTTCCGTTTTCATACGTTTATATACGTTTTCGTCCGTTTTCATACGTTTTCATATGTTTTTACACGATTTCATCCGTTTTTATACGTTTTCGTCCGGTTTCATATGTTTACATTTGTTTCCATATGATTTCATACGTTTTCTTCCATTTTTTTATGTTTTCGTCCATTTTTAGACGTTTTCGTCCTTTTTCCTACATATTCGTCTGTTTTCTTACATTTTCGTTCATTTTCATAGGTTTTCGTCTGTTTTTAAATATTTTTAGCCAATTTTAGACGTTTTCATATGTTTCTGAATATCACAAGTGATATTCGGTGATACTCAGACGGTTTTGTCTGTTTTCGTCCATTTTTGTACATTTTTGTCTATTTTCAAACGTTTTCGTCTATTTTCATACGTTTCGGCAGTATTTATATGTTTTCAAACGTTTTTATCCGCTTTCAAACGTTTTCATCAATTTTTTACATTATCGTCTGTTTTTATACGATTTCGTCCATTTTAAGACGTTTTCGTCTGTTTTTATATGCTTTCATCCATTTTTATCTGTTTTCATATGTTTATAAACATTTTCGTCCGTTTTTATGTATTTTTGTCTGTTTTGAAACGCTTTCGTCGGTTTTCATACTTTTCAGCAGTTTTTATACGTTTTCGTCCGTTTTCATCAATTTTTCATACGTTTTTGTCCCTTTCCAGACGTGTTTTTACGCTTTCATATGTATTCGTTCGTTTTCATATGTTTTCGTCCGTTTTCATATGTTTCTGAATATCACAATTGATATTCTTAATATCACAAGTGATTTTCTTTGATATTCAAAATATCACTTGTGATATTAATAATATCAATTGTGATATTCAGAAACGTATGAAAACGAAAGAAAACGAACAAAAACCGAAGAAAATGTAAGAAAGTGAAAAAATCGTGAATTAAAAAAATGTGAAAATCACTTATAATATACTGAATAACACTTGTAATTTTCTGAATATCACTTTTGATATTCAGAATATCACTTGTGATTTTCATGTTACAAAACAATTCGGAATATCACTTGTGATATTCAGAATATCACTTGTGATTTTCTGAATATCACTTGTGATTTTCTGAATATCATAAGTGATTTTCAACTAATGTTTTGTAACATGAAAATCACAAGTGATAATCTGAATATCACAAGTGATATTCAGAAAACTACAAGTGATATTCACGTTACAAAACGTTAGTTGAAAATCACGTGTGATATTTAGAATATCACTTGTGATTTTCATGTTACAAAATATTAGTTGAAAATCACTTGTGATATTCGGAATATCACTTGTAATATTTAGAATATCACTTGTGAATTTCATGTTACAGAACAATTGTTGAAAATCACTTGTGATATTCAGAATATCACTTGTGATATTCAGAGTGATATTCAAAATATCACTTTTGAAAAAACGTGAATTAAAAAAAGCGTGAAATCACTTGTAATACTCTGAATATCACTAGTGATTTATATTCAGAATATCACTTTTGATATTCAGAATATCACTTGCGATATTCTGAATATAACTTGCGATTTTCATGTCACAGAACATTTGTTGAAAATCACTTGTGATATTCAGAATATCACTTGCGATATTCAGATATCACTTGCGATATTCTGAATATCACTTGTGATTTTCATGTTACAAAATGTTAAAAATCACTTGTGATATTCAGAATATCGCGAGTGATATTCAATATCACTCAATATATTCTGAATATCACAAGTGATATTCTGATAATCACAGTATATCACTTGTGATATTCATAAAGGTATGAAAACGTTTGAAAACATTTAAAAACGAACGAAAATGAATGAAAACGGACGAAAGCGTATGAAAACGGACGAAAATGTATGAAAATGTAAGAAAACGGACAAAAATGATTGAAAACAGATGAAACCATATGAAAACGTATAAAAATGGACGAAAACGTATAAAAACGGACGAAAACGTATGAAAACGGACGAAAACGTATGAAAATGGACAAAAAACGTAAGAAAACGGACGAATATATATGAAAACGGACAAAAACGTATGAAAACGGGCGAAAACGTATGAAAAAATTCAAAAACAGATGAAAATGTAAGAAAACGGACGAATATATATATGAAAACGGACGAAAACGTATAAAAACGGGCGAAAACGTATAAAAACGGGCGAAAACGTATGAAAAAAATTCGAAAACAGATGAAAACGTAAGAAAACAGACGAAAATGTATAAAAACGGACGAAAACGTATTAAAATGGACGAAACGTATGAAAACGGGTGAAAACGTAAGAAAATAGACGAAAACGTATGAAAACGAGCGAAAACGTAAGAAAACAGACGAAAACGTGTGAAAACGGACGAAAATGTATGAAAACAAACAAAAACGTAAGAAAACTGACGAAAACGTAAAAAACCGACGAATATGTATGAAAAACGAAAAAAACGCAAAAAAAACGCAAAAAAAAAAAAAAAAAAAAAAAAAAAAAAAAAAAAAAAAAACTTGAATTAAAGGAAAAAAAAACCTAAAGTTAAAAAAATAAAAAAGAAAAATAAAATAAAAAAAGGAAAAAATATGAATAAATAAGATAGACAAAAAGGACAAGAAAAAAAACATGGACTTAGGTTGTTTTATTAAATCTTAGGTTAATCCCCACTATTAGATCAAACTAGATGAATGGTGGGATTTGTCCCTCAGTTTGTAACAAAAACTTAGTTTATAAAATAACTCACCTTGTTCTTCTATCTCTTTTTATTTTATTATTTTATAACACAATGATAAAATTGAAAGAAAAAACAACAGAGATTACGAAAAGAAAATCTTACTTGTACAATGCTTTCCATTTCGGTAAGGTCACGGATAACTTCGCTAATAGCTGGTCGTTGTTCTCGCTCCTCATTTAAGCATGAGTACGCTAATTTTGTGAACCGGCCCTGGCCATATTGTTCCCATGAATCCCGTAGTTTTTTTCTTTCATTATGAAAATTGGGCAATGGAGGTCGAAACTTCTTTTTACCTCGTTTTTTTGGATTATAAGCGTTCTTCCCACACAAGATATCAAATAAAAGGACGCCGAATGAGTAGACATCCGACTTTTGGGACACAGTTCCGGTCTCCACATATGTTGGATCGATATATCCTTTTGTGCCGATAACTTCAGCACGGATAGCTTTATTTTTTCGAGCTAGTGAATGTTTGATGGAAAATTCAAATCCAGATAACTTGGGCTGCCATTTATCATTTAATAAAATTGTGGAACTGTTGATGTTACGATGTATGAATGAAAAAGCACGCCCTTCAACATGATGGATGTATTCTATTGCTTTCGCAATGCCAACACATGTTCTTAATCTGTCATACCATGTGAAGGTTGGGTCACTTAGAAACATGGAGAGACTTCCCTTGACATCATGGTGGTTTATGATTATCTTTTCATCCGTTTCGTCACAAAACCCAATCATCGATACTATATTATCATGTCTGAGCACAGAGAGCGCAGAAATTTCTGTCCAGAACTCGACATCTCCTTGCCCGTGCTTACGATCTAACCTCCGTGCAGAAATATTAATTAACTTACAATAGCGCCAAAGTTTCCCTTTGTACACTTTTCCAAAACCACCTTCACCAATGATGTTTTTATCATCAAAGTTGTTGGTGGCTTTTAGTACTTTTTCAAGTGGAATTTTTAAGTGATCGAACTCTGTGATTCTGTATGCCATATATAATATCTCTTTTAATGAAGCGATTTTTAAGAGGCAAAGAAACAATGGGTTATACGGTTGGATGTGAATGTGAATGTATACAAGTTAATTCACACACATATATGTTAGAGTTTGACAATCAAAGTACACATATTGCGGAAGCTAGGATCAAGTAATAACACGTATAAAGATTAACTAAAACATAAATAGAAAACATACCCGATGCACTTCAAATAAACCTTGATTCTTGTACAATTAGATCAATGATAAACCCCTTACCGTTTTGTTTATCGATCTCTTGATAATTACTAAAGTAAGTAATTACCTCGTTCTTGTACACACAAACTACCAACGAATAAAGGTTTGATGCAAGTAAACAAAACACTTAATTTGCTTATGAAAATTTCGATCCTAAAACCCTTATGGGAGTGAGGATCGATCGACCAAGAGAAGAAACAAGGAGAAGAAAACTTTAGGGTTTTGTGTGTGTGCACAAGAGATGTGAAACCCTAATCCTTGGCCTTGTATATATACTAGGTGATTCCTTGGAGCACAAGCAAGGGTGGATCGACCCATGGTGTGGGCTTCGACCGGCCTAGGCACCCTTGGGGTGTTTCTAGATCCTTCTTGACTCCCAAGTTACACTCTAGTCCTCGTTCTCTTATCCCTTAATAATAATTAATACTTACGTTTAATATTAATGATTATTTAGTCCCTTAAGTGTTTATAAATATATATATACGATACATTTAACATATATATATTTATTTACATTATTCTTGTTTGTAAAGTGTGCAATCCCGAGGTCTCGGGTTCGATACTAGACATTTACTAATTAATATTTATACGTAACTTTTAACAGCTCCCACTCGTATATCTATTAATAGTAAAATGACAATGGTTAGCGTCTTGCAACACTCCAATGCCCCTAGTTCGACCTGAGCTAGGTTTCCTGGAAAACCTTTAATGATTCATCATTATTATTATCCTTTCGCCTCTAATACTACATTAATAAAGATGTGAGGTTCTTTATTAAATTCTGTTTCTCGTCTCTTTATGATTGAACAAAATTACCAAAACATCTGAACGTATTCCAGATAGACTTTGGGCGTGGCCACGCAAACATTTTGTCAACCCTACGAGGGGCCCAGCAGTATTAAACTTCTGAACAAATCAGAAGGAGCGAATTCTCTCTTGACTACAAGAATAACCCATGAACTTTGCAACATTCTGAAAACAACCCTTATGACTTCCAATTACGGTAAGCGGTAGATTGCTCCACAAAATGCACTACATCCATGACACTTATCTGGTATCTCAAGTCTGAGGATAACTATTAAATATGATTCTCACAATAAATTTAAATCATATTGTTGGGATAAGTCCAATACTCAATTCATTGAATATCATGTGAAATTGGTATGACTACGCATCAATATACTTTCAAGTATATCCTAAACCAATACTCAAAATTGTCTTAGTTTAATGATATTCCCATATCATTAATCGACAACGGACTATTTAGAATAATAAATTATTCACGGATCTTAAACATGCAAATATAGGATATATTATTAATAAGACAATGAATAAATAAACATAACCAATATTTTATTTCAGTAAATATTAATAATTGTACATTACATCCTTTATCCAAATACTAATCACAAATGGGCATGAAACTATCAGCTAATTTAAGTCCTATTCCTTCAGCATGCTTGTAAAGCTTGGTGCCAGGTAAAGGCTTTGTAAATTGATCAGCTAAGTTTTCATCTGTGTGAACTTTGAGCATTTCGATTTCACCTATCTCAACTTGTTCTCTGACATAGTGGTGCTTAATCGGGAAATGTCTGGTGCCTCTCATGATTCCAGGTTCATTGGCAAATGTAATTGCGGCTGAGTTGTCACAATATATTTTTATAGGTCGCTGAATCGAAGGCATAACCCCAAGCCCTGAAACAAACTTCCTAATCCAAACAGCTTCCATTGCAGCTTCTGAAGCAGCTATATACTCACTTTCTGTAGCAGACATCGCCAGTACACTCTGCTTTTTGCTCCTCCAATCAACAGCTCCTCCATTAATGACAAAGACATAACCCGTCTGAGACTTCGTATCATCTTTATCACCTTTCCAAGAAGCATCGCAGTAACCTGTTACATCAAGCTCTGCAGATGGAGTACCCCCATATACTAAGAACATCTCTTTAGTAGCCCTAAGGTACTTAAGAATATTCTTAACAGCAGTCCAGTGTTTTTCACCTGGGTTCTGCTGATATCGACTGGTTAAATTCTGAGCAAACGCAACATCAGGCCTTGTGCTTTTTACCGCATACATTATAGATCCCACAGCCGAAGCATAAGGGACTCTCTTCATGCGTTGCACCTCTTCGGGTGTTGAAGCACAAACTTTGTTGCTCAAGCCATGTTGCTCTTGCATCGGCAAATATCCTTTCTTGGAATTTTGCATACTGAATCTCTTCAATATTTTATCAATGTAAGCACTTTGGCTTAATCCAATTAATCGCTGAGATCTATCTCTATATATCTTGATTCCCAGAATAAATGCAGCTTCCCCTAGATCTTTCATAGAAAAACAACTTCCAAGATATTCCTTAACCTTTTGTAAACTTGGAATGTCATTCCCCATGATCAATATGTCATCGACATATAATATAAGGAAAATTACATTACTCCCACTAGCTTTGTGATATACACATGGCTCATCAAGATTTTGAGTGAATCCATACTTCTTAATTTCACTATCAAATCTTTTATTCCATTGTCGTGATGCTTGCTTTAATCCATAAATGGATCTCTTAAGCTTGCATACACGATCTGGGAATTCTGGATTTACAAACCCCTCAGGCTGCGCCATATAGATGTCTTCATCTAGGCGACCATTTAAGAAGGCGGTTTTGACATCCATTTGCCAAATCTCATAGTCATAGTAAGCGGCTATGGCTATAAGAATCCTAATTGCCCTTATGTCAGCTACAGGAGAAAAGGTCTCCTCATAGTCAACACCTAAAGTTTGAGTATAGCCTTTAGCTACCAAACGGGCCTTATAGGTGTGTACAATGCCATCCATATCAGTCTTCTTCTTGTAGAGCCATTTACTCCCAACTAGCTTGGCACCCGGAGGTAGGTCTACTTCTTCCCAGACTTCATTATCTTTCATGGATTGCATTTCCCCATTCATAGCTCCCTGCCATTTTTCCTTTTCTGGACTATTCATAGCAGCTTTATAACTTGTAGGTTCATCAAGATCCCCTATCAAGTTGTCATCACACTCCATGTTTAAACATAGACGTGTAGGAGCCTTCACAGATCTTGAAGATCTGCGAACGGGAATCACTTCAACTTCTGGTGGAGGACCTAAACTTTCAGGTTCTTCAGGAAGTTGGCTAGTGTTTTCAGAAGGTGTCACATCTTCATGATCGTCTTCCAGATCATATACTCTCCCACTGAATTCTTGAGATATGAGCTCCTTTTCTAAGAAGTCTCCATACCTTGCAACAAAAACCTTGTTTTCAGCTGGGTAATAAAAGTAGTAACCCATAGTTTCCTTAGGGTAACCTACGAAGATGCACTTTACAGATCTTTGTTGGAGTTTGTCTGCTGAGTCACGTTTAACATACGTCTCACAACCCCAGACCTTTAGATAAGACAAGTTAGGAACTTTCCCAGTCCATACTTCATATGGAGTCTTATCAACCTTCTTTGTTGGAACCATATTTAAAATGCGAACTGCAGATTCCAAGGCATAATCCCAAAACGAGTAAGGAAGAGTTGTTAGATTAAACATAGATCGTATCATATCTTGCAATGTACGATTCCTTCTTTCAGATACACCATTTTGTTGTGGAGTATATGGAGAAGTAAGGTGCTGGACAATTCCCTCCTTTGCTAAGTAATCTATAAACTCTTGACTCAGGTATTCACCACCTCTATCGGATCGAAGAGCTTTAATCTTCTTTCCTAGTTGCAACTCTACTTCTGCTTTAAACACTTTGAATGTCTCAAACACCTCATGTTTATGTTTAAGTAAATAAACATAACCATAACGGCTGTAGTCATCCGTAAATGTTAAGAAGTAGCTAGC
The DNA here is from genome assembly GCA_030686995.1 of Artemisia argyi. Taxonomy (NCBI): domain Eukaryota; kingdom Viridiplantae; phylum Streptophyta; class Magnoliopsida; order Asterales; family Asteraceae; genus Artemisia; species Artemisia argyi. The sequence continues at coordinate 52,896,467 of CM060685.1, forward strand.
ACCTCTCCTTGACACATGTCTAAGTGGTCCACACACATCTGTGTGAATAAGACCAAGTAGATCATTCGCCCTTTCAATCCTATTTTTAAAGGGTTTCTTAGTCATTTTCCCAGCAATGCAAGATTCGCATTTATCAAATGATTCATCATTGATCTTTTCTAAAAGCCCATCATGTTGCAGCTTTTTCATGCGATCTTTGCCAATGTGAGCAAGTCGACAATGCCAAAGATAAGATGAATCCAGACCTTTCTTGATTCTCTTATTGTTGATGCTATACATTGAATTATTTTTAACAAAAGCTTTATCATTATCATTCATATCAATTTCAAAGACACCATTCACAGCAATAGCATTAAAATAAAAAACACCATTTAAAGAAACCGAAATTCCATTGCTAGAAATAGTATGCTCAAAACCAAGGTTCAACAAACATGAAAATGAAATTACACCTCTAACAATTGACGGTGCATAATGACAATTATTTAAAGATAGTACTAAGCCCGAAGGCAACACTAAATCATAAACTCCTATAGCTTCAACTCCTGCATGCGCTCCGTTACCAACGTGCAAGAATTGTTGTCCATAGGCCAGCTTTCTCTCAACTCTAAACCCCTGCAAGGTATTGCAAATATGAATGCCACATCCCGTATCATATACCCATGAATTCAATTTAGGAGTAAGAGTGAATAATTCAATCATAAAGAACGCACCTGATGAACTGGGGTTACCAGTTTCATTCCCCTGCTTCTTGAGTCGCAAGTCATGAATATAGAGAGGACAATTGCGCTTCCAATGGCCCTTTTCATGACAATGGTGACATGCCTGATCCTTCTTGTTTGGTGGATTCACCTTTTTCTGCTTAGGCTGATGTTGCTTCATCTTGGGTTCAGGTTGATAGGCCATGACCTGCTTGCCTTTGTTAACCTTCCCTTTGCCTTTGTTCACATGCGATTTCTTCTGGATTCTCCCACCATGAATTGCCAACACTTGCGGGGTAGGATTCTTGACCTTGGCTGGTAGACTTTTCTCATACTCAATAAGCAATGCGAGTAATTCAGATACTGTCTTCCCCGAGCAGTGCATATTGAAGTTCTGCACAAAACCAGCAAAGTCCTTGTTAAGGGACCTGTTGATCAAGTGCACTTGCACATTGTCAGGGTAACCAAATCCAATTCTGTGAAGCTGATCAAAAGATTCCTTCATCTCAGTCACATAATCTTCAACTGGTTTACCATCACCATGCTTGCAGTTATGTAGCTTGTCCAATTCATCATACAATTCAACTGCTGGTGGTTTCTCATAAGATTGCCTAAGAACATCAAGCATATCTTTTGGGAAAAAGTACTCAAACTTCTTTTGCAATTGAGCACTCATGCTAGTGAGCATTAAACAAGCAACCTCATTAAACTTAGCATGTTCCACCCTCCATGCCGCCTTGACTGCTTCTGGTTCAGAAGCAGCAGGCTCAGCTGGGCATTCTTCGGTCAAATAGTCCATTTTACCGGTCGACCTCAAGACAATTCTAAGTGAGCGGTACCAATCATTGAAATTCTTTCCAGTCAGTTTCTCTCTCTCAAGATGACTCTTGAAAGCAGAAATCACAGATGGGGTATCGGGTTGAGCCATATCTACAGATAAAAGTTCAAACATTAGTATTTTCGATAATAAATATCTTCAAGAAAATAAAATACCCATTAGTTATATTCATATAACCACCAAAATTTTCTTGAAAACCTAGGATCTAACTTTACATAGTTCCACCACATCAGTTGATCTGCTAGTGGTGAAAGTACAAAAGATAGTAATCTGTCGAACAATAATTGGCAAACAAGATTTCCAATTCCTAGATCATTATGGGAATTACATCAAATTGATTCATCAATTTGCCTTGTAAGCATGTTTCATCCCATCTCATGCCTTAAGTTCTAGGTCTCACGCACAACTTAATTAAGTCGTCTACCTTAGAAACTGTAAAATTACAATTATGGTCTCACGCGTTAAAAGAATTTTACCTTGTTATAGTAATTTAGCCTAGGTCTCACGTTTACTAAATTAAAATTCCAAGTGTTTCTTATAGGTAGATGGCATGTAACTTAAATTATAAAGGGTATTTATTTTTGATATGTCAATCAAAATATGTACAAAGATGCATGCACTCATCTTTATAACATAAGTTTTCATAAAAACTTTTTATATCCAATTTGTGAAATTAATACACAAAGTTTTACTTGAGGTTTATGCCAAAACCCTAAGATGACTTTCTACAACATATGATTTTAAAAGTAATTTGTTTAAGACATATTCAAGATTGTGATAACCAAGGCAGACTCTAAGGCTCTTTTCTAAGCCTTCAAATCACGGTTATGAATATCATCTTAAAAGACTTAATTTTAAAACATATTTGCACAAAACATCATTCAAGCAAAAGTTTATGGATTCAATCTCAAAATAGTAATAAAGTTTGAATTTTGCTAGTCTCGACTGGGAGCTGATTACCGTGCGAATCGGACCACGATTGTCAATAAGACCTTGCAAGATTCTTACTTTATCACTTTAGGGTTTCAAAATTATTAGTCCATATTATTTTCTTTTATGAAAATCACCCTTTTTATTGCTTACATCAAGTCAAACAATTAAGAAAACAATAAAACAAGTAATTTAAAGAAAATAAACAACTAATAATAAAACCTAAAACAATTAGCCACATGCAAACCATATTAAAAGATCCTAATAAAATCAATTCTAGGTATAATTATGCATGTAATCACCTAAGGCCTTCCCTTTTTAATGGAAGTGGAGCCACATACATTGACGAATCAATTGCGTAGGCCAAAGATAATATACACACCACATAGCATATAAATTGATTTTAATATATATGGAGTCTTCCCCAATTTTAGATCTATTTAAAACATGTGACATAAATAAACAAACAAGATCCATGACTAACATGCATGTTTCGTCACGGATTAACCTAACAATTAGCACATAGGTCACAAGTATGTTCACAAAAACCGGTTTAGACCTAGGGTTTCTATATGATAATTATATAATCAAGAAAACCACAAACCCTAATTAGGGTTTTATAGTGGAAATCGACCCCCCCCTTAAAATTAGGGTTAGGGTTACAAAAATTTTAAAAAAAATTTAAAGAAAACCCTAGAAAAACATGTATCTAAAACAATTAAAGATCCGATTTTTATTACGTTTTAGTAATCAATTACATGTTATCCATGGCTCGTGATGCCACTGTTAGAGTTTGACAATCAAAGTACACATATTGCGGAAGCTAGGATCAAGTAATAACACGTATAAAGATTAACTAAAACATAAATAGAAAACATACCCGATGCACTTCAAATAAACCTTGATTCTTGTACAATTAGATCAATGATAAACCCCTTACCGTTTTGTTTATCGATCTCTTGATAATTACTAAAGTAAGTAATTACCTCGTTCTTGTACACACAAACTACCAACGAATAAAGGTTTGATGCAAGTAAACAAAACACTTAATTTGCTTATGAAAATTTCGATCCTAAAACCCTTATGGGAGTGAGGATCGATCGACCAAGAGAAGAAACAAGGAGAAGAAAACTTTAGGGTTTTGTGTGTGTGCACAAGAGATGTGAAACCCTAATCCTTGGCCTTGTATATATACTAGGTGATTCCTTGGAGCACAAGCAAGGGTGGATCGACCCATGGTGTGGGCTTCGACCGGCCTAGGCACCCTTGGGGTGTTTCTAGATCCTTCTTGACTCCCAAGTTACACTCTAGTCCTCGTTCTCTTATCCCTTAATAATAATTAATACTTACGTTTAATATTAATGATTATTTAGTCCCTTAAGTGTTTATAAATATATATATACGATACATTTAACATATATATATTTATTTACATTATTCTTGTTTGTAAAGTGTGCAATCCCGAGGTCTCGGGTTCGATACTAGACATTTACTAATTAATATTTATACGTAACTTTTAACAATATATACACTAGACGAGTACCCGTGCATAGCAACGGGATTTTATAGCGGCAATAGTTTCTGGATAAAAAAAGTTTATGGGGTTATAAACGAAAAATTATAAAAGTTTGAGGATTTGAGGATTAAACATAATATTTTGAAACCCGGTTTGACCCGGGTGGTTCAACCGGTTGAACCGTTCCGGTCGAAGAACGGGTCAATTTAAACCGGGTCAACCCGACGGGTTGTGTCGAAAAAACGGGTTGAATTGTCCTGGGTCAACCCGGTTTTAGACGTGTATTTTATAGCGATAGATAGTTTATTGATAAAAAAAATTTATATGTTATAAATGAAAAATAATAAAAGTTTGAAAATTTGGGAATTAAACATAATATTTTGAAATCCGGTTCGACCCGGTTGAACCATTCCGGTCAAAAAATTGGTCGATTTAAACCGGGTCAACTTGCTAGGTTGAGTCGAAAACGGGTCAAATTAAACCGGTTCAACCCGTCAGGTTTGAAGCGTCTCGGGTCAACCCGGTTTGTGATTTGTATTAATTGTTTTAATTTGTTATATTTAATTTGGTAGATATGTTTTTAATTGGTTGTACAATGTGAATAAATCATTGTACTTTTAAGTAATGGGGTGCTTTAATAAGAATATTAATTACATTTCATAATTTCCTTTAATAAGATTTTTCAACATTTCACATTCTTAACTTTTCACTTTTCTACTTTTCCACTTTGATCATTTTTCCATTATAAGTAGTATAGATAAATGCGACCAACCTCTATCTCTATCTTGACTTGATCTTCTTTTTTATTTTAATTTGTAAAATATTATTGAGAGCTGGCATCCATGTTATTATATTGAGGAACCACGATCTATATGCCACCATTTTGGCATTTTTAGGTACTCCGTAATATTTAATTGCAACAACTTGATTAACTCAATTAATGAGTTTCGAGTCTCAACGCATCTTTCGTGCTATTTTTGTAAAAAGAAAAAAATAATTAATTTGATATCCAATCCTATCAAGCGTTAATGTGACGACGATGATGATTTAACTACAGTAGACTTTTGTAAATCTATAATCCACGGTCTGCAATGTAAATTTATACTCCGTATTAACTAATCACTTTGAAGAATAAGTCTAGCATAGAAATGATAAATATTTATACAAGGCATCTAATGAAAGTAATAGCAAGTTGAATGTTATAACAAATTTTATAACATAACAACATAATTTTTTTTTTGAACGGCATTTAAAAATCTTATAAAAAAAATGCTAGTAAGAAACTAGCAAGTAAAAAGCAATTTCAGTGCCTTGATTTTGTTTCTTATTTTTGGTCAACGTGGAACTTGTTAGGCTAGGCACAATGATGCGTTAGTCGACCGAGTCGCCACCATTGTGACCAATCGGTCGTTGTCGGTCGGTGGAAGGCAATTTGGAAGAAGGGGACACATACTCAACCAATTAAATGCACACTCAAAAATAGTATCGTTGCATTAAAATAATAACAACAACAAGAAGTCAACAACAACAACAACAACAATAATAATAATAACAACAACAACAACAACACTTTGTTAAACACTGAAAATTTAAACCATTTAACCCTATAAATACATCATTCATTTCATCATTTTATACACAAATTCAAAACACTTTTCTTTATACATTCTCTTTATACACTTTTACACATATATATAACCCTACAAAATGTCTTCCGATTTATTCTTTTATAAATCTCACACGAGGAAGATGAAGCTAATAGCGAGCTTGCATTTTTTACGGAGACCTGTAGTGCGGTTATTGAAGGGTCAAAGCCAAAAATCTCCATGTGAACATAAAAGCACATAGGCTTCATAAGTCCTTGATCTTGATCAGATACAACCATTTTCATAAGAATTCGTGTGTGTACATATATGTTTGATATAAGTGTGATATAAACTGCTTACTTACGACTACTTTGGTTATGTGAATAAAGACGGTTCATGTTTCTAGGATTTTGATGCATTGCATCTATTTTTACAGCTTGATTGACATAGTCTGCGGGTGCTGATTTTTAAGTGTTTATCACTTTTTGTTTGCAGAACTCTTATTGTCAGCAGTTGTTACGCTTGAGTCTCTTGAAATATACACAACCCATGAATGGATAACATCCTCACCCACAGTTTACTTTCTATGTGACAGGGAGACAAGACAGTTTTACCATATGTGAAGAAGATAAAGACTGTATACACTTTTAGAACTAAAGAATCTTTTCAGGTATAAACAAGAAAACAAGACTTTCCAACTGCTATCCCTGCTAGTTATTTTCTTTTACTCTATAGATTTGTGGCATCATCATTCTCGCAAATTCTTTGTCTTGCTAAATACACCATAAGCAAGCGTGTATAGTGTCCATTGCTCATGTTTTGTTTGGATACGCTATACACTACAACATTCACTGCTTTCAGCGGGGACTTTTCAACGCTTTTAGCGGGGACTTCTCCCCGCCCAACACTATCGGCGGGGACATGTCTCCGCTGAAAGTTCAACGTCTAAAGCCCTTCGCTGTAAACTTTCGGCGGCGACGGACAACACTTTTGGCGGGGACACGTGGGACCCACACTGCCAGCGTGGATAATTTTGGTCAGGTCAAACATGCCAGCGTGGCACTACTTTCGGCGGGGACATGTCCCCGCCAAAAGTGTTTTCCGTGGTTGTAATTAGTCCCTTAATCCTTGATTTAAATAATAATTCATACACTTTCGGCGGGGACACGTCCCCGCTGAAAGTGGTTTACATAGTCAATGAGTCAACCTTTTAGCGGGGACATGATGCGTGAGAATTGCACCAGGCTTTACCTCTCGAGGGATCTCGAGAAGCTTACAACTCCCACCAGGCAGTGTACCTGATCGTTGTAGTATAGTATAGTGACAAGTACCGGGGGATTGATCGTTCAACTCAGGAATAGTGTCGTTAGGATTGAAATTAATCTAACTAGGTCTAAAGGTGAAGGATGATTCTTTTTGTATTTTCATATTTTATGAAAAACAAGTAAAAATCTCGGGTATTGGAAGGAAGGGTGGAATTAGCTGCTAATCAACTAACCCAAAAGCTACTAATCAAACTAATGTGCAAGCAAAATAAACTAAGGTTCTACAAGATAAGTGAAGCATGTCTACCTATGATATGTTACTCCTTGCTAGCTATCCAATTCTACCTATTGAATTGTCACACCTTGTTTTAATTGACGGGTTGTATTCCTTAATACCATTCGTGGGGGGACGTACATACTTCCCCAACTCTATAAGCTCCTACTTCACTCCTATGTCGAGCCTGCAAGAAGCTCCTAACATGGGATCATTAGAATTCGCTCATGCATTAAATACAACCATAATAACCAAGTACGCATTGGTTCATGTTTCTTAAGACGTTCAAGCATGTTACCCTATGGAAGTCTGCCAGTTTTCTTAAGCCTAACATCGAATTCATTCAATTAAACAAGAGACAATAGGAAACAAGAATTATAAGTTAAACCAATTAGATCTATCGAAGTGTCACACCCTAATTGATGAAGATAGACACAAACATCAACAAAGAATCAATAAGTTCTAATCAATTATATACAAGTTTCACACAATCATAAGTAGACACAAAATGAATTAGCAAAACATCATTAAAGAAGAGCAAGCAACAATGATAATAGAAAACATAATTAAGATAGAATCAACAAACCAATACATGATGTTTATGGAGTGATTGAAACCCTCTAAGTTGCTGGAAAAACACCTACCTAAACCCAGGAATCAACCTTAGGGTTTAGGGCTTACAAAAAGTGAAGTTATGATGTTATTTTTATAGGCAAGTTTTCTGTCGGCAAGGCTTGACGGCGTCAGCTTTAACACATGACGGCGTCAGCCCACCATTTTCACCAAATCGAAGATTTCTTCGTCCTCTTCGCGTGGGCTTTTGAATCACCTAAATCCGAGTTCGTATGCAAAAGTTATGACCAAAACAATATCAGCTACTCCGCGCGCAAGTTTTGACAATTAACACATGACGACCTTGAGTAACGCCGTCACGTTTCTTCTGGACCGTCACCACTTTTACTCTTGACGCTGTCACATGAATGCTCTTGACGCCGTCAGGTACCATTCCCAGCAAGAAAAATTAAGACTTTGCCGTTTTCTTCACTTTTATGCTCCAAAAACGTCCAAAATGCTTCCTTTTTCAGAATTCACTCCAAAAGTACCTAAAATCAAAAAAGGAAGGATTTAGGGTAATATTTGATCAAATAAATTCAATTCTGGGCTTAAATGACCCCCTAAAAACGGATCATTTTTCGCCTCATCATATACCATTACACTTGAGATTTGCTTGTCCTCAAGCAAATGCGCTTTTATTCTAATCAAAATACAAGTTAGGGGTCATTTAACACTAATATAAAAGTAATTACAACAAATAATCGTTCCACTAAAGACCAAAGACAAGCACGGAGGTCATACACTAGCACCTCACAAATAGTGTTTAGATACTCACATCTCTCGGGTGTAATAAAGTATATATCACAATATAGAAATGGAAAATATCTCTCACTACCTGTCATAGCAAAATAGATTACCATAGGCTTGGGACAGGATCAAACCTCCACCACATGGCGTAAGCACCTAGGATAAACTATCAAAGAGGTCTTTCAAAGGGTTATAACGTTAGGTGTAGGGATATGGAATACACGGTTTTGTTGGATAAAGGCAATATTTACTGGTGGCGAGTTAATCATCTTGGTTAATTACATGTACAATATGGCGTTGCTAAGCCAAGACTAGACTCGACTTAAGCTAATAAATAAAAAATAACAAAAACATAAAATAAACATAGAATGAAACGGGATGGTAGTCCGTATGTTTTTTTTTTTTTTTTTTTTTTTTTTTTTTTTTTTTTTTTTTTTTTTGCATACACTCTTACCCTACCATCCAAAATAATACATCATAGGGAATGAACATTCCCCTTACACTTGAATTTTACATACTTCACAATAAACTAATCTAATGACTCGAATCAAGATAATCAAAACACTTGGAGTACTTTTTAAGATTAACGCACATATGGGGGTAATATAATATGACGTTCTTCCCCATTACTCCATAACACTAGTACTTTACCCATGAGTCCCAATAGTCCCAAAGCAATATATACAAGGATATGACTCGACTTAGCAACCATGTAATCAATTAGATAATTAACTAAGAGTTTAAACAAATAACAATAATGCACTAAAGATGAGTGCATACACAGAAGGCTAAGGCGATTTGGTTGTACATTTAAGTGGGTTGTAACAAATTCTTCCTTTAAGTAAGATGCTTAAAGGTAAAAACGAAAAGATAGGCTCGGAGGGGTGTACTAGGGGTTTCGTGTACTAAAAATGAGTACAACGCTAAGGGATCTCGAGAAGCTTACAACCCCCACCAGGCAGTGTACCTGATCGTTGTAGTATAGTATAGTGACAAGTACCGGGGGATTGATCGTTCAACTCAGGAATAGTGTCGTTAGGATTGAAATTAATCTAACTAGGTCTAAAGGTGAAGGATGATTCTTTTTGTATTTTTATATTTTATGAAAAACAAGTAAAAATCTCGGGTATTGGAAGGAAGGGTGGAATTAACCGCTAATCAACTAACCCAAAAGCTACTAATCAAACTAATGTGCAAGAAAAATAAACTAAGGTTCTACAAGATAAGTGAAGCTTGTCTACCTATGATATGTTACTCATTGCTAGCTATCTAATTCTACCTATTGAATTGTCACACCTTGTTTTAATTGACGGGTTGTATTCCTTAATACCATTCGTGGGGTGGTGTACGTACTTCCCCAACTCTATAAGCTCCTACTTCACTCCTATGCCGAGCCTGCAAGAAGCTCCTAACATGGGATCATTAGAATTCGCTCATGCATTAAATACAACCATAATAACCTAGTACACATTGGTTCATGTTTCTTAAAACGTTCAAGCATGTTACCCTATGGAAGTCTGCCAGTTTTCTTAAGCCTAACATCGAATTCATTCAATTAAACAAGAGACAATAGGAAACAAGAATTATAAGCTAAACCAATTAGATCTATCGAAGTGTCACACCCTAATTGATGAAGATAGACACAAACATCAACAAGGAATCAATAAGATCTAATCAATTATATACAAGTTTCACACAATCATAAGTAGACACAAGGTGAATTAGCAAAACATTATCAAGGAAGAGCAAGCAACAATGATAATGGAAAACATAATTAAGATAGAATCAACAAACGAATACATGATGTTTATGGAGTGATTGAAACCCTCTAAGTTGCTGGAAAAACACCTACCTAAACCCAGGAATCGACCTTAGGGTTTAGGGCTTACAAAAAGTGAAGTTATGATGTTATATTTATAGGCAAGTTTTCTGACGGTAAGGCTTGACGGTGTCAGATTTAACACATGACGGCGTCAGCCCGCCATTTTCGCCAAATCGAAGATTTCTTCGTCCTCTTCGCGTGGGCTTTTGAATTACCTAAATCCGAGTTCGTATGCAAAAGTTATGACCAAAACAATATCAGCTACTCCGCGCGCAAGTTTTGACAAGTTAACACATGACGGCCTTGGGTGACGCCATCACGTTTCTTCTGGACCGTCACCACTTTTACTCTTGACGCCGTCACATGAATGCTCTTGACGCCGTCAGGTACCGTTCCCAGCAAGGAAAATTAAGACTTTGCCGTTTTCTTCACTTTTATGCTCCAAAAACGTCCAAAATGCTTCCTTTTCCAGAATTCACTCCAAATGTACATAAAATCATAAAAGGAACGATTTAGGGCAATATTTGATCAAATGAATTCAATTTCGGGCTTAAATGACCCCTTAAAAATGGATCATTTTTCGCCTCATCAGGACACGTCCCCGCTAAAAGTTGTATCCACAGATATTGCAGCAAACTTTTAGCGGGGACATGTCCCCGCTAAAAGTAACCGACCCATTTTGCAACAAATTGCTGCAAAATGGGTAATTTTCATATTTTTTCTGGAATTTTTCCGGAAAAAATCTACTTGATCACTACAAATTCACAACCTGTATATGCTCTAATTACAACACCACAAGACACTCAAATCAAAAATTCACCAAACATAATATCATACATATCCAAATTTGTTAAAAATTAACATAATCATGTGTTTGTATCCAAATTCGCAAAATACGGTTCAAAAACCGTTATCACATGATCACTACATAAGCTAGCTATCCGCTATACACTACAAAACTATACGTGAGAACAATGTAGCAGGAATCCTAACACATAAACTACATAAAGACATAATAATCCATGTAAATCTCCATAAATTTGTCCATAACCCCAAAACAAATATAAACCAACCCAAACAACCCATACGCTACTCCTGAGTTCCCCCACTCCCCCCACTAGCCCCACTCCCCTCCTCCAGGGTACCTGTAGACTCACCTGGTGAAGCCTCCTGGGATCCTGATGTCGTCGCCTAAGTCCCTAGCTCAGCGGGGAAGCCCGGCTGTGTCTTAGCCCACCTCAACAACATATCAATCAGTGTCCTTTGCTGGGACATCTCCTGGGTTTGCTTCTGGACTGTTTCATGTAGGGAGGACGCGAAGGCTTGATCACGAGCTCGTGCGGCGCTGAGGGTCGTCTGACGACCACCGTCGGGTAAGACTGGACCTATGCTAGGAATATGACCTCGCTGCTTGCCACCGATCATGTGGCGCATAATCTCGAGGTCAGACGTGGTCGTCCCCCTGGAGGTGTTAAATGAACGAGTCGAGATGATATGGTTATACACGAGATGTTAAACGAACGAGTTGAGATGATATGGTTATACACGAGATGTTAAACGAACGAGTCGATATGATATGGTTATACACGAGATGTTAAACAAACGAGTCGAGATGATATGGTTATACACGATATGTTAAACGAACGAGTCGAGATACTATGGTTATACACGAGATGTTAAACGAACGAGTCGAGATGATGTGGTATTACAAGAGATGTTAAACGAACGAGTCGAGATGATATGGTTATACACGAGATGTTAAACGAACGAGTCGAGATGATATGGTTATAAACGAGATGTTAAACGAACGAGTCGAGATGCTATGGTTATACACGAGATGTTAAACGAACGAGTCGAGATGATGTGGTATTACAAGAGATGTTAAACGAACGAGTCGAGATGATATGGTTATACACGAGATGTTAAACGAACGAGTCGAGATAATATGGTTATAGACGAGATGTTAAACGAATGAGTCGAGATGCAATGGTGCCAGAATTTCCCACCAAAATTTTCCTACCTAACAACTTATCCTCACAATATAAACACACACACTCATCTAACTAATAAAAACTCTCACACATACTCATCTCACTATATATCTCTCTCTCCAGCAGTTTCCGTTTTCTGGCGACACCAGCAGTTTCCATTTTCTGGCAACACCAGCAGTTTCCGGCCGCCGATGCAATTAAGGATGCTGGAGGCAAAAATTGACATGACAACGTATCCCAACCACGACCACGCATGTCAGTCGGATGCAATACTCCGTGACCTTTTAGGTGACATGGATAAATTCCATATGTACTACTGTTGTTGTTGTTGTTATTGTTGTTGCTGTTATCATTGTTGTTGCTGTTATCGTTGTTATTGTTGTTGTTGTTGATGTTGTTTGCTATTGTTGTTGATGTTATTGTTGTTGTTTAATAAAATGTTGTTGTTGTTGTGGTAACTGATGTTGAACATCCTTTATATTTTAAATTCGTACGCACAAATAATAGAACTGAAGGAACAATATCACAATTATCAAACACGAAGGCAAACTGTTTATTTAAAACAACCAAGAGTTCTCAACATGCATTTTCATACAGACTCAAACTAAACAACTCGACAACCAAACTAAACAACTCGACAACCAAAGGAAACAACTCAAACTAAACAACTCGACAACCAAACTAAACAAATCGACACCACACGCTTAGCTTCAAACACAAAGGCAAACATTTTATTCAAACCACACAAGAGTTGTAAACCAGATACATTTTCATACAGACTCAAACTAAACAACTCGACAAGAAAACTCGACAATCAAACTAAACAACTCGACAACCAAATGAAACAACCCGTTTACTTTTTTTTTGCGGCTACCTCCCGCTTTGCTTGAACTCGCACCATCTCTTCCTTTCCTTGCTCTCATTCCCTTGAGATATGCAAACGTAGCTTCAAGACCTGTTATTCTATTTTCTAGATTATCAACAGCAGCAGCTACATCAAACGTGCTTTCAGCTTCATCCTCACCTTCAACAGTAGTAGCTTGAGCTTCAGCAGCACGTTGAGCTTCAGCAGTGATGAGTGTCTAAATACTCATCATTCTATACCAATCTGAACTGCCAAAACATACAAAAACACTCAAATATGAATCAAAATACTTAAAATATCTTAGAAGTGTGTTTTATATGTTTCAAATGCAAAATATGCAAAAACAGATGAAAAACGTACAAAGTTTGCATAATTGGCAGTTTCAGTCCCTCAAGTTTCAAAAGTTGTTAAAACTAGTCCCTGGTTATTCTAAAAACATGAAAAAGTCACCAAAGGTCCTTTTTAATCATAAAGTTACATATTTAGTCCTTTGGTTCAAAGTTTCACAAAATTACAAGTTTAGTCCCTGTATTTTGCAAATTGACATAAATGGTCCTTGGGATGTTAAAAACTTTGAGAAAAATAAATATTGGTCCTTGTATTATTAATCTTTTGCAGGAATGGTCCTTGGTGTGAAGTTTGGTAAAATTACATGTTTGGTCCCTGGACTTTGAAGGTTTGGCAAAAATAGTCCCCGGGTATTTAAAAAGTGAAAAATATCAAAAGTGGCCCTTGTACTATTCATCCTTGTCAAGTTTGGTCCTTGTGATAACCTTGGAAAAATCACAAACTCAGCCCCTCAATATTTACCAAATTACAATTTTAGTCCTTGTGATTTATTACCTATAATACAAACCGGACACTATGTTATTATTAATAAAACCAAAATCAAATCCAACCCACCAAACAAAAACAAACAACCCACCTTACCCTTTACCCAAGCCCAATCCAAGCCCACCCCGTTTCTTTTAATAAAACCAGGGCCGTTGACCCGTTTGACCACACCTCATCCCCTCCACCTCTTCACCTCCACCTCACTGCAACACCTCAACACTCCACATCCACCTCTCCACTTGCAAACTACCTTTCCCACTTTGTCCCCCCAACTCTCCATAACAATCCAAGCAACAATTAAACCCTTAATACCACTCCACTGTTCACTTTCCTTCTCCCTCACTCACTGCAAAACCATACAACTTCTACACCTACAGTTTTCACTCCACCTTGCAAACCTACTCTACCAACCATGTTCCCTTCACCTCCACGTTTAAACATGAAGCATTAATTACAGCAGAACAACCCTAAGCTGTTTTTTGACATTTGGCGCCAAAAGTGCCATTCAAAGGCCAAGATCAACTCAGTCTAATCTAATGGTTTAAAAGTGGTGGGATAGTCTCAGAAGGACACATGGAACCCTAAACGGTCTTTATAATGCAGAAGGAAGCCAAGGAGAAAGATGATTAGTGTAGCTTTAGTTTATTGTAATCGTAGGTAGTGTATTTCCTAATTTAGTTGTAATTTTTAGTTTAAATCACTTGTACTCAGTTCAATTAATGCAATATAAGCTATCTTTATCATTAATTTCAAGTTCCTTGTTATAAAATCAGTTTTGACAAATTCAATTGAGCTTTGTTAATTGTTATCATTTCATGTTCCTTTAAGCATTTATAAGTTCACATAAGCCCTGACAAAGCTTGTGAAGCTTTTAGAAACTTAAAATCAGCAATACTCATTTAAAACAGAAAAATATATAAAAAATCAAATAAACAGGAAATAAATAAAAAATTAGTAGAGATGAAGATTGAATCATGGAGCAGAGGTTATTTTGGATTGCTTCTGGGTTAGTAGTCTTGTGGAAGACTTATAGGAAGATTCTTTGGTCCCTAGTTCCATTCTCAGTTTGAAAATCAGTTGTAAGCATTTCAAATTTTTAGCATAATTGGTTATTATTGTTTCTTTGATGTTATTCTTGTTCAAATAGCTTTATTTAAGTTTACTTAATCTGTTTTAGTGTTAAAATCAGTAGTTGTAGTTTAATATATAAAAGTTATAGTGTAATATTAATTTTAAAGGGGTGTTTGGCTCAGCTTGATACTGAGTGTATTTGGTAGTATTAGTTGTCTAGGATAGTTTAATCATACTACTTTAGGTCATATTAGGTTATAGTAGTCTTAAAACTCAGGCTTCAAACAACAAAAAAGTCAAAATCACTCTCACTACTCCATAACAGTCCACTGTTGGAGTTTCTTGAACCCAAATCATCATCATAAGCTTGAAACTTGTTATAGTAGCTTTATTTAATCTCACTTAGGGTTTACAAACATCATTTAATCATCCAAGCTCAGCCAAAGTTCATAAAAGTCAAAGTTCCATAGCAAATCAAAAAGTCAAATTTGTATTTCTCTGATTTTTCCAAAAGTTCAAGGGTTTATTTAGAATTTAGTGTTTGCTTTGATGACTTGAAATTTGTTCCTACTTGTTGTCTACCACCTCTACTTCAGTATCCCATTGTTCTTTCATTTTTGGGATTTTTGTGTGGACCCCACCATCCCTCCAAAGTAACTAGCAGGGAAGAACCATGCTCTGCACCAGCAAAACCCACCCATCACCACCACTTTGGTGGTGATTTGTGGCCACCTCAGTGGGTCCCACTTGTCAAAACTTGTTTCATCCAACCCCCCTCCTACCAGGGATCCTTGGTTGACCATTTGTTTGACCATAAGACCCCTGGGTCCTACCTAATTTAGCCACAAAAGTCTGTCCCAGTTTCTGAGTTCATACAAGTTACCAAAAGCTTATTAAGTGCTTATTAGCTTATCCAAGGGCTTATCTATCCAAATTTAGCTCAAACTTGTTCAAACAACTTATTGGAACTAGATTTTACCATAGTGGGCCCCACACAAGCTCAGTTGAGCTTATTTGCTTGTTTGGTCAAACTAAGTCAACTGTGGTAGTATTAAGCTTCCACAGTGCTTATTATTAAGCTATAAATTAGTTGTTTTTTACAAAAGTTGTCTATTTTTAGGTATAATATAGTTTTGTAAAATAAAAATCAAGAAAAAACTATATAAAAATAAGTGATAGTTTCTATTTAATATAATTTAATTTTAATTTTCATTTTTAGATTTTTATTAAGTAACCTACCTTTTTATATTTTTATTAATTTCCTTTTATATTAAAGTATTTTTAATAATTTTCTCAGATTTTTATTTTGTTATTTAGTATTTATTAGAATTAATAATAGTTTTATTAGTAATTAATTAATAAATAAGTTTTAAATAGCATTATTAGTTTCTATAAAGCAACACCTAGATTTTATATTTTTTCTAGCTTTTATAAGTCATAAAATAATTTTAGTAATTTTTCCATAATTTTAACTGTTCATCTTATAGTTTTTATAATTTAAATAGTAATTAATTAATAAATAGAATAATAATTAATAAACTAGTTTAAAAATAGATAAAATAAGTTTTTATAATTTTTTAGGATTCCTGTGACGGTTAATTAGATTTATAAAAATCTTCTTAATTATCTAAGTCTTTTTAGTATTTATAATAATTTAAATCATATAAATAGTTAATTAATAATTAAATAGTTAATAATTAATAATAATTAGAATAATAGTGTTAAAAATATAATTTTATTTTTAAAATAAGTTTTATAATATTTTAGACTTTTACAAAGTTTAATTTTATTTTTCTAAGACTTATTTTACATTTTTTATTAGTGTATTATTAAATAACTATAAATAGTTATTAAATAATAATAAATAATTAAATAATTAGTAATTATAAAATAAATATTTTAAGTTTATTTAATTTTCATTTAAGCCCCTAAGGCATATAAATTAATACTTTAGTTAAATTCGTTTTTGTTTCGTACGTTTACGTAGAATTAAATTAAACGTACGCGTTTTTAGTTAATAAAAGTTTTTAAATATCTAAGTTTCACGTAATCATTCCAATAGCTTATTTAAGCTATTTTGTTTTATAAAACCCTAGTTTAATCACTCACACACACTTTTATCTTTTCCTGTTCATATTCACTCGATCACAGATTCATTTTTAATAAACCATCGCACACCTCGTTGGGACATTACGACCCGGGGAAACACTGTATTTCACGGAAGCATTGGCTTGATTAGTTTGACTATTATAGTTGACCATTCACAAGTGGTTGACCAATAATTATCTGACCGTTTGAGGCCAATCAAAATTTGGCGCCGCTGCCGGGGAAGTTGTGCGCTTATTTTAAACGATTTTGCGTATTTGTGAACCTGAATACACGCTCATTGTATATTTACCTATCCTTATTCATATTATTGTCATATAAAACCAAAACAGTTCTTGAAAACTTTTTAAAATCAGTTTTCTACGAACACAAAAAAAAAAAATAATAATAAAAAAAAATAAAAAACCTAAAATATTTTCCATCTTATTAGTACTACAAAAATTTTCAAAAATACCAAAAATATTCACCTTTACACTCCTACCTATTTGATTCTTCATTTCTCACCCCCTAACCCTTTGATTCTTTCTATGTCTTATTCTCACCCTCTTGTCTGTCAATGGTGTGGTAGTTCTTATAATGGTGGTAATTGCCCCGGTTGTGGCATGGTAGAGTCAGGAAACGGGTCTGTCTATAACCAGAATCCCTATTCCTACCCTGACATGACTGATTCATTCCATCAGCTTCCACACCATGAGACTCAGCAGTTTAACTGTTGTGAGTATTGTGGTGGTTCACACTACAGTTCTGATTGTCAATCAGGAAACACGCTTGTCTATGAGCAGTTTCCTAATAACAGTTTTGACTCACAACCACATCAGTTCAACTGTTGTGAGTACTGTGGAGGTCCACACTTTAGCTCTGATTGTCAAACAAGGAATCAATTTCCTTGTAACAATTACGACTATTCTTTTCAAGACCAACCTCCACAGTGCCAAATGATCCAAGAAACTCCTTATGAAACTCAGCAAGACCTTTGTTTAAAGGCTCTTGAGATATTAAAAGAACTTAAGGAGGAGTTAGCTATTACATCGTTTCAGAATTCTCGTGAGACATCTATTGAGTTACTTGCAAAAAAACGAGATGTTATGAACGGAATGAAGGAATTAATGGTCAAAGAGCATGCAGCTAAAATACATGCCGCATTTTGCAATGCTGCTCTTCTTGATGACGATGATGACAGTGATGATGATAACGTTGTTATTATTCAAAAAGATTCATCAAGTTCATCTGTTGCAATTCCTTCCATGGAAAATCAGGGAGAAAAGAGTATGGGAGAAATACTAGCAGCTGAACAAATGGAAGTTATAAAATCCATGTATGCTAGTCCTTCTCAGCTCCCTCAGTTTGATGTTATCACACCCAAAGTTCCCACTCACTCTCTGAGCATGGGGGACGAGCATCTTGACACTATTCCTGCAAAGGAATCGGACGAATTCATAAAGTCTAGTGTTGAGGACCTTGTCTTAATCCCAAGTGAGTCACAGGGAATTTTTGATCATATGTATGATATCCCTTCTCCTCTTGATTTTTCAAAAGATCATGTAGATACTCTCTCCGATTCTAACGATGATTGTACATCTTATGGAGAAATTGAGTATGTTGAGGCATCATTTCCCGAGTCTAATGTTGACTATCTTCTTGAAGAGTTCGCTGATGAACTCTCTCATATGGATCCCATCCCACCAAGGGATGAAAATGAAGTCTTTGACTTTGAAGCAGATTTGAGAGAGTTAGAATTCTTACCTACTCATGATCCTTCGATTGAACTCACTCAGATCAATCCACTTCCTCCGGAAAGTGAAAATGATTCGGACGAATTCGAGGCTTTTATGACTGAAGATAGTTCAATTTCATACGAAGTTGATGATAACTATCTTGATCCTGAGGGGGACATTCTTTTTCTAGAAAGTTTGTTAAACGAAGATCCACTACCCCCTCTTCCACCCAAACAACTTCATAATGAGGAAATCAAATCAGTTGAGGAAACTGTAGGACCGAAAATACTATTGATTCATGTGATTCGGGGGGTCGGGGAAGCTCAAAGTAAAGGAAAGACATGATATTTATTAGATTAAGAAATGGAAGATGTGTGTGTATTTTAGAGAGAAGAAGGAAAAAAAAACACACACACCTATGATACAAATGAGACATCCACCCTCCTAGTTGGGACTAGGAGGGGTATTTATACAAAGAATACAAGGTAATCTTTACACTAATGACAAGACTAGTCCTTGTAGTTAAAGACTAATGCAATTCCCGAATATAACAAAACTTTAAGGCTAACAATCTCTCCCCAAAGTGATGTTATATGGGAATTGCTTACAATGTTCCCTACAAGTAAAATTGAATACAAAACATAGGTGCAGCAGCTCCGAGAGTGATCTTCAAACTTCATTGCTTCATTCAGCTTCCTGAATCTTCTCAGCTGCCATCTCTTTACTTGCAGAAGAACAATGTGAGCAAATCTAATTAGGGATTAAGTATGACTAATCACTCTCCCCTAATTAGTGCTCTCCCCTAAACTGACAACCTTTCTGATGAATGCCCTGAATATGAAGAAGTCTTTTGATAATTAAATGCAAACCGTCTTTAGTCTTCTAACACGCAGCGGAAAATGTAGAACAGACTGTAGACTTGACCTTCTTCAAGATTGTCCATTCGGGGGAACAAAATATCAACATCTTCATCTCACCAAATGCATTCCAGTTATCTTACATATAACAAATCATCCCGTAACATACACATGAAATGATAACACCGAAGTAACAAGTTGTTACACCGATCATCTAGAATTTGTTGCCCGAAATTGGTGAAGGTGGATAAGGTAGAAGTACGTAGAATAGGATTAGAGAATAAGGATATAGAATCAGCCAATCTCCGACAAAAATCATTTCATAAATCATTAAACCCGATCATGTGAACTTGTTGTGCGTCCTCGATGTACACATTTCTCTCCCCTGATGGTTACGATTAATCGGAATCAGCATAATAATGTGTACGTGAAGCATTAACTGGAAGCACTTTGTCATTAATCATATCAGCCCGTGAGAAGATGTCGATAACCCAATCTACTAAATAATACCATTCGAAATGTCTAACTCTTTACCAACCCCCTGTATCAAACAACGGCTTTTTGTAGTAACCACATATGAAGATAACCCGATATGACGAACTTGAGAGTGAAGTAAAATCCCCCAGACTTGTGACTTAAGCTTGTACTATCATGTGACTAAGAACGGTGTACCTTATACCCCTAAGGAAGTGTAATAAGCACAATCCCTCTTGACATATCCTCAACAACGTGAGACACTGAGCACTACAACGTAACTCCTTAAAGTGATAGCAACTTTGTGATTATAGAGAGAAAGAATCACAAAAGTAACTAGATATCCAAGTCTTCGTCACCATTAATATATGCTCAAACAAGTCATCTTCGCGAGAGGGAAGAAAGAAAGAAGACGAAATAAGTGCACGCGTCCGTCAAACGTTACTTCAAACCCAAATAAATAATAACGAATCATCCTCGCAGTTACATTTGATAGTCATTGAAAACATTAGCCGTAAAAAATGTATCCCCGTGAAAATTGGTAACCCAAAATACCACTCCTTTTTGAAAAAAATTATACACTTTTCAATATATAATTCATATATCAGCTAATTCCAACATTTGTGTCATCCCAATTATTCGATCAATTCCAAAAAAATAATAGCAGAAATACTCAGCCCAATACACGGTTCAAAGCCCAATACCCAATCAATTGATAATACATTGCAGCCCGTATTCAATAAACCCAATCGAGTCCAAGACTTACACATTATACACCGGTAATAAATCAGTTTACCCTAATTATTCTCAAATGTGTAACCCTAAACTCACACACTTGTAAAGAAACCTGCGCCCCATCTCTCTTTTCTCTCCACTAAACAAATCAAAGAAATAACGCATCAAGAATCTCATCTCATCAAATCGAACTAATCTCATATCAAAAGAAATCATCCATATCCAAACCCACAACAATCGTTTAAACACAAACACCAGCTCGCCCGTACTATTTGTCTTCATTTTTGCACCATATGAATCAAGAAAACAATTGTTGCAAGGCTTCAAGATCCATTCGTGGGTCTCGGGTAGGTTTGATGTTAATTATTGTTCTTGTGATATGTTTTTGGTCTATGAACGAACCAAACACAGGAAACAACAAAGTTGTTATTTTAGTTCTCTTTATTAGTTCGGATAGTGAATGAAGAGGCTTAGCTTCTATATGATCGATGATGATAATGTTCCAAAAAGAATCGATAAACGATTATAAAAAGGAACGAGTCTGAGATCTTGAAATTTTGTTTTGACGTAGCGTTTGTGGTTTTGAGGAGGGTTGGAATAAGTCTTGAATGATTTTCGTATGATGTATTTTGGATTTCTTTTCATATTGTTATTATTATTGGACCAATGATGGTGTAGACTGAGGTTACATGAGTGTTGGTATATGGTTTGTGGTCATGGTCTTCTCATCTTTTTCTGTATTCTCGAAACATTGCAACTTGTCTTTTCGAAACTGTTTCCAAAAATTTCGAAACTTTGTTTTTCTTGTGTTTGCGAAACTTGGTATCTTTTAGCGAGAATACAGATTTTTCGAAAACCTAAATTTTCGAGAACCTGATTTTTCGAGAACCTGTTTATTTTTCGAGAACATGTTTATCGAGAACAAGTTTGTCGAGAACATGTTTTCGATAAAACAGGGTTTTGGGTTCTCGAAAACAGTTACTTATCGAGAACCTCTTATACAAGAGATTCCGATTTTTCCGGCGATGATTTCCCAGATTCCGATGAATATCATATGAGTTTTCCGACCACTTTTGACCACTTTTTCACAGGTTGGATTCAAAAAGTCACAAAAGATATACAATATCAGTTTAACAGAAACTGTTATTCGGCCAAGATTGACACAAAGACAACAATTTTTGAAAACCGTGTATATGAAGGACAAGACTTTTTGACCATTTTGATACACAAAATATTGTATAAAACTGTTTACCAGCAAAGCAGAAAAAAAATTCCGAGTGCAAAAAATTGGTATGAAACAGCTTAAACAATCATGATACGAACCACAAGAATCAACAAAAAGAACACCATGAGCTCTGATACCAATTGTAGGACTGAAAATACTATTGATTCATGTGATTCGGGGGGTCGGGGAAGCTCAAAGTAAAGGAAAGACATGATATTTATTAGATTAAGAAATGGAAGATGTGTGTGTATTTTAGAGAGAAGAAGGAAAAACACACACACACCTATGATACAAATGAGACATCCACCCTCCTAGTTGGGACTAGGAGGGGTATTTATACAAAGAATACAAGGTAATCTTTACACTAATGGCAAGACTAGTCCTTGTAGTTAAAGACTAATGCAATTCCCGAATATAACAAAACTTTAAGGCTAACAGAAACTGATAAATTTCCTGAGATCAAGCTTAAGGACTTGCCTCCTCCAATTGAATATGCATTTCTTGAGGAGGAAGTTCTTATCTTAATTGCTATTCAGATCTCCCTACTTTCCTTCACCTACCAGGTGATTTCTCCTGTTCTTCACTCCTTCGGGAATGAAGACACTATCTTTGACCCCGACATTCTTATTTATAAATTTTGAGCCAGGGTCATTATATCTCATCGGTGTGGAACTTTCACGTGCTTCAAATGTTTATCCAAATATCTTGAATGAAAGTCCGATGCAGATTGTCTCTTCCACATCATGCTTCCCCATGGACAAATGAATTCGGGGTCGAGTCAAGCTAGCGACTCGGTAAATAAAAACAGTAGCATGCATTAGGGTTTTCACCCTAAGTGTGGGGGAGATACTAACCCACATGTTGTATATATGTATATATCCTCAGTTTCAAAAAAAAAAAAAAATGTGTGTACATAAACTTAAATAAAGGCTATGGAATATTTTCCTTCTTACGTTCTAAGTGTTGGTTTAACACCCAGTACTTTGAATATTGAGGACAATATTCAGTTCTAAGTGTGGGGGGAGATTCGTTATTCTAACGAATTTAAACACATGTTCCATCAAGAACCCCCATTTTAGCCAAAATTTTAAAATTTTTTCTCACTTAGAACGCAATAAATGGTTATCAGTCCGCCATGTCTAACCCACATAAGGATTGGCTAATCCAGGAGCAAACGGCTCTTGGTAAAGATAACTCAAATCCGTTTATGGCTTGCAATTTGCCCAAAATTGTATGGTACCTCAACTCGCCATATCCCATAAAGCGAATGAGTTGGCTAGCCCGCAAGATTATGGGTTGTGGTAAAGGCAGTGGAAAATCCATAATTGGTAATCAGCTCACCAAGATGTTGACTATTCCATCAAGAGTTGGCTAGTCCAGAAGCAAACGGCTTTTGGTAAAGACAAATCAAACCCGTTGACAGCTGGTGGTTTGCTCAAAATCACATGGTTATCAGGTGGACCATAGTTCTTACTTGAATCGATACATCCGGCTACTCCAAAAGTGATGGCTTTTGGTAAAGAGTTTTTCAAATCCATTAAGTTTTTCTCAAAAAAATTGCTAGGGACTAGCAATAGTTTAGTGTGGGGGATTGATGAGTGTCTAAATACTCATCATTCTATACCAATCTGAACTGCCAAAACATACAAAAACACTCAAATATGAATCAAAATACTCAAAATATCTTAGAAGTGTGTTTTATATGTTTCAAATGCAAAATATGCAAAAACAGATGAAAAACGTACAAAGTTTGCATAATTGGCAGTTTCAGTCCCTCAAGTTTCAAAAGTTGTCAAAACTAGTCCCTGGTTATTCTAAAAACATGAAAAAGTCACCAAAGGTCCTTTTTAATCATAAAGTTACATATTTAGTCATTTGGTTCAAAGTTTCACAAAATTACAAGTTTAGTCCCTGTATTTTGCAAATTGACATAAATGGTCCTTGGGATGTTAAAAACTTTGAGAAAAATAAATATTGGTCCTTGTATTATTAATCTTTTGCAGGAATGGTCCTTGGTGTGAAGTTTGGTAAAATTACATGTTTGGTCCCTGGACTTTGAAGGTTTGGCAAAAAATAGTCCCCGGGTATTTAAAAAGTGAAAAATATCAAAAGTGGCCCTTGTACTATTCATCCTTGTCAAGTTTGGTCCTTGTGACAACCTTGGAAAAATCACAAACTCAGCCCCTCAATATTTACCAAATTACAATTTTAGTCCTTGTGATTTATTACCTATAATACAAACCGGACCCTATGTTATTATTAATAAAACCAAAATCAAATCCAACCCACCAAACAAAAACAAACAGCCCACCTTACCCTTTACCCAAGCCCAATCCAAGCCCACCCCGTTTCTTTTAATAAAACCAGGGTCGTTGACCCATTTGACCACACCTCATCCCCTCCACCTCTTCACCTCCACCTCACTGCAACACCTCAACACTCCACATCCACCTCTCCACTTGCAAACTACCTTTCCCACTTTGTCCCCCCAACTCTCCACAATAATCCAAGAAACAATTAAACCCTTAATACCACTCCACTGTTCACTTTCCTTCTCCCTCATTCACTGCAAAACCATACCACTTCCACACCCACAGTTTTCACTCCACCTTGCAAACCTACTCTACCAACCATGTTCCCTTCACCACCACGTTTAAACAGGAAGCATTAATTACAGCAGAACAACCCTAAGCTGCTTTTTGACATTTGGCGCCAAAAGTGCCATTCAAAGGCCAAGATCAACTCAGTCTAATCTAATGGTTTAAAAGTGGTGGGATAGTCTCAGAAGGACACATGGAACCCTAAACGGTCTTTATAATGCAGAAGGAAGCCAAGGAGAAAGATGATTAGTGTAGCTTTAGTTTATTGTAATTGTAGGTAGTATATTTCCTAATTTAGTTGTAATTTTTAGTTTAAATCACTTGTACTCAGTTCAATTAATGCAATATAAGCTATCTTTATCATTAATTTCAAGTTCCTTGTTATAAAATCAGTTTTGACAAATTCAATTGAGCTTTGATAATTGTTATCATTTCATGTTCCTTTAAGCATTTATAAGTTCACATAAGCCCTGACAAAGCTTGTGAAGCTTTTAGAAACTTAAAATCGGCAATACTCATTTAAAACAGAAAAATATATAAAAAATCAAATAAATAGGAAATAAATAAAAAATTAGTAGAGATGAAGATTGAATCATGGAGCAGAGGTTATTTTGGATTGCTTCTGGGTTAGTAGTCTTGTGGAAGACTTATAGGAAGATTCTTTGGTCCCTGGTTCCATTCTCAGTTTGAAAATCAGTTGTAAGCATTTCAAATTTTTAGCATAATTGGTTATTATTGTTTCTTTGATGTTATTCTTGTTCAAATAGCTTTATTTAAGTTTACTTAATCTGTTTTAGTGTTAAAATCAGTAGTTGTAGTTTAATATATAAAAGTTATAGTGTAATATTAATTTTAAAGGGGTGTTTGGCTCAGCTTGATACTGAGTGTATTTGGTAGTATTAGTTGTCTAGGATAGTTTAATCATACTACTTTAGGTCATATTAGGTTATAGTAGTCTTAAAACTCAGGCTTCAAACAACAAAAAAGTCAAAATCACTCTCACTACTCCATAACAGTCCACTGTTGGAGTTTCTTGAACCCAAATCATCATCATAAGCTTGAAACTTGTTATAGTAGCTTTATTTAATCTTACTTTGGGTTTACAAACATCATTTAATCATCCAAGCTCAGCCAAAGTTCATAAAAGTCAAAGTTCCATAGCAAATCAAAAAGTCAAATTTGTATTTCTCTGATTTTTCCAAAAGTTCAAGGATTTATTTAGAATTTAGTGTTTGCTTTGATGACTTGAAATTTGTTCCTACTTGTTGTCTACCACCTCTACTTCAGTATCCCATTGTACTTTCATTTTTGGGATTTTTGTGTGGACCCCACCATCCCTCCAAAGTAACTAGCAGGGAAGAACCCTGCTCTGCACCAGCAGAACCCACCCATCATCACCACTTTGGTGGTGATTTGTGGCCACCTCAGTGGGCCCCACTTGTCAAAACTTGTTTCATCCAACCCCCCTCCAACCAGGGATCCTTGGTTGACCATTTATTTGACCATAAGACCCCTGGGTCCCACCTAATTTAGCCACAAAAGTCTGTCCCAGTTTCTGAGTTCATACAAGTTACCAAAAGCTTATTAAGTGCTCATTATCTTATTCCAAGGGCTTATCTATCCAAATTTAGCTCAAACTTGTTCAAACAACTTATTGGAACTAGATTTTACCATAGTGGGCCCCACACAAGCTCAGTTGAGCTTATTTGCTTGTTTGGTCAAACTAAGTCAACTGTGGTAGTATTAAGCTTCCACAGTGCTTATTATTAAGCTATAAATTAGTTGTTTTTACAAAAGTTGTCTATTTTTAGGTATAATATAGTTTTGTAAAATAAAAATCAAGAAAAAACTATATAAAAATAAGTGATAGTTTCTATTTAATATAATTTAATTTTAATTTTCATTTTTAGATTTTTATTAAGTAACCTACCTTTTTATATTTTTATTAATTTCCTTTTATATTAAAGTATTTTTAATAATTTTATCAGATTTTTATTTTGTTATTTAGTATTTATTAGAATTAATAATAGTTTTATTAGTAATTAATTAATAAATAAGTTTTAAATAGCATTATTAGTTTTTATAAAGAAACACCTAGATTTTATATTTTTTCTAGCTTTTATAAGTCATAAAATAATTTTAGTAATTTTTCCATAATTGTTACTGTTCATCTTATAGTTTTTATAATTTAAATAGTTTAAATAGTAATTAATTTATAAATAGAATAATAATTAATAAACTAGTTTAAAAATAGATAAAATAAGTTTTTATAATTTTTTAGGATTCCTGTGACGGTTAATTAGATTTATAAAAATCTTCTTAATTATCTAAGTCTTTTTAGTATTTATAATAATTTAAATCATATAAATAGTTAATTAATAATTAAATAGTTAATAATTAATAATAATTAGAATAATAGTGTTAAAAATATAATTTTATTTTTAAAATAAGTTTTATAATATTTTAGACTTTTACAAAGTTTAATTTTATTTTTCTAAGACTTATTTTACATTTTTTATTATTGTATTATTAAATAACTATAAATAGTTATTAAATAATAATAAATAATTAAATAATTAGTAATTATAAAATAAATATTTTAAGTTTATTTAATTTGCATTTAAGCCCCTAAGGCATATAAATTAATACTTTAGTTAAATTCATTTTTGTTTCGTACATTTACGTAGAATTAAATTAAACGTACGCGTTTTTAGTTAATAAAAGTTTTTAAATATCTAAGTTTCACGTAATCATTCCAATAGCTTATTTAAGCTATTTTGTTTTATAAAACCCTAGTTTAATCACTCACACACACTTTTATCTTTTCCTGTTCATATTCACTCGATCACAGATTCATTTTTAATAAACCATCGCACACCTCGTTGGGACATTACGACCCGGGGAAATACTGTATTTCACGAAAGTGATGAGGCGAAAAATGATCCGTTTTTAGGGGGTCATTTAAGCCCGAATCCGAATTTATTTGATCAAATATTGCCCTAAATCGTTCCTTTTGTGATTTTAGGTGTTTGGAGAGTGAATTCTGGAAAAGAGGCTATTTTGGACGTTTTTGGAGCATAAAGTGAAGAAAACGACAAAGTACCAAAAATCCAAGCTGGAAATACAAGGTGACGGCGTCAAGGGTTTGCTCTTGACGGCGTCAGACATGAAGAATAATTTACCGTAGCTGGTGACGGCGTCAGACGGAGTTATGACGGCGTCAAAGTGGCCAAGATTAATTTACCGAAGGTGGTGACGGCGTCACATAGGCCGTCACGATTGGATCTAGGGCGTCCGAGGAAGTGTATGGCGGCGAGTTGACGGCGTCAGATTTAACTCTTGACGCCGTCAGGACGATTTTCCTATATATAGTTTTCTAGTTTTTTCATAAAAAAGGAGAAGTTTTGGTGAAACCCTAAAGACGATTTTGGTGCCTCTTTTACAGGTTTTTCAAGGGTTCCAAACCCTTGAGACCTTGCATTGTAATTGAGATAAGTATACTTTTAATTCAATCAATATGTCTATGTGTTGGTTGTTTATCTTTTGTTCTTATCTTAATTCTACTATGCTAGGCTAGATCTCTCTTGTGTTTGCTTAGATCTAATGAAACCTAGATGTTGATTATGTGTTGATTACTTGTCTATTCTTGTTTTGAATGAATGATTTATATGTTAGGCTTAAGAAAACTGGCAGATCTCCAAATGGTAACATGCTTGAACGTCTTAAGAAACATGAACCGAGGCGTACTAGGTCTTTATTGGTTGTATTTAATGCATGAGCCACTGTTTACAATCCCTATAGTTGTGCTGGGTCATGGTGTAGGAGGAGATAAGAGCTCATAGAGTTGGGGAGTTATGTATGCCACTCCACGAATAGTATTAAGGAATACAACCCGTCATTCATACAAGCGTAACAAGTAATTAACATGTAAAAGATATCTAGGGAGTAATGAAGTCTAAGTAAACACAATTTCTCCAATTACTGCTCACAACCTTAGTTTAATATTAGTTTAATTTTATTTTCATTAGTTTAATTAGTTACAAAGTAGTTTTTGGGTTAGTTGATTAACAACTAATTCCGCCCACTCTTTCAAAACCCGAGATTTTAATTGCTTTCATAAAAATATAAAAATACAAAAATAATCATCTCTCACCTCTAGAACTATTAATTAGGTTTTCTAATCCTAGCGACACTATTCCTAAGCTGAACGATCAATCCCCCGGTACTTGTCACTATACTATACTACAACGATCAGGTACACTGCCTGGTGGGGGTTGTAAGCCTCGCGAGATCCCTCGAGAGGTAAAGCAAGGTGCGATTCCCACGCATCAAGTTTTTGGCGCCGCAGCCCGGGGAATAGTTATTGTCTAGGTTAGGATTTCTTTTTATTAGGTCTACTTGCTAGATTCCTTTCTAGTAAGATTTTTTATTTTTATTTTTAGGTCTTCTTTAGTCTATCTTATTTCTTTGTGTTCTTTGTTCGTAAACAATTTCGATGGATAACAATAACATTGATCGCTCGATTCCTGTTATTCGTGTTTTTCGTCGTAGGATTTTCCAAATGCCCGTCCCACTTCCTTTAGCAGAAAATGAGAACCCACCTAACCTGTCACCCAACCACCACTTTGACAATAATTCTGAGTTAGAAGAGTCTGATCATGATGATGACCATAGGGCTAGTCCTTTTTACTATTCAGACTCCGATGAGGATCTTGATGATGGTGATGTGATTAATGAGGATAGAATGGAAGAAGAAGTAAACCCTCTTAGGTATGTTGACCCTAGAACTAGGATTGAGTGTGATAGTTCATTTAACATGCAATTCCCTTGTAAGATTGGATTTAAGAGCTTTAACGCCTATCTCAACTCATCTCTTCCCATGAACATAATCTCACGTAATGAATACAATAAAATCATGGTAGATGAGTTAGAATATAAAGGAGAAAACATTGTGGCTATGGCAATACCATTACATGTGTTTGTAGGAAGTTTGGTTTATCTTGTTGAATTCATGGTTATGGAGAATCTAGGAGAATTTATTGAAGATAAATTGACCCAAGTTGTGTTTGGAAGATCTTTCAAACAATTGACTAACCTCGATGAAAAACTCATAGAAGGGTTAATTACATTCTCGGATGGGGATGAAGAATTTGTCTATCAAATGCCCCGCACACACCCTAGGTCCAAGGATTTCTCCATGGAAAAGTGTAGTAGGTATCCGCCTATGGAAATGCTAAGTGAGAATGATAAGAGGAAAGGACTTAAGTACACGTATGAAAAGAATAAAAGATATTATCGCGGGTGCTTAGAGTTAGGAGACGAATACAAGAAAGATGAGGCGACTATTAGATGGCTCACACTTGGTTACGTGAGCATAAGCGATACACGTTAACCCATGACTTTGAGTCTAGCTACAAGACTCGTAAATAAAGAAAAGCGCTTCTTGGGAGGCAACCCATGTTTTGTGTGAATTTTATTTGTTTGATTGTTATTTGCTTCCGTATGCATGTTTTATTTTTATTGTTGGTTGATCATGTTTCTCAATTAAAATGTGAAATACTTTATTATGTTGTTTAGCCTAGTCTTAACTCCAACCTAAAGGTATTTTTGCAAAAGATAAGTGTAAGGGGAAACCCCAAATATGTTTTTAAGAAACAAACCGATCATGATTATCCACAATATTTAATGAACATGTATATTCGTATTTGTTAGAGTCAAATGCTTGTATTGAGTCATAATGAAGTTTTGCAGGATTTTCCAGGAAGTAGGACAAAGTTTTTCCAGAAATTTTCCGGAAACTTAACATAAAGATTTCTGCAGGTCCATTCTGACGGCGTCAGGCAATTGCTCTTGACGGCGTCAGGAGTTAAAAATCTGGAATTTTACCGATTTTGTTTTTCTAACGGAGTCTTATAGTTTTTGTGAATTATTAAGTTTTATAATCTCCAGGAAATCTGCAAACTTCATTCCACAAGCATTATATCTTATTTTGTTTTCTAGGATTTAGTAACTTATATAGGATGCCGCCGATTTTACGCGAGGTTGCCTTGTCTACTTTTGTCAGGATTTACAGGTTATTTGTGACAAGAAGATGATTTATATTCTGGAAGGGAAGCTTTGATTGTTCGTTTTCTTGGAAGAAGATTTAACCTGGCCAACCTAAAATCCATACCGAGCGAATCAGGGGAGTATTTGATTTCATTCTTTTTACTTATTTTACTTTTACATTCTTTACTTGAACATTGGGGACAATGTTCATCTTAAGTGTAAGGGGAGGGTAAAAAGATGATACCTTACATATGCACTTTCGCTTGAGTTTGTTTTGTTTGATAGTAGATGAGTAATAAAACTATGAGAAATACTTGTTAGTGTAATTTTAGCACCAAATTTAAAATTTTTTATAACATTTAGGAGTGAAACTTTAGCCATAGCAAGCGTCTCATGGATAGGAGATTGTATGACTAGCACATAACCGTATATTCAGAAAAATTTTCCACCCAAAAATGTGAGGTTCGCCTTTAGATTTGATAGGAAAAGCATTCATTATTAGTGCTTATGAGTGTACCGGTAGCATTTAGATTCTAGAACTTGCGTTAGTGATGCATCCCGAGACCGCTAGTGAGACTACATTCGTGTGGTAGGATTTACTACATGATAAGAGGCATTAGGATCACCCTTGTGTTAAACCCGTATTATAATTACTTGACTATTTAAGTCATATTACTTGGCTAGTTAAGTCAACTAATTTTTCCCACACCCTTAGCGTTGTACTCATTTTTAGTACACGATACCCCTAGTACACCCCTCCGAGCCTATCTTTTCGTTTCTAACTTTAAGCATTTTACTTAAAGAAAGAATTTGTTACACCCCACTTAAATGTACACCCAAATCGCCTTAGCCTTCCGTGTATGCGCTCATTTTTAGTGCATTATTGTTATTTGTTAAACCCTAAGTTAACTTTCTAATTGATTACATGGTTGCTAAGTCGAGTCATATCCTTGTACATATTGTTTTGGGACGATTGGGACTCATGGGTAAGTACTTATTTTATGGAGTAATGGGGAAGAACATCACTTATTACCCCAATATGTACGTTAATTTTAAAAGTGCTCCAAGTGTTTTGATTTTCTTAATTCGAGTCATTAGAATAGTTAAATGTAAAGTATGTAAAGATTCAAGTGTAAGGGGAATTCTCAACCCCTATGATGTATTATTTTGGATGGTAGGGTAAGAGTGTATGCAAAAAAAAAAAAAAAAAAAAAAAAAAAAAAAAAAAAAAAAAAAAACGGACTACCATCCCGTTTTCATTCTATGTTCATTTTATGTTTTTGTTATTTTTCATTTATTAGCTTAAGTCGAGTCTAGTCTTGGCTTAGCAACGCCATCTTGTACATGTAATTTACTAAGATTGTTAACTCGCCACCAGTAAAATTCCCTTTATCCAACAAAACCGTGTAATTCATATCCCTACACCTAACGATATAACCCTCTTTAAAAGACCTCTTTGATAGTTTATCCTAGGTGCTTACGCCATGTGGTGGAGGTTTGATCCTTTCCCAAGCCTATGGTAATCTATTTTGTTCTGACAGGTAGTGAGAGATATCTTCCATTTCCATAATGTTATATTACTTTATTACACCCGAGAGATGTGAGTATCTAAACACTATTTGTGAGGTGCTTGTGTATGACCTCCGTGCTTGTCTATTGGTCTTTAGTGGAACGATTATTTGTTGTAATTACTTTTATATTAGTGTTAAATGACCCCTAACTTGTCTTTTGAGTAGAATAAAAGCTCATTTGCTTGAGGACAAGCAAATCTCAAGTGTAAGGGTATATGATGAGGCGAAAAATGATCCGTTTTTAGGGGGTCATTTAAGCCCGAATCCGAATTTATTTGATCAAATATTGCCCTAAATCGTTCCTTTTGTGATTTTAGGTGTTTGGAGAGTGAATTCTGGAAAAGAGGCTATTTTGGACGTTTTTGGAGCATAAAGTGAAGAAAACGACAAAGTACCAAAAATCCAAGCTGGAAATACAAGGTGACGGCGTCAAGGGTTTGCTCTTGACGGCGTAAGACATGAAGAATAATTTACCGTAGCTGGTGACGGCGTCAGACGGAGTTATGACGGCGTCAAAGTGGCCAAGATTAATTTACCGAAGGTGGTGACGGCGTCACATAGGCCGTCACGATTGGATCTAGGGCGTCCGAGGAAGTGTATGGCGGCGAGTTGACGGCGTCAGATTTAACTCTTGACGCCGTCAGGACGATTTTTCTATATATAGTTTTCTAGTTTTTTCATAAAAAAGGAGAAGTTTTGGTGAAACCCTAAAGACGATTTTGGTGCCTCTTTTACAGGTTTTTCAAGGGTTCCAAACCCTTGAGACCTTGCATTGTAATTGAGATAAGTATACTTTTAATTCAATCAATATGTCTATGTGTTGGTTGTTTATCTTTTGTTCTTATCTTAATTCTACTATGCTAGGCTAGATCTCTCTTGTGTTTGCTTAGATCTAATGAAACCTAGATGTTGATTATGTGTTGATTACTTGTCTATTCTTGTTTTGAATGAATGATTTATATGTTAGGCTTAAGAAAACTGGCAGATCTCCAAATGGTAACATGCTTGAACGTCTTAAGAAACATGAACCGAGGCGTACTAGGTCTTTATTGGTTGTATTTAATGCATGAGCCACTGTTTACAATCCCTATAGTTGTGCTGGGTCATGGTGTAGGAGGAGATAAGAGCTCATAGAGTTGGGGAGTTATGTATGCCACTCCACGAATAGTATTAAGGAATACAACCCGTCATTCATACAAGCGTAACAAGTAATTAACATGTAAAAGATATCTAGGGAGTAATGAAGTCTAAGTAAACACAATTTCTCCAATTACTGCTCACAACCTTAGTTTAATATTAGTTTAATTTTATTTTCATTAGTTTAATTAGTTACAAAGTAGTTTTTGGGTTAGTTGATTAACAACTAATTCCGCCCACTCTTTCAAAACCCGAGATTTTAATTGCTTTCATAAAAATATAAAAATACAAAAATAATCATCTCTCACCTCTAGAACTATTAATTAGGTTTTCTAATCCTAGCGACACTATTCCTAAGCTGAACGATCAATCCCCCGGTACTTGTCACTATACTATACTACAACGATCAGGTACACTGCCTGGTGGGGGTTGTAAGCCTCGCGAGATCCCTCGAGAGGTAAAGCAAGGTGCGATTCCCACGCATCAGGAAGCATTGGCTTGATTAGTTTGACTATTATAGTTGACCATTCACAAGTGGTTGACCAATAATTATCTGACCGTTTGAGGCCAATCAAAATTTGGCGCCGCTGCCGGGGAAGTTGTGCGCTTATTTTAAACGATTTTGCGTATTTGTGAACCTGAATACACGCTCATTGTATATTTACCCATCCTTATTCATATTATTGTCATATAAAACCAAAACAGTTCCCGAAAACTTTTTAAAATCAGTTTTCTACGAACAAAAAAAAAAAAAAATAATAATAAAAAAAAATAAAAAACCTAAAATATTTTCCATCTTATTAGTACTACAAAAATTTTCAAAAATACCAAAAATATTCACCTTTACACTCCTACCTATTTGATTCTTCATTTCTCACCCCCTAACCCTTTGATTCTTTCTATGTCTTATTCTCACCCTCTTGTCTGTCAATGGTGTGGTAGTTCTTATAATGGTGGTAATTGCCCCGGTTGTGGCATGGTAGAGTCAGGAAACGGGTCTGTCTATAACCAGAATCCCTATTCCTACCCTGACATGACTGATTCATTCCATCAGCTTCCACACCATGAGACTCAGCAGTTTAACTGTTGTGAGTATTGTGGTGGTTCACACTACAGTTCTGATTGTCAATCAGGAAACACGCTTGTCTATGAGCAGTTTCCTAATAACAGTTTTGACTCACAACCACATCAGTTCAACTGTTGTGAGTACTGTGGAGGTCCACACTTTAGCTCTGATTGTCAAACAAGGAATCAATTTCCTTGTAACAATTACGACTATTCTTTTCAAGACCAACCTCCACAGTGCCAAATGATCCAAGAAACTCCTTATGAAACTCAGCAAGACCTTTGTTTAAAGGCTCTTGAGATATTAAAAGAACTTAAGGAGGAGTTAGCTATTACATCGTTTCAGAATTCTCGTGAGACATCTATTGAGCTACTTGCAAAAAAACGAGATGTTATGAACGGAATGGAGGAATTAATGGTTAAAGAGCATGCAGCTAAAATACATGCCGCATTTTGCAATGCTGCTCTTCTTGATGACGATGATGACAGTGATGATGATAACGTTGTTATTATTCAAAAAGATTCATCAAGTTCATCTGTTGCAATTCCTTCCATGGAAAATCAGGGAGAAAAGAGTATGGGAGAAATACTAGCAGCTGAACAAATGGAAGTTATAAAATCCATGTATGCTAGTCCTTCTCAGCTCCCTCAGTTTGATGTTATCACACCCAAAGTTCCCACTCACTCTCTGAGCATGGGGGACGAGCATCTTGACACTATTCCTGCAAAGGAATCGGACGAATTCATAAAGTCTAGTGTTGAGGACCTTGTCTCAATCCCAAGTGAGTCACAGGGAATTTTTGATCATATGTATGATATCCCTTCTCCTCTTGATTTTTCAAAAGATCATGTAGATACTCTCTCCGATTCTAACGATGATTGTACATCTTATGGAGAAATTGAGTATGTTGAGGCATCATTTCCCGAGTCTAATGTTGACTATCTTCTTGAAGAGTTCGCTGATGAACTCTCTCATATGGATCCCATCCCACCAAGGGATGAAAATGAAGTCTTTGACTTTGAAGCAGATTTGAGAGAGTTAGAATTCTTACCTACTCATGATCCTTCGATTGAACTCACTCAGATCAATCCACTTCCTCCGGAAAGTGAAAATGATTCGGACGAATTCGAGGCTTTTATGACTGAAGATAGTTCAATTTCATACGAAGTTGATGATAACTATCTTGATCCTGAGGGGGACATTCTTTTTCTAGAAAGTTTGTTAAACGAAGATCCACTTCCCCCTCTTCCACCCAAACAACTTCATAATGAGGAAATCAAATCAGTTGAGGAAACTGTAGGACCGAAAATACTATTGATTCATGTGATTCGGGGGGTCGGGGAAGCTCAAAGTAAAGGAAAGACATGATATTTATTAGATTAAGAAATGGAAGATGTGTGTGTATTTTAGAGAGAAGAAGGAAAAAAACACACACACACCTATGATACAAATGAGACATCCACCCTCCTAGTTGGGACTAGGAGGGGTATTTATACAAAGAATACAAGGTAATCTTTACACTAATGGCAAGACTAGTCCTTGTAGTTAAAGACTAATGCAATTCCCGAATATAACAAAACTTTAAGGCTAACAATCTCTCCCCAAAGTGATGTTATATGGGAATTGCTTACAATGTTCCCTACAAGTAAAATTGAATACAAAACATAGGTGCAGCAGCTCCGAGAGTGATCTTCAAACTTCATTGCTTCATTCAGCTTCCTGAATCTTCTCAGCTGCCATCTCTTTACTTGCAGAAGAACAATGTGAGCAAATCTAATTAGGGATTAAGTATGACTAATCACTCTCCCCTAATTAGTGCTCTCCCCTAAACTGACAACCTTTCTGATGAATGCCCTGAATATGAAGAAGTCTTTTGATAATTAAATGCAAACCGTCTTTAGTCTTCTAACACGCAGCGGAAAATGTAGAACAGACTGTAGACTTGACCTTCTTCAAGATTGTCCATTCGGGGGAACAAAATATCAACATCTTCATCTCACCAAATGCATTCCAGTTATCTTACATATAACAAATCATCCCGTAACGTACACATGAAATGATAACACCGAAGTAACAAGTTGAGACACTGATCATCTAGAATTTGTTGCCCGAAATTGGTGAAGGTGGATAAGGTAGAAGTACGTAGAATAGGATTAGAGAATAAGGATATAGAATCAGCCAATCTCCGACAAAAATCATTTCATAAATCATTAAACCCGATCATGTGAACTTGTTGTGCGTCCTCGATGTACACATTTCTCTCCCCTGATGGTTACGATTAATCGGAATCAGCATAATAATGTGTACGTGAAGCATTAACTGGAAGCACTTTGTCATTAATCATATCAGCCCGTGAGAAGATGTCGATAACCCAATCTACTAAATAATACCATTCGAAATGTCTAACTCTTTACCAACCCCCTGTATCAAACAACGGCTTTTTGTAGTAACCACATATGAAGATAACCCGATATGACGAACTTGAGAGTGAAGTAAAATCCCCCAGACTTGTGACTTAAGCTTGTACTATCATGTGACTAAGAACGGTGTACCTTATACCCCTAAGGAAGTGTAATAAGCACAATCCCTCTTGACATATCCTCAACAACGTGAGACACTGAGCACTACAACGTAACTCCTTAAAGTGATAGCAACTTTGTGATTATAGAGAGAAAGAATCACAAAAGTAACTAGATATCCAAGTCTTCGTCACCATTAATATATGCTCAAACAAGTCATCTTCGCGAGAGGGAAGA
Organism: Artemisia argyi; assembly: GCA_030686995.1. Lineage (NCBI taxonomy): Eukaryota > Viridiplantae > Streptophyta > Magnoliopsida > Asterales > Asteraceae > Artemisia > Artemisia argyi. The sequence goes on from CM060685.1 coordinate 52,933,809, forward strand.
AAGAAAGAAGACGAAATAAGTGCACGCGTCCGTCAAACGTTACTTCAAACCCAAATAAATAATAACGAATCATCCTCGCAGTTACATTTGATAGTCATTGAAAACATTAGCCGTAAAAAATGTATCCCCGTGAAAATTGATAACCCAAAATACCACTCCTTTTTGAAAAAAATTATACACTTTTCAATATATAATTCATATATCAGCTAATTCCAACATTTGTGTCATCCCAATTATTCGATCAATTCCAAAAAAATAATAGCAGAAATACTCAGCCCAATACACGGTTCAAAGCCCAATACCCAATCAATTGATAATACATTGCAGCCCGTATTCAATAAACCCAATCGAGTCCAAGACTTACACATTATACACCGGTAATAAATCAGTTTACCCTAATTATTCTCAAATGTGTAACCCTAAACTCACACACTTGTAAAGAAACCTGCGCCCCATCTCTCTTTTCTCTCCACTAAACAAATCAAAGAAATAACGCATCAAGAATCTCATCTCATCAAATCGAACTAATCTCATATCAAAAGAAATCATCCATATCCAAACCCACAACAATCGTTTAAACACAAACACCAGCTCGCCCGTACTATTTGTCTTCATTTTTGCACCATATGAATCAAGAAAACAATTGTTGCAAGGCTTCAAGATCCATTCGTGGGTCTCGGGTAGGTTTGATGTTAATTATTGTTCTTGTGATATGTTTTTGGTCTATGAACGAACCAAACACAGGAAACAACAAAGTTGTTATTTTACTTCTCTTTATTAGTTCGGATAGTGAATGAAGAGGCTTAGCTTCTATATGATCGATGATGATAATGTTCCAAAAAGAATCGATAAACGATTATAAAAAGGAACGAGTCTGAGATCTTGAAATTTTGTTTTGACGTAGCGTTTGTGGTTTTGAGGAGGGTTGGAATAAGTCTTGAATGATTTTCGTATGATGTATTTTGGATTTCTTTTCATATTGTTATTATTATTGGACCAATGATGGTGTAGACTGAGGTTACATGAGTGTTGGTATATGGTTTGTGGTCATGGTCTTCTCATCTTTTTCTGTATTCTCGAAACATTGCAACTTGTCTTTTCGAAACTGTTTCCAAAAATTTTGAAACTTTGTTTTTCTTGTGTTTGCGAAACTTGGTATCTTTTAGCGAGAATACAGATTTTTCGAAAACCTAAATTTTCGAGAACCTGTTTATTTTTCGAGAACATGTTTATCGAGAACAAGTTTGTCGAGAACATGTTTTCGATAAAACAGGGTTTTGGGTTCTCGAAAACAGTTACTTATCGAGAACCTCTTATACAAGAGATTCCGATTTTTCCGGCGATGATTTCCCAGATTCCGATGAATATCATATGAGTTTTCCGACCACTTTTGACCACTTTTTCACAGGTTGGATTCAAAAAGTCACAAAAGATATACAATATCAGTTTAACAGAAACTGTTATTCGGCCAAGATTGACACAAAGACAACAATTTTTGAAAACCGTGTATATGAAGGACAAGACTTTTTGACCATTTTGATACACAAAATATTGTATAAAACTGTTTACCAGCAAAGCAGAAAAAAAAATTCCGAGTGCAAAAAATTGGTATGAAACAGCTTAAACAATCATGATACGAACCACAAGAATCAACAAAAAGAACACCATGAGCTCTGATACCAATTGTAGGACCGAAAATACTATTGATTCATGTGATTCGGGGGGTCGGGGAAGCTCAAAGTAAAGGAAAGACATGATATTTATTAGATTAAGAAATGGAAGATGTGTTTGTATTTTAGAGAGAAGAAGGAAAAACACACACACACCTATGATACAAATGAGACATCCACCCTCCTAGTTGGGACTAGGAGGGGTATTTATACAAAGAATACAAGGTAATCTTTACACTAATGGCAAGACTAGTCCTTGTAGTTAAAGACTAATGCAATTCCCGAATATAACAAAACTTTAAGGCTAACAATCTCTCCCCAAAGTGATGTTATATGGGAATTGCTTACAATGTTCCCTACAAGTAAAATTGAATACAAAACATAGGTGCAGCAGCTCCGAGAGTGATCTTCAAACTTCATTGCTTCATTCAGCTTCCTGAATTTTCTCAGCTGCCATCTCTTTACTTGCAGAAGAACAATGTGAGCAAATCTAATTAGGGATTAAGTATGACTAATCACTCTCCCCTAATTAGTGCTCTCCCCTAAACTGACAACCTTTCTGATGAATGCCCTGAATATGAAGAAGTCTTTTGATAATTAAATGCAAACCGTCTTTAGTCTTCTAACACGCAGCGGAAAATGTAGAACAGACTGTAGACTTGACCTTCTTCAAGATTGTCCATTCGGGGGAACAAAATATCAACATCTTCATCTCACCAAATGCATTCCAGTTATCTTACATATAACAAATCATCCCGTAACGTACACATGAAATGATAACACCGAAGTAACAAGTTGAGACACCGATCATCTAGAATTTGTTGCCCGAAATTGGTGAAGGTGGATAAGGTAGAAGTACGTAGAATAGGATTAGAGAATAAGGATATAGAATCAGCCAATCTCCGACAAAAATCATTTCATAAATCATTAAACCCGATCATGTGAACTTGTTGTGCGTCCTCGATGTACACATTTCTCTCCCCTGATGGTTACGATTAATCGGAATCAGCATAATAATGTGTACGTGAAGCATTAACTGGAAGCACTTTGTCATTAATCATATCAGCCCGTGAGAAGATGTCGATAACCCAATCTACTAAATAATACCATTCGAAATGTCTAACTCTTTACCAACCCCCTGTATCAAACAACGGCTTTTTGTAGTAACCACATATGAAGATAACCCGATATGACGAACTTGAGAGTGAAGTAAAATCCCCCAGACTTGTGACTTAAGCTTGTACTATCATGTGACTAAGAACGGTGTACCTTATACCCCTAAGGAAGTGTAATAAGCACAATCCCTCTTGACATATCCTCAACAACGTGAGACACTGAGCACTACAATGTAACTCCTTAAAGTGATAGCAACTTTGTGATTATAGAGAGAAAGAATCACAAAAGTAACTAGATATCCAAGTCTTCGTCACCATTAATATATGCTCAAACAAGTCATCTTCGCGAGAGGGAAGAAAGAAAGAAGACGAAATAAGTGCACGCGTCCGTCAAACGTTACTTCAAACCCAAATAAATAATAACGAATCATCCTCGCAGTTACATTTGATAGTCATTGAAAACATTAGCCATAAAAAATGTATCCCCGTGAAAATTGGTAACCCAAAATACCACTCCTTTTTGAAAAAAATTATACACTTTTCAATATATAATTCATATATCAGCTAATTCCAACATTTGTGTCATCCCAATTATTCGATCAATTCCAAAAAAATAATAGCAGAAATACTCAGCCCAATACACGGTTCAAAGCCCAATACCCAATCAATTGATAATACATTGCAGCCCGTATTCAATAAACCCAATCGAGTCCAAGACTTACACATTATACACCGGTAATAAATCAGTTTACCCTAATTATTCTCAAATGTGTAACCCTAAACTCACACACTTGTAAAGAAACCTGCGCCCCATCTCTCTTTTCTCTCCACTAAACAAATCAAAGAAATAACGCATCAAGAATCTCATCTCATCAAATCGAACTAATCTCATATCAAAAGAAATCATCCATATCCAAACCCACAACAATCGTTTAAACACAAACACCAGCTCGCCCGTACTATTTGTCTTCATTTTTGCACCATATGAATCAAGAAAACAATTGTTGCAAGGCTTCAAGATCCATTCGTGGGTCTCGGGTAGGTTTGATGTTAATTATTGTTCTTGTGATATGTTTTTGGTCTATGAACGAACCAAACACAGGAAACAACAAAGTTGTTATTTTACTTCTCTTTATTAGTTCGGATAGTGAATGAAGAGGCTTAGCTTCTATATGATCGATGATGATAATGTTCCAAAAAGAATCGATAAACGATTATAAAAAGGAACGAGTCTGAGATCTTGAAATTTTGTTTTGACGTAGCATTTGTGGTTTTGAGGAGGGTTGGAATAAGTCTTGAATGATTTTCGTATGATGTATTTTGGATTTCTTTTCATATTGTTATTATTATTGGACCAATGATGGTGTAGACTGAGGTTACATGAGTGTTGGTATATGGTTTGTGGTCATGGTCTTCTCATCTTTTTCTGTATTCTCGAAACATTGCAACTTGTCTTTTCGAAACTGTTTCCAAAAATTTCGAAACTTTGTTTTTCTTGTGTTTGCGAAACTTGGTATCTTTTAGCGAGAATACAGATTTTTCGAAAACCTAAATTTTCGAGAACCTAATTTTTCGAGAACCTGTTTATTTTTCGAGAACATGTTTATCGAGAACAAGTTTGTCGAGAACATGTTTTCGATAAAACAGGGTTTTGGGTTCTCGAAAACAGTTACTTATCGAGAACCTCTTATACAAGAGATTCCGATTTTTCCGGCGATGATTTCCCAGATTCCGATGAATATCATATGAGTTTTCCGACCACTTTTGACCACTTTTTCACAGGTTGGATTCAAAAAGTCACAAAAGATATACAATATCAGTTTAACAGAAACTGTTATTCGGCCAAGATTGACACAAAGACAACAATTTTTGAAAACCGTGTATATGAAGGACAAGACTTTTTGACCATTTTGATACACAAAATATTGTATAAAACTGTTTACCAGCAAAGCAGAAAAAAAAATTCCGAGTGCAAAAAATTGGTATGAAACAGCTTAAACAATCATGATACGAACCACAAGAATCAACAAAAAGAACACCATGAGCTCTGATACCAATTGTAGGACCGAAAATACTATTGATTCATGTGATTCGGGGGGTCGGGGAAGCTCAAAGTAAAGGAAAGACATGATATTTATTAGATTAAGAAATGGAAGATGTGTGTGTATTTTAGAGAGAAGAAGGAAAAACACACACACACCTATGATACAAATGAGACATCCACCCTCCTAGTTGGGACTAGGAGGGGTATTTATACAAAGAATACAAGGTAATCTTTACACTAATGGCAAGACTAGTCCTTGTAGTTAAAGACTAATGCAATTCCCGAATATAACAAAACTTTAAGGCTAACAGAAACTGATAAATTTCCTGAGATCAAGCTTAAGGACTTGCCTCCTCCACTTGAATATGCATTTCTTGAGGAGGAAGTTCTTATCTTAATTGCTATTCAGATCTCCCTACTTTCCTTCACCTACCAGGTGATTTCTCCTGTTCTTCACTCCTTCGGGAATGAAGACACTATCTTTGACCCCGACATTCTTATTTATAAATTTTGAGCCAGGGTCATTATATCTCATCGGTGTGGAACTTTCACGTGCTTCAAATGTTTATCCAAATATCTTGAATGAAAGTCCGATGCAGATTGTCTCTTCCACATCATGCTTCCCCATGGACAAATGAATTCGGGGTCGAGTCAAGCTAGCGACTCGGTAAATAAAAACAGTAGCATGCATTAGGGTTTTCACCCTAAGTGTGGGGGAGATACTAACCCACATGTTGTATATATGTATATATCCTCAATTTCATAAAAAAAAAAAATGTGTGTACATAAACTTAAATAAAGGCTATGGAATATTTTCCTTCTTACGTTCTAAGTGTTGGTTTAACACCCAGTACTTTGAATATTGAGGACAATATTCAGTTCTAAGTGTGGGGGGAGATTCGTTATTCTAACGAATTTAAACACATGTTCCATCAAGAACCCCCATTTTAGCCAAAATTTTAAAATTTTTTCTCACTTAGAACGCAATAAATGGTTATCAGTCCGCCATGTCTAACCCACATAAGGATTGGCTAATCCAGGAGCAAACGGCTCTTGGTAAAGATAACTCAAATCCGTTTATGGCTTGCAATTTGCCCAAAATTGTATGGTACCTCAACTCGCCATATCCCATAAAGCGAATGAGTTGGCTAGCCCGCAAGATTATGGGTTGTGGTAAAGGCAGTGGAAAATCCATAATTGGTAATCAGCTCACCAAGATGTTGACTATTCCATCAAGAGTTGGCTAGTCCAGAAGCAAACGGCTTTTGGTAAAGACAAATCAAACCCGTTGACAGCTGGTGGTTTGCTCAAAATCACATGGTTATCAGGTGGACCATAGTTCTTACTTGAATCGATACATCCGGCTACTCCAAAAGTGATGGCTTTTGGTAAAGAGTTTTTCAAATCCATTAAGTTTTTCTCAAAAAAATTGCTAGGGACTAGCAATAGTTTAGTGTGGGGGATTGATGAGTATCTAAATACTCATCATTCTATACCAATCTGAACTGCCAAAACATACAAAAACACTCAAATATGAATCAAAATACTCAAAATATCTTAGAAGTGTGTTTTATATGTTTCAAATGCAAAATATGCAAAAACAGATGAAAAACGTACAAAGTTTGCATAATTGGCAGTTTCAGTCCCTCAAGTTTCAAAAGTTGTCAAAACTAGTCCCTGGTTATTCTAAAAACATGAAAAAGTCACCAAAGGTCCTTTTTAATCATAAAGTTACATATTTAGTCCTTTGGTTCAAAGTTTCACAAAATTACAAGTTTAGTCCCTGTATTTTGCAAATTGACATAAATGGTCCTTGGGATGTTAAAAACTTTGAGAAAAATAAATATTGGTCCTTGTATTATTAATCTTTTGCAGGAATGGTCCTTGGTGTGAAGTTTGGTAAAATTACATGTTTGGTCCCTGGACTTTGAAGGTTTGGCAAAAAATAGTCCCCAGGTATTTAAAAAGTGAAAAATATCAAAAGTGGCCCTTGTACTATTCATCCTTGTCAAGTTTGGTCCTTGTGAGAACCTTGGAAAAATCACAAACTCAGCCCCTCAATATTTACCAAATTACAATTTTAGTCCTTGTGATTTATTACCTATAATACAAACCGGACCCTATGTTATTATTAATAAAACCAAAATCAAATCCAACCCACCAAACAAAAACAAACAGCCCACCTTACCCTTTACCCAAGCCCAATCCAAGCCCACCCCGTTTCTTTTAATAAAACCAGGGTCGTTGACCCGTTTGACCACACCTCATCCCCTCCACCTCTTCACCTCCACCTCACTGCAACACCTCAACACTCCACATCCACCTCTCCACTTGCAAACTACCTTTCCCATTTTGTCCCCCCAACTCTCCACAACAATCCAAGAAACAATTAAACCCTTAATACCACTCCACTGTTCACTTTCCTTCTCCCTCATTCACTGCAAAACCATACCACTTCCACACCCACAGTTTTCACTCCACCTTGCAAACCTACTCTACCAACCATGTTCCCTTCACCACCACGTTTAAACAGGAAGCATTAATTACAGCAGAACAACCCTAAGCTGCTTTTTGACATTTGGCGCCAAAAGTGCCATTCAAAGGCCAAGATCAACTCAGTCTAATCTAATGGTTTAAAAGTGGTGGGATAGTCTCAGAAGGACACATGGAACCCTAAACGGTCTTTATAATGCAGAAGGAAGCCAAGGAGAAAGATGATTAGTGTAGCTTTAGTTTATTGTAATCGTAGGTAGTATATTTCCTAATTTAGTTGTAATTTTTAGTTTAAATCACTTGTACTCAGTTCAATTAATGCAATATAAGCTATCTTTATCATTAATTTCAAGTTCCTTGTTATAAAATCAGTTTTGACAAATTCAATTGAGCTTTGATAATTGTTATCATTTCATGTTCCTTTAAGCATTTATAAGTTCACATAAGCCCTGACAAAGCTTGTGAAGCTTTTAGAAACTTAAAATCGGCAATACTCATTTAAAACAGAAAAATATATAAAAAATCAAATAAATAGGAAATAAATAAAAAATTAGTAGAGATGAAGATTGAATCATGGAGCAGAGGTTATTTTGGATTGCTTCTGGGTTAGTAGTCTTGTGGAAGACTTATAGGAAGATTCTTTGGTCCCTGGTTCCATTCTCAGTTTGAAAATCAGTTGTAAGCATTTCAAATTTTTAGCATAATTGGTTATTATTGTTTCTTTGATGTTATTCTTGTTCAAATAGCTTTATTTAAGTTTACTTAATCTGTTTTAGTGTTAAAATCAGTAGTTGTAGTTTAATATATAAAAGTTATAGTGTAATATTAATTTTAAAGGGGTGTTTGGCTCAGCTTGATACTGAGTGTATTTGGTAGTATTAGTTGTCTAGGATAGTTTAATCATACTACTTTAGGTCATATTAGGTTATAGTAGTCTTAAAACTCAGGCTTCAAACAACAAAAAAGTCAAAATCACTCTCACTACTCCATAACAGTCCACTGTTGGAGTTTCTTGAACCCAAATCATCATCATAAGCTTGAAACTTGTTATAGTAGCTTTATTTAATCTTACTTTGGGTTTAAAAACATCATTTAATCATCCAAGCTCAGCCAAAGTTCATAAAAGTCAAAGTTCCATAGCAAATCAAAAAGTCAAATTTGTGTTTCTCTGATTTTTCCAAAAGTTCAAGGATTTATTTAGAATTTAGTGTTTGCTTTGATGACTTGAAATTTGTTCCTACTTGTTGTCTACCACCTCTACTTCAGTATCCCATTGTTCTTTCATTTTTGGGATTTTTGTGTGGACCCCACCATCCCTCCAAAGTAACTAGCAGGGAAGAACCCTGCTCTGCACCAGCAGAACCCACCCATCATCACCACTTTGGTGGTGATTTGTGGCCACCTCAGTGGGCCCCACTTGTCAAAACTTGTTTCATCTAACCCCCCTCCTACCAGGGATCCTTGGTTGACCATTTGTTTGACCATAAGACCCCTGGGTCCCACCTAATTTAGCCACAAAAGTCTGTCCCAGTTTCTGAGTTCATACAAGTTACCAAAAGCTTATTAAGTGCTTATTAGCTTATTCCAAGAGCTTATCTGTCCAAATTTAGCTCAAACTTGTTCAAACAACTTATTGGAACTAGATTTTACCATAGTGGGCCCCACACAAGCTCAGTTGAGCTTATTTGCTTGTTTGGTCAAACTAAGTCAACTGTGGTAGTATTAAGCTTCCACAGTGCTTATTATTAAGCTATAAATTAGTTGTTTTTACAAAAGTTGTCTATTTTTAGGTATAATATAGTTTTGTAAAATAAAAATCAAGAAAAAAACTATATAAAAATAAGTGATAGTTTCTATTTAATATAATTTAATTTTAATTTTCATTTTTAGATTTTTATTAAGTAACCTACCTTTTTATATTTTTATTAATTTCCTTTTATATTAAAGTATTTTTAATAATTTTATCAGATTTTTATTTTGTTATTTAGTATTTATTAGAATTAACAATAGTTTTATTAGTAATTAATTAATTAATAAGTTTTAAATAGCATTATTAGTTTTTATAAAGAAACACCTAGATTTTATATTTTTTCTAGCTTTTTTAAGTCATAAAATAATTTTAGTAATTTTTCCATAATTGTTACTGTTCATCTTATAGTTTTTATAATTTAAATAGTTTAAATAGTAGTTAATTAATAAATAGAATAATAATTAATAAACTAGTTTAAAAATAGATAAAATAAGTTTTTATAATTTTTTAGGATTCCTGTGACGGTTAATTAGATTTATAAAAATCTTCTTAATTATCTAAGTCTTTTTAGTATTTATAATAATTTAAATCATATAAATAGTTAATTAATAATTAAATAGTTAATAATTAATAATAATTAGAATAATAGTGTTAAAAATATAATTTTATTTTTAAAATAAGTTTTATAATATTTTAGACTTTTACAAAGTTTAATTTTATTTTTCTAAGACTTATTTTACATTTTTTATTAGTGTATTATTAAATAACTATAAATAGTTATTAAATAATAATAAATAATTAAATAATTAGTAATTATAAAATAAATATTTTAAGTTTATTTAATTTGCATTTAAGCCCCTAAGGCATATAAATTAATACTTTAGTTAAATTCGTTTTTGTTTCGTACGTTTACGTAGAATTAAATTAAACGTACGCGTTTTTAGTTAATAAAAGTTTTTAAATATCTAAGTTTCACGTAATCATTCCAATAGCTTATTTAAGCTATTTTGTTTTATAAAACCCTAGTTTAATCACTCACACACACTTTTATCTTTTCCTGTTCATATTCACTCGATCACAGATTCGTTTTTAATAAACCATCGCACACCTCGTTGGGACATTACGACCCGGGGAAACACTGTATTCCACGGAAGCATTGGCTTGATTAGTTTGACTATTATAGTTGACCATTCACAAGTGGTTGACCAATAATTATCTGACCGTTTGATGCCAATCAAGCAGCATTTAGCTCTTCCAAATACTCTCTATAGTTTGACTTTTTCCTCAACCATACCAGAATCCGGTCTCTTTTCCAAGGTGCACAGTTCGCATACGAACCATATTCATCAAAAATTTCCACGCCCCAATGATTTAAAATTTCATTATACAGGAGCTCGTATGATAAAGCCTTTACCCACTTCTGTTCCGGCGTAAAACCATCCATTGTTATGTGTGTTCTATATTTTTTACTGAATTTATGATAGTTAATATGTGTTATGTGTATGATATAATATATATTGTAGTTTGGGGGGAAATTTGGCGCCTAAACTTTTGGCGGGGACATGTCCCCGCCAAAAGGTTGCATGTAACTTATGGAACAACTTTTTAGCGGGGACATGTCCCCGCTAAAAGTGTGGCTGGAAAAATACGCGGGTACAATTAAGGGTAACTATTTTGGTCAAAGGTACAAAATACTACAAATACTTTCGACGAGGACATGTCCCCTCCGAAAAATGAGCGTTGAAAATCTTGTGAACAGTTAGTGAGATCGTGTGCCAGCTCAGCACGGTTTTTGTCGTTTAGTGACTTTCAGCGGGGACATGCCCGTCGCCGCTGAAAGTCTCCTCGCCCGTCCTACCATTTGTTGTAGTGATAGCAGGAGTATCGCTTTTGTCGTCTTAATTGTTTCAAAGGAATTGGAAATCTATCTTATCTCTTTTTGCACTTTTTATGTTGGTGTTAATGTTCTTAAAAAATGTCTCTGTTAGTTGTCATTTTATTAATCAAGGTTTAAGAAAACTGAGTTACGTTGTAGTACAGGTGGCAACATGGGAGGGTCAGTTGGGTTGGGTGATGTTTCAAATCGGGTTGACCCACAACCACTTTTCTGCCATATTTATGTAAATAGTTAATGTGTATGATTACAAAATTATCTTACAAAATGTTTATTAGGCGATTTTGGAGGATGTAAGAACTAAACTTCATTTTGGGCGCCTTTCGACCCGTTTGAAATTAAATATAACCAACTATTGACCCTTTTTATGTAAATTGGTCACAATTGCCACCCCAATTGTTGGTGTCACTGAAGAGCAGTTTATATGGTCGGCACTAATTATATCTTTAAGGAACGATGAATTTCAGTGTCTTTCTGTTTCCTATCATAAATGCATTTGATTGACTTATAGGTTTGTAATATCCAAACAGGTATTTGGGGCAATACATGTCATATCATGATTGCAGTGTATTTTTGGAAACTGACTTTAATTGGTGCTTAATATTTTCAGCCTCTTACCATTTTCACTAGTAAATAATGCAAGCGATGTGGGTTCTATGAAGAGGATCGTCTTAAGTCCGATGATGTGTTTGTTGAGTATGAATTTTGTCCTTCTGATTTCAAAAACTCTGATGGTCGATATATCCACACCAAAGGCAAGGAATTCAATGCGACATTTGTGTGCCATAAGTGCGTTGATGGTAACTTCGTTCTCTAGCTTGTTTTCATATTATATATAACCTTACGGTTAGGGGTAGTAGCTGGTTTGAACCCTAGACCATTTCTTTTCACGTAGGGGCCTTCCCGGTGCAATAATATAGTAGGAGTGTTTGAATGCTTGTTTTGTAATCGCTTGTATTGCAATTTGAAGCTGCAATATTCAGACTCTAATGTATGGATATAAACATTCTCTAAGTGTCTATATGGTTATCATTTGTCTAACTTTATGTTTACATAGAGCCATAGAGGTTTAAATTAATATCGAGCGTCATGCTAGCTGTAGAAAAACCAACTAATGTATAAGATGTTTCTCGTTTTCTCATAAGAATGTTTTTTTTAGCTATTTTATCTGTTAATTTTATTAAATAATCACAATCACACTTCTCTAAACAATGTAACGCTTGATTAATTGATTAAATAATCACAATCACACTTCTCTAAACAATGCTAATTTTATTTACTAAGGTTTCAAATTAGCATAAGATATTTCCTTTGGGTTTCGAAAAAGAAAAATGTTAATAATTAGGGTTAATTCCATATATGTCCAATTTAAACCTTAAAATGCCATATTTACCCAGTTAAAATTTATAATGTCATATATACCCAACTTAAACATAATATTTGTCATATTTTCCTATTTGGTTGTAAAATCAATTTAAAATGAATTATCATTCATTAAATCATACATATTAATTTAATATTCTTAAAGGGTATATCTGGAATTTAATGATGTAAATCATTTTTAAAATGATTTCATAAGTAAATCGGTAAATATGACAAATATGATGTTTAAGTTGGACATACATGACATTAAAAATTTTGATTGGACAAATAAGTCATTTTAAAGTTTAAAATATATTGTACATATATGGAATTAACCTTGATAATTAATATTTGGCTAAGAGCGATATGGTTGATTGTGTAGATTAATTTTTTGTCATATTCCTTTAAACAAACATGTTTTTGGGCGAATGAGATCATAGTCTTTAATATATTTTCTAAAACTATGTTCATCTCCATATTTATAGATTTAAAGCATAATATATGAACAATTTCAATTATTTCATAAAAATCAACATAACAACAAAAATAATACATAATCTCGTTGGAACAAAGTATGAGAGAAGTAAACTATATAATATAAACCCAAACCAGAATATACACGATCTCAAATGAAACCGCCTTGACTAGACATGAACCTATCAAACCCCAACCCTAAATAGCGTCAAGTTCGGGTGTGTTTTCTATTACCTTCCCCGATGTGACCCAACCAAGATTGACTGAAACCCGACCAACCTGACCCTATTCAGTGCCTTACTCATGGCTTTAAACTTTTTACATTTTATAAGGTTTTTAATAGCTAAAAAGTGTTGTTAACTCTACCAAGACCTGAATGGACTGATGTCATTTCTCTTGTGGGACTGAACTGTAGTTTTCGAAAGTTGAGGGGCAAGATCGAAAGTTTATTTGACCTTTTGGGAAAATTGGATATTACAACTTAGTTGCCAAACGCCATTAACATAATGAAACGAAATCAAAGTACACAACATACGCGTTGGTTACCAGATTGCTTACTTATCGTAATCATCTCTCGTTTACCTTACATAAAATATGCCATAAGAACAGGTACACTTTCCAAACGATGGCAATGTTGCACCATAATTGTAAAAGTCTTGTTGGACAAGGTTCAAAGTACATCAAACGAAAGTCAAGGGACTGAACTTGTTAGTTAGATAGTTTACAACCGAATAGCGGTTAAGTTAGTTATTATGGTTAGTTAGTTATGGTAGTTAGAAGGTAGTTATGATTCGGTTATACCGATTCATGAACAGTCATGATGGTTCAATCAGAACCTTATAAATAGAGTCGAATGTAAACGTTGTAAAGTGTGTCAAATACAATGTAATCAGATTATGTTGTTAGTAAATAATGAATCAACTTTTGGCAATCGTGTGCTTGTTGATTGTGCTAAGACTTGTGTGTGCAACGATTTTACATTGGTATCAGAGCCAAAGGTTCAAACCTGGGAAGTGACATCAGAAACAAGGGATCGAAGATTACAAAAGTTTGATTCAAGTTTTTTGATCAAGAAGATCAAAAGACTTAGGAGGGAAGAGACACCAAGAACATTGGAAGAAGATAGTGCACGATCAGCACCAACGGGAGTTGCAAGATAGCAACGACTTCAATCCACTCTTAAAGGAGAAGAGGAACACGAATCGATTGAATTTGCAAACGTAAGCATCAAAAGAAATTTGTGGACTGTTTTGTTGTGAATTCAGGAAATGCGACAACAAACAAGAGAAGGGAACAATATTGTTAACGAATACCTTGTTGGTGATTGAAATAACGTGACAACAAGAAGAGGATACCTTTGTTGCTGATTAACACAACAAGGAAGAGAATACGACGTCAAATAGAAAGGAACTTTTTGTAAGAAGAAACCGATTGACAAAAGAAAACACTAAGGGATAGGAACGCGTTATATACGCAAGAAGAGAGTTGCTTGTGGACAAGGTTGAAAGAACACCAAGGAAAACGATATAGGATTGTTTTGTGAAGAAAGAAAACGTTAGCAATACAAAGAACAACAACAGCGAACAAGAAAACAAACTGATCATTTGTTTTGAAGAAAAATTCCGACGGGTATTTGAAGATTGTTGTAGATACGATATGGAACAAAAAGAAGAACAAAAGAGTATTGTGGAACACGTTTTGGAAGAAGAACAAGCAGCAACAGCAACAGCAACAGCAACAGCAACAACAACAACAACAACAACAACAACAACAACAACAACAACAAAAACAAACAACTCGTTTGTTTGGAGAAAGAATACCGAAAGATATTCAAGGTTGTTGTGGATACGGTTGAATGCATACCAAGAAGAAGAACCTCAATGATTGTTCTTGTTGAAAACGTTTTGGAGATAAATGACAAAACAACAACAACAAGGAAAGAAAAAAACAAACACTCGTTTGTTTTTGGAAGGATACCGAGAGAAGTATTCAAGTATTTTGTGTGGAAAGAGACTTCGAATTTGAGATAAAAGAAACAACAACAACGAAAACATTATTTTATTTTTTGGAAGGAAACCAAGAACAAGAAGTTCTAGGGCACGGTTTGAGGAAGAAGAATTCAAGTCGACACACAAAAGGAAACACCAACGTGAGGAACAAGTTAGTAACACCGGAAAGAAAAAAGAAGGAACTCGTTTGTAGACAGAATTGAAGTCGACAAGAAAGGAAAAGAACGAGTAGAAAGGCGTGAAGATTCGAAGAACAAGACTTAAACAATTAGAGGGGAATTGTTGCACTGTAATTGTAAAAGTCTTGTTGGACAAGGTTCAAAGTATAGCAAACGAAAGCCAAGGGACTAAACTTGTTAGTTAGATAGTTTACAACCGAATAGCGGTTAAGTTAGTTATTATGGTTAGTTAGTTATGGTACTTAGAAGGTAGTTATGATTCGGTTATACTGATTCATGAACAGTCATGATGGTTCAATCAGAACCTTATAAATAGAGTCGAAAGTAAACGTTGTAAAGTGTGTCAAATACAATGTAATCAGATTTTGTTGTTAGTAGATAATGAATCAACTTTTGTCAATCTTGTGCTTGTTGATTGTGCTAAGACCTATGTGTGTCAAATACAATGTAATCAGATTTTGTTGTTAGTAGATAATGAATCAACTTTTATCAATCTTGTGCTTGTTGATTGTGCTAAGACCTATGTGTGCAACAATTCTACAGGCAACATCTTTGGCCTCAACTTCCTAATCTCATTATAACACGTGAATTTATCGATAAATATGATTACCCCCCGTTTTATTCGTCCATCAAAAGAATTATAAGTCAACGTGGCCGATCGAACCTCAATAAATTCAAACTGCATGCATGTTACACCAATCAGACTAAATCTCAAGTCCACAATTGTATTTGTAATGCTAATATTCATAACGTTCAAGAGGTTGACTTTGATCTATGTCATAATCGAGATGTTAATTTTTGCAACGGATGGTTTGTTTTACATGAGTTTTTTTCACCAGTTCAAGTTTTATTCATCTCGCATTGTGTGTGTGCCTACTTAAACACGCGCATGTCGTTAGTTGGGAAAACCTCAGGACTTTGCATATTGAAGATGCGGAATTAGACCAAGATGTGATTAAAAATATTTTATCCAGAAGTCCTCCTTTGGAAACTTTGGAGTTGGCTTGTTGCTGTGATTTAGAGCAGATTGATATTCCTAACAAGAGTGTTAAGAACTTGGTGCTCTTTGGAAACTTTGATTCATATTATATGGATATGGTCGAAATCAATGCTCCTTATATTTGTCACTAGCATTGATATTTGTTAGTACGGGATCTTGTGTTGCTCAATGTGTCTTCCGTAATTAAAGCTGAAATAGATTATTCCCAACTTAAACCGCCTAAGGAAATGCATGAAGAGATGCTCAAAGGATTAATACTAAGGGGATTGATTCGCACACCATTTTATTTGATTAAAACACCACTATGTACAAGCCCTATAGCACACCGTACAATACTGAAATACAAAGTTGTGGTGAAAGTATAAAAAAAATGGTGTGCAAATCAAGGAGGTTAAAATTGGGGAAAGATGCTTACAGGTAAAACTTTCTTTTTTACTTTGGCAAATTTTAGTGGTTGTTTGGAAACGAACCATGGAGCATGGACGTTTTTCTTTACATACTCCTTTTTTTATTGTTGAGGGGGGTGCAATTGCAAGTTCCTTTTTCATTTTGCCTTGATAACAATCAATTCATACAGCCATTGCTCCATTTTTTTTAATATATATTTTTTCATTACTATTTTATTGGCAGGCTCTCGCTGGTTTAAAAGCTAAAGGTTTCATATTTCCATTAAACTTGAAGGGTCTTCAAGAGATTGATTCAAACTGAAGTAGTGATCGGGAAGAACTATTGCTTAATCATGGTCCTAATGTTGAAGAAGTAAGTTGATTGATAGCACTTTGAATTTATGATTAGGCTAGATATGGTTTATGCATTCCAAATGCATTTTAATTTAGTACTCGCAAACTATTTTGTGTCGGTAGATTCTCTATGATCATTGACTCTTATTGTAATTCTGCCCTGTTCATTTTATGGGTATATCACGCTAATGCTAAAATTCTTTTTTATGGTTATTGTTGTTTGAGTAATAAGATGATGAATGTTGATGGTAGAATTGCTGACTCGTAGTTGTTGCAGATGTGAGTTCATGGTTATGTGACATTTATTTAATGGGTAGCTTTTACTATTTAATAATTATTTTGATCAAATTATAGGGTTAGTTTAGTCAAGCAACGAACATTTTGCAAACATATTGTTTACATGACAAGGAGCATTCATACTGATTGCATACATGTATCGACACCGGCCTAGCTACAAAAACTGAAACATTATATAATTACATTGAACTATGGAATGCAATGTTATTTGTTTGAGATTCATCCGTTAGTTGCTTCATATCAGTCTTATTTCGTGTTCTTCTGCTTCATTAGTTAAAGGAGAGCCCTTTTTTATTCCATTTCCTTATTTTGTCCTCCACTCACACTGCTGATCAGTTTCCTATATCCATCCTCCACTCACACTAATCCTTGATCTTATTAATTACAAAATCCAGACATGCGTGCCCACAACACACATCGTCTTTGGTTATAAAAGATAGTGTCCGAGTTTGAAAGCAAAAAGTAGTATTTTGTTATGGTTGTTTGTCTTGAATATTCTGAAAATGACGTGTAAAATATTACAGCTCAAACTTCAAAGGGTGGGTAGGAATTGCAGTTAGTTTGCTTTAAGAATGTAGTGTTTTTAGAAGGAATAATGGAGTAAACGACTGAAAGTGATTTGTTTGTTGCATGTTTGATGTTTCCTATATACAGCTCTTTTCTCATAGGAGAGGTGTTATTGGTTCTTGAGTCGCCATATTGAAAACAGTACTACATTAGTTAGTTTTTTGTGTAACCCTTAGACCAAATGTGTCACGCCTGAAACAAATTTTTGGGCATCATCACGCGTCAAGCATCACTACAGACACCTCCCCCTATGCTTCGAGCACCAATTCTGGAGATGGGTTGGTTACTTTCTTAACTAAACCAAATTTTGGTTATTGTGTGTGTGTGTGTCAGTAATGGGTGGTCACTATTACATCCAGTCTTATTGTACAAGAATGCTTGCATCTCTATTTTTTTTAAAGCTGGTCGAACATGTATTCTTCTATCTCATAACTATCTCTTCAGATATATATGATTACAGAAAGTATTCTTCTTCCATCATAGCTAGTGTTTGAATAAGATTTTTTTCTTAGATCATGCCATTAAAAACACAGTTTTGGAGAAAAATGAGACTGTTGTGTTTGATCATTTGGAGATTAAACATAACCCTAATCGGCAGTAGCGAGTAGGTATTTTAAAATCAAACAATTACCATGTTACGCTAGTTAAAAGTGTTGTCCCAATGTGTGCGTGTGTGTGAGTCGAAACAGATTTGCAAACAATAAACAAGATAACTTTATTTCATCTAACTTTGTAACGTTACATAATCACAAGTACTTATACTAATGCAATCAGTGTAATTGAACCGATGTGTCTATTCGAATGGGTATGTTCCAAACGTCACAACCCTTCGTTCATGTCCAGCAAATAACTAACTTGCTATAACTACTTTAACTAACTTAACCGCTTGGCGGTTATTATCTTTCTAATGAACACGTTTGGTCCTTCACGTTTTCTGTAAAAGCAATATCGAGATTATCTTGGTTCACATTCTCCTCCTTAATCTTGATCGTTGCTTTGTCCAAGGTCTTGAACTCCGAGCATTTGTCGCATAGTCACAAACTTGAGTCTTGGTAATGCTTTTGTTAAGATGTCTGCTCTTTTTAGTTCTCCGCTAACGTGTTCCACATTAATATGACCATTCTCTACACATTCCCGAATGAAATGATAGCGAATGTCTATATGCTTACTCCTTCCATGAAATACTGGGTTCTTTACGAGTGCTATTGCTGATACGTTGTCAACTCTAAGCGTTATCCTTCTTTCTTCCAATCCAGTCAATTCACTAAGTAAACATTTTAACCATAAGGCTTGACATGCTGCTGCAGTAGCCGCCATGAATTCTGTTTCATATGATGAGAGCGCCACTGTTGGTTGCTTCTGAGTACACCAGGTAATAGGTGACTATCCATAGTAAAATACTATTCCAATAGTTCCTTTTCCTTGATCGGTATTGATTCCATAACTATTGTCACTGTAACCTGTAATCTTGCAGCCGCCTTCCTTTTTGTATATTATTCCATGTTCCTTTGATATATCGGATTACTTGTTTCACTGCCTTCAGGTGACGGTCCTTTGGTTCTTGCATAAATCTGCTGAGTAGTCCGACTGAGTAACTAAGATCTGGTCTTGTATGTAATAAGTATCTGAGGCTTCCAATTAAGCTTCGGTAATAAGTTGCGTCAACTGGGTTTCCATCTTCTGCCTTGACCAACTTAGTGCCGGGATCCAATGGTATCTTTGTATCATTGCTATCCGTCATACTTGTTTCTTTTAGGATCTTGTTAATATATCCTGTTTGCTTGATTGTAATATCTCCTCTTGTCTGTGTAACTTCTATCCCAAGGTAATATGCTAGCAATCCTAAATCGCTCATTTCAAACTTATCTTCCATCTGGGATTTGAACTAGTCTATTTCCTTCTTTGGAGTGCCTGTGATTATCAAATCATCTACATATACTCCAACTATAAGTGTGGAAGTCTTGCTTCTCTTCGTGTATACTGCTTGTTCGAGATTACTTTTCTTAAAGTCTAGTGACTTCAAGATTTGATCAAGCTTCACATTCCAAGCTCTTGGTGCTTGTCTTAAGCCATACAAAGCATTGGTTAGCTTGTATACTTTTCCTAGGTTCCCTTGTTGAATAAAACCTTCAGGTTGTGTAACATAGACTTCTTCCTTCAATTCTCCATGTAAAAATGCTGATTTTACATCATCCATGATATGCTGCTAGTGCTAATATTAACCGAACTGTCTCTATCCTAGCAACTGGTGCAAACACCTCATCAAAGTCTATTCCTTGTTCTTGTACATAACCTTTTGCTACTAATCTTGCTTTATATTTGATGATCTTCCCTTGTGCATCTCTCTTGGTTTTAAACCTATTTGAGTCCTATTGCCTTCTGATTTTCTGGCAATGTTGTGAGAGTCCATGTGTGATTCTTATTAATCGAATCCAGTTCAGCTTTCATGGCCTCAATCCATCTTTTATCTGTTGATGCTTCCTTATAGTTACGGGGTTCTTCTTCTATGAATAGTAGACTTTCAGTCTCAACTATACGTGATGTCCTATATATATCCTTTATTTCTTTAAAACCTCATACTGGTGTATCATCAAATCTTTGTTCTGAGCTTCCTAATGAGCTAAGAGTAGCTTCCTCTTCATCTTCTGAGTTAGGTTCATGCTGGTGGTGTGATTGGTGAGTCTGGATCTTGTATTTGATACATCATTGGTTCTTGTGTTGGATACACGTTATCATTGTGTTCTATGTTGACTGGTGTAGGATTTCCATTGTCAACTTTGTCTACCACAAAACTAGCCCAAAAGTGTCTTGTGTACTTGTATCCTCTCCACTCTTATACCAATTCCACGGTTTCATTTCCATAAACTTTACGTCCCTACTAACATGTCTTTTCTTTCCTACTGGATCATATAGCCTACAAGCTTTTGATCCTTCCTTTACTCCTAAGTAAACCATCGGTGTGCTTCTGTCGTCCAACTTCTTCATGTGAGGTATCGTTACCTTAGCATAAGTTGTGCATCCGAATATTCTTAGGTTTTCCAGGTTCGGTTTTCTGTTGTAGAGTGCTTCATACGGTGTTTTATCTTCCAGTGCTCGTGTAGGTACCCTATTTAGTATATAAATGGCATGTTTGACTGCTTCCGCCTAAAAAGTTAAGGGTAACTTCATCGCTTTCATCATACTCCTAGTAGTTGATAACACCGTCCTATTCTTTCTTTCAACTAATCCATTCTGTTGTGGTGAGTATGGTGCTGTTAATTGTCTTGCTATTCCATTCTCCTTACTACTCCATTTGATGTAAATTAACCACCTCTATCTGTTCTTAGCATTCTTAACTTCAATCTTAACTCCATTTCTATCTTCTGTCTAAATTCCTTAAATGTGTTGAATGCCTGATCTTTCGATGTTAGAAAATAGGCCCACAAAAAACGTGTATAGTATTCTACTAATAAGAAGATGAGCTTCTTTCCAGAGTGTGTGGCTGGACTTATGGGACCACAGAGATCTCCATAAACTAAGTCCAATGGGTTCTTAGATCTGAATTTAGCTTGATTGGGAAATGGTGTTCTGCTTGTTTTCCTAATAAACATGCATCACATACTTGTCCTGCATGATTTATCGTTGGTATTCCTTCTACTCGACCCTTTCTTGTCATCTTGTTGATGTCGCCAAAGTTCAGATGACCTAATCTAGCGTGCCATAACCATGCTTGGTTATCCACATTTGCTAAGAGACATACAGGTGCTTTTATCTGCAGTCTAATACTGTAAAGTCTATTCTTGGATCTTTCTACTTTCATCAACAACTTCCTATTCTTATCATACAAAGTCAGCTTGTTTCCATCCATGATGATTTTACAACCTATCTCAGTAAGTTGTCCTAGACTAAGTATGTTGCTTTTGAGGTTTGGTATGTAGTAAACATCTGAAATTATCTTTTGTTCCTTGTTTCTACATCCTAGTATCAACTTGGTTCCAATTCGTGTGCCCTAGACCCTTGTTATGTCTCGGCCCCTTCTCCAAATCCACCCTTAGTGTTGTTTGGCCACAATCAAACTAGTGTTTGTCGTTGTTTTCTGTTCCAAGTCTCCTTCCAATACCTCTCGGTATTCTCTTTTACCAAAGCAATTCGATTTGCTTTTCTCTTTAATACCCCACGATATTAATCCAACGTCTAAACAAAAATGATTTTGTTTGTCGTTCCTGCTATTGCTTGTTTCCTTATCCAACGTTGTACCACAATACCCCTTCATTCTAAATCCACACCGTGTCCTTCAACAACCCTCCAATACCCGTCGGTATTCTTCTATGTACGAGTGATCAGCCCGTCCTTGTTTCTTATTTGTTGTTGTTTCTTGTATTGCTAAACGTTCCAAAACAATCTTTGATTGTTTGTCTCCGGTATATCTTATAAAAACTGCACAAGCAATGCTTCTTCTTCTTTTGTGTATCTCGATAATGTACACAGATTTCTTGACGTCTTTCTTTTCCTTCCTTGTTGCGTTGTAAGGCAACGGGTTCCCTTCTTTGTTGTCGTGTGCAAAACACCAACAAGAATCCTAAAAACAATTGTTTCCCTTTTCTGGTTTTGTTGTTGCGTACAAATATTACAACAAAACAGGCCACCCCTTTCGTTTGGTGTCCTCCCGTTTGCAAATTCGACACTAGATAAGTTGTATAGACTTTCTTGTGTCCCAAAGTTATCAAGGCAACTTCTCGTTCGTTAACAAGGTGCAAGAATGTTGCGTGTTTGTTCCTGAAAAAAAAATTTCAGCATGGTTCTGGTTTGGTTTTCTTGTGTCTCATTCAAGGTTTCTGGATTTCTGGTTTTGTGATGTAACGAGAGCAAGGTTTTAACAAGGCTCTTGATGCCAAATGTTGTCCCAATGTGTGCGTGTGTGTGAGTCGAAATAGATTTGCAAACAATAAACAAGATAACTTTATTTCGTCTAACTTTGTAACGTTACATAATCACAAGTACTTATACTAATCCAATCGGTGTAAGTGAACCGATGTGTCTATTCGAATGGGTATGTTCCAAACGTCACAACCCTTCGTTCATGTCCAGCAAATAACTAACTTCCTGTAACTACTTTAACTAACTTAACCGCTTGGCCAGGGACGGAGACAGGAATTTATATTAGGGGGGGGGGGGCTTAAAATTTTTTTTCCCGGTAGTAACATACAGTTCCTTGTTTTAAAAGCCGGGTTCAATTTTAAATATTATACATACGGGTTTAATAAAAAAAATTGGAGTAGTGACATACAATTATTTGATTAGTTGAGAAAGTGAACAAAATAGGCGAACATTGGTGTAAATGGTAGTAAAGATGAGCGATTGAAGAAGATAAAAGCGTCATTAGTTGGTGATATTTTATTACCTTCCTTCACGTCATGCTGGTGATAAATATATTGTAATTTTTTAAAATAAATGCAAGGTAAGGCTACACATTGCAAACTGCAAAGAAAACAACCAACATAAAAAACAAAACAAGCCCACTATAGCAAATAGAACCAAGATATTTATATTTTAGAGTAAATTACATGGTTGGTCCCTGTGGTTTGTATAAAGTAACAAGTTTCGTCCCTATCTTTTAAAAGTTGCATGGTTAGTCCCTAAGTACGTAAACAAATAACACCACTGGTCCCTTGGTTTAACTGGTGTTAACTAAGGTTAGTTAAAATTTACAAGTTAGCCCCCTTTGGTTAAATAGCGCTGCATCGTTAATCCTTTGGTTAAATAGCGCTGCATCGTTAATCCTTTGGTTAAATAGCGCTGCATCGTTAATCCTTTGGTTAAATAACGCTGCATCGTTAATCCTTTTAACGTTTTTGTCCGTTTTTTTTACGTTTTCGCCCGCTTTTGTTCGGTTTTTTTTTTTTTTTTTTTTTTTTTTTCGCCCGTTTTTGACCATTTTTTTTACGGACAAAAACGTGTGAAAACGTAAAAAAAAGGGACAAAAACGGGCGAAAACAAAAAAAACGGACAAAAACGTGTGAAAACGTAAAAAAAAAGGGACAAAAACGGGCGAAAACAAAAAAAAACGGACAAAAACGGGCGAAAACGTAAAAAAAAAACGGTCAAAAACGGGCGAAAACGTAAAAAAAGGACAAAAACGGGCGAAAACGTAAAAAAAACGGACAAAAACGGGCGAAAACAAAAAAAAAAAAAAACGAACAAAAGCGGCGAAAACGTAAAAAAAACGGACAAAAACGTTAAAAGGATTAACGATGCAGCGTTATTTAACCAAAGGATTAACGATGCAGCGCTATTTAACCAAAGGATTAACGATGCAGCGCTATTTAACCAAAGGATTAACGATGCAGCGCTATTTAACCAAAGGGGGCTAACTTGTAAATTTTAACTAACCTTAGTTAACACCAGTTAAACCAAGGGACCAGTGGTGTTATTTGTTTACGTACTTAGGGACTAACCATGCAACTTTTAAAAGATAGGGACGAAACTTGTTACTTTATACAAACCACAGGGACCAACCATGTAATTTACTCTATATTTTAATATATGCATCTTTTTATCTTTTTCTATTCATTACCTCTTTCTCTTTTCAACTCATCTTCTTCATATCTTCTTCATCATGTAGTTCAGATCTATTTCCTCAGGTTTTTTTCTTATTTCAATATAACAAGAAATTATTCCAAGCTACAAGGTAAGGCTAGTTGGCTGGTTAGGGGGGCCGAGCACCCTCCAGCCCCCCACTAGCTCTGTCACTGCGCTTGGCGGTTATTATCTTTCTAATGAACACGTTTGGTCCTTCACGTTTTCTGTAAAAGCAATATCGAGATTATCTTGGTTCACAAAAAGTACAGTACCATCTAGCTTATGGCCTTGTGAATGACCTGTATGTAGCAATGAGCATGGTGCCGCCTTAATGCATGTGTGTCATTTTGTGGGTGTTTTAAAACAATCTTAACTTATGCATATGAATTCTAGTTCACGTTTGTTTTTGAGCTCACGTTATTATCAGATCAATCAATAGATCGACTTGTCACAAGTATCCTTGTTCCCTTCTTAATTTTCCTTTCTTATTACGATCCGGTTTTGAGTTGAGACTCAAAGTTGCTGGAGGCTTGTATATCGAATGCCCACTCGTATTTTTCTAGAGATGAATTACGTTGCTGGCACACAAAATCTACTAAACCAACGTAAAAAACCCTGTTTAGATAATTATGCATTACGTTGCTCATAAAAGAAAATAACATATTACACTTTACAGTACATGATTACATCAAACACTTAATCGATGACTTAAAAGGTATAATTTTCAAAGAAAAAACACCAAACATTGAGACAAGAAAACAGAGTCAATTGCCAGTTCGCCACAAGGAACCTTCTTCGATTGGACAGAGTTAATCTTGAGGTTTATGATATCTTGTATGTTTCCTGTTCTCATTAGGCAGTTTGGTTTAACGAGCAACCAGGTTTAAGATTGATATCCTCCAGTTTCCCAGATAAATCCATGACATCAGGCTCCTGTATATTGTTCTCTTCCTATGTATAAATCAGAAACAAGACAAGGTAATTGATGATTCCATTCTCATAATGATGCAGCAATGTTTTACTCTAGATAATAAATGAAGATATACACCAAAACTGGGTTTCAAGTTTCCGATTCAACTTTTCCAAAATAGTTTTACTTTCTATCCTCATGAAATATTATATACAGGTTGTTGCATAAAAATGTAATGCCTTTGATTTAATTGCCATTTTATAAACTGGTGAATCTCATTGCCATTTTAGGTAATAACCAAAACTGTAATATGCATTTATTTATATCTTTTGATTCGCTATTTCTTTTTACTAAATACACATAACAGTTTTGGCATAGAAGAAAGCATTTAAACACAGCCGGTTCTAGTAAAGCATTGATAACTTACTTGGTACTCCAATGCCATCTTAAGTTGTGCTAAAACTTCTTTAGCTGTTGGTCGTTTTTCTCTATCATTGTGTAGGCACCGGTAGGAAATCATCTGAAATGTTGTCAGTGACTTTGGCAAAATTTCTTTCTTTATAGCCTCAAACACCATCTTATCTTGTTTCCCTTCTTCAAAGCTGTGCTTTATAGAACCAAGAAACATACCCTCGTTTTTTTTTATTGGATAGGTTGATCTACCACACAAGATCTCAAATAAAACCACCCCGAAGGAATATATATCAGATTCAATGGTTAAGAAACCTGTTTTTCGGTACAATGGATCAACATAGCCCTTTGTGCCACATGCATGGTCGATGATATAGTTTTCTTCTTCATATACTGTACTTATCAAAGAAAGCCCAAAGTCACCAACTTTTGCCTTCCAATCATCAAACAAAAGAATATTTGGAGTCTTGATGTCCCTATGTATCACCACCTCCTGTCCTGTTTCAGCATCGCCATGAAGGAAAGCCAACCCACTTGCAACATCAATACAGATGTTAAGTCGTTTCTTCCATGTAAGTCTAGCATCATTCAAATATCTATCTAGACTTCCTCTGGATGCATGTTCATAAACGATGATTCTTTCGCCTGTTTCATTGCTATAGCCTACAAGACCAATAACATTCTCATGCTTATACCGGCAAAGAATTTGTAGTTCATTGTAGTATTGTTCCTCCCCTTGACCAAGACGTGTATCCAACCGCTTTGCGACAATTGCTTGATGTCTGTTTCCACGTTCAATTAATCCTTTATATACCCCTCCAAAACCTCCTCCTCCAACGTAATTGTGATGACTGAAGTTTTCTGTGGCTGATTCAATGTCTTCATATAATATTCTGAAAGTGTCCTTGTAATTTTCCTGGGAATTAAGTATACGACATTGGATTAAACTATAGGCCGATTAATAATATTATTATATTACCTTTTTCTTAAGAGAATTGCTAGAACCACATAAATTTCACACATAAAAATTCACACAATGATGTGCCATCCCAACTTGTGGCATTATTTTTCTTCCTTTTAAACTCTCAAATCCTTAAGTTAACATGTCACATAATTGTGTGAATGTTTTTTGTAAGATTTGTTTAGTTCTAGCATTTTTCACTGAACAAAGTGTTCCTGATTATGTTATTTTCTAATTTTTTTTTATCACAATCAGAATATATATATGTTATACCTAAATTTATTATTTTTAAAAACCTGGCACTATACACCGGCTGAAATTCCTCTGTAGCACAAATTAATGAATGAATAAGTAGAATAAAACTTACTTGAAGTGATAATGCTCTCTTAAGTTTGGCAATGACAACTTTCATTGTTGGGCGTTGGCTATGAGTTGGTGCCAAACACTCGTACATTATTTGTATAAACGTGTCCAAAGAATCTTCATCGGGCCCTTTATGTAAAATGAAATTGTTCTCGCTATATTCTCCCATAAGTACAGGGCATATCTCTTTCTTTATTATTCCCTTGTCTCGTGCCCAAGGCTTATCAAAAGTATTTGGATCACGCATAAAAGGTGGTTCAAATGAAAAATCATAATTCATAGGCTTCCCAAATAGGATTTCAGACATGACTACCCCAAAACTATATACATCTGATTCTCTTCTTAGTTTTTTACTCCTCGAATATTCTGGATCTATGTAATAATATTTCTTGTAAAGCACTTCACTATCAAAAGCTACCTCATCTTGCTTTAGAGGCAGAAATACCGAGCGTTTAAAACCGACAATCCTTGCCCTCCAATTATCGTCCAATGTAATGCTTCCAAGAGATATATTATTGTGTATTACCATCTTTTGGTCCTCCATTTCATAGTGTAGGTAGTGCAATCCTTGAGCGACATCGATACAAATTTTCAAACGTTGTTCCCATGTAAGAGTACATATACATGGTCTGAAACACCCTTTCAGTGAATTTTTATAAGAAAGATAAACAAGTATCATTTGAGAACCTTCATCACAAAATCCAAGAAGTGGTAGGATGTTGTGATGCTTATAACTACTTGCAAATTCAAGTTCAGTGTAAAAAGCTTTTGTCCATATTATGCGTTTCATCCTTACAGTGTAGAGTTTCTTGGGTAGTTTTGCTTTATTCTTCCCTTTTACTGATGGAATATAATCTCTGTCAAAACACTCGAGTTGTACAGGATTGTCCAACGAGAAATCACGTGTGGCCAACTGTATGTCTTTGAGATTAATCCTCAAGTGTTCGATGTTCTTAACCTGCAACATAAGTAATAAATAATGCATCCCCCATATGGTTATCGATTTGTATTACGTACACTTTGATATGTTTATAATAGAATTAAATACACGAATAAATTAACTAACCAATCTTTTATCTCATGTGATGTGATAAGAATAAAGTATTTGTAGTTGACTACTAGTTGGGCAGTAGTATTTTTTTATGTAACTTTGAGAAATACTAGCGGTTATTGTAGGAAAATGTTTTGCAAAAATTATTATTGCAAAATTTGAACACTACTACATTCGTCTCAAAATAAGTGTTTGTTTTGAGTTTTTTAAGTTTTTTTTTTTCAACTTTAACTTTAAATAATTTTATTTGTTTTATATAATACTTGATAAAAATTACACTGTTGATAAAAGTGACGCCAAATTGAATCAAACCCACAACTAAAATATAAAATAGAAGATGACACACAGATTTAATGTGAAAAAACCCAATAGGGTAAAACTCACGGGCAAGAAAAGAACGTTTTACTATGATGAAAATTAGGAGTTACACATTCTCTCTAATTATAAGGATAACCACTAATCTTTTGTATCTCTTGTAATTAGGAGATACCACACAAACTCTCACTTTAACTCACAATCTAGGAGACAGTCACTATGTGAAAGTAGAAATGAGTGGGATGCCAAAATGAGCTAACTTTCATTGCCTTTTATAGGCACAATTTTTGGCACTTGACATCAAGCATGACCAAATTAACTCACAACTTGTAGTCCAACTTGCAAAAGATTCCCATTAGATACAATGTATTTTCATTTTAACAATCTCCTACTTGAAGATTAAATCGAGGCTCTGTCAATCTTCACACGACATCCCTCCTTGCCATTTTCATATTGCTTACGTTTCCGCTAGGCCGCATAAGGATCGACACCATATAAACTTGTCACAGTTGATTGTTTTCATCAAATAATCTGCCACATATCATCAGTATGAATTTTCCGCATATCCACGATTCCTTCTTCCACTTTCTCATGAACGAAGTGATACTGAACTCGTATATGCTTTGTCTTTGAATGAAGTGCCTCTGGTGTTACTTGTACTCCATGACACCGCATCGGTTTGTAAAGTGTTTCTTCAGTTGGTCTTCGACTTCCCTGAAGCTTGGCAGTTGGTTGAGCTTTATACAACTCTCACCGATTTCTTATATCAGTGAGCTTACATCCACCGATGATCATTATTGAGGTACCTATCACTGATAACCAACAGTATGTACTCTATGATAACCATCAGGGAGTAACACTTTCTGATAACTATGAGAGATTAAGACCTTTGATTTCCATAAGAGGGCGACTTACTCTCTGATCCTTATTAGTGAGTGTTGTTATTGTTGACTTATGTCAGAGACTTAACAAATTAGGCTATTTTATGTTTAAATACATTGTTAGAGACAATTGGGTTGAAAATCAGACCTAACAGATTTACTTCCGTCAAGATCACCTACGTAACTAGATTCAAGATATCCCTTGACAGTTAAATCCAATTTTCGAAAACATAATGCAACATCTGAAGTTCCTTACTTCCTTTAATGTATCTAACGATCCTTTTCACAATTTCCCAATGCTCTCTACCAGGTTCTACCATACACCGACTCACTGCTCCCACCGCATGTGCAATGTCTGGTCTTGTACAAATCATTGCGAACATTAAACTTCCCATTGCTGATACATACGCTACTTGAGACATCTTCATCCTCTCTTCTTTATTTCTAGGTGACATTATTAGGAAACGGGGTTGATATTAGCTTACAATCTTACATATTAAACCTTTGCATGATTTTCTTCACATAACTTTTCTATGAAAGCCAAATTTTCCTACTAACTCTATCTTAGTGAATTTGCATCCTAGAATCTTGTTTGCGGGTCCAAGGTCTTTCATCTTGAATTCCCTATCCAGTAGAGCCTTCAATTTATTGATACGATATTTGTTGGAGCCTGCTATCTTTGTCTCCAAATCTCTTGTAATACGCACAAGAGTCTGCGTATAGTCTATTATATCTAAGGCCAATGATGAAAGAATCAAATCTTTTGTACCAACACCGCAGTGCCTGGTTTTAACCATACAAAGATTTTTTTAACCTGCAAACCAAGTTCTATTTTCCTTTTTGTGTAAAACCTTCTAGATGGAGCATGTAAATTTTTTCCTCAAGATTTCCATGAAGAAATGCAGTTTTCACATCTAGCTGCTCTAGCTGTAAATCATACGTAGCACACATTGCCAGAACCACTCGAACAGTTTTCATTCAAACCACGGGGGAGAATATTTTGTTGAAGTCAACTCCCTCTTTCTGAGGATATCCTATGACTACCAATCTTGCACGATACTTATGCACATGGTCATTACTATGCCTCTTGATCTTGTACACCCATTTGGCATCAGTTCCCAAGTTTTATTCTTAGGAAGAACTTTAATTTCTTCTTGCATTGCTGCCATCCAGAATGACGCATCTGAATTATTCAGTACTTCTTGAAGAGTTGATGGCTTTCCTTCCTCTGTAAGAAGACAGTATCCGAAGTTGCTCTCTATAACATAATCTGAGTGCCACACTGAACGTTTTCTTTCACAATTAAGAGTACGAGTCGTTGGAACTTGAGAGTCGGTTATCTCATTCACCTTGTGATATGGTACGTCTTTAGAAGAATCACTCAACTGAAATTGCTTTTCCATCTGTATCGATGTAGCTTCTCTTGTAGTGCTATCACCTTCTTCATTCTCTTGAATTTTGTCTTCCACAAAGACAGCATCTCTGCTGACAACTACTTTGTGGCAGTGGGATCCCACAAGCGATACCCATTTACTCCATCATCATACCTCAAGAACAAACATTTTCTGGATTTCAGATCCAACTTTATAGTTTCTTGAGAATTTTACATCACATACTCAGGACTTCCAAATACATGAAGATCTAAATAGTTGATGGCTTTCCCATCCACATCTCCATCGGTGTCCGAAGGTGAACGATTTATCACATAAAATACGGTATTGACTGCTTCTGCCTAGAACGATTTTTCCAAGCTTGCAGTTGTCAACATTGCTCTTGCTCTTTCTAACTAGGTTTTGTTCATCTGCTCTGCCACTCCATTTTGTTGATGTGTGTATGCCGTTGTGAACTTCCCTTTGATTCCTTCTAGCATACAAAAAGTATCAAATTCGGTGTATTTGCCTCGATTATCTGTCCTCAAACACTTGATCTTCTTTCAAGAATCAAGTTCAACCAGCGCTTTGTAAACTTCAAACATATTAGATTTCTTCTTGATTGGGTACACCCAACATCTCCTGGAATAGTCATCAATGAAGGATACAAGATATTTTTCTCCTCCCAGGGATAGAACCGATGCCTGCCATACATTAAAGTGAACCAATTCTAGAACATAGACACTTTTAGAATTTGATGTCTTGAATTTAGGCAATGCTGCTTGCTGATTACACAATGCTCATAGAAAAGCAAAGAAATCTTTGTTAGGCCAGGAATTAACTACCTTTCCACAAGAATCTTCATTCCCTGTTCTGACATATGTCCAAGCTTCTGATGCCATATTAATGCAGCTCTATGACTTGGATTATGTGAAGCAACAGATGCTTCTGCCTCCTTCATTATCTCTCTTTTTAGTTGGTATAAGTTTGCAGCCACATTTTCTCCTTTCTTAAGTACAAACGCCCTTTTTAGAACTTTCATTATCTTGCTTTGTGTTTCAACCTCACAACCAAGATCATCTAATTATCCTAGAGACAATAGATTCTTTCTCAAGCCCTCCGCCTGTCACACTGCCATCATGCACCTTCACCATCATATTTCCAATTCCAATGATCTTTAGTCCATGATCATTGCAACTGTAAATAGATCTACCTCTAGAGATTGGTTTATATTTATGAAACCATTCTCTTCTTATGGTCATATAAAAAGTAGCTCCCGTATCAAACAACCATACATTTGCAAATCTCTTCCTACATTCATTTGCAACTGTTGCTTCACAACATAGAGCATTACCGTACTCTGAAGTGCTAGCAAAATTTCCCTAATGATTAGAGGTATTCAAACCTTGACAATATTTCTTAAAGTGACCCAGCTTCCCACATTTGTAGCATTTAAAGTTTTTTTTCCTTCCTGTTTTAGATTTACCATGATTGTGGCTCCCATTAGAGCTAGGTTCCATTGACCTCCCTCCCGTTACCACCAAAGCCTTCACCTGTCTTGAACTAGTTTTCGTATCCTCCCTATTGTTATGCCTATTTTATTTTTTCAGAATGGAGACTATAACATCATCGAAGACTAGATAGTCTCAAAGAATATTACTGGTTAAGTTGATGATAAGCTGGTCATATGAGTTAGGTAAACTTTGAAGTACAATTTCAGCACGTTCTTGTAGCTCCATTTTACAACTCAAGAGCGTGAGATGAGAAAATAGAGTATTTAGGTTATTAACGTGCTCAGTCACTGAAGTAGATTCCGTCATGCGCAGAGCATATAACTTCCTCTTAAGAATTTTTTTATTGTGGAGCGATCTTGCCTCGTACAATCGAGCAAGATGATCCCAAATCCCCATTGCATTTTTTTCTCCTCTATGCTTGACAACACTCCATCTGCTAATGCCAGATGAAGATTTGCAATAGCATTTCCATCCATCTCATCCCATTTACTGTCATTCGTGACCTCAGCTGGCTTTTCATCACTGGCCGCTAAACATTTATTCTTTCTAAGGATAGCCTTCATCTTTAATTTCCACAATGAGAAATTATTCCAATTGAAATTTTCAATTTCAAATTTCGCCTCCATTGCTACATTCACCATCTACTTTTTGACAAAACTATTATTTGTTAATAATAGTAACGAACACCTTTTGAGTGAGTATAATATTACTTATCTTTTGATGTAGATGGTTCACTTATTAGTGGCAACCATAGAACATACGATAAATAATTATACACATACCCAACCTTAGCTCTTAATATCACTTATAGAGAAAAGTGATACCAGATTGAAGCAAACCTACAACTAAAATATGAAATACTATATAAGATGACACACGGATTTAACGTGGAAATCCCCAATAGGGCAAAAACCATGGACAAGGAAAGATACATTGAACTATGATGAAAATTAAGAGTTACATATTCTCTCTAATTACAAGGATAAACAGTACTAATCTTTTGTATCTCTTTTAATTAGGAGAAACAACACAAACTTTGACTTTAACTCACAATCTAGGAGACATTCTCTATGTGAAAGTAGAAATGAGATGGGAGGCTAAAATGAGCTAACTGTCGTTGCCTTTTATAGGCACAATTTTTTTGCACTTGACATTATGCATGACCAAATTAACTCACAACTTGTAGTCTAACTTTTAAAGATTCCTATCTATACTATCTATAAAAGGTGTATGGTCAAAGTGAATTGTTGAAAAGTCAATATCTTGAAAGACTTAAATAAGGAAATATTGTAATTAAAAGGTAAGCATTGAAAGGACGGAAAGGTAAAAATACATACATAAAACAATCACAAAAACACACAAACAAACACTCTCTACAACTCGCACCATCATCACCCGACGCCACCACCACTTGACTCCACCTCCACCCAATGACAACACCACCCAATGGCACCACAACCCAATGGAAACACCACCGTACTCCACAACCGAAATCCATCCTCCACCGTCATCCCACCACCTAAGTAGCACTACCACGAGAGAAACCACCAAAAGAATTTTTCAAGTTTAGAGGCATTTTTTAATTTTTTTAGTAGATCTATAAATGTTGAATTCTTTTATAGATCTAGAATTTTTATATTTAGACCTATAGTTTTGAGGTATGTTTATATACTTTTTTCAGTGACGTTACTATCTTGCCGAAAAAGTTCAACGTCGTCGTCGCCTCTGTCGCCGGTAGGGTTGGAGCCGCTGGCGCTTTAGGTGGAAAGGGTTGCTGCCTCCGGGTAAGATCTATGGATTTTGAAAGCTCTATATGATTAGATCTATGCATTTTTTTTTATAGATCTATGTATTTCTCAAGCTTAAAAATTTTATTTGAGTAAAGTTTTTTTTAGATTACTGCCGCCACTGGAATCAGCCTACAGCCGCCGGAACCTACTTAATTACCATCGGAATCCGCTTAATTACCGCCGGAATCTGCTGTGGTGTTGACTGCCATCACCAGAAAACATTTAGTTGCCTCTCAATATTTGTTGGCATTATTTATATAAGTTTATATGACCTTTGTGTATTTTTTATTTAAATCTATTTATGCACTTTGGTTACTCTTGTATGTAATTTGGTTGCAAGTATATTTCTAAATAATTTAATTTATATGATGTAAAGTTTATTGTGTATTTTGTTGTTTAAATTTTGTCCCAATCGTACTTGATGTTTGTACTTTTTTTTTTACTTTGTTTGTAAATTTTGTTTATAAAGTGTAAGTAAATTTGTTTGTTAAAGTGTTGGTAAATCTTGTAATTCATTAGAGTATGTAAATTATCTTATTGTAAGTGTAACACTTTTGAGATTTGGAATATTTTGAAAGTGTGAAAATTTTAAGATTTAAGAATATTTTGAAGGTTTAAAAGTTTTGAAATTTGAAATATTTTTAAAATTTTAAAGATCCAGAAGTTTAAAAGCTTTTAAATTTGAAATTTTGTAATAGTGTTTGAAATTTTTACCATCTAAAAAATTTGGAATGAATTAAAAGCGTTTTGTTTGTCTTTGATTTTTGAAAGTAACTTATTTATGGTGATTTTATTAAAGGCAGCCTTATTAAATGGACCTAAATATAAACATAATTGTTTCGACCTAAAATATGAACATAAACAAACAAAGGTTAAACATTCTTTAAAAAAAAAAGGGGGGGGGGGGGGGGGTTTAAACAAAACGTCTAAAACACGGAATGTTAACTTAACCCATCAATCAAAAGAGAACCACAAATAATTTTACAATTGTTGTATTAGTAAATTCAAAACATAAAATAACATGCAAGCATACACACATAAACGACTATCTTAATAACTGCATATACCTCATTTTTTGAAAACTTAATTATTCTAAAAATATTAAAGTTAATTGTCTAATTAACCCCCTTTAATACCCCTTATACTTTCAAACGAAAACTATTAAAACTAAGTAAACTGTTAGAAAATTTCGTTGCTATCCACGGGTACAACTGTTTGCAAATTAAATTTTGATCTGTTCACATTTTATTTTGAACGTTATACAAAACACTTACCACAATAGCGCATATCGTTAATTGGCTGCCGCTAGGAACCTCTTTTGCTATGCACGCGTACTCGTCTAGTTAGATACAATGTATCTTCATTTTAACATGTATTAATGAAAATATATTTGAAATGAATCCATATATATATATATATATATATATATATATATATATATATATATATATATATATATATATATATATATATATTATAAAATGCTATATAAAACAAAGAAAAATATATAAAGTTAAAATTGAAAAAAAAAAGACTTCAAAATTCAAATGTGGACACTTATTTTGAGACGAAGAGAGTGTTTATTTAATATATGTATATAACTTTGCGGTTCGCGTTCTCCTTGGAGAAAGCTTTCCAACGAGCTAATAAGTGTCCAAATGAAGTTAATATGAATAAGATATCATGTCTTAAATTAAGACACCTGAGATGGAAATAAGGTTGCATCCCACGTCGCCCAAGGAAGTGTGGAGGTGGTTATGCATAAATCTTGTTATCAACCATCAAATTGTCTTTGGTTGGTTTTCCTCCAAACCTAGGTGCGCGCACGCAGAAAACGGGTGCAAATTTCAAAACTTTTTGTATTAAGATTGTTCAAGAAGGCAATTTGCAACTCCAAGTTGAATAAGATTGGAGAGGATATTATTCTCGGCCCTGTAGTGAGATGATTTGTGAGAGCATTGTTAGTGCAATCGTTATGACGTTTAATCTATACAATGTCTTCATGTTTTAATGATAACAAACACGTAACTTGTAATATATAACGTAAAGTGCACAAGTTACTCGTTTACACAAATCATCAAGTCTGAATCACTTCAGGTATGAAAAACTCTATACCAACTTTGTTAAGTGATCAAAGAAAATATTTGTCCTTAAAACTCACATTTTTATAAATGTGACAAAACATTTTTATAAAAATAAATTAGACAAATTATTTTTCTATTTATAAGGAAATATTGTAAAGAAAAATAAATTTGAATTTGAAATTTGAATTTCAAATTCCCAACAACTTTTTTCCTGCTTAAACCAGATAATTTTTTACCACTAAAAAACAAAAATAGGAGTATTTGTCGGGACGGTCCTTTAAACATGCGACGGTCCCATATATATAAGGGACCATCCAAGGTTTAAGGGACCGTCCCCCGCTCCTCGAGCTACCTATAAATATTGACCCATTTTTATCAGATTTTCTCAATCCTCTTTCCACAAAAATTTTATGTTCTTTCCATCTTCTTCTTTGATCACTATAACTCTTTGGTATGTGTTTATAAGTGATCCCGTCATCCTCTATCTCAAGTGCAAAAGAAGAACACTCGAAGTCGTCAAGAATCGAAGTGTTACAATGTAGTCCACACACACACACACGTAACTAGTGTTACAATTCTCTTCTTCCTCTAAACTCTATTCTTGTATATTAGTGTATCCGACTTGTGTGTTAGTCGTGATTAGGTGTGTAAGTATAAATCCGGACAAAGTGTAAGTCCGTGGGTGATTGTGTAGGTTAGGACAGTGTGTACGTCCATAGGTAATCATGTGTAGATTAGGACGGGGTGATCGTCCATGTGTAGATTAGGACGGGGTGATCGTCCGTATGAAGATTGGGACGGGGTGATCGTCCTTGTGAAGACTAGGACCGGGTGAAGGTCCGTGAAGACTTGGATTGAGTGCTGATTCAAGTGGACAGGGTGATCGTCCGTGTGGCCACGTGTGCTTTTGTGTAGATTGGTTCTAGCTAGGATTAGAACTCGGCATTCCGCTTAGTATCATAAATTGGTGTAAGCATTGGTTTACGGTTTGTTCCACCTAATGGAGCTTGTTGACTAGTAAGTAACTCTCGAGTTGGGCACTCGAGGAGTAGAATAGGGTGAAGAGGTGCTTTGTGACGAACCACTATTAATCATTGTGTCCGGTTTACGTTTTCTCTTCTCATCTCTTTACTTTCTACTATTGCATTTATCGTTTTACATTTATACTTGCTTTGAGTTTGTGTGTGTGATATGTTGCTTATAGTGTGATCATGCTTGTGATATTAACTAACACAACTTGAAAAGTGCAAAACATATGATAACTTCATCACATGTCTTGCCATTGTTAGCGGTCCCTTAATTAGGCCGACGGTCCCAAATATATATGGGGCCGTCCACACATATTAAAGACCATCCACAGTATGATCAAAAATAGCTTAGTTCTTTAAATCTTGTGTTGTGCTATGATGAAGTGTCGCTGCCATAAATTTCTTTAATCAAGGTATGTAATACTTTTTTAATTGATTTGTGGTTAATTTGTGTTCAATTTAAGTGGTATAGGATTTTGGTTTTGTGATCTGAGTGTGGTTCCACAGATAGATTAAGGTTTTTGATAAAAAAAATAATAATAATAAAAATAAATAAATAAATAAATAAATAAATAAATAAAAATAAAATGATTAGTTGGAACAAATTAGCAAGATTTTGGTGTTTTAATTGATTTTTGGTTAATTTGTGTCTTATTGAAATAGTTATCCATTGGATTTTGGTTTTGTAATCATAAACGTGTTTGATGAAAGTCTTGAATGGGGATTTTTATAAATGTTGCATGATTTCTCACTTATTTTTGGAAGACTCCATCCTTTCAGTCTTTTAAACTTTGATTTGCCAATTTATATTTTTCTGAAATCTGATGACCATGTATCTCGGAATCACACATAATCTTTTTCTAGTTGTCACAAAACCACCATATAAAACTTACACAAATTATTCTGCAACTTGTATCCACTACAATGAAAGTATTTGATATTCAATTATATTAAGGTCACTAACAAAATGCATACTGAATACGATTCAAAGAACAATTGCATTGTGCTATTTACTATGGATATAGCTAGAACTACAAACAAACTTACACAAAGAACTCCCACAAAATGAGGTAGATGTGTTTGATTAGTATATTTGGGTATATGTTCTCCATCTTCTTTTTTATTAAACCAATCAAACACATCAAACTTATTTTGTGAAAGTTGGTTTGTGGTTCTAGCACCGCTGGTTTACTATTACCAACTCGATAATTACAAAAGTAATAATAATAAATTAAGAGTAAATTACACAGTTGGTCCCTGTGGTTTGTCCAAAATAACAACTTTCGTCCCTCGAAGTTTAAAGTTGCATTAGTAGTCCCTAAGTATGTAAACAAATAACACACATGGTCCCTATAGGTGAAATTTTCGCCACCAAAGAATAACATGAATGGTCCCTATAGGGACCAGGTGTGTTATTTGTTTACATACTTAGGGACTACCAATGCAACTTTAAACTTCGAGGGATGAAAGTTGTTATTTTGGACAAACCACAGGGACCAACCATGTAATTTACTCATAAATTAATAACTACTTTGATAACTGATTTCTAAAGGAGTGTAATGATTCTTGTACGTAGCTAATCAAGCAGGATTAATACAATCATTATATCTATTACAGTAGTATTCTTTTGCATTCCGTTAATCTTTGCCATCCCTTTTACCTAGTATGAACCAAATATCCCCCAAGTGTGTAAAGTGTAGTTTTGAGTTATCTTATTATAAGTAGCAACTTCCATGTTGAACCAATTAAATAGATTCAAAAATCTAAAGATGACCCTTTGTTCAAGCATAGCATACTTGTAAATTTGTAAAATTATTTGCATTTTATACACGTATATCATCATATCTTGATTTGAGAATAGACAAGATAGAAGAAAATTACCTTCCGGGATTCGACTTCTCTGTGAACTTCTTTGCGGGATTCTTTAAGTACTTCTTTGACGACTAGTAGCAACATATACATATGTAACACAATAACCTCTATATTACAACGTTCATAAGCAAAATGCATTAATCTACCCGGAGCCTTATATATCCATCTAACCAAAGCCAACGATAACGAATCCTACAATAAATCAATGAAACGTGGAATCAGAACTCACGCAAAAAGATAGAAAAAGGAGTAATAAATGTAATCAGTAAAAACTTTTAGGACTAAGTTTGTAGATACGCAACAAACTTTCTCAAAAGTATCGAAATACGTAACCTACAAAAAAAAGTCTGCAGATCACTAACAAACTTTCAAAATTGGCACAAGATACTCAATATGACCTGGAACCAGCAGGTTACCAAGTTTCAAACTTTGAAAATTAACAGGAATAGTCCCTGTGGCTTGCGTTGACTTTCGCTGGTCATCCTTGGACTTTTTTTCACCTACAAAAGGTACAATAACGGTCCCTATGGTTTGCGTAGACTTTCACATTAGTCCGTTTTTATACTTTTTTCACCCGTTCTCTTACGTTTTTATCCGTTTTCGTCCGTTTTTTTACGTTTTCATTCGTTTTTATACAATTTCATCCGTTCTCTTACGTTTTCGTTCATTTTTTTTATGTTTTCGTTCGTTTATATACGTTTTCACACACGTTTTTACACTCGTTTCTACACACGTTTTTACACACGTTTTCACAAACATTTTTACACACGTTTTTACATACGTTTTCACACACGTTTTTACACTCGTTTCTACTC
This sequence comes from Artemisia argyi, assembly GCA_030686995.1. Classification (NCBI taxonomy): domain Eukaryota; kingdom Viridiplantae; phylum Streptophyta; class Magnoliopsida; order Asterales; family Asteraceae; genus Artemisia; species Artemisia argyi. The sequence continues at coordinate 52,973,326 of CM060685.1, forward strand.
ACGTTTTCACAAATATTTTTACACATGTTTTTATATACGTTTTCACACACGTTTTTACACACGTTTTTACATACGTTTTCACACACGTTTTCGCACACGTTTTTACACACGTTTTTATATACGTTTTCGCACACGTTTTTACACACGTTTTTATATACGTTTTCACATACATTTTTACACACGTTTTCACAAACATTTTTACACACGTTTTTACATACGTTTTTACACTCGTTTCTACACACGTTTTCACAAACATTTTTACACGCGTTTTTATATATGTTTTCATATACGTTTTTACACACGTTTTCACAAACATTTTTACACACGTTTTTATATACGTGTGTAAAAATGTTTGTGAAAACGTGTGTAAAAACGTATGTGAAAACGTATATAAAAACGTGTGTGAAAATGTTTGTGAAAACGTGTGTAGAAACGAGTGTAAAAACGTATGTAAAAACGTGTGTAAAAATGTTTGTGAAAACGTGTGTAAAAACGTATGTGAAAACGTATATAAAAACGTGTGTAAAAACATGTGCGAAAACGTATATAAAAACGTGTGTAAAAACGTGTGCGAAAACGTGTGTAAAAACGTGTGTGAAAACGTATGTAAAAACGTGTGTAAAAACGTGTGTGAAAACGTATATAAAAACGTGTGTAAAAATATTTGTGAAAACGTGTGTAGAAACGAGTGTAAAAACGTGTGTGAAAACGTATGTAAAAACGTGTGTAAAAATGTTTGTGAAAACGTGTGTAAAAACATGTGTAGAAACGAGTGTAAAAACGTGTGTGAAAACGTATATAAACGAACGAAAACGTAAAAAAATGAACGAAAACGTAAGAGAACGGATGAAATTGTATAAAAATGAACGAAAACATAAAAAAACTGACAAAAACGGATAAAAACGTAAGAGAACGGGTGAAAAAGTATAAAAACGGACTAATGTTAAAGTCTACGCAAACCATAGGGACCGTTATTGTACCTTTTGTAGGTGAAAAAAAGTCCAAGGATGACCAGCGAAAGTCAACGCAAGCCACAGGGACTATTCCTGTCAATTTTCAAAGTTTGAAACCTGGTAACCTGCTGGTTCCAGGTCATATTGCGTATCTTGTGCCAATTTTGAAAGTTTGTTAGCGATCTGCAGACTTTTTTTAGTAGGTTACGTATTTCGGTACTTTTGAGAAAGTTTGTTGCGTATCTACAAACTTAGTCCAAACTTTTATTTTATCTTACTTTATAAAATTTAAAATTTATTTTTGCTTAAAGGTTAAAAATCATAAAAAGATAATGTTCAATCCAATTAAAACTTACATTTCAATATTTTGTTTAATTTTTCCCCAAAAATTCAAACAATGTTTAGTGAAATGGTGGTTTTAACAATAGTTTTAAAGAAATTTAAAATATATGCACGTCAAATTTTCATTTGAATTGTCTTGAAAAAAAAAACGAGATTTTTTATATTTACTTATAACATTACTTAGTTCAAAATTTTGATTTCTCTTATTAAATACTAGCAGGATACCCGCGCGTTGCGATAACGGGTATTTTGAAATAAAAATTTTCAGTGAATCGTGTATTTTAGTTTAGTACATTTTTTTGACAATAAATTTAAGGATATCAAGAATTTTGTTTAGGTGGTGCCCGTTCGGGTTCAATCCCGATGGCTCGTGCCCGTTCAGGCTCAAGCCCGTTTGGCTCGTGCCGATTTGAGCTCAAGTCTATTTGACCTGTTGCCCGTTCGGACCTGAATATTTTTATAATGTGCTTTATTATTTGTACTAGTGTCATTTAATGCAATAATTGTGTTTAAGTTGGTTGTACACTATGCTTGATAATTTGTATTTCTTATACCAGACTTGTTTTAATAACTTCATTAATTTTATTTATTGTACGTTAAGCTTTAAGACTTGTAAGTTATGTAGTAGAGAAATTATATGCAAACTATTGAATTTCAATAATAAACAAGCTAAATTTTTAAGTATTTTTATTTAAAGTATGCTAAATGCTTTATAAAGGAGTAAGATAAGATAAAAGGAGCTTATGTTGCTGTTGGACTCCTCAAACTTTAATTTGACACTATTGGATCTAGGGATGAGCTCGGGACCAATCCCGTCCCGAATTGATGCTCCCGTTTTTTTCCCGGGCATGAAAGATGTGTACCGATCCCGTACCGAACGGGATTCCGGTATCGGTACCGGTTCCGGGACACGGGACCGGGAAATCGGTACGTATCGGGTTATTCCCGTTTTTTTTAAACTTGAATGATATTTAAAACTTGTATTGTAGACAGAATGTACGACCCATTTCCATATATACTACTAAAACTAAACAACAAAAGTATGTAGATGTTTGTTTCTACTAGGGATATTTAAACTGATATAAATATCTCATTATATACTACTAAAACTAAACAACAAAAGTATGTACATGTTTGTTAATCTCTACGAATGATATAATCACTGATATAGTGATATCAAATGATATAATAATCATTGATATAATCATTGATATTGAATGTAGAAACATGGACACCTATTCAAATGATACAGATTAAAGTCATTAAACATAAATATTAAACATACCTCCATTGTTTTTCAATGATAAAGATTGAGATGACTTATGTTTTCCAATGATATGAATGAAGAGCCGTTGTTGTTACTAATTAGTAGCAGTTTTTTTTTTTTTTTTTTTTTTTTTTTTTTTTTTTTTTTTTTTTTGGACCTAGCCCGTATGCATGAAACAAATGGGTTTTTGGATACAATTCCCTAAAAAACATGGACAATTCTAATTCCGGTACCTAATCGGGATTTCCCGAATAAGTCCCGTCCCGAACCCGAAAGGTCCCGATTTTTTTTAGCCTTATTTAGTAGTCCCGGTACCGTCCCATATATCGGGACTCGGTACGGTACCGGTACGGTTCCGGTTCGGTTACGGAAATCGGTTCGATATGCTCATCCCTAATTGGATCCAAATAGTTATGCCATTGTTTGAGATCACAAATATATTTGGAGTCTCCAACACTCTTATCATTTAACTAGCACCATTTTTGTCATTATAACCCACTGACAATCTCATCTCACGGACTTTCACTGACGGAATTTCCGATCGACAAATAATTAAGTCTGTTGGAAACAATTGTTACGGAAGGAAAAAATCTGTCGCAAAAACCTGTTATGTAGTAGTTTCTTCTATCTCTTTTTATTTTATTATTTTAAAACACAATGATGAAATTGAAAGAAAAAACAACAGACTACGAAAGGAAAATCTTACTTGTACAATGCTTTCCATTTCGGTAAGTTCACGGAGAACTTCGTTAATAGCTGGTCGTTGTTCTCGCTCCTTTTTTAAGCATGAGTACGCTAATTTTGTGAACCGGCCCTGGCCATATTCTTCCCATGAATCCCGTAGTGTTTTTCTTTCATTATGAAATTTGGGCAATGGAGGTCGAAACCATTTATTTTCTTGTTCATTTGGATTATAAGTGTTCTTCCCAAACAAGATATCAAATAAAACGACGCCGAATGAGTAGATATCCGACTTTTGGGACACAGTTCCGGTCTCAACATATGTTGGATCAATATATCCTTTTGTGCCGATAACTTCAGCACGGATAACTTTATTTTTTCGATCTAGTGAATGTTTGATGGAAAATTCAAATCCAGATAACCTGGGCTGCCATTTATCATTTAATAAAATTGTGGAACTGTTGATGTTACGATGTATGAATGAAAAAGCACGCCCTTCAACATGATGGATGTATTCTATTGCTTTCGCAATGCCAACACATGTTCTTAATCTGTCATACCATGTGAAGGTTGGGTCACTTATAAACATGGAGAGACTTCCCTTGACATCATGGTGGTTTATGATTATCTTTTCATCCGTTTCGTCACAAAACCCAATCATCGAGACTATATTATCATGTCTGAGCACAGAGAGCGCAGAGATTTCTGTCCAGAACTCGACATCTCCTTGCCCGTGCTTACGATCTAACCTCCGAGCAGAAATATTAATTAACTCACCAGAGTGCAAGAGCTTCCCCTTGTAAACTTTTCCGAAACCACCTTCACCAATGACGTTTTTATCATCAAAGTTGTTGGTGGCTTCTAGTATCTTTTCAAGTGGGATTTTTAGGTGATCGAACTCTGTGATTGTGTATGCCATAATATGTCTTTTAATGAAGCGATTTTGAAGTGGCAAATTAAAGAACAATGGGTTATATGGTTGAATGTGAATGTGAATGTGAATGTGAATGTGAATGTATATAAGAAACTTCACACACAGATATATACATAAATGCGACCAACCTCCATCTCGATCTTGACTTGTTCTTCTTTTATTTTCATTTGTAAAATATTATTGAGAGCTGGCATCCATGTTACTCCGTAATATTTAATTGCAACAACTTGATTAACTCAATTAATGAGTTTCGAGTCTCAACGCATCTTTCATGCTATCATTGTAAAAAGATAAAAATAATTAATTTGATATCCAATCCTATCAAGCGTTAATGTGACGACGATGATGATTCAACTACAGTTGACTTTTGTAAATCTATCACTACTAGAGATTTTGAAATAGAGCCCCCTTAATAGAGCCCGGTTTTAGTGAAAAACGGGCTCTAAAGAGATTTTGTGTTCTAAAAAAGGGTATAGAGCCATGTTTTCTTTTACAAAACCGGGCTCTATGTTGAAGAATTTTAGAGCCGCATTTTCTTCCTCAAAACCGGGCTCTATTCCTCGTATAGAGCCATATTTTCTCTTACAAAACCGAGCTTTATCTAAAAATCAATAGAGCCCTATTTTTTTTTGTCAAAACCGGGCTTTATCAGTTTTGTAAGATAGGCGGTTCTTCAAAATCAAATGAAAATACTTGAAACTCTTTGGGCGCTTTATTTCCCTCCCTCATTTTCATTACCTTCCCAATACACTAAAAACTTTCCCCCCCTCTTCACCTTCCCAGATTCACTTTCACTTTCACAACAACATCCCTCAGCCACCGTCGCACACCATTGCTGTCACAATCCATCTTCATCACGCGACCCCAAGCCAGCAACAGACTAATCAAATTAGGAGGTACCATACTGCTACAATTGATGTTGTTTTTCAATTATCCTTTTTAATATATCTCATTAATGTTGTTGTTATGTTTTGTTCAGGAATAAGTTTCATTTGTTTATATGTTTTTTGTATTGTTAGGTTATAAAGTCTGGATTTGGAAATGAAATTGTTTGTTTTATAAGCTGTGTATGGGATTTAAAATTATATGACACAAAAACAAATCTTAATTTTAATATGAAGACTAAAATAATCAGTTGTAAATTGGTGTTTTGATTGTGTTGAATTCCTCTCACTGGCTTTGATTGAAGGTAATTCCTTTAATGTCTTTTTTATGAATTGACTATATAAATTAAAATCTAACCAAGTATTGAGTTTACCCAATTGTCTATGTTCATGGTTTGAACTGATATTGAGTTTATTCAATTGTCTATGTTCTTTGGCTTAGTAGAGAGGAACCACAAGTTTAACATATATACGGAAAGGTGTCTACATTTTGCCTTCCACTGTGAAAGAAGCTTTGGAGCAAGGTAACCATGAAGGGGCTTCTACGGTAAGTACAAAGATTGTTGATCAACGCATTGGCAATAATAAAATTAGATGACTCTTTGCGAAAAATTGTTATTGTTGTTTATTTAGTCTGGCAGATTATCTGCACTTGATTGTACAACACTGAACGCTCTTAATTCAGCTTGGTTGAATATGGGCCTTAAAAACCCAATGTCGTAGGTTCAAATCCTACTGAGAGTGTTGATCTAAAACTTTTATGTTTGATGTTAGTAGTAATACATGAATTGTTGTTAAGTGTCTTCTCATTAGTAATAAAGGGCACTCGTAGAGGCTCGAGAAAGACTAGAAAAAGCATGCATAACCAACCATTGTTGTTAACTATATCTTTCATTGTTGTATGTTTTGGGTCTATCTCGATTCTTGACTAATTGGATAGTAAACGACAGGACAGGATCTGCCTGGACTCACTAATTGGATTGTAATCAGCAGGTAACTAGTGTTATGGCAATTGGATAGTTTGAAAAGGGAAATATATGTGTTTACACTTTTGAGCTGTAAGAGTTTTAATTGTGGCATTTGATTTATTGCACTTGCATCTGGAATTGTTTAAAGTCAAAGGCTGAACAAGTTGTTGATTTGGTTTCTTACACCTCAAAGTTTGTCATAACAACGGGAATTATAGCATTAGAATCCAACATAGACCACTAAAAGTCCAACATAGGATCCAACTGTAATCCTTTTTATTCATAGAATATCACTATAAGATATTTGTCATATTAATGCATACATACACAGTTTTATGGGTTTGATTTTTCTGCATGACAGAGAGCATTGGCCTTATTGACTATTGAGGGTTACACTGGATATGGAGCTGAATAAGGAGGAAATGTATGTATAATTTACTAGTCATGTATGCTTATTTTGGTTTGGACTTATATATACTAGATCATTGAAAAGTTAGACTCACTTTATTGCGGCTAAAATTGATAGTTGTAAAATTACTGCCAATCATATGTTTGAAGCTCGAAAGAATAGTAAAGTGTGTTTGTTTTAGTTTGTGCAGGTGGTCATGTGGTGTATTGCTAGTTATTAGTGTTGTTTGGAGCTTATACTTGGATGGGTAAATTCAAGATTTATTATGTAGTCATCATGTGGCTTGATTCTAAATTCTAAAGTTAGATATGAGACGACATCAACTTCATCAAACCACATCTGTTATTTTCGAGTTATTCAAAGGCAATGACGATAACGAGACTTACAGTGACGAATATGGTGTATGTTTTACTTTCATTTCTGTTCAAGTAGTTAATGAAGTTCGCTTGTATCTTTTGGATGTATTTTTTGCAAGAGTAGTCATACCGTGGGCAAGCTAAATGCATCAACAGACCAGTTGTAAACTTGTAATGTCAATGGATCTTCCTTATTTGAATCAATACTATGTTCATTCGGAAAAGAAGAGCAACAAATTCATTCATAGCAGTTTTATTTTTATTTTTATTTTTTTTTTTGTATTTTTTATTCACATAGAGCCATGTTTTTAAGTAGAAAACCGGGTTTTATAATCAAGAATAGAGCCCGTTTTTAAAACCGGGCTCTATATGCATTTCGAATAGAGTCCCTCCCCCTTTGTGCCCTCATGCAAAACCGGGCTCTTTGCACCTTTTTAACCGGGCTCTATGCCCTTTTTTGTAGTAGTGTATAATCCACGGTCTGCAATGTAAATTTATATTAACTAATCACTTTGAAGAAAAGTCTATTATAGAAATGATAAATCTATACTATATTATAATGCATTTGAAAATATTTTATAATTAGCAAGGGTTAAAAATTTAGACTTAAACTTGCTAATTATAAAATAGTCCTAATTGTTGGAGACAAGTGTTGTACATTGTTGGAACTGCATCAGGAAAACATGTACTTAGGGTCAGAAATTAGCTTCCCACAATATATTGAGGTCCTTTGCCCAAAATATCTTTAAAAAAAAAAAAAAAAAAAAAAAAAAAAAAAAAAAAAACTCTTATTGGAAATTTTGCATTTCAAAAAAATCAATTCATACATAATTTAGTAATAATTTTATTAAAAAAAATTATTTTCTATTAGGTAATATTTCATATTTATCCATAATACAAGTAGAAGATAAATACAAAAAATATAGATAAAATATTTACAAAAAAGATTATTTATTTTATATTTGTCCACAACACAAGTAGAAGATAAATACAAAAAATATAGATAAGATACAATTAACAATAGGATTAAAAATTTTAAATAATTATTTCAAAAAAATTAAAAAAAAAACCCGCGCGTGCGCGGGCATTATAACTAATATATTTACAAAAAATAGATAATGAAAAACATTTGCTTCCCACAAAATTTAGTCAAAAGGTACCCATCGCCGAATTGCGTAGGTACCGTGCTAGCATTTATACAATGCATCTAATTAAAGTAATAGCAAGTTGAATGTTATAACAAAATATTATAGCATAATAACATAATATAGTTATAAACATATGATAATTAGTATTTACAAGTTACAAGCAATTTCAGTGCCTTGATTTTGTTTCTTATTTTGGTCAACGTGGAACTAGTTAGGCTAGGCACAATGGTCGGTCATGCGTTAGTCGACCGAATCGCCACCATTGTGACTAATCATTCGTTGTCAGTCGGTGGAAGGCAATTTGGACGAAAGGGTCACATACTCAACCGATTAAATGCACACTCAAAAATGGTACTGTTGCATTAAAAATAATAATAATAAAATAACCCTATAAATACATCATTCATTTCACCATTTTATACACAAATTCAAACTACTTTTCTCTATACACATTCTCTTAATTTATACACTTTTACACATATAACCTACAAATTGTCTTCCGATTTATTCTTTTATAAATCTTCGGACGAGGAAGATGAAGTTAATAGCGAGCTTACAATTTTTACGGAGACGTGTAGCGCGGTTAATTATTGAAGGGTCAAAGCCAAAAATCTCCATGTGAACATAGAAGCACATAGGCTTCATAAGTCCCTAATCAGATACGACCATGTTCATATGAATTCGTGTGTGCACATATATTTTTGATATAAGTGTGATATAAACTGCTCACTTACGACTACTTTGGTTATGCGAATAAAGACGGTTCATGTTTCTAGGATTTTGATGCATTGCGTCTATTTTTACAACTAGATTGATATAGTCTGTGGGTGTTGATTTTTATGTCATTATCACTTTTTGTTTGAAGAACTCTTATTGTCATCAGTTGTTACACTTGAGTCTCTTGAAATATATGCAACCAATGAATGGATAACATCCTTGCCCACAGTTTACTTTCTATGTGACAAGGAGAACAAGATAGTTTTACGAGATGTGAAGAAGACAAAGACTGTATACACTTTGAGGGCTCAAGAATCTTTTTAGGTATAAATAAGAAAACAAGACTTTTCCAACTGCTAACCCTCCTAGTTATTTTCTTTACTCTATAGATTTGTGGCATCATCATTCTCGCAAATTCTTTGTCTTGCCAAATACACCATATAAGCAAGCGTGTATAGCGTCCATTGCTCATGTTTTGTTTGGATATGCTATAGTAGGAGTATCACTTTTGTCTTCTTAATTGTTTGAAAGGAACTGGAAGTCTATCTTATCTCTTTTTGCACGTTTTATGTTGGTGTTAATGTTCTTAAAATGTCTCTATTAGTTGTCGTTTAATTTATCAAGGTTTAAGAAAACTAAGTAACATTGTAGGTACAGGTAGCAACATGGGAGGGTCAGTTGGGTTGGGTGATGTTTCAAATCGGGTTGACCACTACAAGAAAAAGTGCCTTTAGTGACCAATTATTTTGTGACCACTCATGATTTGGTCTCTATTATCATAGTTTAGTCACCAATATATTTGTCGTCACTGCATTTTTGTCATTGCCACAGAATTAGTGACCGTTACAAAATGTGGTCACTAAGTTGTCACAAATGACAAGTATTAGTGACGACAAATAATGGTCACATAGTCCCTAAACCGTGAATATAATATTTTTAGTGAAGTATTAAGTTGCCGAGTTAGACTAGAGAACAAAAGTTTAGCCCTAATCCCTAAATTTTAAAGGCCAAATATTAGTGGTTACTAGTTTTTCAAATTAGAGACCAAAGTTGGTGGTCACTGATTTATAAAATATTAAAACAAAAAGAGTGGTCACATAAACCGTAACCCCTAAACTAAAACCCTAACCCCTAAACTTTAACCATAACCCCTAAATTTTAAAGACCAAATATTGGTGGTCACCAGTTTTTCAAATTAGAGACCAAGGTTGGTGGTCACTGATTTACAAAATATTGAGACAAAAAAAGTGTCATATAAACCCTGACCCCTAAACTTTAACCCTAACCTCTATATTTTAAAGACCAAATACTGGTGGTCACTAGTTTTTTAAATTAGAGACCAAGGTTGGTGGTCACTAATTTACAAAATTTTGAGACAAAAGAGTGGTCACATAAACCCTAACCCCCAAAATTTAACCATAACCCCTAAATTTTAAAGACCAAATATTGGTGGTCATCAGTTTTTCAAATTAGATACCAAGGTTGGTGGTCACTGATTTACAAAATATTGAGACAAAAAGAGTGATCATATAAACCCTGACCCCCAAACTTTAACCCTAACCCCTAAATTTTAAAGACAAAATATTGGTGGTCACCAGTTTTTTAAATTAGATACCAAGGTTGGTGGTCACTGATTTACAAAATATTGAGACAAAAAGAGTGGTCACATAAACCCTGACCCCTAAACTTATACCCTAACCCCTAAATTTTAAAGACCAAGTATTGATGGTCACCAGTTTTTCAAATTAGAGACTAAGGTTGGTGGTCACTGATTTACAAAATATAGAGACAAAAGAGTGGTTACATAAACTCTAACCCCTAAACTTTAACCCTAACCCCTAAATTTTAAAGACCAAATATTGGTGGTCACTAGTTTTTCAAATTAAAGACCAAGGTTGGTGGTCACCGATTTATAAAATATTGAGACAATAAATAGTGGTCACATAAACATTGGCCTCTATATTCTATACCCTAAAATTTAGAGGTTGTTTGGTTGGTGGTCACATAACTATATATATTAGAAACTAAAATTAGTGTTCATTAAATTATGAAATTTACGCAACATTACAAGTCGGTCAGATTGAGATTTTTTAAAATATCGGCAAGGTGAATAACTAAAATGAATGCACATACATATAAAATATTGCAAAAATTTAAAATTGATTGAGTCGTTTTTAGTATAGGTATAGGTTTGTTTTTCCGAAGAAATGCTTAGGAAAGTATTTCCCCGGGTCGTGTCCCAACGAAGGTGTGAATGGAATTCTCAATTCCCGATTTGTGAAACGTGTCGTGAAAATGGTAAAAAGTGATTTTGATGAGATTATACTAATGAAATGACAAATGAAGCACAAATAATGACTTAAGCACGTATTTCAATTAATCAAACAAAAAACGTAACGTAAAATCGAAAACGTAAGCTTAAACGTAAAATAAACGTTAACGTACGAAATAAAACGTGAAATTTAAGCTACACTACTCCTACGGACTTGAAAATAATTTTGAAAAGTTAAAAATGATAATAGAAAATTTTAAGAAAAAGAAAAATATTTTTTGACTTTTTATTTATTTTTAGGAATTAAAAACTAATTATCTAATTTAAAAATTAAAAGTAAATGCTAATAAGGTGAGAAAAATGCAAAATTAATTTTGAAAATTATAAAATAACTAAAAAGTAATTCTAAAACTAAAAACTAATTTTTTTTTTGGCTTTTTGTGTAATTTTTGGGAATTAAAAACTATTAAATCTAATTAAAAATTCAAATTAAATTCAAAATAAATGGGAAAAATGCAAAGTAAATTTCTAAAAAGCTAAAATAACTTAAAATAAATTTCTAAAATATTTTTGGACTTTTCTAGGCTTTTTCTGATTTTTTTGGAATTTTTGGTAATTAAAAAGTATTAAAAATTGATTAAAAATGAAAATTAAATAAGAAAAATAGTAAATGGACTCTGAAAAATATGAAAAATTCAGGGAAAATCTAAATTTATAATCTAAACTTGAGAAAAAAATTAAAAAGTGAAAAATCAGCACTGTAAGTGTTGTCTGGCTTATAAACTGCTTATTGGCAAGTGCTTATTAATAAGTACTTGCTGAAAATTGATGAGTGGCTATAAACAGATGAAGAACAGGTACTAATAAGCTCAAATGAACAGACTTAATATCAATGTTTCACTTAGATTGCCACAGAACTCAAAAAGCTGTAGGAATAAGCTCAAAGGTATAAGCAGTTATGCACCAAGAATTACCACAAACTCAGAAACAGTTCAACACACTAATTAAGACCTAAATCAACTTATAATAACCAAATAAGCTAACAGAAAAGCACTATGGCAGTTTATAAGTCCAAACAGAAATGCAGCTTAAAGGACCTACTTGCAACCTACTTTTAAGCTATTTAATAAGCAGTTGAGTGGAACCTAACAGTAAATCCTACAAGTCTATACTATGAGCTACCTAAATAAGCCAAAAGCCCTAATTCTAATTCATAATTGAACCTATAAATTGGCCAGAGATCAGCTAGTGTTGGAACTGCAGCCTTGTAACTATTGACTTTTTGTTTGGAACTTGAGTTTGACCAAATTGAAATTCTATCATACTAATCTGATCCTAATTGTTGTTTTAAGCTAGTTTATGACTAAATATCCTTAAATGCAAACTAATTCTTGCCTAATTCTAAAATTGCAGGTACTAGAAATCCTAAGTGCTAACTGATTTTTAAGTAAAAGACTAATTTGACTTTTAACTACTTAACCAACTGTTTTAATGCTACTACTTGCTTAATTAAGTCTAATGCAATCTACTTATGTAGTGATAACAACAAGAATTTATCAGGAACACAGGATCAAGGCTTGATCCAAACACTCCTCAATAAGCTAACTTACACTACTCTATATGGATATGAGCCTAAAATAACTAACCTACTGACCTCATAATCTTACTTATCTAAATTTAAAACCAAGTGAATAATCAAATTTAACCTAGAACCTTAGAAACACAGGAATGCAATCTATGCTACTTAAGGCAGTGAGATCACAACTATGGTAGAAATAGAAACAAATCTAGAAATCAATTATATCAAAGTAGTACTCAACTGAACTGGATCAACAAACAAGCACAATAACAACTAGATAAAGCAAAAATAACAACTAAGCAATCAAAATGAAGATAATTAAATAGCAATGAACAATTCAGATTTAAACCAATAAGGGAACTTACAAAACAACCTTAGCAAAACAGAGGTACATCTGTCATAAGCCTATCTTTGGATAGGCTTCAAAATTACTCAGAAAACATGAATTCTATACCAGTAATCCCAGAACCATCACCATGAACAAGCCTTAACTTTCGTTGACCAATTACTTGAAATGAATTTTGAAGCAGAAAATAAACCATACAACTCACTTCAATCTATTTGAACTCAATAAAACAGTAACTAAAAGTTTTGAACAATAAACAGAAACAGATTTGCTGAAAATTAATTTGCAAGGAAATTAAATGCTAGAAAATCAAACTTTTATTAAAAACTTAATATTCAATTACAACTTTTAAATTGAGAAACAGTAAATTCAAACTACTAAATTACTTCTACTCCTACTCCTAAGCTAACCCTAAAATCTAACACCTTAATTCGTTGGTGAGTAGGGTTATATATAGATGAGCTTGGTTGATGTCCTCTTACTTCCAGGCTGGCAATCCTCATCCCTCTGTGCTTCTTTGGAGCTCTTTCATCCTTTGGATTAATTTCTAGATAGTTCCATCAAATATGCTCCCTTGGATTGATTTTATGATGTGATGTATCCTCCGTGTCTTTCCTGATTGGACCACGTGTCCTGTCAACTCCTGACATTCCTAACTCGTTCTAGAAGCACTAATCATGAGGTAATAATTACTTAGAGGGGTAATTTTGGGCGTGTAGTTTTAGGTTTCATCGTACAGTGAAATCTGGGTAGGGGTGTGTGATTTGGGGGGCGGTAAATATTAGAAAAAGGTGTTGGTATGTGTTGACCGGGTTTTGTGTTTAGGTTGACTGGATAAAAAGGTAAAGGGTGGTGATGGGCTTTTGTTTAAGTTTGGGCTTGCGGTGTAAGGGTATTTGTGGATTGGACTATAAACATGGACCTGGTCTTTATTTTGGATTTGATTTAAGGAGTAGTATTATTAATAAGGACCAAACTTGGAATTCTAAAATCATAGGGACTAAATCTGAAAATCTTTCAAAGTTTCTCCCAAGGGCATTTCTTGTCATACTCTGAATATTGGAGGACCACTGATGACTTTTCTTCATATATTTACTCAAGGGACCATTTTTGTAATTTCCAGAAAGTGCAGGGACTAAAATTGCCAATTCTTCAAATCTTTTACCAGGGGCCATTTATGCAACTTTATGATTCTTTGAGGACTTCCATTGACATTTTGAGCTTTCTTTTATTATTAAGCTTCCCCGGCTCCGGCTTAGGACCTTTTTCCAATCTCGTGCTCGTTTTTGTCAGTTTTGGCTTTGTTTTTGTCCATTTTTCACATATCCGTACCTGCACATACACAAATACAAAAATACACATTCTCTTGGCATATTTGGCTAGTATTTGGTGTATTTGGTCTGATTTAAGGCTAAAAAGAATGTGTGAAAAAGCACACATCACAAATCAATAAAAAATATATTTGAACTTGTTCAATTTAAAAACCAACTAAAAAACGACAATGCATCGGTATTATATACCAACTAAAAAATGACAATGCATCATTATGAAAAAACGGCAAGGTGATACACTAACAATTTAAGGCATACTCATTACTCGTAAGATTTTATTATATTATGTACTTTTTTCTTTTATCTAAATAACTTTGATTAAATTTACACTTAAATAAGTGAATAAGTAAAAAATCTTTACATTTAATTTAAACAAACAAACACTTAAATTTACACTTAGTGAATTTATATATTTAAATAACTTTGCATATACCAGACCTTGGTTTTTCATTCAAACAAACAAACGCTCACCACAACCGTCTCTCACCACCAAAATTACGCCTCTCACCACCGTCTCTCACTATGCCCGCCGTCTCTCACCACCGTCTCTCACTACGCCCGCCGTCACTCACCACCGCCTCACACCACCACAACCGCTATTGATTTGAGGTATTCAAGTTTAGCTGTCAAATTCAAGTTCAATTTATCATGTAGTTTAGCTATCAAATTTATCATTAGTAATTTATTGTGGATTGGGTGTGCAGATCAAGTGTTCGACCCACAACCACTTTCCTGCCATATTTCTGTAAATAGTGAATGTGTATGATTACAAAACTATCTTACAAAATGTTTATTTTGAAGGATGTAAGAACTAAACTTCATTTTGGGCGCCTTTCGACCCATTTGAAAATAAATATAACCACCATTGACCCTTTTTAAGTAAATTGGTCACAATTGCCACCCCAATTGTTGGTGTAACTGAAGAGCAGTTTATATGAACGGCACTAATTATATCTTTAAGGAACGATGAATTTCAGTGTCTTTCTGTTTCCTATCATAAATGCATTTGATTGACATATTGGTTTGTAATATCCAAACAGTTATTTGGGGCAGTACATGTCATATCATGATTGCAGTGTATTTTTGGAAATTGACTTTAATTGGTGCTTAATATTTTTAGCCTCTTACCGTTTTCACTAGTAAAAAATGCAAGCGATGTGGGTTCTATGAATAGGATCATCTTAAGTCCGATGATGTGTTTGATAAGTGGGAATTATGTCCTTCTGATTTCAAAAATTCTGATGGTCGATATATCCCCACCAAAGGCAAGGAATTCAATGTAACATTTGTGTGCCATAAGTGCGTGGATGGTAAATTCTTTCTCTAGCTTATTTTCATATTATATACAACCTTAGGCTTTGGGGTAGTAGCTGGTTTGAACCCTGGACCATTTCTTTTCAGGTAGGGGCTTTCCCATTGCAATAATATAGTAGGAGTGTTTGAGTGCTTGTTTTGTAATTGCTTGTATTGCAATTTGAAGCTACAATATTCAGAGTCTAATGTATGGATATAAACATTCTCTAGGTGTCTATATGGTTATCATTTGTCTAACTTTACGTTTACATAGAGCCATAGAGATTTAAATATCGAGTGTCATGCTAGTTGTAGGAAAACCAATTAATGTATAAGATGTTTCTCGTTTTCTCACAAGAATATTTTTTTAGCCATTATAGGTGGTTGTAATATTTCTCTTGATTAAATTTTTTGACATCGTATAGTCCCTTTCAAAACACACATCCAAACACCCCCTTACGCTCATGTATATAAGAATACCAATTTTTTAGGATGTTCACTCATGATAGCGTTTATAAAAAAGTCAATGAGACCATCAACAGGCTCAAAGCCTTCTTGTATCCTGCACATATGTTTATAAGAGTCCAAATCCTACCACTTTTTTTATTATTAAAAGTTTTTTTTATGACAATAACCAAAAATTGCTGTTGTTGACACAGGAATGAACTCAGATACCTCACTTGATGAAAAAGATAATGTGATGCACTGGTCCATAATAATCATTGGCCTAAGTGTCATGGCTTCAACTATACTATTCATCATGGGACTAGTTGTGGCATACACGTATTGGCAGAAGAGGAAGAGACAATGTGAACAAGCTCGACTTATGAAACTATTTGAAGATACCGATGACATAGAAGATGAGTTACGTATTGGTCGTCTCAGTGATTCAATTTAACAAAAAATTTCTCGGCTGTTTTCTTTTCTGCTAGATTATTTGTATATATAAAGCGGTTGAGCATTTTTAACGGGGTTATTATATGGGTTGATATGGTAATGACATTTTCTTTAGGGCATGGACTAGCTTTTAGTATTTTGTGTTGTATTTCAAATTTTATTCTATTGGCATATAGAGAAAATTCTAGTTTTTCGATGCCATTTTTGACTCTTTTGTGTGTGTTTTCGTGTGCCATTTTAGTTTGGGGGCCAAGAAAAGGTATAATTAACCAGTGTTATCCAGTTAGGCAAGATAGGTGGGCCGCGCGGGTTGGTTTCGGGTCAAAATGAGACTTTTTAGCTACTTAATTTTTTTATATATCTTATTTTATGTGTTTGATCATTTAGAGATTAAACATAACCCTAGTCGGTAGTAGCCAGTAGGTATATGCTAATCAAACAATTACCATGTCACGTTAGTTAAAATAGTTTGAGTTACGGATAAAAATTAATGAGATATTACCGGATTTGAACACGCGACTTCGGGATTGCACACATTATGTATGAGTTTCAATTAATTAGTAATTATTATATTAAGTTATGAATAATTATTAATTTCACAAATAAAACACATAACGGTTGTTAGTATTTAACGGTAATTGGACTAACGGTCGTTAGATGAAAGAAGAAGGACTAGAATGCAAATATTGGACAAGAAGGATCCGGAAGGACCCTCCATGGCCTATAGTCAGCCGAACCCAACCCTTAGGGGTTTAGGGTTTGTGTCTTGTGCTCCAAGATTGTGAATAGTATAAATACAATGACCCTTGTATTCATTCTTTCACTCCTGATTCCTAGCAATCCCTAACATCTTCTTCTTCTTCTCTCTCAATTTGAGCCTAGTCGATCAGCTACACCCTTCTAGAGTTCCTACGCGATCTTCTAATCTCAAATAAAAGTGTTTGGATTGTTTGTGATCAAGAACCTAGCTTTTTTAATTGAAACGCTACTAATACGTGTGTACAAGAACGAAGATCTAACAACCTTTTCTTAGTGTTTGCCCTATTCGATTAGTCCACAAGTTGATTTACTTAAACCCTAAACCTAGGGTTTTACTTGTTCTTGTTTATTGATTTCTTGTTTGGCTAAAAATCACCAAGGTACGCATATCATTTAAATTCGGTTAATTAATACAAGTATTATGATCTTTACTACCGCTGCATGCCTTGATGTTTACTTGTTTATTTTATAATTGTTATGATTGCTAAACTCCAACAGTGGCATCACGAGCCGCTAATACTGTGTAATTAATTACCGAAACACATAAAAATTTAATCTTTTTGTGATTATTACATGTTATGGATTTCTAGGGTTTTAAAATTGTAAACCTTAATTTTATTTAATTGTGGGTCGATTACGCAAAAAAACTTTAGTTATTAGGTTTTGATTTGTAAAACTTGTAGAAACTCTATGATGCATGTAATTTTTTATGTGATTAATTGATAGATATTGGTTATATGCTATTAATAGATATGCGATCCTAAGACTTGATTATTGATATAATAAGTGCTATGTCTAAATCCATGACAAATTAATGCAAGTATTGTCATTGATTATGATATATTAGATATGATTTTGATTGTTTTGTGAATTACATGCTTATTATGCGATTGATTTTAATTAATTAGGGTTTTAGTGATAAAATTGTCTAGACTTGTTTAATTACTTAAATTCAATTAATTATGAAATTAGGGAATACCTAATAATGGGGAAGACCCCATAAATCTTTATATTGAATTAATTATGTGTGTTATTGTATATATTCATCGTAGGACTTACGCAACCAATTATTGGTGCATGTGGTCTATTGGTACCTAGCTCGAAAACCAATGGGTGTCTTAGATCGATATATACATGTAAATTGATTTATTTAGCATGTACATTATTTATGTCGTTTATTTGTTTTATTAATTGCGCATTTGTTTATATATGTTTTATGACATGATAGTAAGCAAAAGGGTAATTTTTGAATAGAAACTATAAACTAGACTAAATAACGGTGAAATTGATTTTGAGCTATAAAATCTTGAACTTTTAGTTGATTGATGCAACTGTACATATGGTCGAAACGGCGGACTTGAATTGACAAAATGTGTGGTGGGTTCTAGTAGAAACGGGTTTTTAAGATCTTCGCGCCTACCTTGTTTCTGCGCCCGCTTGTGCGTCAAGGATAACTTACCGTAGTACAACCACCCTTATATGAAGCTTCTTAATGCAAAGTTGTAATTTATTCAACACCTCAATTAAAACTTTGTAGATTTAAGCTTTATAAAGAAACTAACGAGTAAAGGTTTTTTATATGAAACCTATGATACAAAGATGAATGCATCTTTGTACATATTTTGATTACACACATCAAAAACTTATACCCTTTAATTTAAGTTATATGCCATCCAATGAAACGAAACACATGAAGTTGTGATTTACGTCAGGGTATAACCTGGCTAGCTTGCAATAGAAGGGTAAATTACATAATTTCATTTCTAGCAAATCAACTGATGTGATGGAATTATGTAAGTTTGGAGTTTCTTAAGTAGGTTAACTTAATTGAGTTGATAGTCAGAGCAGATCACTTGATAACATCAAATAATCCTGATATTTAAGTGCCAATTTCCCCCTATTATGTTCATTTATATTAATGATTTATGTGGTTATATGCTTTTATTCCTTTATATTTTGTATCCAGGTCACAAGTGAGCATATGAGCTAAAGAGACGAGGAAATTGGAAAGAACGTGCAAAGATAGACAAATCCAAGTATGCTGAAAGAAGCTACGGCGTAAATCATTCTCTCAACTACGCCATAGCTAGGATTTCTACTAAGAAGACCAAAGTCAACATGGACCAAGAGTTACGGCGTAACTAATTCCATTGTTTACGCCGTAACAATCACAAGTCTTGAAGAATCCTCAGAACTAAAGACTACGCCGTAACACAACTATGGAATACGGCGTAGCAACAAGTACGAGAGTAGTCCAAGCTCAAGAATCAACTTACGGCGTAACACACCTTTTGGGCTACCGCGTAATGAAGACTACAAGAGTTATCTCAGATCCGATAAATATTCTATGGCGTAACACATTTAGAGATTACGACAGAAAAGAAACCCAAATATCATTATTACGGCGTAACATTTCATAGTTACGCCGTAAACTCTTGATCTGGATAAGATTTCACAAGTTACGGCGTAACACATTTCGTAGTTACGCCGTAACTCTCGACGGGCCTATAAATACAGCCCTAAATCTGCATTTTGAAGCATCTCTCTTCACCCCTTCCTAGGGGTCGATTAGGGCACCACTCCAGGGCGATTTATAGCAGCATACAAAGGCTTTCCAAAGGAGAAATCACACTTCAATCACCATAAGTTTTAGCATTTCATTGTTTCATTTACATTTTGAATACATGGATCTTGTAATCATTATTTCGAGTGTTGAATTTAACATGATTGGCTAAGCATCTCTGGTGCTAGCCTAGTTATGATTCCTATATTGTTTTAACCATGTTTCCGTACTATTCTTATATGCTTTTACGTGTGTGCATGCTTAGTTTATCTTGAGATCCTTTTATTTCGGTAGTTTTGATATGCGGTTGTATCCATTACGCTAGCTTTAATTGAATTAAGACCCCAATTGAGTTAGTAGGCTAGAAGAATTGACCGTAGGACACTAGCCTGATGGATTGCGAGGAAATGGGATGGATGACAACTGACCATATTGCCTCGTGTGCGAATTGACCATAGGATCACCTACCGTATTTGATGAACTTAAGAAGTTAGAGAAATAGCCTATGATCGTGACAACGGGCCATTAAAGATAAGTCTAGCATGTAGTGGCGCTTAATGACTCAAACCCGTCTACCATACGTCGGCTTACAAGCATGGGGTAGTGCCTGTGGTTCCTGACAAGATTCGGGGGAGATAGGCTAGGGAACTTGACCATATGCACCTAGTGATATATGTCCACTCCACCTAAAGTATAAGATTAGTTTAATAGGGAACATCACCATAAACGATGTAGGAGGAGTAACTAGGCTAGTACACTTTTCTCGCACTTCTCACAACCTTCACTTTAATTTCTTTTGTTTTCTAGTTTCATTTCCAACTTTCAATCAATCATTTCCTTTTAATTACTTTTACTTAGTGACAATAGACTTAGACATAGTCCGCACCACATAGCTCTTGGGACGACCTCGGAGTTACCATTACTATCCTACACACGACCGGATTCTCTGTCCGTTAATGCAAATAGGTAAACCTTAGGTAAAACGAGTATTATAAATATTAAAACCTGGTCGGTAAAACCTGCATCATCACTCAAGGCATACGATGGGGATAAAACATGATTACATTGCAACTGCGGTTGACAAATATGTAAATCTCATCACTTCTAGGAATTGCAATTTAATATTGGCAATTGAGGCTCGACTCATACCTTATTGAATACGTTCATCACTAGCAGATCAACTGATGTGATGAAACTATGTCGATTTAGATCCTAGTATTTTCAGTAAAAATTAAATGGTTATATGTTTATTTACCATGGGTATTTAATTTTCTTGAAAATTTTATTATCGAAAGTACTAATTTTTGAATTTTTTCTGTAGAAATGGCTACACCTGAAAACACTAATATGAACAACATGAGTTCTGCTTTCAAACAAATGATTGATTGAGAAAAGTTGACTGGTTCTGGAAATTTCAATGATTAGTATCGTTCCTTGAGAATTGCTTTAAGGATGGCCAAAAGACTTGAATATCTTAGTACGCCTATTCCTACTGCTCCGGCTGGGACTGCATCAAATGCCGACCATGAAGCTTACAACATTGAATATGAGAAGCATAATGATGTGGCTTGTCTCATGTTGGCTGGGATAAGCACTCAATTGAAAAAAAAATTGAGGTCTTTGGTCCGATGGACATGATCAATGAACTCATTCGAATGTTCGAGAAACCACAAACTGCAGAATTATATGATTTGATAGAATCTCTGCATAATTGTAAGCAGGAAGCAAGACAATCCTTGAGTGCTCATGTATTGGAGATGAAAAGTTATTTGGACCAACTGGAGCGAATCGGCTACGGATATGTGCAAAGTTTATGCGTTGGCCTCATTAACCAGGACTTGTATAGTGAGTTTGTGCGCAACTACAATATGCATTGCACGGGAAAGACAATAAGTGAGTTGCGTGCAATGCTTATTGACTTTGAGAAATGATTGTTAAAGAAGGCAACTACACCAGCTGTAATGGCAATACATGGTGGTACGATTACTAAGCCCAACAAACCCAATAAACTGCATGAACAAGAAGGGTAAAGGCGCTGGAAAGGGTAAACAAATTGTGACTTACCAACAGAAGCCTAAGAAGCAGAATCCTCCTCCTAAAAAGAAGGAGACTCCTAATAAGGATATGGCTGCTTGTCACTATTACAACACACCTGGACATTAGAAGCGGAACTGTCCATTGTTTTTAAAGTAGTTGCGCCTCAACAAGAGTAAAATGCCTAGTAATGTCGCAAGCACTTCAGGTATGTTTATGATTGAATTATTTTCTTTTCCTCGTAAGCATAATTCCTAGGTATATGATACGGGATGTGGTACTCACATTTGTAACACATCGCAGGGACTTAGAGGAGCGAAGAAGCTGGCCTATGGAGAAAGATACTTGTACGTAGGAATGGCATACGTGCAGCAGTTGAAGCCATAAGGACTTTCAAATTTAGTTTTACCTTCGAGTTTGATACTAGTATTGAATAATTGTCATTATGCACCCTCCATTGTTATGGGTGTCATTTCAGTTTCTTTATTATTGGATATGGGTTTTGTTCACACATTTACTAATAATGGAATTTCGGTTTCTTTAAATAATGTTTTTTTTTTTTTTTTTTTTTTTTTTTTTTTTTTTTTTTTACTTTAATGCAATTCCTGTAAATGGTGTGTTTAAAATTGATATGGAAAATCATGTGTCCAATAGAAATAATTCTATGTATAGCATTGGCAATAAGAGAATCAAGTCTAACTTGGATTCGTCTTACCTTTGGCATTGTTGTCTTGCACATATTGGCAAGGATCACATGGAAAAGCTGCAACATGACGGGCTTTTGCAAAAGATCAATGATGATTCATTTGATAAATGTGAATCTTGCATATCTGGAAAGATGACAAGGAAACCTTTTTCACATCAAGTTGAAAGGGCTACAGATCTACTTGGATTAATACACACATCTGTGTGGTCCACTTAGACATGTGTCAAAACGCGGTGCTAGCTACTTCCTAACCTTCACGGATGATTACAGTCGTTATGGTTATGTTTATTTACTTAAGCATAAACATGAAGTCTTTGAGACATTCAAGGTTTTTAAAAGTTAAGTAGAATTACAACTCGGTAAGAAGATTAAGGCTCTTCGATCCGATAGAGGTGGTGAATGTATAATCTAAGAGTTTAAAGATTTTTTAGTTGAGTGTGGTATAGTCCAGCAACTCACAGCTCCTTATACTCCGCAACAAAATGGTGTATTTGAAAGGAGAAATCGTACTTTGCTAGACATGGTACGATCAATGTTTAATCTTACAACTCTACCCTTATCCTTTTGGGAGTAAGCCCTTGAAACTGCGGTTCGCACATTGAATATGGTTCCAACAAAGAAGGTTGATAGGACTCCATATGAACTATGGACTGGAAAAGCTCCCAAATTTTCTTACCTAAAGGTCTGGGGTTGTGACACGTTTGTTAAACGTGATTCACCAGATAAACTCCACCAAAGATCTGTTAAGTGTATCTTCGTAGGATACCCAAAGGAAACGATGGGTTACTACTTTTACTTTCCACCAGAGAATAAAATCATTGTGGCTAGGTATGGAGATTTCTTTGAAAAGATTCTTATATTTCAAGAATTCAGCGGGAGAGTTTATGATCTAGAATATGATCAAGAAGATACATGATGAGGCGAAAAATGAACCACTTTTAGGGGGTCATTTAAGCCCAGAATTGAATTTATTTGATCAAATATTACCCTAAATCGTTCCTTTTGTGATTTTAGGTACTTTGGGAGAGAAATCTGGAGAAGGAAGCAATTCGGACGTTTTTGGAGCATAAAAGTGAAGAAAACGCCAAAGTCTTAATTTTCCTTGCTGGGAACAGTAGGTGACGGCGTCAAGAAGAAAATCTTGACGGCGTCAAGAGTAATTTCCATGACGACCCAGTACAGATTTGACGGCGTCACGAGGTAGGGCGTCAAGAGTAAAATGCATGACGGCCTGGAAAATGCTAACACATGACGGCGTCAAAAGTAGATCAAGGCAGTCCGAGAAGTATTTTGGCGGCGAGATGACGGCGTCACAAGATTTGTCTTGACGCCGTCAGACCCTATTTCCTATATATAGTTTTCTAATTTTCACATTAAAAAAAGGAGAGAAGTTTTGGAGAAACCCTAAGTACGAACTTGGTACAAATTTTACAGGTTTTTCAAGGGTTCTAAGCCCTTGATACCTTTCATGTGTAATTGAGATAAGTATTCTTTTAATTCAGTCAATTTGTCTATGTGTTGGTTGTCTATATCTTGTTCTTGTCTTAATTCCATCATGCTAGGCTAGATCTATATTGTGTTTGCTTGGATCTAATGAAACCTAGATGTTAATTATGTGTTGATTACTTGTTTATAGTTGTATTGGATGAATGAATTCGATGTTAGGCTTAAGAAAACTGGCAGATCTCCAAATGGTAACATGCTTGAACGTCTTAGGAAACATGAACTGATGTGCACTAGGTTTTATTGGTTATATTTAATGCATGAGCCACTGTTTACAATCCCTATGGTTGTGCTGGGCATGGCATAGGAGGAGATAAGAGCTCATAGGATTGGGGAATTAAGTGCGCCACCCCATGAATGGTATTAAGGAATACAATCCGTCATCTACGCAACTATAACAAGTAATTAACGTGTAAAAGATATCTAGGGAGTAGTGAAATCTAAGTAAACACATTTTCTCCACTTATTGCTCACAACCTTAGTATAATTTAGTTTATTTTCATTTCTAGTATTTTATTTTGATTGCATCTTTAGTATTGGGTTAGTTGACTAGCAACTAATTCCGCCCAAATCCTTCAAACCCGAGATTTTTACTTGCTTTTCTAAAAAATATAAAAATAATCATCCCTCACCTTTAGAACTAGTATTTAGGTTTTCTAATCCTAGCGACACTATTCCTAGCTGAACGATCAATCCCCCGGTACTTGTCACTATACTATACTACAACGATCAGGTACACTGCCTGGTGGGGGTTGTAAGCTTCTCAAGATCCCTTGAGAGGTAAAGCCTGGTGCGATTCCCACGTATCAAGTTTTTGGCGCCGCAGCCTAGGGAATAGTTATTGTCTAGGTTAGAATCTCTTTTTATTAGGTCTACTTGCTAGATTCCTTTCTAGTGAGATTTTATTTTTATTTTTAGGTTTTCTTTAGTCTATCTTATTTCTTTGTGTCTTTGTTCGTAAATCTTCACCACCCGACATCATGGACAACGGGAACATCTTTGAACCCGTCATCCCACCACAACAAAACCCACCATTAGAACCCCTTAGGCCTCGAACCTTAGGAGAGTATTCCCGACCTAGCCACCAAGGCTACCGAAACACCATTGAGCTCACCGGAGCCAATGTGACCCCCTTGCGATCCGACACCATTCGGTTGGTGCAAAGCGGATGTGCATTCCATGGACTTCGTTCCAAAGATCCAAACCAACATCTTAAGGACTTCCTCAAAATCGTAGACTCCATAGACCTAGGTGTTGAAACTAGAGAGACAACCCGATTACGCCTATTCCAATTCTCTCTACGGGATCAAGCTAGTCAATGGCTTGAGCGTTTACCCGCGGGATCCATCACCACATGGGATGATCTCACCACTCGTTTCCTTGCTCAATTTTTCCCACCGGGGAGAACTACTAAGCTTAGAAATGACATCTTGATGTTCCAACAACGTCAAAATGAATCTCTTTATGAAGCATGGACTCGTTTCAAGGACTTACTCCAAAAAGTCCCTCATCATGGCATAGATCTTTGGCTCCAAGTCCAAATCTTTTATGACCATATCGATCTCTCCACGAGGTGAGCCATTGACCAATCGGCCGGTGGTAAGCTACGTGATCTAAGTGCAGAACAATCATGGGAACACATAGAAGATCTTGCTCTCTATGACAACAAAAGTTGGAATGATCCCCGTGATTTGAACAAAACGGTCAAGGCAATATCTTTGCCTTCGAACAATTCTAGCACTCCCGACCGTAGGATCATGGAACTTGAGGACCAAGTCAAGTTTCTCATGAAATCTTACAAAGCTCCTAAACCTTCAAGCTAAGTGAACAAAATCACTTCTTCATGCGAATTATGTAGTGGTCCCCACGACACTCGTGATTGTACGGAACTCCCCGGAACAGCTTTTGCGGACTACGCATCCACGCGTACCGACGAAGCGGGAGATAAGTGGTACACTTTCAAGCCCGAGCCAAACACTTACGGTGATTCATACAACCCCTCTTGGAAAAATCACCCAAACCTTAGTTGGAAACAAAATCAACCCAATTCTTCCAATCCGCCTAATCGTTACCAACCCAACAGTCCACCATCTAACCGTACTTTCAACAACAATCCTTCTAACAACTATGGTAGTACCAACAATCTTGAAGGATTGATGTCTAAGTTCATGGCATCTCAAGAAGCTCGCATATCTAAGTTTGAAGCCGATTTCAAACAAAAGCAAAGCGAGATGACCACCAAAATTGACGCATTGTTGAAAGTTCTCAATGACCGAGAAATGGGAGCACTCCCAAGCGACACAATCAAGAATCCGAAACTAAACGTTAATTCCATATCTTCAGTTTCGTCACCCACTTCGTGTCCACAATACTACTCGGTTAAATCAACGAGCACGTGTTTCAAACAAAACCAAATTCTTCAAAAGGACCAATCAAATAAAACACCCAATATAGAACCGGTCAAAAGTATAGTTGAAACACCTCCTACGCAAGACCTTGACGATGAATTCAAAGAACTTCACCTTGAACGCCCCGTCATTGATGTCTTAGCGCGTGCTCCTTACTATAGTGCCCTCCTAGAAAAATATGAGAAGTTTAAGCTAGGTAAAAATGGGACCGCCTTTGTTCAAAACAAGTTGCCTAAAAAGCTTGATGATCCGGGTATATTTGTTTTGCCTTGTAAGATAGGAAGATCCGAAGCTTTCGACACACTAGCCGACTTAGGGTCAAGCCTCAACTTGATTCCCTTATCCTTATTCACCGCTCTTAAGCTAGGAAAGTTAGAGGAAACAGAGGTATTGATAGGGCTAGCGGATGGGAGTATTGCCCACCCGGTTGGAACGATTAAGGATGTAGTTGTTCACGTAGGAAAGTTAACTATATTAGCGGATTTTCACGTCCTAGACATGGTTAGTGACACTACATGCCCATTATTGGTAGGAAGAGGATTTTTAGCAACCGCTAGCGCCATGATAGATTGCAAGGAGTCTAAAATAGCGGTAGGTGAAGGTGATACTTGGTCGGTGTACGATGTAAAGAAGCATAGTTATGATTGTGATGATGAACCGACACCGCATTGGGTAGAGATGAATAGGAGACCATCTAGATATGGACCTTGGATAGAAAGGAACTTTATAGGACCTCAATGCCCATTTTATCTAGAGAAAGATTTCGTTGAAAAGACACATTCGGTAGAACAACTCATAGCTAGAGATGAAGAGCTAGATCCCTTTGAGGACCCCTTAGTATTTAGGAAGATGATTGAGTTCTTGAGCGTAATGCCTATTAATATAGAGATGAATAAGTGGAAAAGAGAGGGAGACAAGTGTAAATGGAGGTGGGACAAGCCACCTAAAGAAGGTGACGGATCATGGCATATGAGGATGACTTTGTATGATCCGGATGGAGAAAAGTTTGAAAGCTCATACCATACTAAGGAAACCGATAGGAAGTTGAAACCTAAGTTTGATCCCAAGGATGTCCTCAATGAAGAACTCACCCGTATCACGTAGTAACCCATGACCTTGAGTCTAGCTACAAGACTCGTAAATAAAGAAAAACGCTTCTTGGGAGGCAACCCATGTGTTGGATCGTGTACACCTTGAACTTGTGTTGATAATGATACTTTGAGTGATATCACTAAGTATGCGGAATCTACTTAATGATACTTAGAAGATTAATTGTAAGTGAAACAGATTAATGTGTGAACAATGAATATAACAAAACAACTAGCTCCAATATTATTAATAATAATAATACGAGTGATCTGAGATATCACTAGGGTTACACCTTGAAGCTCTAAGAAAACGTATATCTAAGTTATCATCTAGGATCTCCTTTTATAGAACAAGGAGTCCTCTTGTACAAGATAAGTATAATACTAATAGAATAAGATATACACAAAATCTTTTCTATGTTTATCAATACGCGTTTCTCTAACAGCTAACAAGTGAGCAGTGGTAATATTTGTTCTTGCAGTGGTAATGAGTTTCCACTGCAAGTACAATCTTCTTGCAGTTGTAACTTCTTCACTAGCCGTGGTAACTGATAGAATAATTCCCAACAATCCTCCCCTAAACTTATGATTTATTAGTAAATCAATAAGTTTCTTCAAGTATACAATAAACCTGAGGATATGGGAATTCTTCCAAACACTTATCTTGTTTTTCTTAATCTTTTATCTGCTCTTGCATATTGATCTTTAATCTTCTGAATCAAAGATCTAACCTTCTCATTATCTGCATTCACTCTTAACTTTGACATGCTGAGAGCAAACCATGCTGAAGACAAACCTCCCCTGAATCTGATCATTATTATCAAAATTTTGTATCCTCCCCTGTTTGGAAGAATCTCCATCAATAAGCAGCATAATCAGACAAAATTCAGAAGTCCTTCCATCAATAAGTATCCATCTGTTAAGAGAATGGGGTACACAGTTCCATCAATTCCTTTTGGTAACATACTACCTTCAGCACTTCCAGATGTATTACCTTCTGAGAGAGATGCATCATAAGGCATAGAAACTGCACAACCTATATCTAATTCGTGAGAATCAGACACATGAAGTGTTGCCAAAGAAAAAGTTTACACTGTCAGTGGTAACTGTGAACCTGCAGTGGTAAAAATCAAAAGAGTTTTTCAAAGAGCAATGAGAAGTAAAACATGTAAAATTGTATGCTCTAATTATAGTTTTTAGCAAACTATCAGCTATCAACGGATTTGATATGTCTTTACCATGAGCCGTTTGCTATGGACTAGCCAACTCTTGATCACAAAGATGTATGGTGAGTTGATAACCTAGTTTTTGGTAAACTATCACCCATGAACGGATTTGATGTGTCTTTACCTGTAGCCGTTTGCTCAGGACTAGTTGATTCTTATGTGGATTAGACATGGTGAATCAATAACCATTTGTTATGTGTCTTAAGATACACATCTTATAACTCCATTCAAAGTAACCATCCAATCTTAACCAAAAATAGTAAACCCAAGTTACTATTTATACATTAATTGCTCCAAAGGCAACTTGATATCTTCCATAATAACTTCTTCAACCTACCAAAACGGATGGAAGTAAATAATCTTCATTAATTAGCCATAAACCTTGACTTTGCATAAAAATAGGGATCAAAAACCTTTATCTTTCATCAACAACATCCCTCAAGAAACATAATCCCATACATTATCATGAGTTGGTTTCCACTTATCTATATCTCCTCGGATGATTCTTCAGATGAAGCAATCAGCTACTACTCAGATTCTGAGGAGCATTCTACTGGATGGAGTGGATACTTTCCACCAACAACTGTATCAGCTCCATCTGTTGATGTTGATTCAGAGAAAGATGATCCAACCTTCAACCTGTCTGAGGAACTGCCAAAAGCACTTACAACTGCCCTGAAAACTGCCATAAGCAACATGAAGTGGCCAGAGTCATCAAAGTCTGCAAAAGATCTGAAACCTCCACCACAAGTGCTTGGTCTTGCATGTCCAAGGAAGCAACTATCCTTTGATGAGAAGAGGAACAAGCCAGCAAAGAGCAAGCATACATATGAGGGCAAAGGAAAGAAGCCTATGTAGTGTCTGAAGATCTTAGGTTGTTAGGTTGTATGTTATGGACATGTGTTTTGAAGTAGTCTTTGAAAAGAATGTACTCTGCAACCTTTGTTAAGCAATAAATAAATGATCTTCTCTATTTCCTTGTTATCACTGTGAGAGCAAATCTTTCCACTGTGTGATGCATAGGTTCCACTGAGCTGAATTGTTAGTGAAAAGCCATTCATACATATACAAACAATAATAGTACATTAAAATCCATCCTGCTACACTAAAAAGTATTAGACATCAAGAATTTATGGATTAAGCATTCCAATACCTGTTACCAAGTACTGAAACCTACCCACATCAAGCCCTTTTGTTAATAAATCAGCATAATTGTCATCAGTATGAATTTTGACAACATTAATGAGCTTTTTCTCAAAACAATCTCTAATAAAGTGATGTCTAATTTCAATATGTTTAGTTTTAGTGTGTTGCACAGGATTCTTAATAATGCAAATTGTACTACTATTGTCTATATAGATGATGGTGTTCATGAAATTGTACCCATAATCCAAGAGTTGATTCTGAAGCCAAAGGATCTGAGCACAACAACTAGCAGCTGCAACATATTCTGCTTCAGTAGTTGAAGTAGCAACCATTGTCTGTTTCTTGCACTGCCATGACACCAATCTACATCCAAGGAATTGACATCCTCCTGTGGTTGACCTTCTATCCAAGCTTGCACCAGCATAGTCACTATCTGAGTAGGTAATCAACTCCATAGGAGATTCCCTTGGATACCACAATCCCAGACTAGGATATGTCTTCAAGTATCGAAAAATCTTTTCCACTGCAGTCATATGAGATGTCTTTGGAGTCACTTGAAATCTTGCACAGGCACACACAGCAAACATAATGTCTGGCCTTGAAGAAGTAAGATACATCAAAGAGCCAATCATTGATCTGTAAGTATGCACATCCACATTTACACCACTAGCATTCTTCAATAATAAGTGAGTGGTCTTGTCAGCAGGGGTATTGGAAGATTTTGCATCAGTGAACTTGAACTTCTTAATAATCTCAGCCACATACTTGTCTTGACTAATAAAAATTCCTTCTTTACTCTGTTGAACTTGCAGCCCCAAAAAGAATGTGAGTTCCCCCATAGAACTCATTTGAAATTCATCTTTCATCAGCTTCTCAAACTCTTTACACATCTCTGGTTTAGTTGATCCAAAGATAATATCATCAACATATACTTGAACAAGTAGTATATCACCCTTATCTTTCTTGATAAACAAAGTTTGATCTATCTTGCCCCTATGAAACCCATTATTCATTAAATAAGTAGCTAAGGTTTCATACCACTTCCTTGGAGCCTGATGTAGACCATAAAGAGCCTTGACTACTTTATAAACTTTGTTGGGATGATGTGGATCTTCAAAGCCTGGAGGTTGAGCAACATATACCTCCTCATCAATAGTACCATAAAGAAAGGCACTCTTAACATCCATTTGATAGACAGTAAAGCCCATAAATGATGCATAAGCTAGAAATAGTCTAATAGCCTCAAGCCTTGCAACAGGAGCAAAAACTTCTTCATAATCAATACCCTCCTCTTGAGTGTATCCTTGAGCAACTAATCTAGCTTTGTTTCTGATGACAATGCCTCTTTCATCTTTCTTATTTCTGAACACCCATTTAGTACCAATCACTTTCATACCATCAGGTAAGTCACAAAGAACCCAAACCTTTTGAAGCTTAAACTGCAATAGCTCTTCCTGCATAGCTTCAACCCAGCTTGATTCTCCTAAAGCCATAGAAACATTTTTAGGCTCCATTTGTGATAGAAAGCAGAAGAATAAACATTCATTCTTGGTAATATGATTCTTGGACTCATAGACTTCACTTATGAACCCATGAACATCTGTCATCCTTGTTTGCCTTCTTGTTTTCACACCTGAATTAATTTCACCAATAACATTCTTAATTGGATGAGCTTTATGAATTGTAGACTGTGATGTGTTAGGAATATCATATGATGATGGCATATTTGTGATTTCAACATCATCAATTTGTGTCTCCTGAGCTATATTTTCTACAGCTGGACCTTCAGTGGAAACATCATGTGTTGCAGTGGTAGTAGGATTACCACTGTCTTCAGGAATATCATCATGCAGAACATCAAAATTCACAAATTCATCTTCCTGACTAGTATTCTTTGAAGGTTGTGAAGGTTGTAAGTCTGCATTAGCTTCAAAGTCCCAAATTGGCATAACAAATTGATCTTTGTCATCCTCATCATCTTGACAAGATTCATCATCATCAATAAACTCTTCTGAATCTTCAAGATCAACATCACTTGAATCTGAAGCAATAGGAACATAATTCATGGTATTTGATAAAGTCTCAAGATCAAATAGCCATTCGGTCCTGAACCTGCTATATTAGCTTTATTTTCAAGAAATTGAACATGCAAATTCTCTTCTATCTTTCTTGTTCTTAAGTTGTAGACTCTAAAAGCCTTACTAACCATGGAATAACCAACAAAGAAACCTTCATCTGCCTTTTCTTCAAACTTTCCCAAATGATCAATGGTATTCAGAATTGTGACATGACATCCAAATGGCTTCAAGAAATCCAAAAGTGGGGGTCTTCCTCTGAAAAGCTCATACGGTGTCTTGTTCTTTGACTTGACCACTAATACTCTATTTTGAATATAGCAAGCAGTGTTAACTGCTTTAGCCCAAAATGTCACTGGTAACTTTGAATCAGCAATCATAGTTCTTGCAGCCTCAATTAGTGTTCTATTTCTTCTTTCAGCAACACCATTTTGCTGAGGTGTTCTAGCAACACTAAATTCCCTTTTAATACCTTTGTCTCTGCAGAAGTCATCCATTACTCTATTCTTGAACTCTGTCCCATTGTCACATCTGATGATCTTTATCTTCTTTTCAGTCTGATTTTCAACTTCAGTGATGAAAGTCTTGAGTATGTCAGTGGTTTCATCCTTGGTATTTAAGAAGAAAACCCACGTAAATCTGCTAAAATCATCAGTCACAACAAGGCAATACTTCTTCAAATTGATGCTGCTAACAGAAGTAGGACCAAACAAGTCCATATGTAGCATGTAGAGTGGATGATCAATAGTATTAACTGTCTTGGACTTGCATGAAGCTTTGTGTTGCTTTCCTTTAAGACAAGCAACACATGTTTGATCATTTTCAAATCTCTTCTGAGGTAATCCTATGACCAGACCATCTTTTACAATCTTATTGATAGTCTTGAAATTAACATGACCAAGTCTTCTGTGCCAAAGCATAGATTCATCCAGAGTGGCTTTTGCAAGTAAACAAGTAACATCATCCTTAGCTACTATCTTCTTCATGTCTATGCTATATAGATTACCTTTTCTAGGAATTTTAAGCAAAATGTCTTTTTCTTCAGGTAGCTTATAATCCTTAGATAAGATAAAGCATTCATCTTCTGAGAATAGAACTCTGTGTTTCTTGTCACACATTTGTGACACACTGAAGAGGTTGTACTTGAGTTCTGGTACATAGTATACATTCTCAAAGTCCAAGTTTCCAGCCTTGATAGTACCTTTGCCTGAAACTTTTCCACCAATTCCTCCTCCAAAACTGACAGCTTGCCCATCAAGTGATTTGAAATTAGAAAGATAAGCCTTGTTGCCAGTCATATGCCTGGAACATCCACTATCTGAATAACCTTGATCTTCTTTTGTCTTTGAATGTCCCTGCACACAATATAAGGAATTAGTACCTTTTGGGGACCCAAGCCACAAATGACTTGGATCTGCCTTGTGTATCAATATAATTATATCTATCAAAGGTCATTGATACACCATTGGGATTGTTTGTTGTTCCTTTTGGTTTCCATTCCCAACGAGCTGAGGCCTTAACAGCTTTTCCCAATTTTACCCTTTTCTTTTGAACATCAGTGGAAACAATTGGTCTTGCAGTGGTAACTGCATGCCTAGCAGTGGAAACTGCTGGATTAGAAAATTTTGGTCTCCACATTTGGTTCTTGTGATCATTCTTTTCAAAATAAGTCTTTTTCCCTGTTTGGTAAGATTTAACAAAAGAAGTAACAGGGGACTTAGGATAAACTCTGTTATTACTTCTGGCAGTGGTAACTGCTGGTCTAGCAGTGGAAACATGTTTAATGCCAGTGTTAAGCATAACAGACCTGGGAACCATTTTGCTTAGGGGATTTGGGTGAGTCATTTTATTAGAATTTGATCCATTCACCCTTGTAAAAACTTCCCTTCTTCCCATGTGGTAGGTACAGTCTTTAGCTAAATGGTCAAAGCTACCACATATGTGACAAGCCTTATTGTAAAACACAAAGTCACTACCAAACTGTCTAGTTTTAACATGATTCCAACTTCTCATGTTACCTCTAGGAGATTTAGGCCTATCCCTGTACATTTCAGCATACCTAGTAGTAGACCTAGTGAAATTTGACTGTGTTCTAGGCTTCTCTTTAACTTCTTCAGGAATGCTTTTACACTCCTCAACTTTAACATTTTCAGTAACACTAGTTTTAGACTCAACATTCAAACATTCATCTTTAAGAGATGAGTCACTAGCACTATCAAAAGTCTCAACCTCAACCTGAACCTTTTCAGTTTCAACTGGTTTAACAAATTTTGGTCCATAGGTCATGGGTGGATCCTGAAACTCTTCTAAGCCTGTGTGAGCAAGATCAATACCAGGAGGTGCTGGAACACCTCTTAGAGGTGGTGGAACAGTATTGTATCCAAGACCTGATTTAGCTTTGCTCACAATTTGGGCTTCCCAAATTTTGTCAATGCTCTTGGATTGATGGTCTAGAGTTTTCTTAGTAATCTCAATATTCTCACTAGCCTTTTTAACTTTCTCAATCTCTTCCCTAAGAGCTTTATTTACTTCAAGATAAAAATCTAAGTCTCTTTTTAAAACAGCAATATCATCTCTGAACTTAGATTCATTTGCCCTATAATGCTCTATCTGCTTTTCTAAAACACCTAGACCTCTTTTATGATTTGCTAAATTATAATTAGTATGATGTAAATCTAGCATCAGTTCATCATATTGTGTTTTAGAAACCTCTAACTCTTTAGCAGCCTTACAGTTTTTAGAACAAGCATTATCAGTATATACCTCAGAGTCAGAGAAAGCCATGAGTGCATGCTCAGTGGCTAGCATTGCAGATTCTGTATCATCTTCTCCATTCTGACCCATAAAGCTCCAATCAAAGCTTACTCCATCAATAGCCAATAGCACCTTTGGCTCTTCTGTTGTAGGTTCTTTGGCCTTTTCCTTCTTGTACCAAGTTGACTTATTGTCAGATTTCCTTGGTTTTCTGCATTCTCTTGCAAAGTGCCCCTTCTTGTGACAGTTATAGCACTCCACCTTCTTTTTATCAAAACCTACAGTCTCATCTCCACTTATATGAATCTTTCTCCCTGTCTTCTTCCAGAACTTCTTTGATCTTAAGCTGAGCAATGCTACCTGCCATTTGATGTCCATCTCCTCCATATCATCTTCATCAATTTGATCCAAGTCCTCATGATTGAGGATTGAACCACCCACATGGCTGGATATAAAGGCATAGAAAGTAGCATCACTTAGTCCTGCAATTTGCTTCTTTGAGCTCCTAGTGGAAACATTTCCATTACCAGTGGAAACAATCATGTTACCACTGTCATCATCACTGTCACTTTCATCATCAGAACTGTCATTACCTGATGATGATATGAGTGCAACTCCTGCAGAACTTGTCTTTAACTTGCCAGCTTTCTTAAGTCTTTGTTCAATAACTTTGAAGTTATTGTACACATCATTAAGCTTCATTGTCTCAAGATCTGACTTGTCCTCCCATACAGCAACATTTGTATCAAACTCAGCAGGTAAACTTCTTAAAAATTTAAGATTGAGGTCTTCCTTTTCTACCTCTATTCCAAAAGCAGTCAGCTGAGTTACAATCTTTTGTAGCCTTGTGAATATGCTATCAAGAGATTCATTGCTTGATGAGCCAAAATTCTCATAGGTCTGCTTCAGTAAAGTCTTTTGAGTTTTCTTGGTATAGTCATTACCACCAAATACTTCACATATCTCATCAAAGAGGGTCTTTGCATCCTTGTATTTGGTAAAAGCCTGGACTTGTTCTCTGGGTAGAGCCATCAATAGCAAACCTCTAGCCTTCAAATCATTCTTAAGTTGGTTTCTTTCATCATTTGTAACTGGACCAGCATTTACTTTTGTTACTGGCTTGCCACCAACTGTCTCAACAGTTGTACCAGGTTTGAATGAATTTCCACACGTTATGATCTCCCATAATGTGTAGTCTTGAACCATAAAGAATTGTTCAATCATAAGCCTCCACATCTCAAAGTCATTAATTTTAAGCTTGGGAAGCTTTGCAGCAATATTAGATTGGCTTGTTTCTGTCTCCATTGTATCTTTTGAATCTGCCATTGGATCTTCTAAATCAAAATATCAAAGCCTTGCTCTGATACCACTTGTTGGATCGTGTACACCTTGAACTTGTGTTGATAATGATACTTTGAGTGATATCACTAAGTATGCGGAATCTACTTAATGATACTTAGAAGATTAATTGTAAGTGAAACAGATTAATGTGTGAACAATGATTATAACAAAACAACTAGCTCCAATATTATTAATAATAATAATACGAGTGATCTGAGATATCACTAGGGTTACACCTTGAAGCTCTAAGAAAACGTATATCTAAGTTATCATCTAGGATCTCCTTTTATAGAACAAGGAGTCCTCTTGTACAAGATAAGTATAATACTAATAGAATAAGATATACACAAAATCTTTTCTATGTTTATCAATACGCGTTTCTCTAACAGCTAACAAGTGAGCAGTGGTAATATTTGTTCTTGCAGTGGTAATGAGTTTCCACTGCAAGTACAATCTTCTTGCAGTTGTAACTTCTTCACTAGCCGTGGTAACTGATAGAATAATTCCCAACACCATGTTTTGTGTGATTTTATTTTGTTTGTTTGTTATTTGCTTCCGTATGCATGCTTTATTTTTATTGTTGGTTGATCATGTTTCTAAACTAAATAGTGGAAATACTTTACTTTGTTGTTTTGGCCTAGTCTTAACTCCACCTAAAAGTATTTTTGCAAAAGATAAGTGTAAGGGGAAACCCCAAATATGTTTTCAAGAAACAAACCGATCATGATTCTCCACAATATTAAATGAACATGTATATTCGTATTTGTTAGAGTCAAATGCTTGTATTGAGTCATAATGAAGTTTTGCAGGATTTTCCAGGAAGTAGGACCAATTTTTTCCAGAAATTTTTCGGAAACTTAACATAAGAATTTCTGTAGGTCACTTCTGACGGCGTCATGAATTAATTCTTGAAGGCGTCATGTGTAAAAATCTGAAAATTTTACCAGTTTTGTTTTTCTAACGGAGTCTTATGGTTTTTGTGAATTATTAAGTTTTATAATCTCCAGGAAATCTGCAAACTTCATTCCACAAGCATTATATCTTATCTTGTTTTCTAGGATTTAGTAACTTATATAGGATGCCGCCGATTTTACGCGAGGTTGTTTTTGTCTGTTTTCTCAGGTTTTACAGGTTATGTATGACAAGAAGATGATTTATATTCTCGAAGGGAAGCTTTGATTGTTCATTTTCTTGGAGGAAGATTTAACCTGGCCACCTTATTATCCATACCGAGCGAATCAGGGGAGTATTTGATTTTATTCTTTTTACTTTTTAATTTTTACATTCTTTACTTGAACATTGGGGACAATGTTCATCTTAAGTGTAAGGGGAGGGTAAAAAGATGATACCTTACATATGCACTTTCGCTTGAGTTTGTTTTGTTTGATGGTAGATGTGTAATAAAACTATGAGAAATACTTGTTAGTGCAATTTTAGCGCCAAATTTAAATTTTTTTACAACATTTAGGAGTGAAACTTTAGCCATAGCAAGCATCTCATGGATAGGAGATTGTATGACTAGCACATAACCGTATATTCAGAAAAATTTTCCACCCAAATATGTGAGGTTCGCCTTTAGATTTGATAGGAAAAGCATTTACTATTAGTGCTTATGAGTGTACCGGTAGCATTTAGATTCTAGAACTTGCGTTAGTGATGCATCCCGAGACCGCTAGTGAGACTACATTCGTGTAGTAGGATTTACTACATGATAATAGGCATTAGGATCACCCTTGTGTTAAACCCGTATCATAATTACTTGACCATTTATGTCATATTATTTGGCTAATCAAGTCAACTAATTTTTCCCACACCCTTAGCGTTGTACTCATTTTTAGTACACGAAACCCCTAGTACACCCCGCCGAGCCTATCTTTTCGTTTCTAACTTTAAGCATCTTACTTAAAGGAAGAATTTGTTACACCCCACTTAAATGTACACCCAAATCGCCTTAGCCTTCCGTGTATGCACTCATCTTTAGTGCATTATTGTTATTTGTTAAACCCTAAGTTAACTATCTAATTGATTACATGGTTGCTAAGTCGAGTCACATCCTTGTACATATTGTTTTGGGACGATTGGGACTCATGGGTAAAGTACTTATTTTAGGATGTAATGGGGAAGAACATCATTTATTACCCCCATATGTGCGTTAATCTTAAAAGTGCTCCAAGTGTTTTGATTTTCTTAATTCGAGTCATTAGATTAGTTTATTGTAAAATATGTAAAAATTCAAGTGTAAGGGAACGTTTATTCCCTATGATGTATTATTTTGGATGGTAGGGTAAGAGTGTATGCAAAAAAAAAAAAAAAAAAAAAAAAAAAAAAAAAAAAAAAAAATCGAAAAATCAAGAAAAAGAAAAAAAAAATATAGAAAAAAAGAAAAGAGAAAAAAACATACGGACTACCATCCTGTTTCATTCTATGTTTATTTTATGTTTTTGTTATTTTTCATTTATTAGCTTAATTCGAGTCTAGTCTTGGCTTAGCAACGCCACATTGTACATGTAATTAACCAAGATTGTTAACTCGCCACCAGTAAAACTTCCTTTATCCACAAAACCGTGTATTTCATATCCCTACACCTAATGTTACAACCCTTTAAAAAACCTCTTTGATAGTTTATCCTAGGTGCTTACGCCATGTGGTGGAGGTTTGATCCTTTCTCAATCCTATGGTAATCTATTTTGCTATGACAGGTAGTGAGAGATGTTTTCCATTTCCATATTGTAATTTATACTTTATTACAACCGAGAGATGTGAGTAACTAAACAATATTTGTGAGGTGCTAGTGTATGACCTCCGTGCTTGTCTATTGGTCTTTAGTGGAACGATTATTTGTTGTAATTACTTTTATATTAGTGTTAAATGACCCCTAACTTGTATTTTGACTAGAATAAAAGCGCATTTGCTTGAGGACAAGCAAATCTCAAGTGTAAGGGTATATGATGAGGCGAAAAATGAACCACTTTTAGGGGGTCATTTAAGCCCGGAATTGAATTTATTTGATCAAATATTACCCTAAATCGTTCCTTTTGTGATTTTAGGTAATTTGGGAGAGAAATCTGGAAAAGGAAGCAATTCGGACGTTTTTGGAGCATAAAAGTGAAGAAAACGCCAAAGTCTTAATTTTCCTTGCTGGGAACAGTAGGTGACGGCGTCAAGAAGAAAATCTTGACGGCGTCAAGAGTAATTTCCATGACGACCCAGTACAGATTTGACGGCATCACGAGGTAGGGAGTCAAGAGTAAAATGCATGACGGCCTGGAAAATGCTAACACATGACGGCGTCAAAAGTAGATCAAGGCAGTCCGAGAAGTATTTTGGCGGCGAGATGACGGCGTCACAAGATTTGTCTTGACGCCGTCAGACCCTATTTCCTATATATAGTTTTCTAATTTTCACATTAAAAAAAGGAGAGAAGTTTTGGAGAAACCCTAAGTACGAACTTAATTGGTACGAATTTTATAGGTTTTTCAAGGGTTCTAAGCCCTTGATACCTTTCATGTGTAATTGAGATAAGTATTCTTTTAATTCAATCAATATGTCTATGTGTTGGTTGTCTATATCTTGTTCTTGTCTTAATTCCATCATGCTAGGCTAGATCTATCTTGTGTTTGCTTGGATCTAATGAAACCTAGATGTTAATTATGTGTTGATTACTTGTTTATAGTTGTATTGGATGAATGAATTCGATGTTAGGCTTAAGAAAACTGGCAGATCTCCAAATGGTAACATGCTTGAACGTCTTAGGAAACATGAACTGATGTGCACTAGGTTTTATTGGTTGTATTTAATGCATGAGCCACTGTTTACAATCCCTATGGTTGTGCTGGGCATGGCATAGGAGGATATAAGAGCTCATAGGATTGGGGAATTAAGTGCGCCACCCCATGAATGGTATTAAGGAATACAATCCGTCATCTACGCAACTATAACAAGTAATTAACGTGTAAAAGATATCTAGGGAGTAGTGAAATCTAAGTAAACACATTTTCTCCACTTATTGCTCACAACCTTAGTATAATTTAGTTTATTTTCATTTCTAGTATTTTATTTTGATTGCATCTTTAGTATTGGGTTAGTTGACTAGCAACTAATTCCGCCCAAATCCTTCAAACCCGAGATTTTTACTTGCTTTTCTAAAAAATATAAAAATAATCATCCCTCACCTTTAGAACTAGTATTTAGGTTTTCTAATCCTAGCGACACTATTCCTAGCTGAACGATCAATCCCCCGGTACTTGTCACTATACTATACTACAACGATCAGGTACACTGCCTGGTGGGGGTTGTAAGCTTCTCAAGATCCCTTGAGAGGTAAAGCCTGGTACGATTCCCACGTATCAATACATCAGCTTCTGAAAACACTAGCACACTTCCTGTGGAACCTGAAAGTCTAGGTCCTACACCTAAAGTTGAAGTGGTACCCATTCGCAGATCTTCAAGAACTGTGAAAGCACCTGAACGTCTATGTTTTAATGTAGAGTGTGAGGAAACTATACTAGGGGATCTTGATGAACCTACTAGTTATAGGGCTGCCATGAGTAGTCCTGAAAAGGATAAATGGAAGGTTTCTATGAATGGGGAAATGCAATCCATGATAGACAACAAAGTCTGGATTGAAGTAGACCTTCCTCCCAATGCCAAGGTTGTTGGAAGTAAGTGGCTCTTCAAGAAGAAAACAGACATGGATGGCAATGTACACACCTATAAAGCTCGTTTGGTAGCTAAAGGCTTTACGCAAACATATGGTGTTGACTACGAGGAGACCTTTTCTCTTGTAGCTGACATTAGAGCTATTAGGATTCTCATAGCTATAGCAGCATACTATGACTATGAGATATGGCAAATGGATGTCAAAACCGCCTTCTAAAATGGTCGCCTAGATGAAGACATCTATATGGCGCAACCTGAGGGGTTTGTGAATCCTCAGTTTCCACGTGTGTGCAAACTTCAAAGATCCATTTATGGGTTGAAGCAAGCATCACACCAATGGAACAAGAGATTTGATGCTGAGATCGAAAGGTTTAGATTTACTCAAAATCTCGATGAGCCATGTGTATACCAGAAAGCTAGTGGGAGTAATGTTACTTTCCTTATCCTATATGTCAATGACATATTGATCTTAGGAAATCATATACCAAGTTTGAAGGAAGCTAAATCCTATCTTGGTAAATGTTTTTCTATGAAAGATTTGGGAGAAGCAACATACATCCTAGGAATCAAAATCTACAGAGATAGATCAAAGCGGTTGATAGGATTAAATCAAAGTGCTTACATTGATAAGGTATTGAAGAGATTCAAAATGCAAAATTTCAAGAAAGGATATTTGCCAATGCAAGTAGAACATGGCTTAAGTAGCAAACTATGTGCTTCAACACCTGAAGAGGTGGCACATATGAAGAAAGTTCCATATGCTTTGGCAGTAGGATCTATCATGTATGTAGTAAGATGCACAAGGCCAGATGTGGCGTTTGCACAAAATAGGACCAGTCAGTATCAACAGAATCCAGGTGGTAAACACTGACATGCTGTTAAGAGCATTCTTAAGTATTTAAGGAATACAAAAGAGATGTTTCTAGTGTATGGGGGAAATCCAGATGCGGAACTTGATGTTACAGGTTTTTGCGATGCGTCCTTTGAAACTGATAAAGATGATACGAAGTCTTAGACGGGTTATGTCTTTTTTATGAATGGAGGAGCAGTAGCTGGAAGAGCAAGAAGCAAACTACCATTGCGATGTCTGCTACAGAAGCTGAGTATATTGCTGCATCAGAAGTTGCGATGGAAGCTGTTTGGATTAGGAAATTCATTTTGGGGCTAGGAATTACGCCGTCAATTGATTTACCTATCAATATGTATTGTGACAATTCTGCCGTAGTTACATTCGCCAATGAACTTGGAGTTATGAAAGGCGCTATTAATATGTACGTGTTTAGTTTCCTATTAATATGTAGTTGTATGTTCTAATTGAAGGCGGAAAGGAAAATTGATCAAAAGTTCTAGTGTCTCTCTTGTTTTCTTGGAGTCTTGCCCGCTCTAAGGGCCTTATCAAATCCGTCTCTTAAATCTAATTCTTGGAGATTGATTGCCTCAAGTAGTCCCTATCATATCAGTTCATATCCATATTTAATTTATAGATTTAAAGCATATATAATATATGAACAAATTCAATTATTTCATAAAAATCAACATAACAACAAAAATAATACACAATCTCGTTGGAACAAAGTATGAGAGAAGTAATATATATATATATATTGATACAAAAGTTGGGCGTACCTGGTTATTGGCTCTTGCTCTCGTACCAATTCGCTTCTTAGTGCTTGTTACCTACGTACTAAGAAAATAAACAACACCGTTAGGCTTATCGAGGGATTGTCTCCCCTGCTTAGACTCCGGCGTGAGAGTAAGTAATCGATTTAAGGTTCTCGTAGAGAGTTAGGGTTTGTATATCGTACCTTTGAATGAGAATATATCATTCCTTATATAGGGGCTGAAACCGCGTGGGTTTCTTGCTCCTTACTCTTCGCACTCGTGGTGCTTATCTGAGGAAAGGATATCTATTCCATGAATAGATAATCCTTATCGTGTACCCGGTGGGTTTAGTTGGGCTTTGGGCCTCGTGGGCCCAAGCTAATGATACTGCGGCCCAAACCATTGTCATGGCAGCCCACTTGTGGTGAACTTAGGCACTAGTAGTGTATATTATTTGGATTCGTGGCCCAAATATAGACTATACATCATCATGTCCCCCCAGTCTAGTGTGCGTGGCTCGTAGCCGCGGATGCTAGACTAATATTCTCAGCGGTAAGCGTGGCGGGAAGACAAGGGAATATTACCGCCCATTTTTAAGTGCAATGCACCTAGCCATGGGTATTTCAAACGGATACCTCGAAAATTGGGGGTAGTGTCCACGTGGTCCTCGTAAATCGGGAAAAGTGCATGTACCGATTCAGTTCCAGCCATACGTTTTGTGAGTGGATTCCACGTGGAGATAAATTAGGGTTTTATTACTCCCTATATAAGAGTCACCGCCCCATTTTTTACGATCACACAGTAAAACACACATTCACCACTATTCACTTTTCTTGAAAGCTTGTTGCAAAGAAAATACTTCATTTTCGTAGGTAATTTGTGTCCGTTTCACTTCGTAATTTAATGAAGATGGTTGCACAGTTAGAGGACTTTCGCTCTGCGATGACCATTGAGGATGTTACTCAATTTTCATCCGACTATTTTGTGCCTCTGGATGTTCATCCAGAGGCTCCAGATGTGGACGCGTGTATAGCTGATTTCCCCGAAGGGAAAATAGGGCTATACACAAAATTCTTTGAGTA